>JAAALK010000287.1:96170912-96770912 GCA_019279435.1 Zizania palustris | reverse complement strand
TTAGTTTCGGCGCAAAACTGACCGCTGATTTCGGATCTGACCGTTCTGAGGCGAAGCCGTAGCTGCTACGAAAGCTCTGCATCATAACAAGTTATCTTTATTTAGGTTTTTACTATTTTGCCTTTAGGCCCACAGTCTGTCAGTCGAGTCTGTAAAAAATCCTAAAGGCATTTCAGTCTTTTCCATTTTTATTCAGCGTCTGTAAAAGAGCCCCAATACCCTAGGGTTAGGGGTATTTTTGCATTTTCCCATTTATTGGGCTGCCTATAAAAAAGCCCCAATACCCTAGGGTTAGGGTTACCCTTTTCAGAAATCGCTTTACTAATTCCAAATATTGGGTCCCTTTTTCTTGGCATTCATTTCTTCTCCGCCGCCGGTGTTTTTCTTCCGCTCTCAAAATCACCGCCGCCGCAATTTGGTTTATCTTATCCCGAGTGTTTTTTATTCTCCGGCTTCTCATCTGCGCATCGCTTTGATTTTCGCCGCCGCAAGCAAGCAACGCAGCGCAGCAGCTAGCTAGCTCCTAGTCCTAGCGCTAGTGCCTAGCTGCAGCATAGTCGCTCGGCCGCAGCAGCGCTAGTAGCTAGCCTGGCACCTAGCTGCGCATGGCTAGTAGCTAGCAGCGTAGGCAGCAGCGGTGCGCAGTGCGAGGCAAGCAGCGCACTTCTACCAGCAGCACATCGCACAACAAACTCGCATGAGGTCACGTGTGTTGCCTACGCAGAACTTGAGTGCGGAAGAAAGGCTCGGTGCACGTCGACGTGGGACCCACATCGGCACGGTGAAGGAATCAGAGAAGGCTTTGGCTGGTGTTTGCACGGGCATGGATTTCGAGGAGCTTCATCCGCACTGTAGATCCTAGAAGCTTCCGCCACGAACAGGACATATGTCTGTGAATGAATGGATATCTTTATGTGCTTGATAGATTATCTGTGATTTGGTGAAACTATTGTGAAAATGCTATTTGTTGTGTGAATGATTTTAATCTGCCTTTAAGCATTGTGTTGGTGTCTTTTCAATTAGGACACCAGTCGTTTTTAGGCTAGATTATTTCTGGCATCTGTGTTGGTTTGTTCCTGCTGATTGTTGTTTGAGGTGCGTTGGGTGTTGGGAGTAGGCCATTAATTCCCAAGAATTTTTAGGCGCCCATTCACCCCCCTCTGGTCGCTACTTTCGGTCCTACAGTCTTCACTGTGCCCAGCCCCCTCACCGTCGCTGGAGCACTATAAAAGGCCCCTGGCCACACCACATTCACCACACCATCCAATTGCTCTCCCTCGCCCAAGCCCGAGCACTGATAGCCATTTTTAGCGTCACCCCTCTGTCCTGCCTCCAACTGCCCCTCACCATCACCGGAGTGCTCGCCTCGCCTCACCAACGCCACCGGAGTGATCCACATCGCCTCCCCAACCTCGGCCACTGCTCCATCCAAGATTATCGCCGCCGGAAGACCATCGCCGTCAAGGACCCGAAAGATCGCCGCCGCCTCGCACGTCGCCAGCCTCGTCCAGTCGACCCTGAGCCTCACCGACGGTATCAACATGATCCCCTCCCTATCCTCGTTGTGTTTCTGCATTTAGATTGGGCCTAGAGCCAATGTCGCCACCGCTAGCCCCTCGCCATGCTCGATTGTCGCCGGAGAAGACGACCGACACAATACTTAGACTGTGTCGTGTTGGATTCAATCCTGGTCGCACGATCTCGATCGGACGGCGGGGACTATAATGTTCTGAGGTTTAATCTTGGCCATCCATCTGAGTGAATCGGTATCGAGTGATCTCGGTCATCGATCGCTATTTAAAATCTCGCCGAGATCCAGGCCGTAAATCGATACCGGTTCGCCACATTTTAATCACATCCGTCGATTTCTATTTAAAACACCCGCACGTAGTGTGACCGCCGGATTTCGATCCAACGGCTCCGATCCATCCGGTCCATAGCACAGTTTGCGGGTTCATGGTGGAATCGGTTTACCGTGGACCAAAGGCTGGTTTAAAATTTGAAATAAATTCCAGAAAATAATTTAAACTTTAGAAATTCATAACTTGCTCAAATTAACTCCAAATTTGACCATTCAAATTTCAGAAAATTTGTATTTTTATTATCTTCATGTTTATGCAATAAAATTTATATGTTTATTATAGAAATTTTATATTATTTAATTAGGGTTAAAATAAAATTTGAAGAAATCATTTTATAACTTCAAAAATTCATAACTTCATTAGATTAATTCTAAAAATTACCATTTGAAATTCAGAAGCTTGATATCTTTATTCTCTTAAACTTTGACCAATGAAATCCATATGCTTGTATTGTGATTTTATATTGTTTTAATTGAATGTTATTTCTCGTTTTATGTACCGAGAAGATTACGATGCCGTAGAGGAGCAGGAGTATTTCCCCGAAGTTTCCCTTGCCACCTGTGCTGATCAAGGCAAGTCACCAACCCTATTTTTAGGCATATTGAGCTGAGTTTTCAATTAAATATCGCTAAAACTAATAGGTTATATTTGCATTAGTAAAATGGATAACCCTACATTATAATTATCGAATCCCGACCTTGATGTACAAATCCAAGCCATGCTATCGAGCCTGAATTCCTTGTCACCAATATACTTATTAATATTAGAAGTGTCCAATGTATCGACACAACTATTATAGGCTTAAAAACGAGTCGTAGGTACTTGAATTGTGATATATGATCCCCTATGTCTCTTACCTCTGGTATTCTGTTAGTCTTGGAATTTGTTTGATAAGTTAGCATGGTGGGTTCTGGGTGCAAGCGAGGGCATTGGTTAGTCGCACCCAAGGCACTATAAGGACCGGTCTGCGGGATTCATCGCAAAGCACTTCCGTACCAACCACAAGTGTCTCGTGGGTAAGTCTTAACTAGAGGTATGGGTCGTTCCAACCTGAGGCACTATGTGGAGAGGGGCAAGCAGCACCTGCGGGTGGCTTGGGCCATGTGGCACAAAAGGGAGCGTGACGTTGGTCCGGTGCGGCGGCACGTCGGCGAAACCTATAGTGTGTGTCATTGAGTTGGAGCAATTAATGCTAACGGTTTCGGCATAAGTTCCTGTGACTTGGGTCATTTGACACACTGTGGTGTGCGGGAATGAGTGACTTGTGGGTACAGTGGTACACCTCTGATCAGAGTTAAATCTTTTCAAAAAGCCGAGCCCACAGCTAAGGGCGAGTGGAGTGACATCCCACAGTTAGTCTATGTTTGATAAGTGTTGCATGATTGATTGGGCATGTAAGGACTGTTGTTGGGGAAAAATACTTCATCCTCATGATCCTCCAAGATTCCAAGCAAATACATCATGCAATGAAGATGAAGGCAATTCTTAATCTCGGAGCCCAAGACTTTCCTCCAGGTTGAAGGGCTCAAAGCCGAAGGGTTCATCCAGGTTCCGGTCCGAAGGGACCCTCCGAAAGGCTTCCCCTTTGGAGTAGAAAATTATCAGAAGGATGGGACGTCTACTTTATCGACATTCTTCGGGCATGTTTTACCATACTAACCCTATAAGGGATACCGAAATAGTATCCACTATGTCGGTTGTAATTAATGGGTAAAAAGGTCTTTTCCCTAGAGGTTTTACCTATAAATACCCCTTTTCACTCTGTAATAGGCATCAAATATTCAGATATTCAATACACACTTTGAACTCTTCCGAGCTATTATCCTATTCAGAGGCTTGAGATAGCCCGCATTCACAAACACTTCGTTTGTAAGATCTTGATCTTATAGAACCTGTTAGCATAATCCGTTGCGCCAACAGTTGGCGCCGTCCGTGGGGAACCTAGTACTAAAAGCTAGTTATCTGCCACTCCATGTATTTCGAAGAGCGTTTGAGGAGGGAGTTTCGTAGTCTCAAGATTCTACGCACCATTCGACAAGGGGCTTCAAATACAGTTCGAAGGCCTTTTTTCGCATTCCTCAATCATCCGAAGCTCCTAGTCTTTGGACCTTGCTTAGCTTCGTAAGTCATGCCTCCCAAGTGGAGTTTAGCCATCGGTCCCCTCCGAAAGTCCCCTTGGACCTCCAGTGCAGGACCTTCAGACGTTCCTCAAACTCCTAAAGTAGTCAATAGGCCTCGAGCAGCTGGAGTTCCTCGGGTAGCTCCGTCCATGCTTCGAACTGACTATGTAAGTTCTCAAGACCTAGAGGATCCCTTCGGAGGAAGTGAAGACCTCCTCAAAGACGTGGCCGCTCAGGTAATGCGGCTTCAGGAAGAGGTAGAAAGATGGAGGCAGGAGGCCGTGGATAGGCTTCACACTCAAGCCATCCCTCCTGCTTCGGAGGTACATCAAGACGATGGCCTCGATGATTATCTTGAAGCCCCTCAAGTCGAAGAAAATACCGAGAATGCCTCCTTCGATGATGAATCCCCGCTGCATCCGGACTTGTAGAAAGTGCGTTTCGATCCTAGGTTCCGAGCCTCGAAGCTGCACATGTACTCCGGAGGGTCTGATCCCAGAGAATTTTCTCGCTCTTACGCCCTTCCAATAGAAGCAAGCGGAGGGGTCTGAAATACTATGGCAAAGTATTTCCCCCTCGCGCTAGAAGTTGTAGCCCTTCGTTGGTTCTGGTCTCTAAAGCCAGGATCAATTAAGTCGTGGGAGTAGTTGAAGAGGAAATTCATGAGCAATTTCCAAGGGACTTTTGTAGCCCCGATGTCTACTAGAAGCCTTTTTCAGGTGAAGCAGCAGGCGGGAGAAACTATTCGAGAATACTTCACGCGCTTCGCCCACACCAAGTCCTAGATAAAAGGGTTGTCCACATCGTCTGTGGTGGATGCGACGCGCGAATGTGTTTTGAATCCCGACCTCCTCAGCAAACTTCACCAAAAGCCGGTGTCTTTAGTAGCGCAATTGATGGCATACTTTGAGCAGTATGCCAAGGTAGAAGAAGGATGCCTCCAGAGAACTGTGGTATCCACACCAACCCTCCCCCAAGAAGACAAGCTGGAGTCAGTGTCGCGCCCCGATTTAATAAATCAGGACTTTATTGAAATTCCATAGAAAATCAATAAAACAAGACGTTCATCATGCGACCACGTACAATACGGGCAATCATTCACGGTTCGTAGACCGCATTAATACAAAAGTGAATAAAGATGAAGAGAAACTAATAAAACAAGGGTCCTAGATGAACGCCTCCTTCCAGTCTCGCCTTGACTGGGTCGCTACTCCAGACCTTCATCCTCCTCGTAGTAGACGGGCTCTGATGTTGTAAGTCAACGGGGTGAGTACAGATGTACTCAGCAAGCCACCGAATGCAAATATAATGCAAGGTAATAACAAGGGAGATAGTGGCTAGTTTAGCGGAAGCAGCATAATTGTAAAGCTTTAAATGAGAGCAATTTATTAGTACGGAAAAGTAAACATGTGCATGTGTATCATCATCTTCTAACTCGAGGGGTACAGTCAGCCCCACCTCGCTCAACAGTCCTTACGTGCCATGAATAACTTGAACTTTCAAACAATTGTAAGCTAACTGCGAGTAGTCACACAACCTGCCCTTGACCGTGGGCTCGGCTTTTCGAAAAGATTGAATTACTCTGATCAGAGATGTACCACTGTACCCACAAGGCACGCACTCATCACCTACACCGAAGTGTAACGAGATGACCCATCACACGGGAACTCGTGCCAAAACCTTCCATATAGTCCTCCCCGACTCAATAGCACCCTCTTATGGGTTTCATATGGTGTCCCGACGCATCGGAGCCCCACCATACCCCCCCTTGAGCCTCGTCGGTACAAGTCGCCCGCAGGCTAGCCCCTTGCCCCTCCTCTATGGTGCATCAAGCCGGAGTATTCCATACTTCCAGTTAGGACTTACCCATTAGACTTGTGGTTGGTACGGAAGTGCTTTGCAACAGATCCCGCAGACCGGTCCTTATAGTGCCCCGGGTGCGACAAACCAGTGCCCGAGCTTGCACCCGGAACCCACCATACTTATAACCTAGCCAACTCCAACAGAGTCCAGAGACGAGAATAACAGGGAAATTCATAGACAGAATCCAGCTATCTACGACTCGTTCTTTTTAACCTATAGCAGTTGTGCCGGTACATTGGGCACTAGCTAATATTGTTATAGTAGAGTGACAAGGAGTGAAGGCTCAATAAGCATGGCTTGGGTTTGCACACAAGGACGGGGATCTAATAAATATAAGTGTAAGGCTTGAATATTTGACTAATGCAATATTAACCTATGGGTTATGGCGATAATTTATTGAAACATGGGCTCAATTATGATCAACTGTTTCCACAGAGATGGTCGATGACTTGCCTTGATCAGCAAATGGTGATGGAGGAACCTCGGGGTAGAACTCCTGCTCCTCGACGAACTCGTAGTCTTCTCGATACAGAAAAATAAATAAACAACACATTCAATAAAACATCTCCAAACATAATCATACATATTTGTGGGTGTTTTTATGTGGAGTAATATTTTATTCTTCTGATGTTTTGTATAAAACAGTAAAGTTTAACATTTTAGGATTTTTCCCAATTTATTTTCTGTATTATAAATTTTAACCCTAAGGGATTTTTATTCATTTATTTATTAATAATATTTTGGGTAACAGAAACGTACTGTTTTTATGGTATTAATGTGTAGAGAATAATATTCTGGTTTTAACAAAATTTGAATGGCGAAATTTGGAGTTAAATTGAGCAAGATATGAATTTTTGAAGTTTAAACAATTTTCTGGATTTTATTTAAACAGAAAAACAGTCCCTGGTCCACGGTGAACCAGGTTCACCGTGAACCCGTGACTATGCGCGTGGACCCGAGCGATCTGGGCCGTTGGATCTGGATCCAGCGGTCAGATGCGAGGCGGGTGGGTTAAGTGAAAATGGACGGTTGAGATTAAATCGTAGCGAAGGGGTACGCGTGGACGCACCAGATCGATCCTGGGGTTTAAGTGGTGATCGACGCCCGAGAGGCCTCGATACCTCTTTGACCAGATCCGAGGGCCCAGATTAAATCCCGGAGGGATTTAATCTTAGCCCTCCGATCGCGATCGGGCGGTCGCTGTGCGATCCGGCACGGCACGACGTAAGGGGGCGCGTACCCCCCTTCGTCTCCGGCGACGGCGGCTTCGGATGCGATGGCGACGGCAGCGGCGAACGCCTAATGGCAGAGCTAACGGCAGAAATGGAACGGGGAGGGGAGGGCGGTCATGACCGTACCTTTGACGGCGACGACGGAGGTCCGGAGGTGACCGGCGGCGAGCGTAGACGGCGGAGGGGTTTCGGGTGCTCGACGGCGACGATGATCCGGGGGTCTTCATGACCGATGGAGTGGTGGCCGATGATGAGCGGGCTCCGGCGGTCTCGTCGGTGGTGGTGGCTAGGACAGGGGAGGTCCGAGGTGAGGGCGAGGGCTCGCCGGAGGCGAAGCAGAGCAAAATGCCAAAAAGAAGGTGGCGGCGCTCTGTTCTCGCTCGGCTTGGGTTGCTACGGTGTGGACTGAGCGCGGTGAGGGCGAGGGTATAAATAGGGGCTTGCCGGCGCCCAGATGGCAAGGAATGCCGGAGAACCCGAAGGGCTCCTTCCTTTTCCGGCGAGGTTCCCAAAAGCTTCGGATAGCCTTCCATTTGCGCGAAAACGTGTCGGCTAAGAAAGGAAAGGGGGCGGCGGCGACCAGTGAAGGCGATCCGGGGCAAATCCGGGCGAATGAGGGCGGCTGGTGGCGAAACAGGAAGGAGATCGCCGGAGAAGGGAAAGGGGGGGATCCCCTTCCCAAGAGGAAGACGATCCTGATAGGTGGGCTCCACCTGTCAGTGAGCGATCCAAAAAGGAAGGGGGCCGACAGATGGGCCATGGATGTCAGTGAGCGAACGCGAGCGCACAGAGGCTGACGCGTGGGGCCAGGCGGGGTGCGGGCGGGAGGAGAGAGGAGAGGCGAGCGCTGACAGGCGGGCCCCATGGGTCAGTGAGAGGGCAGTGATGGGCTGGGCCGAAAAGGCCGTTGGAGGGAGTTTCAGGGTTTCGGCCCAATAGGATTAAAAATTGATTTCTGATTTAAAATAATTCCAGAAAATCAAATATTTGATTAAGGGTTGAACTACTGTTGATAAAAATTTGTAAAAATTCCTAAAATTATAGTTTGGTCTCTAGTTCATCTCATAAAATTTTCAGGTCCAAAATTTTAGTATTTCTCCCTGTTTGGCTTTATTTAGGCTCTTTTGTGATTTCTTCTTTAATAATAAATCAAAAATGATTTAAATAATATTTTCTTTTATTTTAATTTCTGGGGTGTTACAATCCTATCCCCCTTACAGAGAATCTCGTCCTCGAGATTCGGATTAATCCTCGAATAGCTCAGGATGCTGTGCCTTGAGTTCATCTTCCTTTTCCCAAGTAGCTTCTTCTACTGGATGATTGCTCCACTGTACTTTGCAGAAGCGGATTACTCGGCTCCTGGTGGTCCTTTCTTTGACTTCCAATATCTTGACCGGCTTTTCCACATAAGTCAGATCCTCTTGGACATCCAACTGCTGAAGATCCACTTGCTCCGTGGGTACGCGGAGACATTTCTTGAGTTGAGATACGTGGAACACGTCATGCACTCCAGCCAATGAGGGCGGTAATTCCAACTGATATGCAACTTCGCCCTGGCGTCGAACAATGGGAAATGGTCCAACATATCGAGGGGCCAACTTTCCTCTCATGTTAAACCGCTGAGTTCCACAGAGAGGTGTAACTCGTAGGTAGACATGATCTCCTTCTTCAAAGGCTAAATCTCGGCGACGATTGTCTGCGTAGCTCTTCTGTCGTGATTGGGCTGTCTTGAGTCGGTTTCTTATGATCCGTACCTTTTCTTCAGCTTCACGAAGAATGTCTGTTCCGAATACTTGGGATTCACCAGTTTGGTCCCAAAGTAGAGGCGTTCTGCACTTACGTCCATATAGGGCTTCAAAAGGAGACATCTGAAGACTGGCTTGATAGCTGTTGTTGTATGAAAATTCAGCGTACGGCAAGCTCTTGTCCCATGTGGCTCCAAAATCCAAAACACATGCTCGAAGCATATCCTCTAATATTTGGTTTACCCTTTCTGTTTGTCCATCTGTCTGAGGGTGGTAGGCGGTACTGAAATTCAATCTCGTGCCCATCTCCTCTTGGAGGTTCTTCCAGAAGTGAGAGGTAAACTGACTTCCTCGGTCAGACACTATCTTCTTAGGCACTCCATGAAGACATACGATCCGGGCCATATATTGCTCTGCAAGCTTGGGGCCACTAAAGGTCGTCTTGACGGCTATGAAATGAGCTACTTTTGTAAGCCGATCGATGATCACCCAAATAGAATCATACCCAAGTTGGGTCTTTGGTAATCCGGTGATGAAATTCATACCAATCTCTTCCCACTTCCATTCAGGCACTTTAAGTGGCTGTAACAATCCTGCAGGTCTCTGATGTTCAGCCTTTACTCTTCTGCAGGTGTCACATTCGGCGACGAACTGGGCAATCTCTCTTTTCATGCTAACCCACCAATAACGTTCCTTCAGATCTTGGTACATCTTGGTACTGCCGGGATGAATGGAGTACAACGTCTCATGGGCTTCTCTCAGGATAAGGGTCTTTATCTCTGGTTTATCCGGCACACATATCCGGGTTCCAAACCATATGGTGCCATTTTCGTCTTCTGAAAATCCGGGGGCTTTTCCTTGCCTCATGTTCTTCCTAATGGCAGCTATATCCGGGTCCTCCAACTGAGCTTCACGGATCTGCTCAAATAGAATAGGCTGGGTCTCCAAAGCGGCTAAATATGCTCTGGTGGTCAATCCCAGATTTAACTTTTCCATCTCTCTACATAACCAGGGTGCGTGTTCTTGAAGCATCATGGCCGTGCAATATCCCTTGCGACTTAATGCATCAGCTACCACGTTTGCTTTTCCGGGGTGATAGTGAATACCTAAGTCATAGTCCTTGATTAGTTCCAACCATCGTCTTTGCCTCAAGTTCAGGTCTGGTTGTGTGAAAATATACTTCAAGCTCTTGTGATCTGTAAAAATCTCACAACGATTCCCAACCAAATAGTGCCTCCAAATCTTAAGGGCGTGCACTACGGCGGCTAACTCCAAATCATGGGTCGGATAATTCAACTCATGAGGTCTCAACTGACGGGAGGCATAAGAGATAACCTTCCCATCTTGCATGAGAACACATCCCAATCCTTGGCGAGATGCGTCGCAATAGACATGGAAGTCTTTGCGGATATTCGGTAGGGTCAGTATCGGTGCAGACACCAAACGGGTCTTGAGAGTGCGGAAACTTTCCTCGCATTCAGGAGTCCATTCAAACTTCTCTCCTTTCTGCAACAACTTGGTCATTGGCTTGGCTATCTTAGAAAAATTCTCGATAAATCTTCGATAATATCCGGCCAAACCCAGAAAACTTCGTATCTCAGATACGTTCGTGGGTGGCAACCAATCCGTAACTGCTTCCACGGTGGCAGGGTCTACTGCGATTCCTTGCGCAGAGATGATGTGTCCAAGGAACTTTACTTCTGCCGTCCAAAACTTGCATTTGCTATACTTGGCATATAATTGGTGTTCCCTTAGCTTTCCTAAGGTTAACCGGAGGTGAGTCTCGTGCTCTTTCTGGTCCTTGGAATAAATGAGGATGTCGTCTATGAATACTACGATGAACTTGTCCAAATACTCCATGAACACCTTATTCATCATATTCATGAAGAATGCAGGGGCGTTGGTCAATCCAAAGGACATAACCATGCACTCATATAATCCATAACGGGTAGTGAAGGCAGACTTGGGTATATCCTCTTCTCGGATCCTTAACTGATGATAGCCAGAACGCAAGTCGATCTTCGAGAATACGGTAGCTCCTTTTAGCTGGTCGAAGAGATCATCGATCCGAGGCAACGGGTACTTATTCTTGATGGTTACCTCATTCAAAGCGCGATAATCTACACACATACGCTTTGCTTTGTCTTCTTTCTTCTCGACGAAGATGACTGGACCACCCCATGGCGATGTGCTAGGCCTGATGTAGCCTTTCTTCTCGAGATCCTCCAACTGCTGCTTCATCTCAGCTAATTCATTAGCGGCCATCCGGTATGGTCGCTTATAAATAGGGGTGGTTCCGGGCACCAAGTCAATCCTGAACTCGATGTCCCTCTTGGGTGGCATCCCTGGTAGATCCTCTGGGAATACGTCCGGGTACTCATTGACTATTGGTATCTCCTCCAGGGTAATCTAATGTAGTCTTGTCCTTCCGGCCTTCATGCTGGGCATCTGAAATGTGACTATAGTCCCTTCTTCATCAGTCACAGTCACTTTTCTTTGGGCGCATTCTATCACACCTTGGTGTTTGTTTAGCCAATCCATCCCTAGGATGAGATCCAAACCTTGGCATTCTATTAGAATGGGGTCGGCCCAAAATATCGTGCCTTGGATTTCTACCCATACCCTTGGACTAAAGGAACAAGCGAGGGTTTGCTTGCCCGGGGTAGCTATTAATACTGGCCTAGGTAGTTCACTTATGTCCAGGGCATTATTTTCCACAAAAGCAGTTGATATAAAGGAGTGGGTAGCTCCGGTGTCAAATAATACCACTGCAAGTGATGAATGAACCATAAACTTACCCATGACAATCTCTGGTGCAGCCTGGGCTTCCTCGGCGGAGACGTGGTTCACCTTGGCGCGGACGGCGGGGTTGGAGGCGACGCCTTGAGCACGTTTGGGATGAGGGCACTGATGGGAGTAGTGTCCCTCCTGGCGGCAGTTGAAGCATACTACAGGCTTGCCATGCCTGTCTCTCAAAACTTCCGGCTTCTTAGCCGGGGCAGCTGGGGCGGTCGGTGCGGCGGGAGCGGGACGAGGTTGGCTGGCTCCGGCATTAGCAGCTGGTGGCGCCGGACGATACACTGGGCGGGGGTGGTACTGCTGTGCGGGTGGAGGTGGAGCAAAACAGGGTATCTGGGCCATGCCCTGGTTTTGCCTGAAGGCAATCATGCGCTTTTTCTTCAGGTCGACCTTGTTCTGCTGGGTCTCCTGCATGATCGCCTTGTTCACCAACTTTTGGAAGTTGGCGAAGTCTCCAGAGATGAGTTGCAGAGACAACTCATCCTTCAGTCCCCGGAGGAACTTAGCTTGCCTGGCCGCATCAGTACGGACCTCCTCAGGTGCGTACCTGGCCAACCTGTTGAACTCATGTAGATACTCTGTGACAGACCTACTTCCTTGCTGCAGGTCTCTGAACTCTTGTTGTTTCTGGGCAATGATGCCGTCGGGGATGTGAGCGGCATGGAAAGCAGCTGAGAACTCTGCCCAAGTGTGGGCGTGGCCCTCGGGCAGAGTCTCACGGTGATTGTCCCACCACTCAGCGGCGGGACCATGTAGCTGGTGGGTGGCGAAGGCCACCCTCTCCTGCTCAGTGCAGGTCAGGAGGTCGAGCTTCTTCTCGATAGCTCGCAACCAATCCCCAGCCTCCATGGGGTTGGTGGTGCTCGAGAAGGTCGGTGGGCGGACTCGGAGTAACTCCGAGAGCTGCGACGCGGGAGCGGGAGCTGGAGTGGCAGGTCGGGGCAGCTCGGGCTGTTGGTGGAGGCGGAAAAGATGAGCCTGCTACTCTTGCATCTGCTGCTGCTGCTGCATCTGGTGCAAGAGGGCTGAGACCAGCTGGTTCTGGGTGGCCATCATCTCAGCCAAGGTGGGGTGATTGGCGACCGGGGCTTGCCTTTGCTCGGTGGCTCCCCATTGTGGCAGGTTGCCACTGTCTCCTCCGTTCTGAGGAGCGTCGGAACCCTGAGTGTTGGTCATCCTGGAGTTTTCAGAGTATACACATTTACTTTAGTGAACTTCTTTATATTTTATTTCAAAAGGGTACCGTTCTTGCGGTTACATTTATTTAATTCTTCATTCATGCCTTATGTTTTGACATGAATGCTAATACAAACAAGCAATAATAAAAATAACAATCAATCGTAAAACTACGTCTATGGCAGCTCGGGGGACGGCTCGATCTCGGGCTCGTGGGAGACGGTCGGGGTCGAGGAACTGGACGGTCCGGCGGGTGGTGCGCTGCGGGAGATCCTCTTGGGCCTCACAGTGGGGATCCGAAGGGGTTTCTTCCTGCGAGGCGGAAGAGGCGTGATTTCCTCTATGTCCTTCTTCAACTCTCTGAGCTGCTGACGGAGCTGGGCGTGGACCATGGCGCCCTGGCGTAGGAGCTCGTTCTGACGCCTCAACTCCTCCACCTCAAGGTCAACAGAGGGTTCTGCTCAAGCTGTCGACGGAGCTCGGCATTCTCACGGGTCAGGTTCTCCGAAGTGTGGCGGTAGAAGTCGATGGTGTCGTGCTGGCTGTCTGCGTCGAGGACGGCCTCTGTGTGGAGGTTGTCCATGGCCTCCAGGAGTCTCATCGTGCGGGTGATGGCGGAGCTGCTCTGCGTGAGGGGACTGATGTAGATATTGCGGTGACTCCCGGGTGTGCGCATGGGCATGAAGCGGTAGACGGTGTCGCGGAGGTGGCAGTCGTATACCAGTCGAAGCTCGGCGAGGGACTGAAGAGCGGCTCGCTGGCTGGCCACCACGAATGAAGGCCCTCCAACTCCATGGGTGTAGAAGGGTGGCTGCGTGGAAGAGGGACGGATCACAACCGTGACCTCGCAGTAGCTCTCGTTCGCATCGGGAAAGATCCCGTGGAACGCAGGCTCATGGGGAAACCCCAAAAAGTCGACGAGCACGCGAAGCTCACGGATGAATCCGGCCTCATCACGAAGAGTCCCACTCATGGTGTGAACCGGCATCTACAAAAGAGAGAAAATTTTGTGAAAACCTCGGAAGATGAGAGGATAAGTAATCTTTTGTAAAATATAGCGAATATATATAAGTCCTAAGGTCAGGTCTGTTTGGCTTCCTACAGTCAAGTCGGCTCTGATACCATCTTGTCGCGCCCCGATTTAATAAATCAGGACTTTATTGAAATTCCATAGAAAATCAATAAAACAAGACGTTCATCATGCGACCACGTACAATACGGGCAATCATTCACGGTTCGTAGACCGCATTAATACAAAAGTGAATAAAGATGAAGAGAAACTAATAAAACAAGGGTCCTAGATGAACGCCTCCTTCCAGTCTCGCCTTGACTGGGTCGCTACTCCAGACCTTCATCCTCCTCGTAGTAGACGGGCTCTGATGTTGTAAGTCAACGGGGTGAGTACAGATGTACTCAGCAAGCCACCGAATGCAAATATAATGCAAGGTAATAACAAGGGAGATAGTGGCTAGTTTAGCGGAAGCAGCATAATTGTAAAGCTTTAAATGAGAGCAATTTATTAGTACGGAAAAGTAAACATGTGCATGTGTATCATCATCTTCTAACTCGAGGGGTACAGTCAGCCCCACCTCGCTCAACAGTCCTTACGTGCCATGAATAACTTGAACTTTCAAACAATTGTAAGCTAACTGCGAGTAGTCACACAACCCGCCCTTGACCGTGGGCTCGGCTTTTCGAAAAGATTGAATTACTCTGATCAGAGATGTACCACTGTACCCACAAGGCACGCACTCATCACCTACACCGAAGTGTAACGAGATGACCCATCACACGGGAACTCGTGCCAAAACCTTCCATATAGTCCTCCCCGACTCAATAGCACCCTCTTATGGGTTTCATATGGTGTCCCGACGCATCGGAGCCCCACCATACCCCCCCTTGAGCCTCGTCGGTACAAGTCGCCCGCAGGCTAGCCCCTTGCCCCCTCCTCTATGGTGCATCAAGCCGGAGTATTCCATACTTCCAGTTAGGACTTACCCATTAGACTTGTGGTTGGTACGGAAGTGCTTTGCAACAGATCCCGCAGACCGGTCCTTATAGTGCCCCGGGTGCGACAAACCAGTGCCCGAGCTTGCACCCGGAACCCACCATACTTATAACCTAGCCAACTCCAACAGAGTCCAGAGACGAGAATAACAGGGAAATTCATAGACAGAATCCAGCTATCTACGACTCGTTCTTTTTAACCTATAGCAGTTGTGCCGGTACATTGGGCACTAGCTAATATTGTTATAGTAGAGTGACAAGGAGAGAAGGCTCAATAAGCATGGCTTGGGTTTGCACACAAGGACGGGGATCTAATAAATATAAGTGTAAGGCTTGAATATTTGACTAATGCAATATTAACCTATGGGTTATAGCGATAATTTATTGAAACATGGGCTCAATTATGATCAACTGTTTCCACAGAGATGGTCGATGACTTTCCTTGATCAGCAAATGGTGATGGAGGAACCTCGGGGTAGAACTCCTGCTCCTCGACGAACTCGTAGTCTTCTCGATACAGAAAAATAAATAAACAACACATTCAATAAAACATCTCCAAACATAATCATACATATTTGTGGGTGTTTTTATGTGGAGTAATATTTTATTCTTCTGATGTTTTGTATAAAACAGTAAAGTTTAACATTTTAGGATTTTTCCCAATTTATTTTCTGTATTATAAATTTTAACCCTAAGGGATTTTTATTCATTTATTTATTAATAATATTTTGGGTAACAGAAACATACTGTTTTTATGGTATTAATGTGTAGAGAATAATATTCTGGTTTTAACAAAATTTGAATGGCGAAATTTGGAGTTAAATTGAGCAAGATATGAATTTTTGAAGTTTAAACAATTTTCTGGATTTTATTTAAACAGAAAAACAGTCCCTGGTCCACGGTGAACCAGGTTCACCGTGAACCCGTGACTATGCGCGTGGACCCGAGCGATCTGGGCCGTTGGATCTGGATCCAGCGGTCAGATGCGAGGCGGGTGGGTTAAGTGAAAATGGACGGCTGAGATTAAATCGTAGCGAAGGGGTACGCGTGGACGCACCAGATCGATCCTGGGGTTTAAGTGGTGATCGACGGCCGAGAGGCCTTGATACCTCTTTGACCAGATCCGAGGGCCCAGATTAAATCCCGGAGGGATTTAATCTTAGCCCTCCGATCGCGATCGGGCGGTCGCTGTGCGATCCGGCACGGCACGACGTAAGGGGGCGCGTACCCCCCTTCGTCTCCGGCGATGGCGGCTTCGGATGCGATGGCGACGGCGGCGGCGAACGCCTAATGGCAGAGCTAACGGCAGAAATGGAACGGGGAGGGGAGAGCGGTCATGACCGTACCTTTGACGGCGACGACGGAGGTCCGGAGGTGACCGGCGGCGAGCGTAGACGGCGGAGGGGTTTCGGGTGCCCGACGGCGACGATGATCCGGGGGTCTTCACGACCGATGGAGTGGTGGCCGATGATGAGCGGGCTTCGGCGGTCTCGTCGGTGGCGGTGGCTAGGACAGGGGAGGTCCGAGGTGAGGGCGAGGGCTCGCCGGAGGCGAAGCAGAGCAAAATGCCAAAAAGAAGGTGGCGGCGCTCTGTTCTCGCTCGGCTTGGGTTGCTACGGTGTGGACTGAGCGCGGTGAGGGCGAGGGTATAAATAGGGGCTTGCCGGCGCCCAGATGGCAAGGAATGCCGGAGAACCCGAAGGGCTCCTTCCTTTTCCGGCGAGGTTCCCAAAAGCTTCGGATAGCCTTCCATTTGCGCGAAAACGTGTCGGCTAAGAAAGGAAAGGGGGCGGCGGCGACCAGGGAAGGCGATCCGGGGCAAATCCGGGCGAATGAGGGCGGCTGGTGGCGAAACAGGAAGGAGATCGCCGGAGAAGGGAAAGGGGGGATCCCCTTCCCAGGAGGAAGACGATCCTGACAGGTGGGCTCCACCTGTTAGTGAGCGATCCAAAAAGGAATGGGGCCGACAGATGGGCCATGGATGTCAGTGAGCGAACGCGAGCGCACAGAGGCTGACGCGTGGGGCCAGGCGGGGTGCGGGCGGGAGGAGAGAGGAGAGGCGAGCGCCGACAGGTGGGCCCCATGGGTCAGTGAGAGGGCGGTGATGGGCTGGGCCGAAAAGGCCGTTGGAGGGAGTTTCAGGGTTTCGGCCCAATAGGATTAAAAATTGATTTCTGATTTAAAATAATTCCAGAAAATCAAATATTTGATTAAGGGTTGAACTACTGTTGATAAAAATTTGTAAAAATTCCTAAAATTATAGTTTGGTCTCTAGTTCATCTCATAAAATTTTCAGCTCCAAAATTTGAGTATTTCTCCCTGTTTGGCTTTATTTAGGCTCTTTTGTGATTTCTTCTTTAATAATAAATCAAAAATGATTTAAATAATATTTTCTTTTATTTTAATTTCTGGGGTGTTACAGTCAGGGGCTCTGAATCCTCCGCAAGTCCTCGATAATCGTGCTAACGTTCAGAGAAGAGGAAGGAAGCACTTTCGCTCCGAAGTGTTGAATATTGCCCCCTCCACTCCGAAGATGCCTTCCAACTATCAACAGGATCAAGGCAATAAAGCTAGTGGCTCAAAGCCACTAGAGAAATCGGCTGGCCGGGGCCAGGCTCTTTTTTGTTGTGTGCATGGTGAAAACAGAAGCCATGCCATCAAATATTGTAAGTCTATACTAGCTCTCTGGGGCGGGTATCTAGGGAGAAACTCAGGGTGAGGCACCACAGATCGAGCTCCTCCAGCAGCACGACCAGAGCCCGTACAAGCTTTCGGGCGTACAGGCAATCCCAAAGCTCCCATGCAACTTCCGGTGGCCAACATTATGCCACCACAAAAGCAAGAAGACCCTCAAGATCATGGCAAGGGAGTGGTCTTACCCATCTCTGGAGGAGGGACCCTCGGTAATATGTCGAAGCATCAATGAAGGGAATATGTTCGGGAAGTAGGGCATATAGGGACTGCGAAATCGGCTGCAGAAATGCCCGAGTGGTCCCATGTGCCCATTTCATTCTCTACCCATGATGTTGTAGTAGTGAAATTCCCCCATGCTGACCCCCTTATCATTTCAGTTGATATCGCAGGAGTGGAAGTTCGAAGGATATTAGTGGACGGCAGAAGCTCCGCTGATATACTCTTCGTCCAAGCCTTCGATCAAATGTGTATCCCCCACAGATATTTGCTTCCAGCAGCCCGCCCACTCCAAGGCTTCGCAGGCCCTCCTCTTGATGCCCTCGGCCAAATAAGCCTCGAGGTTGCTTCTGGCGAGGGGCCCCTGGCTAGAGTTTAGGAAGTTATCTTTCATGTTGTCGATGCCCCGTACGCCTACAATGCAATCTTCGGGCGAGGGATGCTAAACCAATTTGGAGTTGTGGCACACCACACTTATTTGTGTCTCAAAATGCCCATGCAAGGTGGAGTTCTTACAATTCCAGGAGACCAGGCCGTAGCTCGGAGAGCGGAATATGGCCAGGGCCCACCTCTCAATCCTAGGCAAGTAAACAATGTGCAAGAACACTTGGAGGAAGCTTCGGGGTCCTTGGACCCTCCGACGAACCCTTCCCTCAAACCAAGCCCCGAAGGTGACGTAGTCACAAGGCTCATTCTCAAAGAAGGCAAAGAATACCCCATTCAGTTTGGTAAGGGGCTGACTTTGGAAATTGCTACTTCGCTAAAAGAAGTAGTTCGAGAAAATCTAGATATCTTCGCCTGGTCAGATGAAGATATCCCGGAGTTGACCGGAACATTATTGAGCATAGTTTGCTCATTAACCCTAAGGCTCGACCAATTCACCAGGGGCTCCGCAAATTGTCAACTGAAATAGCAGACCTTGCTAAGGTGGAGGTAGAGAAGTTGCTAAGGGCTAGAATCGTCAAGGAGGTGGCCCACACAGAGTGGTTGGCTAACCTGTTCTTCGTCAAGAAAAAGGCTCCGGCAAATGGCTCATGTGCATTGATTTTACCTCTCTAAATAAAGCATGCCCACGAGACCCCTACCCCATGCCCCGCATTCCTCAACTTGGTGACTCTACGGCTAGTTCCGAGCTCTTAAGTTTCCTTGATGCATACTCTAGTTCTCATCAAATCAGACTAAAACGTGAAGACAAAGCCAAGACGAGCTTTATAACTCCTTCCGGAGTATTCTATTATGTCTGAATGCCCTTTGGCTTGAGAAATGCCGAGGCAACTTTTTCGCGTCTTATTGTTAAGGCTTTAGGTCACCAAATAGACTGAAATGTCGAAGCCTATATGGATGACATTATAATAAAGAGTGCTTTAAAGCACCAGCATAGTCTAGACCTAGCAGAAACTTTTGAGAGCCTCTAAGCATGTGGAGTTCGCCTCAATCCTAAAAAATGTATATTCGGAGCTCAAGCAGGAAAATTGCTAGGGTACTTAGTTTCGAGCAAAGGAATCGAAGCTAGCCCGACGCAGATAAGTGCACTACAAAGAATGGATCCGCCTAAAAATTTGAAGCAAGTCCAGAAGTTAACAGGGCGCCTCGTGGCCCTCAGCAGATTCCTAGCCAGATCAGCGGAGTGAAGCCTCCCAATTTTCAAAGCATTAAAAGGGTCTGAAAGTTTCAAGTGGATGCCGGAGTGCCAAAAAAGCTTTGATGATGTTAAGGACTATCTTGGAAATTTGTCAACACTTATTGTGCCCCTCGCAAAGAAAACTCTCCTCCTTTATCTTGCAGCAACTGGCTCCGTAGTAAGTGCAGTGCTTGTTAGAGAAATAGAGTTCAATTGAAAACTAGTGCAGAACCCAGTATACTTCGTTTTAGAAGCTTTGTCCAGAGCAAAAGCATGGTACTCCGAGCTCAAAAAATTTGCATATGCTTTGGTAATGGCCTCACGGAAGCTAAGGCATTACTTTTTAGCACACAACATAATAGTCCCTACTTCGTATCCCCTTGGTGATATGTTTTGGAGCAAAGACTCCACAGGTAGAATTGGAAAATGGGTTGTCGAGCTAGCCCCCTTCAGCATTTCCTTCACTGCAAGAATAGCTATTAAATCCCAAGTTATAGCTGACTTTGTGGCCGAGTGGACTCCATCTGCAATTTGGGCTCCGGAAGAACCCTGCGAAGGAATATGGACAATATTCTCTGATGGAGCCTTCCAAGCATCTGGGGCTGGCGACGGAGCTGTAATAATATCACCTTCAGAGCAAAAAGCAATGTATTCTGCAAGGCTCAATTTTATGTCCACAAACAATATTGCAGAATACGAAGGAATCCTGCTTGGTCTCCAAAAAGCAAAAGCACTTGGAGCAACTAGAATTGTAATAAAAACATATTCCCAAGTTATTGCAGGGCATGTTGACAAAAGCTTCCAAGCTCGTCATCCACATCTTGTGAAATATTTATAAGAAATCCGCAAGATGGAGGCATTATTCAAAGGAAACTCCATCCAAAGCATTCCCTCGAGCAGATAATTAGCTTGTAGACATCTTGGCAAAGGCTGTAGCCGAAGCAGTGGATGTCCCAAAAGGGGCTTTTTATGAGAAGCTTGTCAAACCTTTGGTGCATCAACCACCCTCCACAAAAATCCTTTGCATACCAGTCACTGATTGGCGGAGTCCTATATGGGATTTTTTACAAAACAGTACAACAACACTAGAAGGCCCAGAGTTACAAAGGTTGCAGTCAAGGGTCTAAAATTATAAGCTTGTCAACGGAGTGTTATATAAAGTCGGAGTCTGTTCTCCTCTACTCCGATGCATCTCACAACCTGAAGGCCAACATATACTTCGGGAAATTCATGAAGGCTTGTGTGGTAGCCACTTAGCCCCTTGAGCTTTAGCAGGCAAGACACTTTGCCAGGGGCTGTATTGGCCAACAATTGTAAGAGATGCAGAATCATTAGTTCGAACCTATCAAGGGTGCCAATGGATGGGAAGAAGAAGCCACCGTCCTCCAATACCCCTTCAAGTCATTGCTCCAGTATGGCCAATGGCACGATGGGGAATGGATCTCATTGGCCCTTTCCCAATGGAGAAGGGCAGCTTGAAGTTCACGGTGGTAGCAATTGAATACTTTTCTAAATGAGTCAAAGTCGAACCCTTAACTGCTATCACTTCGAAAAATGTGCAGAAATTCTTCTAGCAGAATATTATTTGCAGGTTCGGAGTGCCTAAAGAGTTGACAATCGACAAAGGCACCCAATTCGAAGTTGAACCTTTTAGAGAATTCTGCGAAGGGCTGGGCATTAAAATGTGCTTTGCAGCCATTCATTATCCCCAATGCAATGGAGCTGTCGAGCGGGCCAATGGAAATATTTTGTCCGGCTTAAATCGAAGGATTGTAGGGTTGGCAAAAGGGTTGTGGACCGAACAACTTCCTAAGATTTTATGGTCCATTCGGACCACTCAAGCTAGGTCCACATGTTTCACCCCATTTAGGTTGTTGTTCGGAGACGAAGCCATGACTCCAACAGAGCTGAAAGGCGGATCCCTTCGCGCAACAGAGCCAGAATATAATGATGAAAGGAACACTTCACTTGACTTGTCGGAAGAAACAAGGCTTCGAGCTATCGCTAATTTGACAAAGTACCAAGACCAGACGAAGAGATGGTATGACCTGAAGGTAAAAGTTAATGAACTTAGACTGGGTCATTTGGTACTACAAAGTGTAATTGCTCTGGGAAGTTAGGAAACAAGTGGGAAGGACCATATATTATCCTACGCTCAGGGCGCCCCAGATCTTTTAAATTAGCTAATTTAGAAAGGGATTAATTAAATCATGCATGGCATGCAGAACACCTTAAACGTTATTACGCTTAGGGCCTCCTTGTAACAAATTGTAAAGCACCTTTCTAAATAAATAAAGATTGAGGTTCAAATTATGCTTACTCCTCAATGTTCCCTACCCCCGGTGGACGCATCAGAGGAACAAAGATGTTTGCGCAGGTAAGCATCTTTCATCAGAACCCAACAAACGGCCTTTGAACCATCGGTTCATGGATTCCATTAAAGAGCCGAAGGTGGCCAAAGCCTACGGATTCTAGTCTTCGGCCTGATAGCATCCGTATAAGAGTCTAAAGACTTTAAAAGGACAGATTTCTGATCCTCTAGGTTCGAAGCATCTGTAAAAGAGCCGAAGGTGGCCAAAGCCTATGGATTCTGGGCTTCGATCTGATAGCATCCGTAGAAGAGTCTAAGGATTTTAAAAGAACAGATTTCTGATCATTTGGGTTCAAAGCATCCGTAAAAGAGCCGAAGGTGGCCAAAGCCTACGGATTCCGGGCTTCGTCGTGATAGCATCCGTAGAAGAGTCTAAGGACTTTAAAAGAATAGATTTCTGATCCTCCGGGTTCGAAGCATCTGTAAAAGAGCCGAAGGTGGCCAAAGCCTATGAATTCCAAGCTCTGGCTTGATAGCATCCGTAGAAGAGTCTAAGGACTATAAAAGAGCATATTTCCGATCCTCCGGGTTCGAAGCATCTGTAAAAGAGTTGAAGGCGACCAAGTAATAAGGTTTCAAGGCTCCGGCCAAATGAAACACATCAAGAGTCCTAAGTGACAAATTTCGGAGCTCCGATTTATAAATTCGAAGCTCTAAGATTATAGACACCATAATACCAACATAAAGTTTGACGAACTCTATGAAAGAGTCGATTTTATTATACAAAGCATTTTGTGCGACGGACCCTATTGCATTGCATATGGTCCCCCTCCCACAAGGAGGGGCAGGGGAGTGAGGCATAATCAAATAATGCTTCTCAAACAATTTATATTACTTGGTTAATCATGTTACAACCATCGTAATCAGGAAAAATTATTATCCAAGCCTAAATAAAAGCAGAGACCCCTCCGACCTCTAGAGCTACCTCTGGGACCAGTTCGGTCTTCGGAGCCTAGAGTTCTCAAAACTTTTATTTTGGTTCGATTACCCTTCTTCGAAGCCCCTAGCTTTTTCTGCTCTTCTTGAAGTTCGGCCTAGGTTAGAAGTCGTTCGGAGCTAACCTTCGTTGGGTCTTCAACTTAGTACTCTGAGTTGGACCAATCTACATACACTGAAGACGAAGATGCTACTACCTTATCCTCTTCCTTAATATAAGGAAGGGCTTCTCTACAAACACCAGGTGTTATTTCCCCTTGCTCTCCTTGAGGAACCAAAAATCACAAGCACCTGTAAGGCCTCAAGCTTTCGAGGATAGCCCATTGTTGGCGAAGCCCTTCATTGAGCTCTAATACTTCGAGATCAGGATCTGAAGCATGTAGCAAAACCTAAAAACAAACATTCAATCCAAGACTTTTCATTTATAAACTTTTCATTCATTAAAATAAGAGAGCATTACAAGATCTCTTATACATAATTAAGTGCCCTAGAAACTAGACCTTTGGGTTGGGAGGCAGAGCAGTTGGTGGAGTTGGAGCCAAAGGCTTCGTTTGAGCTTGCCTCTACCGACGGGCTTCGTCGATCCAAGCCTTTGTCGTAGCTTCGTTGTCTGCTTTTTAGGTCGCTCGAAAGGCTTCCCAAGCCAAAGCCACGTCCAATGATGGTCGCAGCAAGCCTTTGTCAGCGAAGCTTGCTGGCGTCGAACCTTTCATTAGAGCAACAGAGACCCCAACGGCTTCGAGGTGTCGAAGGACTCCGATCTCGGCTACTTGCCCGGAGATCTCTCCATAGCGAGTACTGGAGCCTTTCATCATCTTAGCCGCCGCTTGGATCATCTTGAGCTTTCGGTCGAGAGGCTCATCCGCCGCAGCTGAAGAAGACGGGCACACCGTTCCGAAGTATTCCAGAACACCCCTAAGGGTGTCCATGGTCTGATCAGCCACCAAGCTATACCTATTTTCGGCCCTTGTCAGTTCGGTAGCGATGGAGGAGATTTCAGTTTACTTTGACATTAAATAATTCTTCTGAAACAACGCTTGTTTAAGCGACCCTCGGAGCTCTACGAGTTCAGCTCCGAAAGTCGCCTCCGCTGCTCAAAGTTTCTCAATTTCAGCTTTCAGCACCATGCGCTCCGCTTGAAGTTCTTCTATTGAAGAGGCAAGGTTGGCACAAGTTTGCTGCTCCGTTCGGAGCGCTTCTTCTGCCGTATCTTTTGTCCTCCGCTCTTCGAGGAGTTCTTCCTCTAGTCGTAGGGA
This sequence comes from Zizania palustris, assembly GCA_019279435.1. NCBI lineage: Eukaryota > Viridiplantae > Streptophyta > Magnoliopsida > Poales > Poaceae > Zizania > Zizania palustris. The sequence goes on along the minus strand of JAAALK010000287.1, from coordinate 96,747,014 downwards.
CTTGTCTTCGGAGCCCTTAATGGCCCTTTGAAGCGCCGTAACATTTCTTTTGAGCTGATTAGTCTTGAGCTCAATGGAAGTCACTGCCGCTCTAGCAAGGACAAATTGCTGCAAAAAAGCAAAGTAAGTACGATGTAATTTCAATAAGTTAAATGTACTTTATGTTTGTTGCATACTTGGAGGGTAGCCCTTTGGAGGGCTAGATCTAGCTCCGATCCGCTAGCCTTTCTCAAAATAGAGATCAGCTCGGAGCTACCGACCTCTTGGCTCTTTTCAGCCAAAGGTTCCAGGAGAGACCAGAGCCCTGTCCGCTGCTCCAAGAATGGAGCCAGTAGCGGTAGCGAGGACAGAGCTCTTGGTCATCTTCAGCGGGGTCTTCTTCCGAAGCACCTACCGAAGGGTCGTTCGTCCATGGCGTTGTCGTCAAAGAGGGAAGAGGCCCAGGACAAGTCTTGTCTTTACCTCTCCCTGACACAAAAACCAGAGGAGCCACCGCTTTAGTCGGAGTAGATCCCCCTTCAAGAGTGGCTCCCTCGGAAGGAGTAGCTTCGTCCGAAGTAACTCTAGTCACCGGAGCTACCTCTATGACCGGAGCCTCATCTCTAATTGGAGCTAAAGCTCCATCTTTGGCTTGAGTCGTGCTACTCCTCGAAGCATCTACAAACATAAGGTATTTGTCAATTATTCATTAAGATATTACTGGTGCAATGAAATTATTTCAGGAACTTCAAAGAATAAAGATAGAAGGCTTACCTTCGTCTAGATTCTAAGGGAGGATTTCAGGGTCCCCTAGAAATTCATGCATTCTGAGGTATTCTTCGAGCTCCTCCCCCGAGATTTGTGCTGGAGTAGCAGATGTCGAAGCCCTGAGCTTTGTCACTACCACTCCGATCACGGGGGAGCTGGGACTTTCTAGCTCCGCTCCCTGGACCCCGACAAGTTTGGGGTGGATCGCCGCCACCTCTTCGGCAGTTGGAGTTACTCAAACTTCTACCCGAGGGGATCCTCGGTCGCAACCCGAGAATCCTCTTCGTCGCCTTTCATCAAGAGCTCTTCAAGCTCCTTCCCAATGCGGACCTCTGAAGTATCCTCTTCTTCAGACTCTTCCGAAGAAGAGCTTCGAATTTCGAGTGAAGACGGAGATGCTGGAGGCGAAGGGAGCTTAGCCTTCCACGCCGCCTTCTTCACCGGAGTCCTTGCGGCCTTGGAGGTCTCAGCGGTAGATTTCCTCTTTCGAGAGACTGCTCCTACTAGGTCGAAGCTTGGTAGAGGAGTAGCCTCCATTCTGAGCGCGCTCCACACTCAGTTGGAGCGTTCCCAACTCCCAACCAACTCGATCCTCCATTGCTTCTCCACAACAGTAGGGGCTCCGAGCACCCATTCTGCAGCCCGAGTTATCTGCTCCGAAGCTAATGCCAACAGAGCCGTTGAAATAAGGTAACAATCTGTTAAGAATACTACAATTATTCTCTATGACTAATCTAAATGCAGGAGATACGGAGGTATTACCTAGAGTTCGAAGCTCCCCCTCTGAAGCGCTCTGAAATACAATAGGCCAATCGGCCCCAAGTGGAGGTATCTAAAGGGCGATGAACTCTTCTGCCAAGTCTCGCATACTCATGCGCTTGGCACAGAAGACAATAACCCAAGCCCGGTTGAAAGCAGACTTAGGTCCGGAGTCACTTCCGCCTCCCTCCAGTACCATATTTCTTGTAGGGGACCGGCAAGACTGGAGTATTCTCCGACCTTGGCATAAAACCACCGGAGTATCCAGTCGGAATACCACCGGTCATTGATTGCCTTCGTTGGGAAATTATTCAGGTGTCCTTTCCGGAGCTAGAAGTTGACGCTCCCGAAGGCCACTATCCACTTGGAGTCCCTAGGCCCCACTTGAGGCTTAGGCTAGCACGAAGCTTCGTGGGTCGCCGCAAATACTTCAGACCTCCCCTCACATCCTTCAGCTCAGATGGCGCACTCAAAGATCGCTAACCTAGCTATGGCGTTCGGAGACAGCTGCTGTAGAGTGACGTGGAACATCTCCAGCACTTCTGTCAAAAAGTCTATTAAATAAAGACCGAGTCACACTTCAAAGAAGGCTTCGAAGACGACAACTTATCCGCTCCTCGGTGCCGGAGTCACTTGTTCTCCAGGAACCCGAGTCGTCATTCCCGGCCCTAGCTTTCCGCTCATCGCTTCCTCGATAGACTCTACTGAGCAAGTCGATCGCTCGAGGATGAACGTCTGCTTTATTGGCTTCTTAGACAGTGGGTTGAATTCCTGTGGATTCTTGGGCTAAGAACCCCCCGGATCTCCTACCATCGCCGCCGCTGCAGATACGGTCCAGGCTTGCCGCTGCGCCAAGGTCCTCGCCACTGTCAGCCCTTTCATGCTAGTTCTTGCCATTGGAGGACTGCTCAAGAGTATCGGAGAGAAAGGTTGAAGATCGAAGTGTGGAAAGGTTCAAGCACGGAAGCTCTGTAAAAACTTTTCACTGTCGATCACTTTCTTCTTTTATAACTGCTCTGTTCTCGTTTGGCGCGATTTGTGTATGTTTTCACACTTGCAGATCCAACCCTCGTTAATGACAGGTGGGGCCAAAAGGTGAAATAATGTGAACCCGCGGTAAAACTTTGCGTCTATTGCTTTCTCGAAAGGTCTAACGGCTATTTTAGGGGTAACGACACAAAAGTAACGGCTCTTTGCGATGCACTGCCATCATAACAGTTCACTTTCATTTAGAGCCATCATACGGAGGTTCAAGTTCGAAGCCTAGATTTGATACGCCTTCGAAGATGAAGACACTTCGAACGGTTATAATACCTTCAATTTTTTCTAAGTTCCTGAGCATGAAGATATTTCTTGCGTATACTGCTCTCCTTGCTGTACAGGCTATTCGGAGAAGCGTATTCGAGGGGCTACTGTTGGGGGAAAATACTTCATCCTCATGATCCTCCAAGATTCCAAGCAAATACATCATGCGACGAAGATGAAGGCAAGTCTTAATCTCAGAGCCCAAGACTTGCCTCCAGGTTGAAGGGCTCGAAGCCGAAGGGTTCATCCAGGTTCCGGTCCGAAGGGACCCTTCGAAAGGCTTCCCCTTCGGAGTGGAAAACTATCAAAAGGATGGGACGTCTACTTTATCGACATCCTTCGGGTATGTTTTACCATACTAACCCTACAAGGGATACAAAAATAGTATCCACTATGTCGGTTGTAATTAAGGGGTAAAAAGGTCTTTTCCCTAGAGGTTTTACCTATAAATACCCCCCTTTTCACTCTATAATAGGCATCGAATATTCAGATATTCAATACACACTTCGAACTATTCTGAGCTATTATCCTATTCTGAGGCTTGAGATAGTCCGCATTCACAAACACTTCATTTGTTAGTTCTTGATCTTATAGAACCTGTTAGCATAATCCATTGCGCCAACAACTGTTGAGCGGGGAGGGATGACTATACTCCTCGAGTTAGAAGATGTTGCATCATCCATGATTTAAATATTTTGTATGAATAAACTTGACTCACATTAAAGGATACAAAATAAAAATATACTTTTCCGGACTTTAAACCATTACCTTCCTTTGTTATTAGCTTGCATTATTATTGCATTTTCTCGGTGGCTTGTTGAGTACGTTTGTACTCACCCGTTAGAAAAACCACTTCAGAGGCGTACTACGATGAGGACGGTCTAGAGTAGTGACCTAGTCAAGGAAGCGACCCTAGAGAAGATGTTCATTGAGTTTATTATTTTCATAGTTTATTTTATTTTAACCTTTGTGTAATAATGTGGTCTACGAGCCACGAATGTTTGACGTATGTGTGTCGTCGTGTGATGAACATCTTGTGATTATTGATTTTCTATGGAATTTCAATAAAGTCTAGGTTGTATTAAATCCGGGCGCCTACAATATAGAAGCTTGATAGCCCTCTCATGATCAGAAAAAGCAAGCACACCCGTAGAACGAAGATTACTCATGATGGCATCAAAACGGGAAAACATGGTATCAATAGATTCACCGGGGCTCTACACAAACATTTGGTATTGTTGATTGTAAGTGCTTTGGTGTCTGGCCTTGATCTGAGATGTGCCCTCATGAAAAAATAGTCGGAGTGGACCAAATCTCCCTAGTAGTCTGATGGTGTTGCACCCTATCGAGCTCATTTCGACTCAAACTGATGAACAATATATTTCTAGCTTTGCATTTAGTAGTATACTGATCTTTCTCAGCCTGAGTAGTGCGAGTCTCAAGGATGGAGTATTGTGAATCCACAATCTCCCAAATTGCACTTCCTTGGCTTTAAAGATAATCCTCCATGCACACCTTCTAGTATGCAAAATATGTCCCATCAAACAAAGGAATTTTACTGACTTTGTCCATGTCGCCAATAGATCAAAAAATTGGTTAAGGTCAACTAGTGATTTTAACTTGCTCTGATACCAATTGTAGGCCCAAAACGGGCGACTAGAATGGGGTGAATAGGAACCTCACTAAATATTTTCAAATTGATGGCCTTTTCTAAACACCCAACGCTCCTCTAAATGAACAAACAGAAGTAAACAAACATTCACAGCAAAATCCCAGATAACACTAGTGCTATCACTCTCCTGTCATATAAAATGTGATGCAACAGATTGAGGGATCAAACACACTAAAAATAATCTAGCCTTCAAAAACAAACTGATATCCTGATTGAAAATACACTAGTTCAAAGCGCACAAGGCAGATTAAAACTACTCACAGATCAAACGATAGATTCAACACACGTTTCTTCAATCCCATGACAATCACAGTTCTCAAGCATTTAAACTAGACATACACTAGAGCACATGGATAAAACATTCAGTGTAATATAAAAATAAAGTGCTTGTAAACATTGAATCAAACATTTTCCATTCAAAATAATATATAGTAGATGTAGTAGAATCGAGGAGGAATTACTGTTTAATGCAGCATATTCTCCTAGAGGAGTACAACTTGTGCACCTCAGCACCTCGAACCATCATGTGCTTCTTGCACCACCTGGTGCTCTCCGCCTGCCACGCGCCATGCACAGGGCACTGACTTCGCTCCAACGCCGATGAGACTCCCAGAAAAACCGACCGACCGGACCAGCGCTTTTGAGAACTCCGCGCCTGCGCTGAAAGCCTCCCCGCGCCGCCCTCATGAATCAAACGCCATCCCTTCTTCCCATAGAAAGCTGGTGTCCTAGAAGAAAATCGAAGCCAAGCAGTTCGGTGACAAAGACAGAGATCTCACTGCAAAACCGAACACTGTAGTCCCTCAAAAAATCGGCAGTACAAATTATTGTAGCATCACCATGGGAGATAGCGGCTGTGCACGGAACTATGGGGAAAATTTCTGGAGGAAGAAGATGGGACAAATAAAGTGAACTCGGATTTTTTTCAATTGGATGAGTTGGTAGAAACCCTAGGACAAGGTGGCCTTTTATAGGCAATTCAAAAACAGGAAAGACACAAATACCCCTAGGGTTTTTCTAGACTCGGGCCCACATGACTAAAAAGGTAAAATCCTATCTAAAGGTAGGATGTCCCGATTCGAAGCTTTTGTAATGACTACGGCTTCGCTTTAGGACGCTTTGATCTTGATCCGACGGTTTTGAGATGAAACCAACAAAGCCCTCCAATTACCGACATGTGTCATCAATCCGTGAACTCGACCGCTAGCAAGTCTCTCCTTCTCTCGATCCCTTGAGCCACCTTGTCATTTGTATTGGCCTCTCTTTCGTTGACTTGGTCAACATGCTGTCTTGATCATCCGTTCGTCCATGTCTTGATCCCTCTCCACGTGTATGCCTGAGATCTTCCTCAACTTCACCTGATATCCTTGATCGTCTGGCATCAAGCTCCTCGCTTGACCCTGATCACCCACCATTGACATTTGACTCGCATCTCAACCCTGCACACACTGAGACAGACAAAACACGAATCTCCATGCAGAACACACACTGATACCCTTAGTGAACTTAACCAGGCAAACACACGCCCAAACCCTGAACCGAGCAAACTTGTCAATCACTCATCACTAAGATAAAACCACAGTTAACCTCCACTTGGTTTCTCATCCTCTTTTTCCTTTCGCTCCATCTTCTCCCTCCTCCTCTGTTATTCCTCATGCTCCTCCTCTCGCTGGCATCTCATCTCAAAGAGCTCTTTGTTGAACGCATGGTGCCTCATAAGAGAGGCCCAATCGTGTGGATCCACCTCTTTGTCGATCCATTCGACAAAGTCACATAGTGGAGGTGGCGATGGTGGAGGAGTTACCAACACTCATAAATATGAATACACATATTGCAAGTGATGTATTAGAGAAATATATAGAAATGAACAGAAAAAAGTTATTAATACCGGTTTGTTTGCACGTGGTCCACGCTTTGGCCTTGGTTTTGGCTTTTTTGGAGTCCAAGAGTAGTTCGCCCACTTCCAATACCTTATCTCATAGGTGAGGTCATCCCGTCTTATCATGAATATACATGTGTTTGTTGACACGAAAACGTGCCCCCGCACTTGGGTCAGTTCGACGATCCGAAAGTGCACGGATACTTAGGGACAAGCCTAAGCGTGACGTGGCACCGACGTCGCGTTCCAACTACACTTAGTCGTGATAAGATGGGTGGAGTCGCCAGGCAACTAGATTACACAAAATAATCCAATTAGCCGAAAAAGATAGATTAAACAGAATAAAATCAGCAAACCAGTTGGAGCCCATCTGGTCCGAAGTCTGGTGCGAAGGGATCACCGAAGTGTACCTTCGGCGTCTGGTGCGAAGTATTCCACCAAAGGGTGCTTCGGCGTTCGGACTGATCCGGCCGAAGATGGACTCCGAATAGATCTGGACGCGGCAATCACCTCCGAACAACGGGGTTCGGCGTGAGATCTCCGATACATCAAACTACGGGATGATGACGCGAGTGCCATGCTCGAGCGCAACTTCGTTTCGTGCAGAGTATGGTCGTGGCGAAGCCCGTTGCAACGAAGTATGCTGGCGAAGCCTGTTGCCGGAGCCTGTAGTCCTGCCGAAGGGTGTCCTGGTGACCTCCGAAACCGATCTCTCAGCTCCGGACACCTCCGACGAAGTAGCCCTGAATGTGCGAACCTGCAACAGAGAGAATTCGAAGTACCAATTCGGCCTGAGTACCGAATTTTTCTAAGTGTTGCACTAGTAGCGAAGGAAGCAATATGTTACACAGATTAGCGGATACTTCACAGGCGAAGTAACAAGGCGATAGCAATCTATTACGTAGATTAACGGATACTTCACAAGCGAAGTAACAAGGGTTACCACTGTTCCGTAGTGGCCGGTGGAGGGCTTCCAGGAAAACCCACGAAGAGGTACAGGAAAATAAAGGTAAAGTAAATGCGATCAAAGCTAGGGCTTTGGTTTGGTTTGAGTTGGGGGAGGCCTCTACGCCGGCCTCGCCTCTCTATTTATAGGGGCTTAATCTCTGATCTAATCTGCTATTAACCCGGCCAGATAGAGATAAAAGTTGAGCTAGAAATGCATACAACTCCACCTCTATCGAAGTGGGCTTCGGCTAGGCCCGTCGAGGCCTGCTCCTTGGGCCGAAGCTTCGGTGGCGTGGGCCTCCGAAGGCTTCCCGGCTGAAGCCCATGGGCTGGCTGGAGGCTTTCGGAGCTCGTAGCTCAATGGGCTTCAGCCCTGTAGGGCTTCAGACGGACCCTGTACATGTGTATTTTTGGCCCAAATCACCAAAATTGATATTTTGACAATCTGACCATTAATGCCATTTTTTGCTATCAACACATGTCCCCCTGCCTTTTACTGAACTAAGTGAACTAAAAGCACAACAAGCTGAAGACGATACTGTCCATATCAGCTCTTAGACACCTTTTATGATGTTTGCCATACGCTTGGGAAATACCTTTTCAAATATCTACCATTCAAAGCTCTTCGAAACTGCTCTCCCCGCAGGGACTCCAACACGTATGCGTTGCCGGGAGCGATTTTGGCTATCTTAAAAGGGCCTTCCCAACTAGGTGACCATTTACCAAACTTGGGACTCTTCGTGCCTAAGGGCAAAATCGTTTTCCATACCAAGTCTCCTATTTGAAACGATTTTTGTTTAACCTTCTTATTGTAGGCTTTAGCTACTCTCTTCTTGTCTACTTCTATGGCTTCTAAAGCCTTTAGTCTCTTATTGTTCACTTCCTCCAGATTATCTTTCAGAAGAGCTTCATACTCATTGACCGATAAGCCGTCTTGCTTTAACACTCTTAAGGAGCCAAGATCTACCTCTACAGGCAGAACGGCTTCTTGTCCATATACCAACTCATATGGACTGACCTTGGTAGCACCGTGCTTCGCAATCCTACAAGCCCATAGTGCCTCGGAAAGCACCTCATGCCACCTTTTAGGGAACTCTTCGATTTTCTTCTTAATGAGATTAATCACGGTTTATTACTAGACTCGTCTTGACCATTGGCCTGAGCATAGTAAGGTGAAGAGTTTATCAACTTAATACCATAATATTCGGCGAAGTCCCTTACTTCTCCAGAAACAAATGAATTACCTTGATCCGTAGTAAGAGTTTGGGGAATGCCGAATCTATGTATTATATGCTTCAAAATGAAATCACGTACCTTATTGTGAGTCATGTTTTTGAGAGGTACGGCCTCGGTCCACTTAGTGAAGTAATCTGTTGCCATTAACACGAACCGATGCCCTTTTGAGGAAGGAGGGTGGATCTGGCCGATGAAGTCTAAACCCCAACCTCGAAACGGCCATGGCTTGACAATAGGATTGAGTAATGAGGCAGGAGCTAACTGAATATTGCCAAACTTCTAGCATGCTTCACACCCTCTATAGTACTTGAAACAATCTTCAGTCATAGTAGGCCAATAAAAACTAGCTCTTTTGAGCATCCAACTCATCTTTTGGGCCGACTGATGAGTGCCGCAAAGCCCCTCATGGACTTCTCCTGTAGCCACCTGGGACTGCTCATGGTCTAAACACTTCAATAACACTTCGTCGATGGTTCGGCGATACAATGTGTCGTCTATCAACACGAATTTGAACGCTTGTCGCCAAACCTTCCGATCAACCCTTTGGCTAGGGTCTCTCAAATACTGGATGATTGGGGCTCTCCAATCGCCCTTATAGGTTTTAGAGGGTTTTGCTGGTCCATCCTCTAAACAAACTTCTAAATTACTGACTTCGGGGTGCCCCCCGAGCCATTCCAGCTCCTGCCGAAGCCTGGCTAGGGTCGTCGTCCAGAGTGCACTGGGCTGAAGCCCTCCTGAGGTTTCGGACTCTGAGGAGCCTTCTCTGTTCGGGAGGCTTCGGACTATGGGCTCCGGTGTGCCAGATCCCTTGGTTGGCAGAGCACTCCGATCCAGGGGCTTCGGCGTGCGGTGGCCTTCGACGACCCGAGGGGTTCAACCCGGAGCGTGTGCCTGCCCACCGTTACTGGCTTCGGCAGTGAGACCAAGCATCGGCTTCTCCAATACAGAAAATTTTCCTCTCCTGACTTGGTAGCCAAATGCTTGCTGAGCCAAATCATTTGCGACTGAATTGGCTTCTCTTGACACGTGAGAGATTTTGAAGTCATCGAAAGTGGCAATTATGTCTAAACATTTATCCAAGTAATTATTCAGCAAGCCGTTAAAACATTGAGCACTCTTAGCTACTTGTTGCACTACTAACAAAGAATCATTGTATGCATGAACATGTCTAGCACCTACGGATTCCAGTAATTCAAGACCTAGCAATAAAGCCTTGTATTTGGCTTGGTTGTTAGTGGAAGTAAATTCTAGTCGGGCCAAAGTTTCAAAGTGCATCCCATTAGGTGATATGAGAACCACTCCAATGCCTTGGCCACTCTTGCAAGCTGAACCATTAAAATAAAGTTTCCATGGTACGACCTCAACTAAAGCAATAGTATCACTCCAGCTAACATCTATGTGATGATCAACTATAAAGTTGGCTACGACTTGACCTTTCATCGCTCTCAGGGGTTCGTAGGCCAAATCGTACTCAATCAACGCGTAAGCCCATTTTCCGATTCTTCCACTTAGAATCGGCTTCTGTAACATGTGCTTTATAACATTGGTTTGGCAAAGGACAACACATGTAGTGGGGAGAAGATAGTGGCGTAACTTAGTGCACGCGTAATAAAGTGATAAACACAATCGTTCCACAAACGCGTACCTGGTTTCGGCGTCCAGCAGGCGGCGGCTCAAGAATGTGATGATGTACTCCTTCCCCTCTACCTCCTGGGTTAGCACGGCTCCAATCACGCTATCTTCAGCGGTGATGTATAACCGAAACAGAATCCCGGCTTTAGGTGCTCTCACCACAGGCGGTGATGACAAGCACTCCCTGATCTTTTCGAAAGCACTTTGTTGGCTTGCCCCCCAAGTGAACTCGGCTTCATTCTTTAGCCGGAGTATGGGGACAAATGCATCAATCTTGCCAGACAAGTTATATATAAAGCGACACAAATAGTTCATCTTGCCTAGTAATTTTTGTACATCCGTTTTGCAAGTCGACGCTGCAATGTCTCTAATCTTCTCAAGTCTCTTAGGATCAATTTCTATGCCTCTCTCGTGAATCATGAAACCTAAGAACTTACCTGCTGACACGCCAAAAGCACACTTAAGTGGGTTCATTTTCAACCCATACTGTCGCATTCTATCGAAAGCAACCTTCAAATCGGCTAAATGGTTTCCCATGGCGTCCGATTTGACTATGACATCATCGATGTAAACTTCTAACATAACTCCTAACAAGTCATGAAAGATCAAGTTCATAGTGCGCTGATATGTTGCGCCGGCATTTTTCAAACCAAAAGTCATGACGACCCATTCGAACAAATCGACAAAACCAGGGCATCGAAAGACAGTCTTGTAGACATCCTCCTCGGCCATAAAGATTTGGTTATAACCAGCATTGCCATCAAGAAAACTTAGTACCTTGTGTCCTGAGGCATCGTTGATCAGCATGTCGGCTATCGGCATTGAATACTCGTCCTTAGGAGTGGCTTTGTTCAGATCCCTGAAATCAATGCATACCCGTATCTTGTCGCTCCCTTTCTTCTCTACAGGAACAATGTTAGCAACCCATTCCGCGTACCTGCACGGCCTAATAAATTCAGCCTTGCGTAGTCGCTCTACTTCCTCTTTAACTCGGTCGTAGACGGCCGAATTAAAGCGGCGAGAAGGCTACTTATAAGGCCTAAATCCGGATTTGATGGGCAGCCGATGCTCCACGAGCTCGCGGCTTAGCCCTGGCATCTCGCTATATTCCCATGCAAAACAATTGACATACGACCGAAGCAACTTTATTACTTCAGCCTTTTCATCAGGCTGTAAATGTTGGTTTACAAAAGTCGGCCTTGGGATGCTACCATTACCTATGTCAACTTCCTCCAAGGGGTCGGCCGACGCAAAACCTTGTCCTAATTTATCTACTTCGCTAAAGTCCCCGATGGCCTCGGCAATACCGTCTTACTAGACCGATATTGCTCCACACGAGACTTTAGCCAATCTAGATTGTTCTTGCTAGACATGACTATTAATACAAAAACAGCCGTGCTACTCCAGCCGGCTTTATAGACACTAGTACAAACCGTCCTCCAGATACGCTAACAAAATCGTAGTCCGAAAGATCTCTACCTGACAGACACTCTACTTTGTTATGGACGGCGTCAACCGATACATCGGCCAATGCTACTTGGGCCGAAGTATCCGCGGGGATGACCTCCACCTCATCGCCGTCCCACTGTATCAGGAACTGGTGAAGAGTAGAAGGAATGCAACAGTTCGCGTGAATCCAGTCGCGCCCGAGTAGTACGCTATAATTACCTTGTACGTCGACGACAAAAAATGATGTTGGCAACATCTTGTTGCCCACCGTTAACTCCATAGAGAGTACGCCCTTGGCCTCGAAGCTCTCGCCGTTGAAGCTGTTGAGCATCAAGTTGGTCTTCTTCAGGTCATCTTCATCCCTGCCAAGTTTCTTCAACAACGAGTAAGGCATTAACTTGACAGTGGCGCCGCCGTCGATGAGCATTTGGGAAATCGGCTTCCCATTGATGTGACCTCTAACATAGAGGGGCTTTAGATGGCGAGCCGAGTCCTCGGGTTTCTCGAAGATGGCATTGCACGGACCGAGGTTCAATTGGGCGACCTCGGCCTCATCCTGTGGTAGGGCGAACTCGGCAGGCAGCGTGACGATGTTGATGTCCATCACCTAGGGTGCGGGTCCCTCAGAGATGGGCGAGTAATCGTCGTCGAGCATGTCGTCGTCGTCGCTCGGACTAGGAGCCAGGTTGGTTATCTCAACCGGCTTCTCCCTCCATTCCTGTTTGGTAGCTGGCCGAGGGCGGATTTCTTCGAAGATAGCGTCGCGCTCGGCCTCAGCTTTCTTCTCGCGCATCTCCTGTGCCCATAGTCTTTGTAGGCATCTCTTCTGTGATTTCGACATGCCTGGAGGGGCCCAAGATGGATGCAGATTGGTGCTGGGTGCGACTGTTCGGCTTCCATTAATTCTGGCCAAAGTGGCATCGTGCCCTTCGGCCTTGTGCACCCTGTGTCCGAAGGGGGCTTCGCTGCGGACCCCGACGGATGAACCGACCTCGTTCGGTCGATCGAGCCGGGCTTCGGCGCAGGGCCTAGCCGAAGCGTGGGACTTACCTCCGTCAGGCTTCGGCGACCAAGTCTCCGGGATTGGGATTTCCTGAGACCCAACTCTGATGGTGATGGCTTCGGACTCTCTAACTTCGGCCTCCGCGTGCTCGCACCCTTCGGCTTCGCTCTGCATGATCCGATTCGGAGGCACCACGGATAGTCTGTGGACGATGCCCCCCTCTGCCGCGTCTGTTTGTCCCTGCCATCCATAACACTTCGAAGGAAAGCAAGGCATGGTGTTAGGTTGCGAAGGGTACCCCGACCTAGATACGTATGGAGCCCACGGGGTTCCTGCCCAGTCATACGACGGAGGCATCGGTGGCTCCAGTGGCCTCGCCCACTGTGGGCCGAACCCATTACCCGGAGGGGGGTTCGGCAGAGTTGACGGCACCTCGGACCACACCAGTGAAGGGTCCTGCCAGACCGGAGGTATGTTCGGCCAGTACGGGCCAAAGCCTCCCACCGGAGAAGTCCAACACGGTGCGGGGTTCGGCCATTGGGGGCCGAAGTTGCTGTAAAGGGGGCCCGACCATTGGGGCTCGATGCTGCTGTACGGGGGATTCGGCCATTGTGGCTCGGAACCACCGTACGGGGCATCAGGCCACCGTGGTCCGAAGCCTCTGTGCGGAGGGTCTGCCTACTTTGGTCCGAAGCCACCCTCCGAGAGTCCCGGACCCTTCGGCTGCTTTAGATTCTGAGTGTCTGGACCAGTCTCCTTGGCCCTTCTTCGATGCTTATTCAACAGCATGTTATACGTCCGCTTCGGCCTCTTGTGAGCCTTAGTCGAATGTGTATTAATGTTCCTTTTCCACACTCCTACCTCGGGGTTCTTTGGCACGAGTGTGCGAGTGCGCGGTTCTCCAACAATCACGTCCTTCCCCTTAGCCGACTCGGCCTGTTCTGGCCGAATCAACACCTTTTTCTCGATGAGGTCGACAGCGTTGACGGGGAAAGGATCTTTATCCAGCTTCATCTTCGGATTGTGGTCTATCTTCAATCGTCCTTCTTCTATGGCCGATTGTATCTGCCATCGAAAACATTGCAATCATTAGTATTATGTGAATGCGAGTCATGCCACTTACAGTATGGATGCTTCTTTAACTCATCGGCAGGTGGAATGACTTGACCCTTAGGTAACCTGAGAAGCTGGCTTTTTAAGAGAAAATCAAATATTTTATCACATTTAGTTATGTCAAACGAGTACTTGACCTCACTAGGCCGATTCTTTGTGGGGGGTGGTCGTAACTCGGAGCAGGTGACAGGTTTATTTTTAGCATTCCAAACCCATTCAGCCGTGTACATGTCGGCCGAATCCTCCTCCTCTGACTCCTCCTCATCAGAGCATTCCATGATGTGGATTTTGGCCCTAGGCTTGCTAAACGTCTTAATAAACTTTTTATCTTTGGTTCGGCCTTCCTGGACTAGAGCCTGCTGCAACACTTGGCTAACTTCTAAAAAGTTTTGGTTATCTAACATCTCTTTAATTTCGGAACGCAACCCGTTAAAAGCTAGTTCCACCAAGTCCCTTTCTGAAATATTAAGGCTAAAACACTGGTTTCTAGTATCCCTAAAATGCTTGATGTACTCAGAGGCGCTCTCGCTAGATTTCTGCTTAACCGATGTCAAATGTGAAAGCCTAAGTTCCGTCTCACCCGTGTAGAAATAATCATGGAATTTCCGCTCTAAATCATCCCACGTCTGGATGAAGTTCGGCGGGAGCGCCGAAAACCAAGTGAAAGCGGTGCCGGATAGCGAGAGAGAAAACAGTCTAACCTTTAGAGCATCTATCCCGCTAACTTCTCCACATTGTGCCAAGAATTGACTAACGTGCTCTAGTGTAGTTTTTCTACCCTCGCCATCGAATTTAGTGAATTCAGGGATTCTATAGCCGCAGGGGTAGGGTACTGTGTCAAGATGGTCGGGGTATGGCTTACGGTAAACCCTAACCCTTCCCTTGGGCACGAAGCTGGTACACTCTATAAATAGTGCACGGACCCGCTCTTCTATGTCATCCTGGCATGTTTCTTGTGCGCGCCTGTCATGCGGGGGCGTGACACACAGTGGGATATCAGCGTGTCGGCCATGGGCCTCTTCCTTGCGCGCTATTTGTATGGCGTGTTCGTGTCCGGGCGCCTGCGCATGTGGTGCGGGCAGTGCGGGCACTGGCGCAGGTGGTGGTGCGTGGTATGCAGTGTTAGTTTGACCGTAGGTGTAATGATTGGTCTCGGCCATAAGTGATGAGGCCAGAGACATGATTATGTCGGTGTTGTCGTTAGTCCTACCGTATACGTGGTTTGCCAGTGGTGCACTAGCAATGGGAACCAGGGGCACGGCCTCAGTAAAGCCGAACCTCCTAAGAGTCGCCTCCACTTGGGAGCTGACTGCCGAATCTAAACGGTTGGCTAGCGAAGCGCTAACGGCTTGATCTACTGATGCGGCTATTTTTTGTTCAATTTCTAAATAAGATAAACGAGGCGATACAGGTGTTACCTGGACCTGAGTGAGGTCGAGGGTGATGATGTCGTGCTTGATGAAGCCCGCGCGTGTCTTTACGTAGCCCCCAAGCATCATGTCTTGGAGTGCCTTTAACTTTGCCTCGATCTCAGCTCGGTCTTCTGCGGGGATATCTTCAAGTGTTGGTGTCAAGATGTTGCGGTTGTCGATATCCGCACCTCCTATTGTGTCCATCGGCGGTGTAGATGTAGTAGTCGACGTGGATGTACCAGTGGCCGATGTAGACATACTTGTCATGTTAGCGTAGCCTTCCCCAGTGGAGTCGCCAAAAAGTGTGTTGACACAAAAACGTGCCCCCACACTTGGGTCAGTTCGATGATCCAAAAGTGCACGGATACTTAGGGACAAGCCTAAGCGTGACGTGGCACCGACGTCGCGTTCCAACTACCCTTAGTCATGATAAGGGGGTGGAGTCGCCAGGCAACCAGATTACACAACATAATCCAATCAGCAAACCAGTCGGAGCCCGTCTGGTCCGAAGTCTGGTGCGAAGGGATCACCGAAGTGTACCTTCGGCATCTGGTGCGAAGTATTCCGCCGAAGGGTGCTTCAGCGTTCGGACTGATCCAGACGAATATGGACTCCGAACGGATCTGGACGCGGCAATCACCTTTGAACAACGGGGTTCGGCGTGAGATCTCCGATACAGCAAACTACGGGATGATGACGCGAGGGCCACGTGCGAGCACAACTTCATATGGTGCGGAGTATGGTCATGGTGAAGCCCGTTGCAATGAAGTATGCTAGCGAAGCCTGTTGCCGGAGCCTGCAGTCCCGCCGAAGGGTGTCCTGGTGACCTCCGAAACCGATCTCTAAGCTCCGGACACCTCCGACGAAGTAGCCCTAAACGTGCGAACCTGCAACAGAGAGAATTTGAAGTACCAATTCGGCATGAGGACCGAATTTTGCTAAGTGTTGCACTAGTAGCGAAGGTAGCAATCTGTTACGCAGATTAGCGTATACTTCACAGGCGAAGTAACAAGGCGATAGCAATCTATTACGTAGATTAACGGATACTTCACAAGCGAAGTAACAAGGGTTACCACTGTTCCGTAGTGGCCGACGGAGGGCTTCCAGGCAAACCCACGAAGAGGTACAGGAAAATAAAGGTAAAGTAAATGCGATCAAAGTTAGGGCTTTGGTTTGGTTTGAGTTGGGGGAGACCTCTACGCCGGCCTCGCCTCTCTATTTATAGGGGCTTAATGTATGATCTAATCTACTATTAACCCAGTCAGATAGAGATAAAAGTTGAGTTGGAAACGCATACAACTCCACCTCTACCGAAGTGGGCTTCAGCCAGGCCCGTCGAGGCCTGCTCCTTGGGCCGAAGCTTCGGTGGCGTGGGCCTCCGAAGGCTTCCCGGCCGAAGCCCAAGGGCTGGCTGGAGGCTTTCGGAGCCCATAACTCAATGGGCTTCGGCCCTATAGGGCTTCGGACGGACCCTGGACATGTGTATTTTTGGCCCAAATCACCAAAATTGATATTTTGACAATCTGGCCATTAATGCCATTTTTTGCTATCAACAGTGTCTCCACAGAAACACATGGGGGTTCGACACCTTTTGGCGCACGATGATGTGGATCGTAATCGTGAGTCGATAAATCTTTTTTCATCATATTCCAATGTATATATATATAAATAAATTTAGTACATTAAATATTTATCTACATTTTCTCTAAACCATTCGTAAAAACAAAGTATAGTACTATAAATCATATGTAAAACTTCTAATCTATTCCTAAATTAATTTCAACTTAATAACTATAGTATGAAACAATAGGGAGGAGGGATTTACCTAGGAGGAGTGGGCATCTCGGGGGACTTTAGATCTACTAGAATAGCCAAGGGTGTCATGATAAGGGGGCGTTTGGCCCCCTTTATATAAGGGAGCAGTTGGCCGTTCAACGGCCAATTGGTGCCACATCAGCAGGAGTCGACTGTTGAACGGCCAACTGGCGCTGACATGGTGTCAGTCGGCCAAAAGAGACATTGGCACGGGCAACTAGCCATTGCCACGCTAGAGTGGACGCCAGTTAACACTTGGTCGGTCGACTGGAGCTGACGTGGCCAGAGTCGACCAACCAAGTACCGACTAGGGGCCACGTGGCGGTAGTCGGCACTTAGTGGGCCGACTGCTACCCATTTTTGAAATCTTTTGAAAGCACTATGAAGATTTGGAATTTTGATTTAAAAAATATTATTTAAAAAAATTCGGTGTTGGAGGTGAAGTGTGTCATCCTGGCCAAGAATGTAGAGATTATTAGTTTTTCTTAAATAATGTAGAGATAAGTGGTGATGTGTCATGTGAGCTGGCGACAATGAATGTGGCTATAGTGGTAGAGCCTCACCAATCACCACAACAAAATTATTCGGTCCACCAATATGCATTTTTTGCTACTAACTATATTGCAAATGTTGGACATCACTGGTGCTATTATTCTACGAATTTGCATATATGCACAATTACATTTATTATGTAATTATAATTATGCATAATTGCATGAGTTGCTCCATTTATAGTAGCAAAATGTGATGAGGACATCCCTACTAATGATACAGCCATACATGAATACCAAGATCCAATTATTCGAGTTCAAGCACGACGATTAAATCTCTAGGTAAACTTGTTTCTAAGTACCTTATTATATTATCTTGGGAATAAATTACTACCTAATATTATTATTATTATTAGGAACCATAGAGATGATGAAAATCACTTGAAGATAAGTAAAGAGCTGGAGAAGCACTAGGAAGGGCGTCCAAGCCAATTTGAGAGTCCAATCCAACTACAATTCGTGTCCAACTCGAATTTCAGGAGCAGCGTGCACTAAAATCATCACCCGAAATATAACTTCATAACTTTCTAATGCCGCTGGTTTCACCTCAAAATTCCTTCTAGATCAATGAGAATCGTCAAAACAAGATAGAGTCCAGAATCTGTCATCATGTTGTTTTCTGTGTTATTGGGCTTTTGGGCCATGTATCCAGTTGAGCCCATTAGGGGTGTGTCCCGAACTACTATATAATGTGTTTCTACATCCATATAGTGTTTTGGAGGTTAGTTTACACTTTGCTTTGATAGACGCCGCTTCGCCGAATTTGTAAGTGAACCCCAATTTGCATATTCTAATATAATTTCAGTTCGATTGTGTTTTCTATGTTCTTGCTTGTGTTCTTCGATCTACGGGCAAGGATTAGTCTTCTTGGTGAGGTCAATCAGACTGTGCTTGGTTGATAACCAATAGAACAGTGGTGTAGTGATTGCAAGGGGACGATCTCGTGGATTGGAAGCCGGATTGTCAATGTCGGGTTCTCCACAAATCGTTGTTTATCCCCCGCCTAATGAAAGATTGGACACCTCCGCCCTCCATCAAGCGGTATCAGAGCTTGGTTTACCGTCGGGTTCGTGTATCTTAGATTAGATTGGTTTCATATTCATCCCACAGTCCACGAAAAAAATCTGTAGTCATAGGTTTCCCCCAATCCAAGACCATCCCTAGCCTTTGCACGTTTTGGTTTCAGAGTCCGTAGTATTGAGTTTGTGTCCTTGGTCAAGTCCGGTTGCTGGATAGTATTGTGATCCCTTTTTCTAAATCCCTTATACTAGCCACCACCCATAAATCCCCTTTGATTTGCAATTCGCGTCCAAACTAGAACCTCAAAAACTTGATTCACACTGCCTTTGATAAAACAGTCATATATTTTGCATACGGACTCAGAATAAGACAAATAAATACATTTTCTAAATCTTCAGAAAAAGTTAAGTCTAAGTTTTCCTAGTTAACTAGAATCGCCGATTTTAGTTTTTTCAAATTTGGCAAGAAAGATCGAGTTTTCCAGCCCCGAAGTTTCGTGCGCAGAATTTTAGTGGGCCGACTTTATTTACCTACATAGCACTTCTTTGTAGCAAAATTGTGTCACATCTTCTTGGTTTGTCTTCTTTGTGCCACATGGCGGTAGTCGGCACTTAGTGGGCTGACTGCTACCCATTTTTGAATTTTTTTTAAAAAGCGCTATGCATATTTGGAATTTTGTTTTAAAAAATATTATTTTAGAAAATTTAGTGTTGGAGGTGAAGTGTGTCATACTGGCCAAGAATGTAGAGATTATTAGTTTTTCTTAAATAATGTAGAGATATGTGGTGATGTGTCATGTGAGCTGGCGACAATGAATGTGGCTATAGTGGTAGAGCTTCACTAGTCACCACAACAAAATTATTTGGTCCATCAAAATGCATTTTTTTGCTACTAGCTTTATTGCAAATGTTGGACATCACTGGTGTTATTATTCTAAGAATTTTCATATATGCACAATTACATTTATTATGTAATTATAATTATGCATAATTGCATGAGTTGCTCCATTTTAGAGTAGCAAAAGAGACGACCATTGTTGATCCGCACGACTAAAAGCAGTTACTCTTATGCATAGCCATATTTTTTTCTTCGTTAAACAAAAAAAATTATTTTTAGTTAAAACAAATAAATTAGTAGTTAGGTAAAAAAACTAAATGTATGTTATTAATAATAAAATAGTACTACGAAGCGATGATTACATTGGAATGAATATTTGGAGATTTAATTCAATTCCTATAAAAAATTACGTGAAATTCCTGAGTTATAAATGAGTCATGATGATTGGTAATAGGTATACAATATAAAGATTAGTAACGAAAATAAAACTTATTGAGGTATAAACCAAGAGTAAAAAATAGAAATAGATTACAAACACAAGTTATACATGTTTCTGTCCAAGGATCAGACTGACTTCTTTGATCAACAAAAAAGATTAAACCATTTCATTTTATGCATAGATTCTTTCTATGCCATTCAATGAAAACAACAAATTTACAGAATGACTTCTTTGATAAAAATAGCTAGTAGATTAAGCAATCAAATACATGTTAGTTGATAATCAAAACTAAATAATGAGCAATAGGAATTAACAAACCAATCATGCTTGCTTGGAGATTAAGCAATCAAATACCAATCATGCTTCTACCGCCGCAAGCGGGGCTCACCGGCGCGTTGAAGAAGCCACCGGGGAACGACACGTCTCGAGCTAGATTGGACTGGCGAGGCCGCGAGTGTCGGCCGCTCGCTCCGGTGATCTCTCCTCATGGCTGTCGTCTCCACCCCCGCGTTCCTCCTCGTCATCCTGCACGATTCTGGAGGCGGGGAAAAGAGGGCGGTGGGAGGCAGGGTGAAGAGGGAGACGGGTGGCAGGGGGAAAGTGGGCGGCGGCGGTAGGCAGGAGAAGAGGGCGGCGGTAGGTAGGGCGAAGAGGAGCAGGGGCGGAGGCTTCCAACGGGCGTGGAGCAAAGGGAATGGAGCCACTCGGTTCGATTTTTTGGGGGGGAAACGGATGGTTTCGAATCTACGGGGAATATTCCCTTTTTGAAGCCATTCCATTCCACCTAATTCCAAGCCAAACAGATCTAGAGTGGAATAAAGCTACTCGCTTCCACTTAACTCCTGAACCAAACACTGCCTTAGAGTAGCAAAAGGGACGACCATTGTTGATCCACAAAGTTATCCATCTTTCAGAAGAATAAGACTAAAAGCAGTTACTCTTATGCATAGCCATATTTTTTTGTACGTCAAACAAAAACTATTTTTAGTTAAAACTGAGAAACCAAGGATTGGTTTCGGAGTCTGTGATGAGTGATTGACAGATTTTATCCTCTGATTCGAAGGGGTCCCTCCGAAGGGGTTCGGAGGTTGTTTCACCGAAGGGTTCGGTGGTTCTGGTTGCTGCAGCTGTTGTAGCGGAGTGTGCCTGTCAGAGGGGTCTGACAGTACACAATGACTTGGTTGTACCAAAGGTTTCGGTACTTTGGGCGGTACACCAGAGTGTGTGCCGAAGGATGTTTACCCGGAGAGGTCTCCGGGGTACTGGATACACTTGTCTATTTGTTGTGCGCGGGTGACTTCGGAGGCGACGGACGGTTCGCAACAAGTGAACCTAGGTCAAGCAGGAGGCTTGATGCCAGGCGAGCAGGGAGCTCGGTCACGAAGGCTGCGTTGGGTCGAGGTCGGTCCTCAGGTCAAGGTGCACCAGATGAAGGCAGAGAGTGCGGAGCATGGCTCCGGGTGAAGGTACTCCGAGACGAAGTCCTCGGAGGCGAGGCACTTCGAAGGGTACTCCGAATGGAGTGACTTCGGAGTATGGTGGACAAAGTCCTCAACAATGAGGCAAGGTGTTCGACGTGTGCTCCGGAGGGAGACACTCGAAGGTATACCCGACGAAGGTCTCAGAAGTCGAGGTGCATCGAAGGCATGGTCCAGGTGAGGTTCATCGAGGAGTGTGCTCAGGGACAGACACTGCGACGAAGTGCTCATGGAATGCTTCATGCAGAGGCCTTGGACGAAGAAGGGACTTCGAAGGGTGGTACTCCGAAGGTGGGGCTTCTGTTGGCGTAAAAGATTACTCTAACAGGTTTCTGTAGAATAGAAACTACCGAACGAAGTGTTTGTGAAGAGAACTGTTCTAAGCCTCCGAAAGGATAACAACTTAGAATAGTTCGAATGTGTGTATTGAATAACTTGTATTCGGTCCCTATTACAAGGTGAAATGGGGGGTATTTATAGGTCCAAATATTAAGGAAAAGACCTATTTACCCCTCTATTACAACCGACATAGTGGAAACTATTCGGTACCCTTGATAGGGCTAAAATGGTAAAAGACTAATCTAATAATATAAAAGATAAATCTTCCATCTTAGCTGGCAATAAAGATCTCGAAGAGCCTTGGTTCGAAGATGTACTCCGAACCAATGCCTATCATCGTACTTCGAGCTTGACTCAGGGTATCTTCGAAGATGGACGTCTGGAAACCTTCGAATCCACTATCTGCTTTTATGTTGTTGCGGCAATAACCCCGAAGATGAGATATTTTCCCCCAACAGTAGCCCCTCGAATACGCTTCTCCGTTTAACCTGTAATGTTAGGAGAGCAGTATACGGAAGGAAAAAATAACCAGACATAGGGGTTATTAGATTTCAATTCATCTTCGAAATGTATGAAGATATAAACTCCGAATCAGTCTTAAAATAATTACTTTCGAACTATCTTAGAACCGACTCAGGAAGTTCGAGAGTCTTTTAGACTTAGAAGAAATAGCCGTTAGCTTTCTGTTCCTAACGGAAACCGTAGAATGCGTTAATTTCGGAGAAAAGTAACGGTAGGAATGCGAAATGGCATGTACTAACGGTAAAAATGTAAAGTTTAGGCTATAAATAGATGGCCTAGAACTTACCCGGTTACCTTTTCACTGCTCTCTCGCAAACAAACACCTTCTGAGCCCTTTGAGTTCTTTGAGCCCTAGCCTCCATTTTCCCCAAAGTAACTCAGCGACTGCAATGGTGAAGACCAAAGGTTCTGGAGCCCCGTCGACCTTGGCTTGGCAGCAGGCGGCTGCAGCAGCAGCGGCTGCGGCGTTGGCGAAGGCACCTCCGGCATCGGCAACAACATCCATGGCGGCAGGAGGGAGAAATCCCCAAAATGTTGATGATCAAAGTCTCTGCCCACCATCAACGAAGTACCTGGACCAGTCTTTCCAACTGGGATCTTCTACCTGCAAAAGGGAATCGTTGGCAATTGCAGTAGAAGGGAAGATTAGCACCGGAGTTATGATCCGCAAACCCGGAAAAGAACTCATCCCATCACCAAGGCCCGGAGAAGTGGTCGTCTTCGAAGCCTTCTTCGAAGCCGGCTTGGGCCTTCCCGCAGTGGACTTCTTGGCGGAGGTACTTGACTTATTCCACGTCACCCTTCCTCAACTGTCTCCGAATGCAGTAGCTCGTCTGGCTATCTTCGAATGGGCGTTGAGAGCCGAAGGTTGTGAGGGGAGGGCAGAGATCTTTGATGCGCTACATAGAGCCTCATGCCAGCCAAAAACCTTCGTAGGTCCCGGAGGTGAAAAAGTAGTGGTAGCCTTCAAAAGCATCAATTTTAGGCTTCGGGACGAATATGCCCTTCAATTCCCTGCTAAGGCCATCAATGCAAGATGGTACACAGACTGGGTCATGAGATGGTTCTATGCCGAAGTTGGGGCGAGCAATCCTCTGGCCAGACCTCTGAAAGAAATCCAATTCCGGAAGGAAGCCTTAGTGCATCCAGGCCAAGGTCAGCTCGAAGCTCACCTCAACCTACTTCAGAGTATCAGCCGAAGGTTGAGCATGCGGGACTTAGCCGAAGAATTCCTCGGGTTACAAATCTCTCCACTGATGGCCAACTGGCCTATCATCTTCGAAGAGGATTCGGAAGGGGGTCTCCGAAAGATCACCTTGACTTCGAGCCCTGCAGGTAACTTCGAAGACAACATGTATTATGCATATTCATTCGAAGAAAAACTAACTTGATTTATTTTTTTTAGCTTCTTCAGCCCCTGTTACTTCGGAGAAAATCATAAGGGCTTCGGAGAAGATTTTGGGCGCTCCAACTCCGACCGAAAAAGAATGGAGAATTAAGTTGGTCGGGAGTTGGGAGAGATTTAACAGAGTATGGGGAATGCTGGAAATCACTCCGCCCCCTTTGATGGATTGGGTGCCTTCGGAGAAAGGACCCAAGAAGAGAAAAGCCGAAGCTGGGACTTTGAGCTCCGCCAAGACTCCAGTGAAGAAGGTGGCTCGGAAGCCAAAAAATCTTACACCTTCGAATCCTGCACCTTCGAGTTCAAGGGCTTCAATTTCTGACTCCCAAGAGGATGAAGGGAGATTGCTTGTGCGTCTAATAGAAGAAGATGAAATTCAAAGGACTGCACAAACCGAAGTACCTGCGAACGTGCCGGAGTCTCGAGATAATCTTGAGCAACCAAGGACTTCGGCAGTTCAAGAAGATATCTCTCAGGACGAAGTTCCTGTGAATGAAAGTGGGGTCGAAGTCACTATGGCTTCGATTCCCGAAGAGTCAACAAGGACTGCACAGGACGATGCTCCTGCAGTCGAAGATTTAACGGCTGATTCGGATGAAGATCTAGCCTTCGATCCGCCGAACAGTCCGATGATGACTCCTCTGCAAAATGTCGAAGGTAGACTTCGAATAACTCTTTCATGTTTATTTTGTGTATTTATACAATGTATAATACTTTATATATTTTTTATAGAGTCCACTCCTATGGAAGAGGTCCGCCAGGAAGAAATAATTCCTGGACCTTCGACGACTTCGGAGCCAACCCAGAAAGCTACTCAAATGGGACCTGGAAGAGGCAAAAGACATATAGAACCCCTCCCTGCTGTAAGTTCCGGATCAACTCCGTCTGATTCAACAGACGAGAGCCAATCTTCCGGGGAGGGCCAGTCTCCAGTGGCTCCGAAGACCACAAGCCAACGCTCCGGTCCTTCGCTGGACGAAGATGACCAAGAGGCAATAAGTATGCTCCCCTTGCTGGCTCCTTTCTTAGGGCAAACAACTGGTCTTCGGACTTTGCTCAAACCTTTGGATCGAGCTAGCCGTGACATAGGGGAGACCAATTTAGTGGCCATTCTGAGCAAGGCGGATAGGACGGAGCTTAATGCCGCTATAGAACGTGCAGCCTACCAGGTACGAAGCAACTGTGAAATACATAGAATTCATCTACGAATAAGCATTGACCTTAGTTTTTATTTTTGCAGCAAACTGTCTTGGCCCGAGCTGCGAATATATGCAATGACGAAGAGATCGCTCGTCTTCGGGAGAAAATAACGTCCTTCAAAGGAATCTTAACATCTCCGAAAGTCGAGTGACTCAAATGGACAATATAGTGTCAACAGAGCGAAGGGCCAGACAAGGTTTGGAGGCTGCGAATAAAGAGCTTGAAGCAGAAAGAATTGTGCTTCGAGCGGAAATTGAAAAGTTGCGAGCGGAGCACGCTATTGCGGGGTCCGAGCTTGTCAGACTCCAAGAGGAAGCTAGCCAGTTGTTAAACCAAAAGAATATTTTGACCACTGAAAATGCTAGACTTTCTGGGGTTCTGGGCGAAGTCACTTCGACGAAGGACGCGTTGAACGAAGACAAGCTGAAGTCTGAGAAGGTGGCTGTGGAAGTTATGAATCAGTTGTTAGGTGTCCTGGAGTACTTCGGTACTACTGGGATACTTCCTTCTGACGATAACATCACTCTTCTGCGCCGGTTGAAAAGGATCCAAGGAGTGGCGAAGCAGATGAAGACAGCGGGCATTAGATACGGAGAACTCTCCGGACAAGTGGCTGCTGTCGGCCTACTTCGCTACTACGAAGATCTGGGCCGATCGATAACTCCAGACACAGGAGGGGGCCCAATCACCTTCGACGACGAGTGACTTCTGACACCTTCCGAAGGTGTGGCTGCTGCCTGGCGAGCCTTCCAAACTTCATGGAGAGCCGAAGGTCGTTCCGCGATCAAGGCTTGGATCGACGAAGGCCAACGCCAGAAGCAAGTTCAGACCCAAGCTTCGAGCAGTCAGCCTCCTCCGAACCCGCAGGTTTAGAAATACCTTAGGATTTTTGGCCATGTAAAGCTTTATGCTTATAAACATTTATCAATGAAAATTTGTTTGTCATATTTTTAGGCTTTGCCTCTTACGGAAGATATCGAAGTGTTAGACCTTAACGACGAAGTTCGCTCATTATGGACCACCTTCGATCTTCTAAAAGCTTATAAACATCCTCGATTTTTAATTCCTCGAGATGACTCCGGTGTAATTGCGCCCGAAGTAATCAAAGATATACTGTCTTATATTAAAGAGGAAGAAAAAGAGGTTAACTTAAACACTTCGTCTTCTGAAGACGTTACATGGTCTGAAGACGAATATTAAGCTCAAAATAAAAGCCTGAAGAACTTGGAAGCTGGGAAAGGAGCCCCGAACGGCTTCGAACTTGGGCCGAGCTTCAACAAGAACAGAAGGATTTTAGAGCTTCGAAGGGGGGCAAGAGAGTTAAACGCAAAGTTATTAGAACTCCCGGCGTTGGAACTAGTCGTTCCAACCCTAGCTCTAGAGACCGAAGAGGTCTTCGATTCCTTCTTGGTATAGATACCAATTTTTCATAATGTAATCTGTAAACACATTTGTTTGAATAATGAATACCGATTTAAAATTGTCTCCATATTTACTAGCCCCTCTTTGGGTATAAGCAACTTCGAAGTGTATTCAAAGATGGTTATGCGCAAAGAAAAAATTTCGGAGTACAATTTTTTTGGGGTTCGGAGCCCCTCTGTAATTTAAAGATCTTTTAAAATCTTATAAAATGTCTTCGACTATTTGTAGTCGGAAGAATGGCAACTTAGTACCTTTGTTTTTTGAAAGAAATCATTTGAGATAACTTTCAAGATACCTTAGTATCTTAGATAATTTGTCACTTGGGACTATGCTAACAGACATTCGAAGCTCATGGATCAAACTCTGTTTTTCTTTAGCCACCTTCGGCTCTTTTTTGCGATCTCTGTCGAACCAATGGTTCGGAGTTTGCAATGGTCTCTTTGGACTCTTTTTACGGATGTCTACCAGCCAATGGCTTGGACTCCGTATATTTTGGCCACCTTCGGCTCTTTTTGCGGAAGTCTACCAGCCAATGGCTTGGACTTCGCAGGTTTTGGCCACCTTCGGCTCTTTTTACGGAAATCTACCAGCCAATGGCTTGGACTCCGCATGTTTTGGCCACCTTCGGCTCTTTTTACGGAAATCTACCAGCCAATGGCTTGGACTCCGTATGATGTGGTTTTGGGCTCTTTTACGGATGCCTACAAGCCGGTGGCTTGGACTCCGGATTATGTCAGCCCCCACGTCGGAAGCTTCGAACCAATGGTTCGAAGTCCGAAAATACAACCCAGCTTCATGACACTTCCCTCTCGGTCGACCTCGCGGTTCCAGTGCGTCCACTCGGAAGCTGGAAGTCTATGAGGGGAAGGCATTATCAGGATCATATGCTTTATTAATTTGGAAGATGATTACAAATGAGTTACAAGGAGCCCTTATGCGAAGTATCGCTTTAGGTGCTCCGCATGCCAAGTATGTGCTAACTCTTCACCTTCTAAATTAGCTAATTTGAAAGAGCCAGGGCGTCCTGAACGAACAATTAGGTATGGACCTTCCCATTTATTTCCTAACTTCCCTGGCGCTATAATGCTTCGTAGAACAAGATGACCCGGTCTTAGTTCATTGAGCTTAACCTTCGGGTCAAACCAAGCCTTCGTTTGCTGATGATACTTTGATAAATTTGCCACAGCTCGAAGTCTTGTTTCTTCTGATAAATCTAACGAAGCTTGTCTTTCTTCTTCAATTTCCGGTTCGGTGCTGCGAAATGATCCTCCTTTGAGCTCTGTTGGAGTCATAGCTTCATCTTCGAATAGTAGTCTGAATGGAGTAAAACCTGTGGACCTTGTTTGCGTAGTCCGAATGGACCACAAAATCTTCGGAAGCTCTTCGGTCCACAGTCCCTTGGCTAATCCTACTATCCTTCGATTTAGCCCTGACAAAATATTTCCATTGGCTCGTTCTACGACTCCATTAGACTGAGGATGCCTCACTGCAGCAAAACATAACTGAATGCCTAGATCTTCGCAAAACTTCCTGAAGGGTTCTACATCGAACTGTGTTCCATTATCAACTGTGAGTTGTCTAGGCACTCCGAACCGGCAAATGATGTTCTTCCAAAAGAATTTTTGTACATTGTTCGAAGTGATAGCTGTTAAGGGCTCTGCTTCCACCCACTTAGAAAAATATTCAATAGCTACCACTGCGAACTTCAGATTTCCCTTGGCTACTGGAAAGGGTCCAATTAAATCCATACCCCATCTGGCCATAGGCCATACAGGAGCAATGACTTGAAGGGCTGTTGGTGGGCGATGACTTCGTCGACCCATCCACTGGCATCCTTGACAAGTGCGAACTAAGCTCCCCGCATCAGCTGTTATTGTAGGCCAATAAAGCCCCTGGCGAAGTGTTTTTCCTGCCAAAGCTCGCGGGGCTAAATGGCTACCACAAAGGCCTTCATGAATTTCTCGAAGAATTTCCTGACCTTTGGCTTGAGATATACATCGGAGTAGAGGAGAACATACTCCGGCCTTGTATAAAATACCGTTGATTATTTGATAATTTCTAGCTCTAAGCTTTAATCTTGACAGCTGTGGCTCTCCGGGCAAATTTGTTCCTCCCTGTAAAAGTTCCATGATTGAATTTTTCCAATCCGTACTAGGAATGCAAAGAATCTCTGCAGAGGGAATTTGTAGCACCGAAGGTATACTGAGCTCCTCATAGAAAGCTTCTTCTGGTACATCCATAGCTCCGGCTGCAGCTTTTGCTAAGATGTCCGCTTGCACATTTTCTGCTCTTGGTATACTCCGAATGGAAATACCCTTGAAGTGCGCTTCGATCTTACGGATTTCTTCTAAGTACTTTGCAAGCTGTGGATGCCGAACCTGGAAACTTTTATCTACGTGCCCTGCTACTATCTGAGAATCTGTCTTTATAATAATTCTTGTAGCCCCTAGAGCACGTGCTTTTCGGAGTCCCAATAAAATCACTTCATACTCCGCTATATTATTGGTAGACTTAAAGTTGAGTCTTGCGGAGTATATTGCTCTTTGCCTTGAAGGCGAAATTAATACTGCTCCGATGCCTGCTCCGGATGCTTGGAAAGCCCCATCGGAGTAAACAGTCCAAACTCCGTCACTTGACTTCTCCGGAACCAAATTTGCAGGTGGAGTCCATTCTGCTACAAAATCTGCTAAGACTTGCGATTTGATTGTTGTCCTTGCCAGGAAAGATATGCCGAAGGGTGCTAGCTCAACTGCCCACTTCCCAATCCTTCCAGTGGAATCCTTACTTCGAAGCATATCTCCTAAAGGATACGAAGTTGGTACAATTACATTGTGTGCCAAAAAATAATGTCTTAATTTCCTCGAAGCCATTATCAGAGCATAAACGAACTTCTCAAGTTCGGAGTATCTTGTCTTCGCTCCTGATAATGCTTCGGATACAAAATAAACAGGATTTTGGACCAACTTTCCATTGAAATCCACTTCTCTGACAAGGACTGCACTGACAGCAGAACCTGTAGCTGCAAGGTAAAGGAGTAGGGTTTCGTCCGCAGTAGGCACCGTGAGTGTAGCAAGATTATTGAGATACTCTTTAATATCTTCGAAGCTTCTCTGACACTCCGGTGTCCATGCAAAATCTTTGGACCCCTTCAATGCTTTAAATATAGGCAAGCTTCTCTCCGCAGACCTTGATAAAAACCTGCTAAGTGCTGCCAGACGCCCAGTCAGCTTTTGCACTTGCTTTAAATTTTCCGGAGGAGCTATCTTTTGTAGCGCAGTTATTTGAGTAGGGCTAGCTTCAATTCCCCTGCTTGAAACTAAATACCCTAACAACTTTCCAGCCTTAGCTCCGAAGATACATTTTTCGGGGTTAAGACGGATCCCACATGCCCGAAGGCTATTGAATGTTTCTGCTAAGTCTAGGCTATGTTGGTGCTTTAAAGCACTCTTTATTACAATATCATCCATATAGGCCTCCACATTGCGACCTAATTGATGACCTAGAGCCTTAGCAACTAACCTCGAAAAAGTAGCCCCGGCATTTCTTAAGCCGAAGGGCATTCTTACATAACAGAAGACTCCCGAAGGAGTTACGAAGCTTGTCTTGATCTCATCTTCGCGCTTCAACCATATTTGATGATAACCAGAATACGCGTCAAGGAAGCTTAATAACTTCGAACCTGCGGTGGAGTCGACCAATTGATCAATTCGGGGCATGGGGTAGGGATCACGAGGGCATGCTTTATTCAAGGACGTGAAATCAATGCACATGCGCCACTTCCCGGAAGACTTCTTTCTGACGAAGACTGGGTTGGCTAACCATTCTGTGTGAGCCACTTCTCTGATAATCCCAGCCTTCAATAATTTCTCAACTTCGTCTTTCGCTAGAGCAGCTCTTTCTGCAGACATTTTCCGGAGTCCTTGCCGAACAGGGCGGGCCTTCGGGTTTACAAGTAAACTATGTTTAATGATATCCCGATCGACTCCGGTGATATCTTCGTCAGACCAAGCGAAGACATCCAAATTCTCTTCTACCACCTTTTCCAAGGAGGTTGCAACTTCTGGAGGTAAATCTTTACCAAATTGAAATGTATGCTCTTTACCATCTTTAACAATGACCTTCGCTACAATCTCTCCTTCAGGACTTGGTCTCGGAAAGGATTTCTTTGAAGCTTCGGAAGGGGCTGAAAAAATTTCTTCATTATCTTGTACATTGTTTACTTGTCTTGGATCAAGAGGGGGACCATGACCATATTCCGCTCTCCGAGCGATAGCTTGATCTCCGAAGACAGTAAGGACTCCTGCTTGTGTGGGCATTTTCATGCACAAATAATTGTGATGCGCCACAGCTCCGAACTGGTTTAGCATGCCTCTTCCGAAGATGACGTTGTAAGCATACGGGGCATCTACGACATCGAAGATTACTTCCTCAGTTCGGGCCAACAAACCTTCTCCGAAGGTAACTTCCAGGCCTATTTGGCCAAGTGCATCAAGCGGAGGTCCTGCGAAGCCTTGCAAAGGACGAGCCGCTGGAAGAAGATGCTTTCTGGAGATGCACAATTGATCGAAGGCTTGAACAAAAATGATGTCTGTCGAACTACCTCCGTCAATCAACACCCTTTGAACTTCAGTGCCCGCAATATCAGCAGTGATAACAAGTGGGTCTGCATGCGGGAACTTAATGCCAGCCGCGTCCTCCGCAGAAAAGGATATCGGTACATGAGACCACTCCGGCATTGCAGCTGCAGACGACGAAGTCCCAATATGGCCTACTTCTCTGACGTAGTCCCTTCGCTATCTCTTTGACATGCTTCCGAGGATACCTCCTCCGGAGATGGGGAGGATTACTCTTTTCCCTCGATCTTGCCCTTCCTCTTGCTTCGGAGGTGGCATAACATTAGCCACTGGAAGGTGTCTTGCAGCATCAAAGTTTTCTATCCGCGCCACAGCCTGGACCGGCTCTAGGCGCGTTGCAGCTGGAACTCGGTCGGTAGTACCTCGACCCGAAGTTCTTTCTAGATACTCTCCCCTTAGGGTAAGTATAGCCTTGCAAGTATCAGTTGCATGGCTTCGATTTTCTCCATGGATGCAGCAGAAAAGGGTCTGGCCCTTGCCAGCCGTTTTCCCTGGCGGCCTCCAACCGCTGGCCTTGTTCCCCGAAGACTGTGGAGCTCTCTGCGTAAACTTCTGTGGGGGTGCAATATTCATGACTTCAGAACGAGGGTGCTTTTGCCCTCTTCTCCGATCATGTTGAACTTCGAAGATTGGTTCTTGCGGCTGTGCCGAAGTTTTCACTTCTACTTTAACTTCTTGCAATACGGATGAAGTAGCAGCAGTTCTTCGGAGCCAACCCTCTTCCGACCTCGCATACTCCTCGAAGTATGAAATCAACTGAGAGACCGAGGAAATGCTTTTCCGATGAAGCTTGTCTAGGAGGCCTTGATGAATGACGCCTTCTCGGGCTGCATCAACTACCGAAGATGCAGACAACCCCCGGATCTGCGACTTCGTATGAGCGAAGCGCTTGAAATATTGCCTCAATGTCTCTCCGGGGAGCTGTTTCACCTGGAAAAGGCTTCCCGTTGACATCGGAGGCACGAAGGTGCCTTGAAAATTGCTTATAAACTTCTTCTTTAGCTGCCCCCATGAATTAATTGATCCTGGCTTCAAAGACCAGAACCACCTTAATGCCACTCCTTGAAGAGCTAAGGGGAAGCACTTCGCCATGGTGTCTCGAACTCCTCCACTAGCTTCAATCGCTAGGGCATAAGAACGAACAAACTCTCCGGGATCTTCATCTCCAGCATACTTATAGAGCTTCGAAGTCTTAAACTTCGGATCAAAGCGAACTTTCTGCAGCTTAGGATGCAACGGAGATTCACTGTCGAAGGAGGCATTCTCTGGGGCTTCGGGATAATCGGGTTCATCGTCTTCGGGCACTTCTGGGATAGTTGGGATGGCTTGAGAGTGAAGCCTGTTCGCAGCTTCTTGTCGCCACCTTGCTACTTCAGCTTGAAGGTTGGCCATTTGAGTGGCCATATCTCCAAGATAGGCTTCATCTCCTCCGGAAGAATCTTCCGGGTCTTGAGAGCTAGTAGGATCAGTTTGGATTGGGATGGAAGGTGGAGGAGGGACTCCGGGTGGTCGAAGTATGGAAGGGGTTGGTGGAGAAGCTTCGTATGTTCGAGGGATGGAAACTCCTTCCGGAGTTTGTGGAGGGAATGTCGAAGGCCCTCCGACTTCAACCGTGTCAAATGGTATCTCTCTGGAGATCCGAGAAGACCTCCGAACAGGATTGCGGGGTGCGCTCCGCTTAGGAGGCATGATGTAAGAAGTTGATAGAGAACGAAGTTTTTCGGACTAGGTTCCCCACGGACGGCGCCAACTGTTGGCGTAAAAGATTATGCTAACAGGTTTCTGTAGAATAGAAACTAACAAACAAAGTGTTTGTGAAGAGAATTGTTCTAAGCCTCCGAAAGGATAACAACTTAGAATAGTTCGAATGTGTGTATTGAATAACTTGTATTCGTTCCCTATTACAAGGTGAAATGGGGGGGTATTTATAGGTCCAAATATTAAGGAAAAGACCTATTTACCCCTCTATTACAACCGACATAGTGGAAACTATTCGGTACCCTTGATAGGGCTAAAATGGTAAAAGACTAATCTAATAATATAAAAGATAAATCTTCCATCTTAGCTGGCAATAAAGATCTCGAAGAGACTTGGTTCGAAGATGTACTCCGAACCAATGCCTATCATCGTACTTCGAGCTTGACTCAGGGTATCTTCGAAGATGGACGTCTGGAAACCTTCGAATCCACTATCTGCTTTTATGCTGTTGCGGCAATAACCCCGAAGATGAGATATTTTCCCCCAACAGCTTCGGAGTGTGGCTGACTTGAGATACTTCGGCCATGCATGGCTTTGGTACATGAACTGACAGAGTTCGAGCTGGGAGAAGCTGCGAAGCTGTGGTGGTCCACTCTAGAGGTATTGGTGCGAAGGCCCAAGGTCTTTGACGACTTTGGCTCAAAACCGTCTCTGTATCGAAGGCTGACTTCAATGAAGCGAAGGCCGTCAGGCTCAAGGCTTCTCACCGAAGCTACCACACCCCTCGCGTGCAAAGGGGGGCTTCAGAAGGCTCCAAAACTACAAAGGTTGACCGTGTATGCTCTGCAAAAGCTGATGCTGTCTCCTCTGCGAAGCTGACAAAAGAAGCCTCCAAATAAAGTAGACTACCAGCTGTACCCCCCTATTCTGATGAGACAAAAATAGTGTAAACCTTAGGGGTAAAGTAGTCTATTCACAGGGCTGAATAGTGCCTATAAATAGTGGAGGCTAGCCTAGGCCACAACAACACTTTGAGCAGTCATTGTAGAACTCCTGTGCTAGCCACCATTTCTCTCTGTGTTCATCCTATGAGTTCATTTTGTGTTCCCTGTTCACGCAATGAAACTTTGTTTCTGTCTTCATTTATTGTTTGAACTTGTATGCCTACTTTGCACTGCATGTTTTGATTTCTCTGTGCACCACCTTCTTCTGGGTTGAGTTTGAGCACTGGATCTCTTCTGGAGAAGTCAGTGAGAAGTCTGTTCGTGTGAAGTGTGTGTTTCAGTGTCTGTTCGCTCTGTGTAAACTGGAGGAAAGACCTCTCTGATTACTAGCAAAGCACTGTTCGAAGCCCGTTTTCTTTCCTTGTCGAAGTCCTCGGCGAAGTGTGTTCAGTGTGCGTTTATACCTTCGAAGTACGAAGCCTAGCACCAGTTTCTATCGCTTGGTATTTGGTCGAAGTCCTCAGAGGGAAGTCTGCTCTTGCGAAGGGTGAAGTGCGAAGCCTGCTCGAAGGCACCCAGTGTGTGGAGCCGGCACTGACTTAGCAGAGTTGAGTTTTTGGTATTGTGGATGGAGCGAAGTCTTCTTGACTTTGAACTTTTGCTCCTAGCGAACCCTGGTTTCGGAACTGTGAAATACCTACGAATCAGAACTTCGAAGGGTGCGTTCAAAGCCTGTTCCGCAGAAGACAGAATAAAAACAGAAGACTATTTTTAGTTTGAAATTTTAAAAGCTCCCATTCACCCCCTCTAGTCGTCATTTCTGGTCCAACAAAAACAAATAAATTAATAGTTAGGTAAAAAGACTAAATATATGTTATTAATAATAAAAAGTTCTACGAAGCGATGATTACGTTGGAATGAATATTTGGAGATTTAATTCAATTCCTATAAAAAATATGTGAAATTCCTGAGTTTTGAATGAGTCATGATGATTGGTGTTGGCGTAAAAGATTACGCTAACAGGTTCTCTGGGATCAAGAATAGACAAACAGTGAGTTCGTGCTTAAGAACTATCTCAAGCCTCCGAATGGATAATAGCTTAAGTAGTCTGAATATGTGTATTAGAATAGCTGAGTCTCCTCCTCCTTTACACGGTGAGGAGGGGGAGTATTTATAGGCAAAAACATCTAAGGAAAAGACATATTTACCCCTTGATTACAACCGCCATAGTGGAAACTATTCGGTACCCTGAACAGGGTTAAAATGGTAAAATCTACCCAAAGCAAGTAGATAAGCCAAACATCTTATCAATCTTGTCGTTTGGCTCTGAAGCCTCATATCTTGCGGAGGGTTCCTTCGGATCGTAGATCGAAGCACCCTTTGGCTTCACGACTCCCCCACCTTCGAGCATGAGCCCCTCAGCTCCGAAGCTGATAAGTCCTTTTGAACTGTTAATCTCTAAGCCCTGAACGTGAAGCATTTTCCCCCAACAGTATCCCCTCGAATACGCCTCTCCGAATTTGACCTATATAGAAGGGAGGCAGTATACGCAAGGAACATTTTCATATTCTGAGACTTAGAGAAAGTTGAACACATTACAGTCTTTCGGAGGGTCTTTGATCTGAGGTGTTCGGACCACGGCTTCAAGTCCCCAACCGCCGTGTGAACGCTTCGTGGGAAAGAGAACCATTACGATGTCCAAACATCGTGAAGAGCCGTTTGATTAGAACCGTTACTACGCAAGTAGCCGTTACGCTCTATAAAAGGTAACGGTCGAAATTTACGGTGGACTCACACCGTTTCGCTCCCTGGGCCCACCTGCCAGCGACGGAAGTCGAACCTGTAGTGTGAATGCAATCGAAGCACAACAACTAGCGGACGGTTATAAAAAGGGGATTGGAATTTACCCAGAATTTTTTACCGTGCCTAGCATCCGCAACTCACTTTCTTGAACCTCCAATTCTCACAACTCCCCGAGCCACCAAGCCATGGCGAGGACTAGCCACACCGTGCCAACGGCGGTGGGCACCCTGGCGCAGAGGCAAGCGTGGGCAGCTTCAGCCACAGCAGCAATGGTGGAAGCTCTAGGCGACGCCTGGCCCAAGAACCCCCGGGATCTCCGCCCGCCATCCAAGAAGAAGATCCCCCAAAGTTTCATCATCGGCCAATCTACAAGCACTGCAGAATCCATTGAAGAGGTCGTGGAAGGAAGCTGGGGACCGGAATGAGGACTCGAGTCCTCGGACCGGAATCAACTCCGTGGCCACGGAGCGGAGAGGTCGTGGTTTTCGAGGCCTTCTTCGAAGCAGACCTGGGGCTTCTGGCTATCGACTTCTTATTCGAGGTACTGGACATGTTCCACATCACCTTGCCCCAGCTGTCTCCTAATGCCATTGCCTGCCTGGCTGTCTTTGAATCGACGCTTCGGGTCGAAAGGTGCAAGGGGCGATCGGAGGTCTTCGCCGACACCCATGAAGCCATCTGCCAGCCGAAGCCGCAAGATGGCCCCGGGGAAACCAATGTGATAATAGCCTTCGGCAGTGTCAACTTTCAGCTGTAGAGGGAGCACGCCCAACATTTTCCAGCGAAGGCCATCAACGACCGATGGTACACTAACTGGATCCTCCGGTGGTTCTACGCCGAGGTTGGAGAGGACTCTCCTCTCGCCGGACCCCTTCAAGAGATCTTGTTCTGGAAAGAGGCGGAGGTTACCCCGAACCCTAGCCTGCTCTCAACGTGGCTAGGGCTACTGACTTCGGTGGCCAGCCGCGTGAGCATCTGCAATCTTGCCGAAGAGTTTATTGCTCTTCGAATTCCACCCCTCGGGGCAAACTGGCCGATAGTGTTTCAACAAGCTTTAGAGGGTGAGCTCCGAACTCTAGGTAAGACTTCGACCCTCATGCAATAATATGTTAGATGGCGAAAACAACATACTTATAATATGTTACCCTTTTTTCAGCGGCTCCACTGGCGTTAGCCCCGGAGCAGATAGCACGGGCCACCGAACGGGTCCTCGGAGCCCCTACGGTGGCTGAAAGGTAGAAGAGGATGGAGTTGGTGGGGAGCTGGGAGCGCTCCAACAGGGTGTGGGGAGCCCTCAGGATGGTGCCTCCTCCGCTGCCAGATTTTAACCCGGCTGGAGCGGCCCCTCGGAAGAGGAAAATCGTCGCTGAGCCTCCGAAGAAGGCCGGCAAGACCCCCACCAAGAAGAAGAAGGTGGTGAAGATCCCTCCTTAACCGACCCCTGCTTCGTCCGCTTCGTCCTTGGGCACTCGGTGCTCAGCTTCGGAGGAGTCCGGGAGCAAGGGCTCCGACGCCCGATTGGCGAAGCAATTCGAGAACTACCTCCTGGAGGGCGACGAAGACGCAGCAGGGGTCCCAACCGAAGCTTCTGCTCGAGAGGCTGCGGAGGTAGACACGGCGCATACTCCCATGCCTGCTATCTTTAGCTCGGAGCCGGAGACCGTCGCCTCCAACTCACCCGTAGCTGGGGTGATCACTGCGGAGATTGAGGCTCCAGCGGTGACTACACTGGAAAGGACTTCGGGGGACGACCTCGACGAGATCCTCCGGACGTACGAAGTCCTGGAGGACCCGACGATTTTACCTCACAGTGCCTCTGAAGGTAAACTTCGAATATTTTGCTTCGGTCGATTCCTGCAACAATTTTTACTCGTAAATGTTCACCACATACATTGATAATGCAGGTACATCGAGGGGCGACGAAGCCCTGGCTGCACACGAAGCTCCAGCTTCTTCTGGGGTTGTGGTTCTGATGGACACCTCGGCTCCACTAGACACCCCGACCTCGGTGGCAGGGACCATTTCTGCCAACGTGGCTCTGGTGGCCGGGGCCATCCCTGCCGACGCGGCTCCGGCCGAAGGGGCAGCCGCCGAAGGAGGAGCTACCTCCGCCGGAGTCGAACCTCTTGTCTTCGTGCTGGGGAGGGGCAAAAGCATGTCAAGCCTCGGAATCCCTCCCGGCCCGACGACGACACCCTCTTCCAACGAGCCTTCAGCAAGCAACTCAGAGGAAGAGGCAACGACAGATGATTGCCAAGCCCTGTCTTGGCTTCCTCTGCTGGCTCCGTTTCTGGAGCAACGGACGGGCCTCCGGGCACTCCTGGAGCCTTTGGTGGAGAAAAGCCAGGAAATTGCCAACTCCGACTTGGTCTCCATTCTGAGCGAAGCCAGGGCCCCGGGGCTCAACATGGCCCTCGAAAGGGCTGCCTTTCAGGTAAAAAGTATCGCAAATATTTTCAATTAGTAAATGTAAATACTTGGTACTTACTTGTTCCTCTTGCAGCAATTTGTTCTTGCTATGGCGGCCGCGACTTCCAATGAAGTCGAAACCAACCGACTTAAGCGAAAGGTTACCACCCTCCAAGCCGCGCTCAAGGGCTCTAAAGAGAGAGCACTTGGGTTGGAGGAAGAAGTCCTCGAAGAACGGAGGGCTAGGGCCGAAGCCGACGAAGCCCTCCGACTCGCAAGGCAGGACAGCGACACACTTTGGACTTCAGCCCAAGAAGCTGAAGCCGAGTGCTTAGTGCTCCGAGCGGAGGTTGAGAAGCTCCGGCAGGCGGCGACTACTTCGAGCACCCAGCTGGTAGAGCTCCAAGGCTCTCTCAAGCAAGCGATGGCCCAGAAGAGCTCCTTGCTGTCCCAGATGGCCGAAGTGTCTGCTACCGCTGCAGGGTTAGAGGCGGCAGAGAAGAAGAATGCCAATGTAGCAGAACGTACCTTGGATGTCCTTCAGGGTACCTTGGAATATTTTGGCACTATGTGCCCTTCGTCTTCTGTTGCGGCCAACGACTCTCTTGACCGGAAGCTGAAGAGGATCTAGGTGGCGACGTTGCTGATGATGAGCTCTGGCGTCCGGTACGGAGAGATCTCCAAACAGTGCGTCGGAATTGGAGTCCTCCGTCACCTCGAAGCCCTTCAGATTCCGGTCGCTCCGATCGGGGGTTCGACACCCGGAAGCTTTGCCTCCGAGGACTTGTTGCATCCTTCGCCAAATGTAGCCTCGGCCTGGGAAGTTTTCCGGTCAACCTGGAAGATGGACCACAAGGCTGTAGCTAAAGCTTGGATCGACGAGGCCCATCGGCAGAAGCAAGCACAAACAAGGCCGCTGCTTCCAGCCTCGCCAGCCCCGGCACCTCCTGCTCCGCCAACCGACCCGCGGGTCTAGCTCATAGGAAAATTATGTATAAGAAATCTTGTAAAGCCCCTTGCATTAATGAAAAGTTTATAAACGAAGAACTTGTTTGGGTGTTTTGTTCTTTTAGGTTCTGTCATGCCCTTCGGAACCTGACTTCGAAATACTGGAATTTAACGAAGGGCTCCGGAAGCTGTGGTCAACCCTCGAGAGCTTAAGGCCTTACCGCCGCTCTCGCTTCTCTGTTCCTCGCGGAGATAAAGGGGAGGTATCCCTCGAGGTTTTTCAAGAAGTCCTAGCTTATGTCAAGGAAGAGGAAAAGGAGAAAGCATCTTCATCCTTCGAACATATGGATTGGTCTGACTCGGAGTATTAGGCCGAAGACCCTGTGGAGGCTAACTCCGAAAGACTTCTGACTTGGGCCGAGCTTCAAGAGGAGCAGAAGAAACTGTGAGCCTCGAAGAAGAAGAGAAGCACTCGAACAAAAAGGACAATCCCGGTGGCTTCGAGCTCCGAAGGACAGAGTAGCCGGAGAGGTAGCTCTAGAGGCCGACAGGGTCTCCTATTTTTCTTAGGCTTGGACCAAAATTTCTCTTAATGTAAAAGTATGATGAATTAACGTGAATTGCACCAGAAGCATCTTGTTTGTTCTTTACCCTTCTACCCCTCCTTGTGGGTGGGGGACCTTACGCATTGCAAAAAAGGTTCGTCGGACACAATGACGCGCAGAACAAACCGATGCTTCGCACAACACTTAATGGTCATATTTTACCTTTTCGTAGAGTTCTTTGAACATAAGTTCGTATTATGATTTTTGTAAGTTTTGGAGTTGAATCTACCTTTGCAGGCTGTTATACTAGTCGCTCAGGACTTTAAAAGTGTCTCATTGGCCGGAGCCTTGAAACCTTATTGCTTGGTCACCTTCGACTCTTTTACAGATACTTCGAACCTGGAGGCCGGAAATCTGTTCTTTTAAAGTCCTTAGACTCTTCTACGGATCCTAACAAGCCGGAGCCTAGAATCGGTAGGCTGGCCACCTTCGGCTCATTTACAGATACTTCGAACCCAGAGGTCAGAAATCTGTTCTTTTAAAGTCCTTAGACTCTTCTACGGATCCTAACAAGCCGGAGCTTGGAATCCGTAGGCTGGCCACCTTCGGCTCTTTTACAATACTTCGAACCCAGAGGCCGAAAATCTATTCTTTTTAAAGTCCTTAGACTCTTCTATGGATCCTAACAAGCCAGAGCCTGGAATCCGTAGGCTGGCCACCTTCGGCTCTTTTACAGATACTTCGAACCCAGAGGCCGGAAATCTATTCTTTTAAAGTCCTTAGACTCTTCTATGGATCCTAACAAGCCGGAGCCTGGAATCCGTAGGCTGCAGCTAAGCCCTTGAACCCATGGTTCTCAGGCTGTTGCCCGGGTCTTTAGAAAGATGCTTGACTCCGCAAGCATCTCCGTTCTCCCGATGCGTCCACCAGGAGTAAAGGATATTCGAAGGGCAAACAAAATTCGACCCTCCACTTTATTTAGAAAAGGAATTTTTACAAGCGATTACAAGGAGCCCCTAAGCGTAGTAACGCTTAAGGTGCTCCGCATGCCATGCATGTTTCAATTCTTCCCCTTCTAAATTAGCTAATTTAAACGATCCGGGGCACCCTGAGCGTAGGATAATATATGGTCCTTCCCATTTATTTCCTAGCTTCCCCGGGGCTATTACACTTCGCAAAACTAAATGACCTGGTCTAAGCTCGTTCAGCTTTATCTTCGGGTCATACCATGTTTTTGTTTGGCCTTGGTACTTCGTCGGATTGGCGACAGCTCGAAGCCTTGTTTCTTCTGTCAAGTCCAGCGAAGTGTTTCTCTCATCTTCATCTTCAGGCTGCACTACACGAAGGGATCCACCCCTGAGCTCCGTAGGAGTCATGGCCTCATTTCCGAATAGTAGTCTAAATGGGGTAAAGCCTGTGGACCTGGCTTGAGTGGTTCGAATGAACCACAAGATCTTAGGAAGCTCTTCGACCCACAGCCCCTTGGCCAACCCGACAATCCTTCGATTTAGACCGGAGAGAATGTTCCTGTTGGCTCGCTTGACAGCTCCATTGGACTGTGGATGGCGCACTGCTGCAAAGCATAACTTAATGCCCAGTTCTTCACAAAATTCTTTGAATGTGTCAGCTTCGAACTGGGTTCCATTATCCACGGTTAGCTCCCTTGGCACTCCGAACCTGCATATAATATTTTGCCAGAAAAATACTCGATTGCTACCACTGCAAACTTCAAGCTGCCTTTTGCCATTGGAAAAGGGCCTATGAGGTCCATTCCCCACCGAGCCATTGGCCACACCGGGGCAATAACTTGAAGTGGGACTGGCGGATGGTGGCTTCGTCTTCCCATCCACTGGCATCCTTGGTAGGTTCGGACCAACTCCTCCGCATCTCTTACAATTATCAGCCAGTAGAGCCCCTGCCGAAGTGTTTTGCCTGCTAGAGCACGAGGGGCTAAGTGGCTTCCACATAAACCTTCGTGAATGTCCCGAAGTATGTCTTGGCCTTCGGGTTGAGAGATGCACCGAAGTAGAGGAGAACATACTCTGGCTTTGTACAACATTCCATTGACAAGCTTATAATTTTGAGCCCTTGCTTGCAACCTTCGGAAATTCGGACCTTCTGAAGAGTCTGCGCTACCTTGCAATATGTCCATTATCGGAGCCCGCCAATCTGCAGCTGGAATGCAAAGGACTTCTGTGGAGGGTAATTGATTGACTGTAGGCTTGACTAGTTCTTCATAAAAAGCACCCTCCGGTAGGTCCAATGCTCCGGCTGCAGCCTTTGCTAGAATGTCTGCAAGTTGATTATCTGCTCGAGGGATACTTCGAACAGAAAATCCTTTGAATGCTGCTTCAGTCTTGCGGATTTCCTCCAGGTACTTCGCTAGATGTGGGTTCTTTGCTTGAAAGCTTTTATCGACATGCCCTGCGACGACTTGGGAATCTGTTTTAATTATTATCCTTGCTGCTCCAAGCACCTTTGCCTTTCGGAGGCCTAGCAGGACCCCTTCGTATTCTGCGATATTATTGGTGGTCTTAAAGTTGAGCCTCGCAGAATACATGGCCTTTTGCCCTGACGGTGATATAATGACCGCTCCTGCTCCAGCACCAGATGCCTGATAAGCTCTGTCAGAAAATATTGTCCATAAACCTTCGGAGGGCCCCTCCGGAGTCCAAACTGCAGATGGAGTCCACTCTGCTACGAAGTCAGCTATGATCTGGGATTTGATAGTTGTTCTTGCCGTGACGGAAATCTCGAAGGGGGCTAGCTCGACAGCCCATTTTCCGATCCTACCCGTAGAATCTTTGTTTTGGAGCATATCAGCAAGAGGGTACGAGGTAGGAACGATTAGGTTATGCACCAGAAAGTAATGCCTTAGCTTTTGCGAGGCCATTACTAGAGCATAAGCAAATTTCTCGAGCTCAGAGTATCTTACTTTAGCTCCGGACAAAGCTTCTGAAACAAAATAAACTGGGTTCTGCACCAGCTTTCCCTTAAGCTCAACTTCCCTGACCAGTACTACACTTACTACGGAGCCTATTGTTGCAAGATAAAGGAGAAGTGTTTCCTCCGGGAGGGGCACAGTAAGCGCTGACAAGCTTCCGAGGTATGCTTTGATATCATCGAAGCTCTTCTGGCACTCTAGCGTCCAATTGAAACTTTCGGACCCCTTCAGGGCTTTGAAAATTGGGAGGCTTCATTCCGATGACCTGGCCAGGAACCTGCTAAAAGCTGCAAGCCTTCCTGCTAGCTTCTGGACTTGCTTCAAATTTTCTGGTGGAGCCATTCTTTGCAGTGCACTTATCTGCGTTGGGCTAGCTTCGATTCCCCTGCTCGAAACTAAGTACCCTAGCAGTTTTCCTGCTTGCACCCCGAATATACATTTTTCAGGGTTGAGGCGTACTCCACATGCTCGGAGGCTCTCAAACGTTTCAGCTAAGTCTAGATTATGCTGGTGCTTTTGAGCACTTTTTATTACAATGTCATCCATATAGGCTTCGACATTCCGACCTATTTGGTGACCTAGAGCTTTAGCTATTAAACGTGAAAATGTGGCTCCGGCATTCCGCAAGCCAAAAGGCATTCTTACATAACAAAATACCCTGGAAGGAGTTATGAAACTTGTCTTGGCTTCGTCTTCACGCTTTAGCCAGACTTGATGATACCCGGAGTAAGCATCGAGAAAGCTTAGCAATTCGGAGCCGGTTGTGGAATCTACCAACTGGTCTATTCGGGGCATAAGGTAGGGGTCTCGCGGGCATGCTTTATTTAACGGAGTAAAGTCGATACACATGCACCACTTGCCCGAGTCCTTCTTCTTTACAAAAACGGGGTTTGCCAACCACTTGGTATGGGCTACCTCCCTGATGATGGCAGCCTTTAACAATTTTTCTACTTCGATCTTGGCGAGGCCTGCTCTTTCCGCAGACAGTTTATGGAGCCCCTGGCGCATGGGCCTAGCCTTCGGGTTGACGAGCAAGCTGTGCTCGATGATACTCCGATCAACCCCGGTGATGTCTTCGTCAGTCCAAGCAAAGACGTCCAAGTTTTGCTTGACGACTTCTTCCAACGAGGTAGCTATCTCTGGGGATAGCCCCTTGCCGAACTGTATTGGGTATTCTTTGCCATCCTTTGAAATTATCTTCGTCACGACATCACCCTCCGGGCTTGGTTTAAGGGAGAGCCCCTTCGAAGAGTTTGAAGCTTTCGGAACCTCTTCTGCGTGCTCCGTCACACTATGCACCTGTCGGGGGTCCAACGGCTGGCCGTGACCATACTCCATTCTTCGGGCTATAGCTTGGTCTCCTGAAACAGTAAGAACTCCACCTTGCATGGGCATTTTGAGACAGAGATAGTTGTGATGCGCTATAGCTCCGAATTGGTTCAGCATCCCTCGCCCGAAGATTGCGTTGTAAGCGTAGGGGGCGTCGATGACGTTGAAGATCACTTCCTCCACCCTAGCCAAAGGCCCCTCTCCGAAAGCAAAGTCGAGGCCTATTTGGCCGAGGGCATCGAGAGGTGGACCTGCGAAGCCTTGAAGTGGTCGGGCCGCTAGAAGTAGATGCTTCCGAGGTATGCACATTTGATCGAAGGCCTGGACAAAAAGTATGTCTGTGGAGCTCCCTCCGTCCACCAGGATCCTTCGGACTTCCACCCCTACTATATCTGCGGAAATGACCAAGGGGTTAGCATGGGGGAATTTCACCCCCGCGGCATCACTGGCAGTAAAAGAAATGGGCACATGAGACCATTCTAGCATTCCTTCCACGGAACTCGAGGTCCCAATGTACCCTACTTCGCGGACGTATTCACGCCGCTGCCTCTTGGACATGCTACTGAGGGTCCCCCCTCCAAAGATGGGCAGGACCACTCGCTTGTCGCGGTCTTGGGGGTCTTCCTGCTTCGGTGGTGGCATAATGTTGGCCACCGGCAGTCGCATGGAGGCTTCGGGGACACCGGCTTGGGCCACGATTTGCAGAGGCTCCGACCATGCCGCTGGTGGGGTTCGATCCGAAGTATCCCGCCCGGTACTTCATCCTAGGTATTCACCCCAAAGGGTTAACACCGACTTGCAGTCCTTCGTGTCATGGCTTCTATTGTCGCCATGCACGTAGCAGAAAAAACTCTAGTGCCTGCCAGGTACTCTTTCTTGAGGCTTCGACGCTCCAGCCTTGAAGCCTTGCGCCTGCTGATAATTGGCAGGTGCCTTCGGAATGGAGGGTGCGATGCTTAACACCTCCGAATGGAAATGCTTCTTTCCTCGCCTGTGATCGCTGAAGCGATTGTCTTGAGGGGGTTGCAGAGAAGCTGAGGCTTC
Organism: Zizania palustris; assembly: GCA_019279435.1. NCBI lineage: Eukaryota > Viridiplantae > Streptophyta > Magnoliopsida > Poales > Poaceae > Zizania > Zizania palustris. The sequence continues at coordinate 96,702,536 of JAAALK010000287.1, read as the reverse complement.
GGGCTCCGACTTCACTTCTCGGAGGACAGGTGCAGGTGCTATGGCTCGTCGAAGGCAGCCCTCCTCCGCCTTGGTATACTGTTCGAAGTATGCCATCAGATGTGCCACAGATGACACAGGCTTCCGATGGAGCTTGCTGAGGAGATCGGGGTTCATCACCTGTTGGACCGGAAACGGCGACCAGAGGGGGGGTGAATGGGAGCTTTTAAAATTTCGGGCTAAAAACTTAGCCTTCGGTTCTGTTCTGTCTTCTGCGGAACAGGCTTCGAACACAGCCTTCGAAGGTCTGGTTCGGAGGTACTTCGACACCTTCGAACACAGGCTTCGGAGGAGCAAAAGTTCGAAGCCAAGAAGACTTCGCTCCACTCACAACCCTCGAAAACCAACTCTGCTAAGTCAGTGCAGGCTCCGCACACAGGGTGCTTTGAGCAGACTTCGCACGTCACCCTTCGCAAGAGTGGACAGCCCTCTGAGGACTTCGACCAAGTACTTGGCGACAGCAACTGGTGCTGGCCTTCGTACCCGAAGGTCTACACGCACACGCGAATGGACAACGCTAAGGGCTTCGACACAAGAAGCACTACGGGAACAGACCAGGGCTTCGCTAGTAAGCAGCGAGGTCTTGCCTCGTGTTACACAGAGCGACAGCACACTGAAAAACACACTTCGCGAGAAAAACACCCTTCGCCAAGACAGGCTTCGGTGAACTAAAGACTAGCGAGGTATGCAAAGCGAGTTCAAGCAAAAGCACACAGAAGCAGGGCTTCGCCGCTTGAACAAGGAACACAGAAAAATGAACTCTCAGGATGAATACAGCGAGGTCTGTGTACAGGAGCTCAACAGTAAATGCTCAAAGTGTTTTAAATGTTTCCTACCGAGCCCCCATATTTATAGCCCACGGCTTCATCCTAAGGAAGTGACTACTTTACCCCTAGGGTTTACAACAGATTTGTCTCTATAGAACTAAGGGGTACAAAAGGTAGTCCACCTTTATTTAGGAGGCTTCTCTGTCAGCTGCAGAGGGGACAGTGTCAGCCTTTTTCAGAACAGACAGTGTCAGCCTTTACAGAGTTGACTTCTGGAACCTCCCTTCGCACCGGAGGGTGCGGAAGCTTCGGCGAGAAGCCTGCAGCCTGTTGGCCTTCGCTCCGCCGAAGAAGTCCTTCGATACAGTGACGGTTTTGAGCCGAAGCCGTCAAAGCCCTTGGGCCTTCGCACCACCACCTCCGGAGTGGATCACCACGGCTTCGCAGCTACTCCGAGCTCGAACACCGTCCGTCCGTGTACCGAAGCCATGCATGGCCGAAGCACCTCAAGTCAACCTCACTCCGAAGCCCACCTTCGGAGTACCACCCTTCGAAGTCCCTCCTTCGTCCAAGGCCTCCGCATGAAGCATTCCATGAGCACTCCGTCGCAGTGCCTCTCCCCGAGCACACTCCTCGACGAGCCTCACCCGGACCATGCCTTCGATGCACCTCGACTTCTGAGACCTTCGTTGGGCCACCTTCGAGTGTCTCCCTCCGGAGCACACTTCGAACTCCTTGCCTCCGCAGAGGACTTGGTCCACCAACTCCGAAGTCACTCCATTCGGAGTACCTTCGAAGTGCCTCACCTCCGAGGACTTTGTCTTGGAGTACCTTCAGCCGGAGCCACGCTCCGCACTCTCTGCCTTCACCTGGCGCGCCTCGACCCGAGGACCGACCCGGACCACCTTCGCAGCCACCGTGACGAAGCTCCCTGCTCCCTTGGCATCAAACCACCCGCTTGACCCAAGTTCACCTGGCTCGAACCCTGTCCGTCGCCTCCGAAGTCCCTGCGCACCACCGACAAACAAACAAGTGTATCCAGTACTCCGGAGACCTCTCCGGGTTAGCAACCTCCGGCACACACTCCGGTGTACCGCCCAAAATACCGAAGCCTTCGGTACAAACCCAGTCATCGTGTACTGTCGGACCCCTCCGACAGGTACACTCCGCTGCACAGCTGCAGCAAGCAAACACCGAACACACTCCGGTGAAACACCTCCGAACACCCTTCGGAGGTACCACCTCCGAAGCCCCTTCGGAGGTACCCTTCGAACAGAGGGTAAATGATCCTGTCAATCACTCATCACATACACCGAAACCACCCTTGGTTTCTCAATCTCCCCCTTGATGAGTGCATTGACAACCAAATTGAGGTTCAAGAAAAAGTAAAAATTTCAGCACACAAGTGACCATAAAAACTCAGAAAAGAGCCAAAGCATGTCACTTGATAAAAGAAATTTTCTCCCCCTTTCTCAAAAGAGTAAAAGCCCTTTGGCAAATCTCCCCTTGATAAGAACTCCCCCTGAGTTAAGCAAATTTTTCTCCCCCTTTATGTCAAAAAACTCTCCCCCCTTCAAAATTATGCCTTCTTGCGGCAGAGAACAGAGCAAACCTCTCCCCCTTTGGCAATGCAAGCATCAAGGAGCAATCAAAAGATGCAAAGCTTCGGAATGAATAGAATTGCAAGGACATATAATGCAAAAATATGCCAACAGTAACATCAATGATCATGTGCTCAGCTCAATTTAACAATCTGTGAAACAAGATGACGGCATGTGATTTTGTCATTTGGAAGTAAAAAGCATCACCACTGAATCAAAGCAGCTAGACATGTGAAGGCAAGGACTGCGCAAAGCTAACAAGTTCTACCCTAGACAGACAAGTCTTGTTCAAAAGGAGCTGTGAAAGCAACCTTGATGAGCAATTAATTTTGTTGTTCTTTTTCTTAATGCCAGGGGTTATTTGTTTGTCCACCTTATACTTTCCAATCAGGCCAAGCCTAGGCATGAAAGCCATCTGAAGCTTAAGGCGGTGATTTTGGCATACACTACACTATTCCAGTTCAGACCAAAGTGCAATGGTAAGCAGTCTAGAATAGAGTAGTGCGACAAACAAACCCTCCTGGATCTTTTCATTTAAACCAGACAAATCATGAATTTTTGATTTTGATTCAGATAAATGAAATATTTTGGTGAATATCCATGAATAAAGAACACAATTTTTCAAGTTGCAAATTTTAGCATCCAAGGAACAGTGTCTTGCTGTCAAGTAGATAAAAGATAGCTAAAAGCAGTCCACCCTAAACAAGCTAGATACAAGATTATGCGGTGAGCAAGTTTTGATTTTTAGAAAATAAAACATCATGCACAATCAATGTTCCAGACATATTTCATAGAGCTGAGCTGTCATGATTTCTTTGAATTAAAAGCAGGCATATAATAGCAAAAGATGTAAGTGCAATTCCATACATAATGAGCATATGCAAGACAATTAAAATCAGCTCCCCCTCACAAAATGCCGTAGGGATGACAAATACCAAGTTCCCCACGCAAGTAAGCAAATCGAGAAGCATCGAGGGGTTTTGTAAAAATATCGGCAAGCTGGTGTTGGGTATCAACATATTGAAGTTCAATATCACCCTTCTCATTGTGATCTCTGAGAAAATGATACCGTACATCAATGTGTTTGGTTCTGGAGTGCTGAACCGGGTTGTTTGCAATACAAATAGCACTAGTGTTATCACAGAAAAGTGGAACACTCTTATAATCTAACCCGAAATCCCGCAAAGTGGAAACCATCCACAAAATCTGAGAGCAACAGCTAGCTGCAGCAACATATTCGGCCTCGGCCGTCGATTGTGCAACACTAGACTGTTTGCGGGAAGACCAGCAAACCAGAGACGTACCCAGAAAATGACAAGTACCAGAGGTACTCTTCCTATCAATTCTACACCCAGCAAAATCCGCATCTGAATAGCCTCTAAGACATAAAGATGAAGACGATGAATACCATATGCCAAATTCAAGGGTGTGTTTGAGATACCTGAGAATGCGCTTAACCGCTTGGCGGTGCGAAGCTCGTGGTGAAGCCTGAAAACGAGCGCACAGACACACAGCGAAGTGTATGTCCGGCCTCGTGGCAGTCAAGTAGAGGAGGGAGCCGATCATGCTCCGGAACTCCTTCTGATCTACGGCTTCTCCATCTTCGTCAGGGTCCAATGCTACAGATGTAGCCATTGGAGTGGCGAGGGGCTTCGCATCGGACATGTTGAATTTCTTGAGCAGGTCCTTGGTGTACTTTGTCTGGTGGACAAAAGTACCTTGATTGCTTTGCTTGATTTGCAAACCAAGGAAAAAGGTGAGTTCACCCATCATTGACATTTCAAACTCCCTGCTCATGGTATCTGCAAACTCGGCAACTAAAGCATGAGAAGAGCCACCAAAGATGATATCATCCACATAAATCTGAACTAGGAGGAAATCTTTGCCATGCTTGAGAGTAAACAGTGTTTTATCAATGGAGCCCATCAAATACCCTCGCTCAAGCAGAAAAGACTTAAGTCTGTCATACCACGCCCGAGGGGCCTGCTTGAGTCCATAAAGAGCCTTATGAAGTTTAAGGACTTTATGTGGGTACTTGGGGTTTTCAAAACCAGGGGGTTGTTTTACATAAACATCTTCACCTATGAAGCCATTAAGAAAAGCACTTTTGACATCCATTTGATAGAGTTTGAATCCCCGGGATGTCGCAAAGGCAAGCAAAATCCTAATGGCCTCAAGGCGTGCAACAGGTGCAAAAGTTTCAGTAAAATCAATCCCTTCTAGTTGAGAAAAGCCCTGAGCTACTAGTCTGGCCTTATTTCTAACAATTGTTCCATCCTCCCCTTGTTTATTTTTGAAAATCCATTTTGTTCCAATGAAATGAACATTTGGTGGAGGATCAACTAAAGTCCAGACTTGGTTTCTCTCAAAATTTTCAAGTTCCTCATGCATGGCATTGATCCAACTAGAATCAGAAAGTGCATGACTAACATCTAAGGGCTCGAAAGAAGCAACAAAAGCAGCATTAGTGAAATGAGCGTGAGAACGTGTTACCCTTTGATCAAGCTCACCAATGATCTGCTCGGGAGGGTGCATCCTTTGGACATGATGTGGAGCCTCACGGCGGGATGCAGTCTCCTCCTCAACTTGTGCGTTGGAGTGGTCCAAGATGACCGATGTTGAGGTAGTCGCTTCAGGACCTCGTGCCGAAGTAGTTGAAGCGGGGTCAGCTTCGGGGGTCGATGTCGAGGGTAGTAGGGGATCATCCTCGAATTCTCCGGGATCTTCTTCTTCAAACAAAGTCTGTTCCATGTCGTGTTCATTTGCCTGTTCAAGAGCAGAACTAACAGAGGGGGTTGATTCATCAAAAGTCACATCACATGACTCGATGACAGTGTTAGTTTCCAAGTTATAAACACGATAAGAATGACCATGAGTAGTATAACCCAAAAAGATCCCGTCAGAAGATCGCGACTCAAATTTATCCAAGTTACCACGTTTTAGGATAAAGCAGCGACAGCCAAAAACTCGAAGATGAGTAACCTTGGGCTGTCTCCCAAAACGCAGCTCATAAGATGTCAAATTTAAAATTGAGCGCAAGAAGATTCGGTTTGAGATGTAGCAAGCAGTGTTCATGGCCTCAGCCCAGAATTTTCTAGGAGTCCTATGCTCATCAAGCATCGTCCTAGCCATCTCAACCAAAGTGCGGTTTTTCCTCTCAACAACACCGTTCTGTTGAGGAACCCGCGGAGCAGAGAATTGATGTTCTATGCCATGCTCCATGCAAAAGTCAACAAAGAGACTATTTTTGAACTCGGTGCCATTATCGCTTCGAATGAATTTTAATGCATCAGGGAGTTCAGTAAAAAGTCTCAAAGCCAAGCTCCGAAAGTGTGAAAACACTTCATCCTTGCTGGCAAGAAAGAAGACCCAAGAGTAGCGAGAGTAATCGTCGACAATAACAAGTACATACCACTTGCCGCCTAAAGAACTAACCCGAGAGGGACCTACAGTGTCCATATGGAGAAGTTCTCCGGGCTGTTCAGTCATCACTGTGGTGACTGGCGAATGCGAGGCGGCAATCATTTTACCATGTCGACAAGGAGCGCAAACTAAATTCTTCTCAAACTTGAGCTTGGGCAATCCTCGGATCAGGCCTAGGGCGCTCAGACGAGCGAGCAACTCAAAGCTCATATGCCCTAGTCTCCTATGCCACTTCCAAAGCTCAGAAGTCGAATGAGCAACAAGACAATGAGAAGAACCAGATGACTCTGAAAAGTCAGCTCCAAAAACTCTCCCAACCCTAAAGATCTTACACACCACAATGCCATCTGAATTGAGTACTTGCGAAGTATCGCGATGAAATCGCACTTCGAAGCCCTCATCAAGCAACTGAGATACAGACAGCAAATTGTATCCCAGGTTTTCAACCAAAGCAACATCTTTGAGAGTGAAGTTTGAATTAATTCTTACCACACCTTTACCTTTCACTCTACTCCTTCGATTGTTTCCGAAGGTGATATGTTCCCTTTGCTTGGTTGTGGTGAGGCTGGAGAACCAATTTGCATCTCCGGTCATGTGGCGCGAACAACCGGAGTCCATGATCCACGTGCCCTCCAAGCCTCGACCTGTCGCCTACACATGATAAGAACGCCTCGATCGCTCAGTGCTGGGGTGAGTAAAATAATGACGAGGCATCCAGCACTGAGTGACACGAGTAGTAGGCACAGTAAAAGTAGACGGTCTACGCACATAAAAATCAGAATGATGCAAAGTGCGTGGTCTACCTACATGCAAAGAACGCAAAGCATGTCGAGGTCTCCTACTCTGACGAGGTACAAAGCTACTCGCCCGAGGTCTACCACCATATGGAACATGGTGAACACCTCGAGGAGCAAAACCTCTCCGAGAAGCACGAGGAGCCTCTAAAACAGGACGAGAGTAGAACTCAGACTCATGCATACCTAAAGATGGGTAATGCATGTCCTGATAGCTCATCGCCTGTGCACGTCGCTCATCCTTGATGCGACGGAAACAGAAACCAATCAAATGACCCGCCCGCTGACAATAAGAACAGTGAAACACTCTCCTGGGGGCACTCTCATGGGTCACAGGAGCAACTCTCACAGGCTCCATGGGTTTCTTTACAGTGGTTTTCTTGGGAGGATTTTTCTTGGTAGGAGGAGTGGTTTTCTTTGGTGGATGGGTAGGCTTTTTGGCTGATGGGGTGTCCAACAGAGCTCTTTCTTTCTCTAGGGTGGTGGGAGAGGTGAAAATAGTTTTGGGCTTACTATCTGAAGCTATCCTCTCAAAACCCAAACCTAGAGCTACCCCGGCTCTATCAGCACACAACTTGGTCTTGGCCAAGAGCAAATCCATCCTACCCTTCCCCTCAGTACATTTGTTCACCACAGAAAGAAGGTATTCATTTTCAGACATGAGGTTTTCAGCTCGCTCTCTGACAGTGCCTAGCTGGTCCTTAAGGGTGATGCAAGTGTCACAAACAGGTTGCACATCCTTAGAACTACCGGCCCTCTCCAATCTAGCCTCTAAATCATGAACATGCTTATCACGTAAATTAATGCTATCGCGTAATAAAGAGCAGTTCATGCAATCAATAACATCATGAGGTCTAGAATCCACCTCCAAAAGCTGCTTCTGTGCAGTCTCAAGCTCAGAAAGAGTTTGAGCATGAACAGAACGCAACTGAGCAAGCTCACTCATGACAACAGAACATGATTCACACTCAGCATCATCAAACTTAGACTTAAGCATGGCATATTCAGTAGAAATATTTTCTAGCCTAAGTCTAAGGTCTTTTCTTTCTCTAGCAGCTTGCACAAGTAATCTATCCTGACCTAGCACTACTTCATTCAGCTCATCTAATTTAATTAGAAGCTGGTCAGATGATAGGTTTACCTCAGATGAGTCAAGCTCATCGCCGCTGTGATCGCTGTCGGCCATGAAGCAAAGGCCGGTGAAGTCACGTCCCTTTTTGTCCTTCTTGTCCTCCTTCCTTGGGGACTCCTCCTCCTCAGAGCTCGACTCCTCAGTTGAGGATGTGTCGATGTCGCTGAGAGCAGCAACAAAAGCTCTGGAAGCGGCCTTGGCTACTTTCTTAGCCATCTTGCCGCGCTTGCCCTTCACAAAGGGCTTCCTCTCCTTTTTGTGGAGTTTGGGGCGGTCACTCTCATCTCTCTTTTTGACCTTGGGGCAATTGGCCTTAATGTGAGAAGTGTCGCCACATTCATAGCAGCCACTAAAACCACTTCTCCTCTGATCCCGTCTCTCATGATGAAAGCGGGTGAACCTCCGGGCAATGAGAGCAAGCTCATCATCAGCTAGAGTGTCCACCTGCTCCTTTGTGACGGAGACCAGGGAGGACAAAGCAAAACCATCTGCAAGAACACAAGTGCCTGATGTGCTTGGTTCTGCAGTGGTGCCACGGCTAGTGCTAGAAACCAATGCCAATGGCTGTGGCAAAGAGCTTCTGTGCACTGCAAGAGATGCCTTGGCAATCTCTGTGGACTTCAGCTTGCTAAAGAGTTCATCACAGGTTAGAGTGTCATAGCCTGTGGACTCCTCAATGCTGGATATCTTCACTTCCCATATGCTACGGTCAAGAGCATAGAGAAGCTTGATAGCCCTATCGTGATCACTGTAAGCAAGCGTCCCGTTGGATCGCAAGTTACTCACTATCGCGTCAAAGCGAGAAAACATGGCATCTACAGATTCACCAGGTGCCTGCACAAACAGCTGATACTGTTGATTGTAGGTGCTTTGGCGCCTGGCCTTAATCTGAGCAGAGCCCTCATGAAAGACAGTGAGTGTTGTCCAAATCTCCCTAGCAGTCCTAAGGTGCTGCACCCTATCAAACTCACTCCGACTCAGACCAATGAACAGTATGTTTCTTGCCTTCGAGTTGGCAATATACTGATCTTTTTCAGTTTGAGTGGTGCGGGTATCAGGGATGGAGTATTGTGAGTCCACAATCTCCCAAATTGCATTTCCTTGGCTTAACAAGTAAGCCTCCATGCGCACCTTCCAGTATGCAAAATCTGTCCCATCGAACAGAGGAATTTTACTGCCTCTATCCATGTCGCCAACAGATCACAAAACCGGTTAAGGTCAACTGGTGATCTTAACCCGCTCTGATACCAATTGTTGGACCGGAAACGGCGACCAGAGGGGGGGTGAATGGGAGCTTTTAAAATTTCGGGCTAAAAACTTAGCCTTCGGTTCTGTTCTGTCTTCTGCGGAACAGGCTTCGAACACAGCCTTCGAAGGTCTGGTTCGGAGGTACTTCGACACCTTCGAACACAGGCTTCGGAGGAGCAAAAGTTCGAAGCCAAGAAGACTTCGCTCCACTCACAACCCTCGAAAACCAACTCTGCTAAGTCAGTGCAGGCTCCGCACACAGGGTGCTTTGAGCAGACTTCGCACGTCACCCTTCGCAAGAGTGGACAGCCCTCTGAGGACTTCGACCAAGTACTTGGCGACAGCAACTGGTGCTGGCCTTCGTACCCGAAGGTCTACACGCACACGCGAATGGACAACGCTAAGGGCTTCGACACAAGAAGCACTACGGGAACAGACCAGGGCTTCGCTAGTAAGCAGCGAGGTCTTGCCTCGTGTTACACAGAGCGACAGCACACTGAAAAACACACTTCGCGAGAAAAACACCCTTCGCCAAGACAGGCTTCGGTGAACTAAAGACTAGCGAGGTATGCAAAGCGAGTTCAAGCAAAAGCACACAGAAGCAGGGCTTCGCCGCTTGAACAAGGAACACAGAAAAATGAACTCTCAGGATGAATACAGCGAGGTCTGTGTACAGGAGCTCAACAGTAAATGCTCAAAGTGTTTTAAATGTTTCCTACCGAGCCCCCATATTTATAGCCCACGGCTTCATCCTAAGGAAGTGACTACTTTACCCCTAGGGTTTACAACAGATTTGTCTCTATAGAACTAAGGGGTACAAAAGGTAGTCCACCTTTATTTAGGAGGCTTCTCTGTCAGCTGCAGAGGGGACAGTGTCAGCCTTTTTCAGAACAGACAGTGTCAGCCTTTACAGAGTTGACTTCTGGAACCTCCCTTCGCACCGGAGGGTGCGGAAGCTTCGGCGAGAAGCCTGCAGCCTGTTGGCCTTCGCTCCGCCGAAGAAGTCCTTCGATACAGTGACGGTTTTGAGCCGAAGCCGTCAAAGCCCTTGGGCCTTCGCACCACCACCTCCGGAGTGGATCACCACGGCTTCGCAGCTACTCCGAGCTCGAACACCGTCCGTCCGTGTACCGAAGCCATGCATGGCCGAAGCACCTCAAGTCAACCTCACTCCGAAGCCCACCTTCGGAGTACCACCCTTCGAAGTCCCTCCTTCGTCCAAGGCCTCCGCATGAAGCATTCCATGAGCACTCCGTCGCAGTGCCTCTCCCCGAGCACACTCCTCGACGAGCCTCACCCGGACCATGCCTTCGATGCACCTCGACTTCTGAGACCTTCGTTGGGCCACCTTCGAGTGTCTCCCTCCGGAGCACACTTCGAACTCCTTGCCTCCGCAGAGGACTTGGTCCACCAACTCCGAAGTCACTCCATTCGGAGTACCTTCGAAGTGCCTCACCTCCGAGGACTTTGTCTTGGAGTACCTTCAGCCGGAGCCACGCTCCGCACTCTCTGCCTTCACCTGGCGCGCCTCGACCCGAGGACCGACCCGGACCACCTTCGCAGCCACCGTGACGAAGCTCCCTGCTCCCTTGGCATCAAACCACCCGCTTGACCCAAGTTCACCTGGCTCGAACCCTGTCCGTCGCCTCCGAAGTCCCTGCGCACCACCGACAAGCAAACAAGTGTATCCAGTACTCCGGAGACCTCTCCGGGTTAGCAACCTCCGGCACACACTCCGGTGTACCGCCCAAAATACCGAAGCCTTCGGTACAAACCCAGTCATCGTGTACTGTCGGACCCCTCCGACAGGTACACTCCGCTGCACAGCTGCAGCAAGCAAACACCGAACACACTCCGGTGAAACACCTCCGAACACCCTTCGGAGGTACCACCTCCGAAGCCCCTTCGGAGGTACCCTTCGAACAGAGGGTAAATGATCCTGTCAATCACTCATCACATACACCGAAACCACCCTTGGTTTCTCATCACCCCTTCGCGGGCAGCATCGACTACCGAAGAGGTAGACAGGCCCTTGATCTGCGACTTGGTGTGGGCGAAGCGCGTGAAGTATTCCTGAAGTGTTTCTCCTGCTCCCTGCTTCACCTGGAATAGGCTCCCTATCGACATTGGAGCCACAAAGTACCCTGGAAGTTGCTTACGAACTTCCTCTTCAACTGCTCCCAAGATCTGATCGATTCTGGCTTCAAGGACTAGAACCATCGGAGCGCCACACCTTCGAGAGCGAGGGGGAAACACTTTGCCATAGTGTTGTGTACCCCTCCGCTTGCTTCTATTGCCAGGGCGTATGAGCGGGCGAATTCTCCGAGGTCTGACCCACCGGAGTACTTGTGCAACTTCGAGGCTTTGAACCTGGGATCGAAAGGTACCCTTTGAAAGTCCGAATGTAGCGGAGACTCATCATCGAAAGATGTGTTCTCAGCCTCCTTCGGGACTTGAACAACTTCGAGAAGATTGCGAGCACCACCATCTTGGGGCCCTTCTGGAGTCTCGGTGGAGGCTTGGGAGCGGAGGCGATCAGCGGCCTCTTGCCTCCATCTAGCCACTTCCTCCTGAAGCCGTGCTATCTGAGTAGCTTCGGCCTCCGGAAGGTCTTCGTCTTCGTCGGAGGGTAGCTTCGGGTCTTGGGAACTGACATAATCAGTTTGGAGCACCGTAGGAGGAGACCGAGAGCCTCTGGGCACTCGACGCCCAGCGACACCCTTGGGAACCGTTGGAACAGCTGAGGGTCCGGCTCCGTTGGTCCGAGGGGACCTTCGGAGAGGACCCGAGGCTTGGCTTCGCTTGGGAGGCATAGCTAGCAACGGAGAGGTCCGAAGACCGAGGACTTTGATTGGTCTGGGAAGGCGAGGGAAGGCCTTTGAACCGCACTAGGAAGCCCCTTACCGAAGGGTGCGCGGAATCTTGGGACTCCGAGGCTCCCTCCGTAAGTGTTCTTCGAAGTGCAGTCAGCAGTAGAGAACTAGCTTCTAGGACTAGGTTCCCCACGGACGGCACCAACTGTTGGCGTAAAAGATTACGCTAATAGGTTCTCTGGGATCAAGAACAGACAAACAATGAGTTCGTGCTTAAGAACTATCTCAAGCTTCCGAATGGATAATAGCTTAAGTAGTCCGAATATGTGTATTAGAATAGCTGAGTCTCCTCCCCCTTTACACGGTAAGGAGGGGGAGTATTTATAGGCAAAAATGTTTTAAGGAAAAGACCTATTTACCCCTTGATTACAACCACCATAGTGGAAACTATTCGGTACCCTGAACAGGGTTAAAATGGTAAAATCTACCCAAAGCAAGTAGATAAGCCAAACATCTTATCAATCCCGTTGTTTGGCTCCGAAGCCTCATATCTTGCGGAGGGTTCCTTCGGATCATAGATCGAAGCACCCTTCGGCTTCACGACTCCCCCACCTTCGAGCATGAGCCCCTATGCTCCGAAGCTGATAAGTCCTTTTGAACTGTTAATCTCTAAGTCCTGAACGTGAAACATTTTTTCCCAACAATTGGTAATAGGTATATAATATAAAGATTAGTAACAAAAATAAAACTTATTGAAGTATAAACCAAGAGTAAAAAATAGAAATAGATATTTTTAGAATAAGATTAAAATTAAATATAAAAATAAGTGTTTTCATACTAAGTGATTATAAAATCGTTCTCTCTCTTTCTTAGACCTACTCTGCATAATCAGAGTGGAGAGGTTAACCGACAAAAAAACAAGCCGCAGAAGCATCAACGACTCTTTCCTTCCCTTTCCTTTTCGGTCGTCGTCCTTCATCCCTCCACCTCCACTACCCAGTACCCACTGCCTCCCTCTCCCTCTTCCTTCCTGGCTCCAGCAAGCCGGCGGGGACTACCGCGATAGCGACGCCTGGGATTTCTATTGTTGCGGCTACACACACCGGCCAGGGAAATTCCCCTTACCTTCGCTCGGGCTTCTGGGTTCCTCTGCTTTACCGAGCGTACATCCCCTCTCGCTGTCTCCGGTGTGATTTCTTTGCTGCTCGTTTAATTCAGAGGCGCCGATCTGCGGCGTCGCCTGGCGCGGGCTCGAGGGGCCGCTGGTCGCGGGACGGAGAGAAGGGAGGGACAAGACGAAGGGTCGCCCGGTGAGTTCTCTCGCCGTCTTCTCTCTCCCACTCCCCCTCCAGTTTCCCACGCTTCTTGGATTTTTCCCCTGTGCTCCCCCCTGTGTCTTGATCCCGCTAGTTTAGGGCGTGTTGCTGATGAGATAAACTGGGGACAAGTTCGAGCGGTTCCTTAATTGCGCACTAGTTTTCCTTTCAATAGAGCCAGAGGGATGTTCTTTTTTCGAGGTTGTTGCTGTTTATTCTTGTCTAATGGATGCACTTTTGGTTTGTAATCTCATTATTCAGATTCTGTTAATTTGCTTGCTTAGTTCCAGGCTTCTGGGCTTCCGGTAGTAAGTATTGATGTGGTGATTCCATTGATCACAGCCAATAAAACACCGTTGAATGGAAGTCATTTGATTTTGACATGACCCTTCACTCAAACACAAAAATAAAATTCGTTCTGCCTCACAAGAAAGATATGACAAATAACTATGTCAATGATCAACTTTCAACACAAGCACTATTTTTTAATTGTAGTGGCAATAGATTCCTGGTGTTAGCTGGTAGCAACCGGTGATCTTGAAGATGTCAAAGCGTCGTGGTGACTGCCAATTGCCATGATTTACAATGCTGGTGCATAATTTAATTCTACTTTAGTTCTTGAACCCAACGAGAAGCAATATTTACAAAGCATCTGTAGTTTTTCATGGGAACCAAATTCTGTCACGTACAGCAATATTTTCTGGAATACACAGCCGGATTGGCCTCTAGACTCATTGGTGTGGCAGCCTCCGTGCTGGCGAGGTAGGGTTCCAACTCGGTCTTTGTGCTTAGGGCCATATTTATAATACATCCAAATAACCTCCTAGCTATTTTAAAGGAAATAGGACTCCTAGCTATTCTTAAGGAAATAGAACTCTTAACCACAAACCTAAACCCTAAATCTGCTAGAGTCCTCGGCGGGTACTGTTCACGCGACTGTGGTAAGCCCTGGCCCAAAACCCTAGCCTAACACCAATGACATCTACAACCCTCGTTTTGTGCGGCTCGCCCCGAGCTGCTGAACGACATTAAACCTTACTCAACACCTAACATGAATAAGACTCAAGTCTTTTACATCTCAGTTATTATTCTGAATTAAAAGAATTCTAATCCTAGCTCGATGTGGATCCCATCCCACCTCTCGTAGAGGAAGGATAACTCCATGCATTGGCCTAGCCCCCCTGATATCTCCCTCATTGTCAAAAAGCAGCTTGTCCACAAGATGGATAGCAGGGTATCGCCGCTTGAACTCATTGTGGGGGAACCATAATGTGGGTGACACACAGTGATTTGCTTGGTCTTGCCATGTCTTGTTCAGCATGCAAACCTACTGGACTTTCTCAAAATTAGAGGCTTGCAGTGCTTGTACCTTATCCGATGGACCGTTTAGGAGTTAGGCAAGGATTCTAGCGCTGAAAATTGTTGGGAAAACAAATCCATTAGAGCAGTCAAAGAAGTTGAGGCTTTGATGTCGTCATCTGGTGCAGAAGATGGTGACACTATGGATGAGGATGAGCCCAAGCAATCTGAAAATTGTGGCGGCAACTCTTGCAACTGTATCCTGATCTGTAGCAGCATGGTAGTGGTGACCCTGTGGCTTCTCGGCGGTGGTAGTCCGTGCGGCGACGGATTTGGTTAAGCGGCAACAGGTGGGGTAGCTGGCTGTTCCTCGGGGTTTACAGAGAAGCCTGAACTAAAAATACTCGACGATTAAACACCTGATTGTGGTGGTGAGCTGGTGTCAGGAGTTCGAAGGAGCACGATGAGGCGGGGTTGGCCTTGCTACCGCTAATCTGGTTCGTTCTTCACCTACAGCTAGTGCTCTCTCCTCCCTCTGGTTTTTCTGTACGTGGCTACCCTTCCGCTCTGCTGGTTTTTTTCCGCTAGTTTGGTTTGTGTGGACAATGGCTGGACCACCTTTTTCCCTTTTGGAATTGGAACAAGATGAAGATCTTAAGTCCTTGGTTTCTTCGTGGGACTTCTCGACTGGCCAGTCTTTTCAGGGTCAAGTTCTCTCCATTTTAGGCTCACTTGTGCACCTACCCTCCTCTTCTCCGGAGGGCTCCTTCTTGTTGGTGGTTTTCTGGAGGTTCACCTTCTGCCTCACAGATTCTTCAGTCAGTATGGCTCTGCATGCATGTTTGGGAGGTTCTCCTGCTGGCTTCCATGTCAAGTATCAATGTGACAGGCATTTTCGCTTCTTAGTGGCTTCTAAACAAGTGGGTCTGATGATCTATAGAATAAAGAAGTTCATTTCTAAAAGCTTTGATGTCTACTTTCATCTTTGGAGGAAAGGAGGAGAAAATTGGCTCTCTGAAAAGAAAAAATGGGAGAGGGAAGAGGCTCAAAGTTGGACCCTCGTTAAACCCCCTTACAAGAAGAAGTCCATTAAGACCAAGAGCAAGAAAGTCTCATTCAATGACAGTCCCTCTTACTTTCCATTGAGCTCCCTATTGCTCTCCTTCTCACTTGGGGTAGTTTATCATAGTGGGCAGAATTGCTTGTCCGGTTATTAACACAAATCTCAGGTTATCAACCTCAATGATCAACAAGACCTCCAAGAACATGAAGAACACCAAGCACACCAAGAACAAGCAGTCTCCTCCCTTCCAGAGCAAGCAACCTTCCCTCCTCGGGAGGTACGCCCCACCAGATTCAAAACTGGCTCAACAACAGGCCACTTTCCTTGGGAGTGAGAGAATCCCAAGAGAGAAGATCTTCTGCAGGCTTAAAGCTGACCTAGGAATCCCTTGCAAAAAAGGACCTGAAGTTTCTGTGCGGGCAGGAAGTTTTGCCTTGCCTCCCTGTCTCAACTGTCTGAAGCTGGGCCACTCTGTCCTTTTATGCAAGGAAACCTCTCGCTATAGTTTTTGTTACAATTATGGCCACAGAAACAACAGGTGTTTCAAAAAAAAGGATCACCTCAAAACATTCCTGGGTTCCAAAGCTCTCTCCTCCCGCTAGCAATGCTTTTAGTGGGAAGTTGCTGCCTACCAGTGCGCTCACTATGTCACACACCAGCCTGCCAGCCTCCCAGCTGATGAACAGTCCAATGGAACAAGCTCAGCATGCCAATTTCCAGCACAAACATTCAATGGAACACCCTCATCTTAACTTGCACCAGCCTGCTCAAGAACAACTTGGTATCGTCTTGGTAAAGGCCCAACCTCAATATTCCTCTGCTGCTCAACAAACCTTAATCTCAACTAGTAAGTGTCAAGGACCTTATGGTCCAAGACAGCACTGCCTTTGCTACGAAGATCGTAGCTCCGGCGAGTGGTGGCGCCAGGAGTAGCTCCTGGTTGCCCAATGATGACCAGAGAATGGAGTTAGAGGAAGAAGGAGAAAGAGAGGTAGAGATTGGGGAATTTGTTCTTTTTGTTTCCTCCAGTCTGAACATTACATCCCTTCTTATAGCCAAGCCACTAGCTCTCATCTCCTAACAGAATTCCTAACAACCATCTGCTAACAGAATTCCTAACAACCTCTTTAGCTTGTCACATAAGCTTGACAGCCTATAGTGTATTCCAGAAGCTATCTACTGTCTATGTGTGGGAACAGCGTGTCAGCGTTGATAATGCCTTCCCCACATGACATCTGTCCCTCCCTCGACGAGCAGCTCGTCCTCGATATGGTAATCTGGATAGCGATCCATGAAGCTGTCGGCGCCCTCCCAAGTTGCGGATGCCACAGATTCGCCCTTCCAGTGCACCAACAGTTGGCGAACACCTCTGGCCAACCGAGAGCGAAGAACATGTTCCGGCTCAGGCACCACCGCACCATGGTGAATATGCGGAAGGGGTGGTGGAGCTGCTGGTGGCGTGCCTATGAACTTCTTCAGGAGTCCCACATGGAAAACGTCATGAAGGCGAGCTTGGGGAGGAAGCTCCAACTGACAGGCAACAGCATTGATGACAGCCAAAATACGGAATGGGCCATAGAAGCGAGGCCGTAGCTTCCCTGATGCTGATGCCTGAAGGGTGGATACAGATCGGTGGTGCAAACGAAGCCAGACTCAATCCCCCACTGAGAACTGAACATCTCGGTGTAGTTTGTCGTAGTGATGCTTGTAGATGTCTTGCGCTTGCTCAAGACGTAGCCGGACGTCAGCCAGGAAGTCATCCCGTTCGGCCATATTTTTAGCGACTGCTGCCACACGTGTCTCCCCTGGCTCATAGGAACGGATGGACAGAGGCTCGCGACCATAGACCACCCTAAATGGAGTATCACGAAGTGCTGATTGGTAAGCAGTGTTGTAGACATATTCTGCCCACGGAAGCCAACGTAGCCACTATCGTGGGCGATCTCCCGTGAAACAACGGAGATACATGGTAATAACCTTATTAGCTACCTCCATTTGCCCATCAGATTGCCGGTGACAAGTTGATGACATGTGTAATTTGGTGCCCATGAGTCGCATCAATTCCCGCCAAAAGATGGAGTTGAATACAGGATCTCGATCTGAAACAATGGATTGGGGCACTCCATGGAGCCTGACGATCTCAACGAAAAATGCATGAGCCACCGATTCCGCCGTATATGGATGGCCCAAGGCGATAAAATGGCAATACTTGCTGAATCGATCAACCACTGTAAGAATTACCGACTTCCCGCCCACATGTGGTAATGCCTCCACGAAATCAAGTCCAATGTCTAACCATACAGCCGTAGGTACTGGTAAGGGCAACAGAAGCCCTGCCGGGTGAAGATGATCAGTTTTGTAGCGTTGGCAGGTAGCACACGTGCGTACAAAATCCTGGACTACGCGCTGGAGGTTGGGAGAATGACAATCACGGCGCAGTCGATGCAAAGTGCGTTGGACACCCTCATGGCTGTTGTCATGAATAGCCGCAATAAGCTCATGTAGAAGCAGTGACTCGGGTGGGACGTAAAGCCTACCCTAAAATGCCACCAGACCATCTAGAAGAAACCATGGAGCAAGACGATGCCCTACTGTAATCTCATCTTTAAGGGCCACCAAACATGGATCAGTGTCGTGAGCTTGGCGGAGTCGATTGATAAAATCGAAGGTGGAACCCGAGATTACGTGGTGCAGTGGCTCGTCCGTATCATGCCTGGATAACGCGTCTGTTAGCCTACCCAATGGTGTTGAGGTATTGTAGCCAAACGCTGGTCAAGCAGGAACTTTAGACTTAAATGATCAGTCCGCACCAGAAAATGTCGTCCCCACAAGTATGGTCTCCAATGGCAAATAGCAAGAACCAACCCAATTAGCTCACGCTCATAGGCCGCCAAAGAGCGATGCCTTGGTGCTGCAGTTCGACTGAAGAACGCCAAGGGGTGCTGTTCTTGAAGAAGAACCACCCCAAATCCGTGAGTCGAAGCATCACATTCAACAATGAACAACTGGCCAAAATCCGGCAACGCGAGCACTGGTGCCATAGTAACTGCCACTTTGAGAGCCCGGAACGCTGTCTCAGCTTCGGCGTTCCATGAAAACCCATCCTTGCGAAGAAGAGCCGTAAGAGGAGCCGCAATTGTCCCAAACTCTTTGACAAACTTGCGATAGTATTCCGCCAGCCCGAGGAAGCCACGAACCGCTCGTACCGAGCGGGGAACTGGCCAATCAGTGACCGCCTGCACCTTGGCCGGATCTATAGCCACGCCCGAAGCTGAGATGAGATGACATGGCTGAGGTATGAAACAGAACTCGTGCCAAACTCGCATTTGAAGCGCTTGACAAAAAGGCGGTGTTAGTGTAGGACTTCCAGGACGGCTCGGACATGACGAAGATGGTCTGTCCAGGACAAACTGTAGATGAGTATGTCGTCAAAAAATACGAGAACAAACTGTCGAAGGAATGGTCATAGAACATCGTTCATGAGCGCCTGAAATATTGCTGGTGCGTTGCATAATCCAAAAGGCATCACCAGAAATTCGTAGAGTCCATCATGTGTGCGGAATGCAGTTTTGGCAACGTCTTCAGATCTCATCCGCACCTGATGGTAACCCGAGTGCAGATCCAATTTGGAAAAGAAACGAGTACGATGTAACTCATCCAACAGCTCATCCACCATTGGAATAGGATATGCATCCTTGACTGTAATGGCGTTTAAAGCGCGATAATCGACGCAAAACCGCCAAGTACTGTCAGCCTTCCGCACAAGCCATACTGGTGAGGAAAATGCAGAGGAACTTCTGCGGATAATCCCTTGTTCAAGCATTGCAGCACACTAGCGCTCTAGCTCATCCTTGTGTGCTGTTGGATAGCGATATGGTCGAACGACCACTGGTAAGGACCCTGGGACGAGTGTGATGCTGTGGTTGTGAGCTCGGGGAGGTGGCAGTCCCTTGGGTTCATCAAATACAACAGCAAAGGCATCCACGAGGTTATGCATGAGATCGTCCCCTGTACATGTCCAAAGGGCTGGACTACGCAGTCCTGGCTGACCATGCCAACAGACCTGATGATCACCACGCCAAAACGACATGGTCAGAGCTCTGAAGTCCCACAGAATCGGACCAAGAGAAGCCAACCATTGTGTTCCCAGAACTATGTCGTATCCAGCCAGGGGTAGAGCAAAAAAATTTGCAGTGAATGATTCCTGGTCGACGCAAAATCACGCACCACGAAACACACCCGGACATGGTACCCGATCACCATTGGCCACTGTCACATGCATTTTGCCCCTTGGCCGTAGCTGTAGAGATGTGCGGGCTACTGCTCCATCAGCCACAAAGTTATGGGTTGATCCTAAGTCGATGAGAGCAAGAAGGCTGAGTCCACCCAACTGGACGCACACTTGCATCGTTTCCCCTGTACGGATGCCTGTGATTGCATGAACCGATATATGAGGTTCATTAATTTCATGGCTCTCTGACCCCTGTTCCTCATCATCATCTTCAAAGTCCAACTCCAAAAGAAAAATCCGTTTACATACCCTGTTATGTCCCCTTGTGAACTTCTCATTGCAATTAAAACATAGTCCCAACCGATGGTGTTCCTCCATTTCTCCCTAAGACAGGTGTTTGATCTGTCGGCCTTCAATAACCATCTGTGTTGGCTATGCACTCACCGAAGGAGGAAGTGGTAGACGTTGTGGAGGTGTCGGTAGAAGACCCTTTTGATGCCATTGCCGGGCTTGAGTCGGAATTGCTGCAGCACACTGCTCGCGCAATTCCAATTTGCGTGCCAAACTCATGGCAGTGGCTAGGGACTGTGGATTATGTATTTCCACATCGAGGCTCACGGGAGGTAACAATCAGGCTGTGAATAACTGCACCTTCTGGGCCTCTGTGAGTGAACCGGCGCGGGGAAGCAAAGCTTCAAACCGGTCCTGGTATTCCACAACTGAGCCTGTACGTTTACAGGCTACCAACTTGCCAAGAGGATTCGAGCGCAATGGTGGCCCAAAACGAGTGTTCAGGAGCTCAACGAAGCGTTTCCATGGTGGTGTCCCTTCATCACTCTAGATCTGCATGAACCAGAGCTGGGCACCAGCTTCAAGATTGTAAGACGCCATCCAAACTTTCTCTTCTTCGGCAATACGCTGTTGACAAAGAATTAAAGAAAGACTCACATCGATTGATGAAAGCTAGAGGGTCTGTTTTACCATCAAACCTAGAAAAATCCAAGTGGTCGATCTGTGTTGTAGTCACTGCCATGCGTCCGGAGACCAGATGAAGAAGAGTTAGCAGTGCGGTGCTCCAGGACATCGATCTTAGATTGCAAGGTTTCAACTGATGCAGTCAGCCGAGCAATGAGCACAGCCAGATCGCCCGTTGTTGGTTCAGCCATCAGTGGTAACGAAGATGAACTCAGAGAAGAAGACACCACAGAAGCTTATTCAGAACTCGTCGAAGCAGTAGAGTTGGATCGCCTAGATCCTGATACCAAGTTGTCAAGGACCTTATGGTCCAAGACAACACTGCCTTTGCTACGAAGATCGTAGCTCCGACTAGTGATGGCGCTGGGAGTAGCTCCTGGTTGCCCAATGGTGACCAGAGAATGGAGTTAGAGGAAGAAGGAGAAAGAGAGGTAGAGATTGGGGAATTTGTTCTTTTTGTTTCTTCCAATCTGAACATTACATCCCTTCTTATAGCCAAGCCACTAGCTCTCATCTCCTAACAGAATTCCTAACAACCATCTGCTAACAGAATTCCTAACAACCTCTTTAGCTTGTCACATATGCTTGACAGCCTATAGTGTATTCCAGAAGCTATCTACTGTCTATGTGTGGGAACGGCGTTGATAATGCCTTCCCCACATGACAATAAGGGACAAACTCATGTGTCCCTCCCCAACCTCAGCACGATACCGTAACAGATCCAATCTATTTTCGCCTACCTCGGAACTTCCGATACACATATCGGAACTTCCGATCAATACAATTTTCCCCGATTCTAAATCGGAATTTCCGGCTCGTCGAAACTTTCGATACCATATCGGAACTTCCGAAGCAACTTTTGCTCTCTGACTTGAGTCCAGAAAATAATCGAAACTTCCGATGCCAAATCGAAACTTCTAATCAACCGGATTTTTCTTAGGCATACTTCCTTCAACAAACCCCTCCACAATCAATGACTATAGGCAGATTTCTCTGGTAAACAGTGTGATTAAAATCTTAACCAAGCTTCTATCCAATAGAATGCAAGCAGTCATTAAGCCTATTATCCACCAAAATCAATATGGTTTCATTAAAGGAAGGACAATTCAAGACTGTCTAGCCTGGTCTTTTTAATATATTTACCAGTGTCATCATTCAAAAAAGGAGACAATAATTCTTAAGTTGGACTTTGAAAAAGCCTTTGATACCATTGAACACCCCACCATTCTTCAAATGCTCACTCACTTGGGTTTTCCCTGTTTTTGGCGAAGGAAATCCAATGCCTGTCATCATTGGATTGATCAAACAGGGTCCCTGGGAAGTTCTTCCAGTGTAGACGAGGTGTCAGACAGGGTGATCCTCTCTCCCCCTGCTCTTTGTTATTGCAGCTGAACTTCTTCAGTACATCAGCAATAAGGCTTGCCAAATGAATCTCATTTCCAAACCAATCAATGATGTCAGCTCTGATGCCTTTCCAATAGTTCAATACGCCGATGACACATTACTCTTTCTAAAGGCTTCTCAAAAGGACCTCTTTTGCCTCAAAGGAATCATGGAAGCTTTCTCACAATCAACTGGTCTAAGGGTGAACTTCAAGAAATCTTTTCTCATCCCTATCAACATTAGCAATCAGAAAGCAGAAACTCTCGCTGCAACTTTTGGTTGTTCCCTTGGTGATCTTCCTTTCACATACCTAGGCCTGCCCCTTGGCACCACTAGACCCCGGATCAAAGACTTTGCTCCCTTGTTGACAAAAATTGAAAGAAGGCTCTTAGCAACCTCCAATTGGCTATCCACAGTCGGCAAGCTGCAACTAGTTAACTCTGTCCTCTCCTCTCTGCCAACCTACATCATGTGTACCCTTAGTCTCCCTACCAAGATAATAGACTACATTGATAGAGCCCGATGGCACTACCTTTGGAGAGGAAAGGACCACAATGCCCGAGTCTTCCCCCTTGTGTCCCGGAATAAATTGTGTAAACCAAAACTTAAAGGGGGACTCAGAGTTATCAACATGTGAAGTCAAAACAAAGCCCTTATTATTAAGCACTTGGACAAATTCTACAACAAGATGGATGACCCTTGGGTGAACCTCATTTGGTGCTCTCATTATTGGAATGGGACCATCCCGCATCTCTCTACAAAAGGGGCTCATTCTGGTGGAAGAACATTACCAATCTTAGCCTGTTCTACAGGGGTATTGCCATACTTATCAAGGCGTCGCTAAAGCGACAACGTCGCTTTAGCGGTAGAGCGCTCGACGAGGGTAAGGCGTCCCGACGCCTTACCCTCCAACGTTGCCCCCGCGCACGGAGAGGCTTGGTGTGGTGTAGATCTGGCACGCAGAGGCCGGGCGCGACGCAGATCGGGCATGGAGATGCTTGGCGCGAGGCAAATCGAGCACTGAGAGGCCTGGCGCAGCGCGGCGCAGCCCTGCGCAAGCGGGGCGCAGCTTGGCGTGAGCGGGGCGCGACCAGGCGCTTGGCCCGATGCGTGGCCCGACGCGAGCAGGGGATGAGTGTCGCACGGCCATGCTCGAGCGTGGCAAGGTTTGACGTAGAGGCAGAAGAGAGGAAGAGGGGGAGAAAGAAAAGGACCCGGCGCTTGGCCCGATGCGTGGCCCGGCGCGAGCAGGGCATGAGTGTCGCACGGCCATGCTCGAGCGTGGCAAGGTTCGACGCAGAGGCAGAAGAGAGGAAGAGGGGGAGAAAGAAAAGGGAAGTTAGGGTGTCTGGACTGAGGGGAGGAGAGGGTGGCGGCTGGAGTGAGGGGAGGAGAGGGAACTGTGCTGAGAGTGTGGGAGATAGTTTAGGGTTTGTAACTGGACCTTGGGCCTGGTCTGTAACTGGGCTGAGTTTGACTAAAATTATATGAATAAGCTGAATTGAGCTTTAAATATATTATTATACATACTTTTATATTTGTTATTGTAATTTTAACTATATATATATTTAGTTTTTAGTTTTGTAAGTTATATAAAGTGATAACATTGCAATTTGTTATTATATCATTATTTTTATGATGCTATATTGCTATTACTATTTAAAATTTACTAGTTATCTATTAATATTTAGTCATAAATACTATTTTTTATATGGGCATAAGGCGTCGCCTCGCTTTACGCCTTACCGCTTAAGCGGTAAGGCGGTAGTCCACCGCCTCGCCTCGCCTTACCGCCTTAATAACTATGGGTATTGCCAAATGTGCAGTTTCTTGTGGCTCGACTGTCTCCTTTTGGTTTGATCTTTGGGATGATACACCTCTTCAAACTTCCTTCTCAGTAACCTTCAATTCCTTCTTCCCCTTTCAGAGCAAGCTTTCCAAGAGTACATCCATCTCCAAGCTATAATCAGTAACCTCCAAGTCAACCCAACCACTCCAGATGGTTGGACATACATCTGGGGATCAAATAGATACTCATAAAAAATATTTTACGATCTTCCCTATAAAAGCATTGTTCGACCTCCGGTCTTCGAGTGGATTTGGAAGGTAAGGTGCAACAACAAACTAAGAGTTTTCTTTTGGCTCCTCATAACGGACAGGCTAAACACAAGAAACATCTTGAGAAGGAAAAGCTTCAAACTTGAGAACAATGACTACAATTGTGTCCTGTGTAGCCAGAATGTTGAGGAAACAACATATCATCTTTTTTTCAGCTGCCAATTCAGCAACGTTGTATGGTCCTCCATTGGATTTTCATGGAATTTAACTCTTCCATTTCATGACATGCTCTCCCTTGCAAAAATGGGTTTGACAAAAGGTTCTTCATGGAAGTCTGCATAGTTGGAGCCTGGACAATATGGAAACACAGAAACCACATCATCTTTGAAAATAACAGGGCTTCTCTGAAAAGCTGTTGGAAGGAAAGCTTCAAGCAAGAGCTCGCTACCCAATCGACTAGATTTCCTGAAGATCTTAAATCCTCTTTGTACTCTTGGCTTAATCATATCTAAACCCACTCCCCTCTCTATACCCTATGCTTCTTTCGCACTTGTACCATTTGGCTTGTACATCCAACCTTTTCTAATCTATTTATCCAACAGTAGGAGCCTCTCCTACTTGATACTTTAAAAAAAAACTAAATATCTGATTGGGATCCTGTTTATATAGATACAAGACCAGCCACTCTAATTGATCTAATCTATTAAATCCTAATAGAATAATCTAAACAAAATTAATCTAATAGGACTCCTTAACCTAAACTAACAAAATCCTAATCTGCTACAGTACCACATGGTACTGTTCACGGATTTGTTCACGTGAACAGTACCGTGCAGGTACTGTTCATGTGGCTAGAACCTAGCTGCCACATGGGCCTTGGGTCTGTCCGCCCCATCCTAGCCAGCCCCCGCCTGCTGCTTCTTGGCCGTGACAAAATGCTTCAGATTGGAAATGACTTAGCATTACGTTCTAAATTCCTATGCTGAAATCTAAACATTTATACATCTAGCAATGAATTATTCATTGAGAACTTCTCATCTCCATAGTTGTTAAGGTGTCGCTTAGGCGTCCGGGCTGTCGTCAGCGGACTCCATAGCCGACAACTCATCACAAGTGAGTGTGGCATCCGGGTTGGCGAGTATGGCATTCGCCTAATCGTCTTTGGCGTCGTGCGGATGCCATATTGCTTCGCATGGATGATAGATGGTAGTGGCAATGGAGTTCTTGTGTTGGCCAAGCTCTCAACTCTCTTGTTAGAACACACAAAAAGCACACACACTCAAATCACAAAGCAAGAAGATGAACAGGACGAACGAAATTTTCATTGCTGCACACACTAGGCACTTCACTTCTCCTCCCAAGTACATAGGACTTGCTAGCTACACTTTGGTCACTATTTGTCTTGCTGCACTTACTCCACACAATTACCATTACTACATGCAGAATCTTCACTAATTCTAGCATGCAGCACCACTACACTATCTTCACTAATTGCTGCATGCAACACCATTACACTCAGCGACTACTTGCATGCAATTCACTCACTTCACCGCTGCATGCATTGGAAGCCAAGACGCCGTGCACATCTTGTTCACCTCTTCCTCATGCAAGACTTGCTCCACTGCTTGCTCCAAGACTTGGCCAAATAAACTCCTGGCCGCACACATATGCGACACAACTAAAACTGCTAAGGCAAAATCAATGATATTAGACAAAACAATTAACTAGCATGCAAATACTAACTGCACTTAACTAGCCACTTCGTGCATGCAAACATTGCACTTCGTGCATGCAAGCTGCACTTACGGACTTACCACCACATTGGAACACTATGCACGATGAAAATAAACAAAAAACAAGATTAAGTCTAACATCTCGAGCATGTTTTCTATGTCCTCGTCGCTAGATTTGCGACCCTGCGATTGGATCCGTGGTGCCTTCACTGCGTTGTGACCGTGTCGCCGCTGTGTCGGGACCACGCCGCCGCCTTATCTGTGCTAGCCTCGCGCGGTATTATTTGAAAATTCTTATGGTCTTATGACTTGTGAGTTCCTTGTTGGTTAGAACAATCATGAATGAAATGTATCTTTTATAGTCTGTGGTTATATTTGTATGTTCAAGTGGAACATCATTAATCAAAGCTGAGATACTTTTATGTACCTTATGTCTTGCTGGGAAATCTGAAAAAAATTATGTTTCCTTCATTTATGATGTCATGGGTATGGTATAGGCGTGACAATACCACATGAATAGTACCCATGTGGTACTGCAGCAGGTGGGAGATAAATTACGGTTAGCTATGTCAGGTTTTCTGTTAGAGATCAAGAAGAGTTATTTAGCAGATTAAAATAGAAGTACTTATTGTATCGTATTAGGAGTCCTTAGATTTTTTATTAAACTTATATCTCCAAGAGTTGTATATATATTAAGGGTTGGCGTTCAACTAAGGCAAATAATAAAGTAATAAAGTATCTGTTGGCGCAACGGATTACGCTAACAGGTTCTATAAAACCAAAAACTGACAAACGAAGTGTTTGTGAATGCGGATTATCTTAAGCCTCCGAAAAGGATAATAGCTCAGAATAGTTCGAAGTGTGTATTGAATATCAGAACATTCAATTCCTATTATAGGGCGAGAAGGGGGTATTTATAGGTAAAATCTCTAGAGAAAAGACCTTTTTACCCCTCAATGACAACCGACATAGTGGAAACTATTTCGGTATCACTTATAGGGTTAATGCAGGGAAACATGCTCAAAGGATATTGATAAGGTAGACGTCCCATCCTTCTGGTTGTTTTCCACTTCGGAGGGGAAGCCTTTCGGATGGTCTCTTCGGACCGGAGCCTAGACGGACCATTTGGCTTCGAGCCCTTCAATCCGGAGGCAAGTCTTGGACTCCGAGATTAAGACTTGCCTTTATCTTGGAATCTTGGGGGATCATGAGGATGAAGTATTTTCCCCCAACAGTAGCCCCTCGAATACGCTTCTCCGAATAGCCTGTACAACAAGGATAGCAGTATACGCAAGAAATATTTTCATACTCAGGACCTTAGAAACATTTCAAGGTGTTTTAACCGTTCGAAGCATCTTTGGTATCGGATATGTATCAAATTTGGACTTCGAACTCAAACCTCCGTATGATTGCTCCGAAGGGAAATGAACCGTTATAATGGCAGCACTTTGCAAAGAGTCGTTACTTTTGTATCGTTACCCCTCAAATAGCCGTTAGACCTTTCGAGAAAGCAACAACCGCAAAAGTTTTACCGCGGGTTCACATTCTTTCACCCTTTGGCCCCACCTGTCATCGACGCGGGTTGGATCTGCAAGTGTGAAAACGTGCGCGAATCGTGCCGAACGAGAACAGAGCGGTTATAAAAGAGGAAAGCGATCAACGGTGAAAATTTTTTACAGAGCTTCTGTGCTTCGACATTTCCACACTTTCATCTTCAACCTTTCTCTCCGAAACTCTCAAGCGCTCCATCAACGGCGAGAACCAGTGCAAAAGTGCCGGCGGCGACGACGTCCTTGGCACAGCGGCAGGCTTGGGCTGCATCTACGGCGGCAGCAATGGCGGGAGCTCCGGGGGGCTCCTAGCCCAAGGATCCACAAGAACTCCGTCTGCCATCAAAGAAGCCATTGAAGCAGACATTCTTTCTTGGGCGATCGAATAGCACAGCGGAGTCCGTCGAGGAAGAGGTGAGCGAAAAGCTGGGCCTGGAATGAGGACTCGAATCCCTGGAGAGGAAGTCACTCCGGCACCGAGAAGCGGAGAAGTCGTTGTCTTTGAAGCCTTCTTTGAAGCGGGACTTAGGCTTCCTTCGATAGAATTCTTGACAGAAGTATTAGAGATGTTCCATGTCACCCTACCGCAGTTGTCCCCAAATGCCATAGCTAGGCTGGCAATCTTCGAGTGGGCCCTCCGAGACGAATGGTGCGAAGGAAGATCCAAAGTGTTTGCGGCAACCCACGAAGTTTCTTGTCAACCTAAGCCACATGCCCAACCCTTCACAAAATTCTTTAAAAGGTTCGACTTCGAATTGGGTGTCATTGTCGCTTGTCAATTCTCTAGGGACTCCGAACCTACAAATAATATTTTGCCAAAAGGATTTCTGCACATTTTTCGAAGTGATAGCAGTTAGGGGTTCGGCTTCGACCCATTTAGAAAAGTATTTGATTGCTACCACTGCGAACTTCAAGTTGCCCTTCACCATTGGGAAAGGGCCGATGAGATCCATTCCTCATCGTGCCATCGGCCACACCGGAACAATAACTTGAAGGGGTGTTGGAGGACGATGACTTTGTCTTCCCATCCATTGGCACCCTTGACAGGTTCGAACCAATGATTCTGCATCTGCTATAATTATTGGCCAATAAAGCCCCTGGCGAAGTGTTTTGCCTGCTAAAGCCCGAGGGGTAAGTGGCTACTCCACAAGCCTTCATGGATTTCCCGAAGTATATCTTGGCCTTCAGGTTGTGAGATGCATCGGAGTAGAGGAGAACAAACTCTGGCTTTATACAACACTCCGTTGACAAGCTTATAATTCCGGACCCTTGACTGTAGCCTTTGAAATTCTGGGCATTCGAGAGGACTTGAATTATTTTGCAAAAGGTCTAATATTGGGCTCCGCCAATCAGTGATTGGTATACAAAATACTTCAGCGGAGGGTGTCTGAGGTACCAAAGGGTTGACAAGCTCTTCATAAAAACCCCTTCCGGGACATCCAATGCTCCGGCTGCAGCCTTCGCTAGGATGTCTACAAGCTGATTATCTGTCCGAGGGATGCTCCGGATGGAAATTCCTTTGAATAATGCCTCCATCTTGTGGATCTCTTCTAAGTACTTCGCAAGATGTGGATGTCGAGCTTGGAAGCTTTTGTCAATATGTCCTGCAATAACTTGGGAATCTGTTTTTATTACAATTCGAGTTGCTCCAAGCGCTCATGCTTTTCGGAGACCAAGTAGGATTACTTCGTACTATGCAATATTGTTAGTGGACTTAAAGTTGAGCCTTGTCGAGTACATTGCTTTCTGTCCTGAAGGTGAAATTATCACGGCTCCGACACCAGCTCCGGATGCCTAAAATGCTCCGTCGGAGTATACTGTCCATACTCCTTCGCATGATTCTTCCGGAGCCCATATTACAAATAGAGTCCACTATGCAACAAAGTCAGCCACAACTTTAGACTTAATGGTTGTTCTTGCAGTAAAGGAAATGTCGAAGGGGGCTAGCTTGACAGCCTATTTTCTAATTCTCCCCGTGTAGTCTTTGCTCCGAAGCATATCACCAAGGGGATACGACGTTGGGACAATTATATTGTGTGCTAAAAAGTAATGCCTTAGCTTCTGCGAGGTCATCACTAAAGCATATGCAAATTTCTCGAGCTCGGAGTACCGTGTTTTTGCTCCGGACAAGGCTTCTGAAAAGAAGTATACGGGGTTCTGCACCAGTTTTTCATTGAGCTCTATTTCTCTGACCAGCGCTGCACTTACTGCGGAGCCTGTTGCTGCAAGATAAAGGAGGAGAGTTTCCTCTACAAGGGGCACACTAAGCATTGATAGATTTTCGAGATAGTCCTTGATTTCGTCGAAGCTTTTCTGGCACTTCGGCGTCCAGTTGAAACTTTCGGACCCTTTTAAGACTTTGAAAATTGGGAGGCTTTGCTCCGCTGATCTAGCCAAGAATTTGTTGAGAGTTGCGAGGCGTCTCGCTAACTTCTGGACTTGCTTCAAATTTTCAGGCGGAGTCATTCTTTGCAGTGCACTTATCTGCGTCAGGCTAGCTTCGATTCCTCTGCTCGAAACTAAGTACCCTAGCAATTTTCCTGCTTAAGCTTCGAAAATACATTTTTTAGGATTGAGGCGAACTCCACATGTTCAGAGGCTCTCAAAAGTTTATGCTAAGTCTAGACTATGCTGGTGCTTTAAAGCACTCTTTATTACAATGTCATCCATATAGGCTTCGACATTTCGGCCTATTTGGTGATCTAGAGCTTTAGCAATGAGACGTGAAAAAGTTACCCCGGCATTTCTCAAGCCGAAGGGCATTCGAACATAACAAAATACTCCAGAAGGGGTTATAAAGCTCGTTTTGGCTTCGTCTTCGCGTTTCAGCCAGATTTGATGGTAACCAGAGTATGCATCAAGGAAACTTAGGAGCTCAGAACCAGCCGTAGAGTCAACAAGTTGATCAATGCGGGGCATGGGGTAGGGGTCTCGTGGGCATGCTTTATTTAGAGATGTGAAGTCAATGCATATGCGCCATTTGTCGGAGCCCTTTTTCTTGACGAAGACAGGGTTAGCCAACCACTCCGTGTGGCGAAGATATCTAGATTTTCTTGGACCACTTCTAACGAAGTAGCGATCTCTGAAGGCAGCCCTTTGCCGAACTGAATGGGGTATTCTTTGCTTTCTTTGACAATGATCCTCGTGACTACATCACCTTCGGGGCTTGGCTTGAGGGAAGGGTCCTTCGAAGTGTCCAAGGACTCCGAAGCTTCTTCCGAGTGTTCTTGCACACTGTTTACCTGCCGAGGATCGAGGGGTGGGCCGTGGCCGTATTCCGCTCTCCGAGCTGCAGCTTGGTCTCTTAGGATTGTAAGGACTCCACCTTGCGTGGGCATATTGAGACACAAATAATTGTGGTGCGCCACGACTCCAAATTGATTCAACATCCCTCTTCCGAAGATTGCATTGTAGGCATACGGGGCGCCTACAACATCAAAGATGACCTCTTCGACTATGGCCAGGGGTCCCTCGCCGAAAGCAACCTCAAGGCCTATTTGGCCGAGGGCATCGAGAGGAGGGCCTGCGAAGCCTATGAGTGGGCGAGCTGCTGGAAGTAGATGCCTTCGTGGGATGCACATTTGATCGAAGGCTTGGACGAAGAGTATGTCAGCGGAGCTTCCACCGTCGACAAGTACCCTTCGAACCTCCACTCCTGCAATGTCAGCTAAAATGACAAGGGGGTCAGCATGGAGGAATTTCACCCCTACAACATCATTGGTAGAGAATGATATGGGTAGATGGGACCACTCGGGCATTTCTGCAGCCGAGTTTGAAGTCCCTATATGCTCGACTTCCCGAACGTAGTCCCTCCATTGACGCTTCGACATATTACCGAGGGTCCCCCCTCCGAAGATGGGTAGGACCACTCGTTTGCCTCGATCTTGAGGGTTTTCTTGCTTCGGTGGTGGCATAATGTTGGCCACCGGAGGTTGCATAGGAGCTTTGAGATTGCCTGCACGCCCGACAGCTTGTATGGGCTCCGACCGTGCTATCGGAGGAGCTCGGTCTATAGTGCCTCGACCTGAGTTTCTCCCAAGATACTCGCCCCGGAGAGTCAGTATGGACGACTTGCAATCCTTGGTGGCATGACTTCTGTTTTCACCATGCACACAACAAAAGAGAGTCTGGCCTCAGCCAGTTGGTTTTTCTAGAGGCTTCAAGCCACTAGCCTTATTGCCTTGAGACTGTTGATAGTTGGAAGGCATCTTTGGAGCGGAGAGGGCAATATTCAACACTTCGGAGCGAAAGTGTCTCTTTCCTCTTCTCTGATCATTAGAACAATTATCGAAGAGGGCCTGCGGAGGACTCGGAGCCCCTGGCTAAATCTTGATTTCTTGGGGGAGGGTTGGTGTGGACGAAGCAGTCCTTCGGAGGCATCCCTCTTCTGCTTTGGCATACTGCTCGAAGTATGCCATCAATTGCGCTATTGAAGACACCGGCTTTCGGTGAAGCTTGCTGAGGAGGTCGTGGTTCATTACACCTTCACGCGTCGCATCCACAACAGATGATGTGGACAACCCCTTGATCTGGGACTTGATGCGGGCGAAGCGCATGAAGTATTCTCGAAGAGTTTCTCCCGCCTACTGCTTCACCTGAAAAAGACTTCCAGTAGACATCGAAGCTACACAAGTCCCTTGGAAGTTGCTCACGAATTTCTTCTTCAACTGCTCCCACGACTTAATTGATCCTAGCTTTAGAGACAAGAACCAACGAAGGGCTACACCCTCTAACGCAAGGGGGAAACACTTTGCCATCGTATTTCGGACCCCTCCGCTAGCTTCTATTGTAAGAGCATAAGAGCGAGAGAATTTTCTGGCGTCAGACCCTCTGGAGTACTTGTGCGGCTTCGAGGCTCGGAACCTGGGATCGAAGCGCACCTTCTGCAAGTCTGGATACAACGGAGATTCGTCGTCGAAGGAGGCGTTCTCGGCACTCTCTTGGACTTGAGGGGCTTTGGGATAATTATCGAGGTCGTCGTCTTGATGCATCTCCGAAGCAGGAGGGTTGGCTTGACGACGAAGTCTGTCCGCGGCCTCCTGTCTCCATCTTTCCACCTCCACCTAAAGTTGGGTCACCTGAGCGGCCACGTCTTCGGGGAGGTCCTCACTTTCTCCGGAGGGGTTCTCCGGGTCTTGAGAACTGACATAGTCAGTTCGGAGCATGGACGGAGCTGCTCGAGGAGTTCTAGTTGCTCAAGGTCTATTGACTACTTTAGGAGTTTGAGGAACGTCTGAAGGTCCTACTCCGGAGGTCCGAGAGGACCTTCGGAGGGGGCTAGTGGCTATACTCCGCTTGGGAGGCATGACTTACGAAGCTAAGCAGGGTCCGGGGACCAAGAGCTTCGAATGGTGGTGGAAGGCGAAAAAAGGCCTTCAAACTGTACTTAGAGCCCCCTTGCCGAAGGGTGCGCGGAATCCTGGGACTCTGAAACTCCCTCCGCAAATGCACTTCGAAGTACAGACAATGGCAGAGAACTAGCTTTTAGTACTAGGTTCTCCACGGACGGCGCCAACTGTTGGCGCAACTGATTACGCTAACAGGTTCTATAAAACTAAGAACTGACAAACGAAGTGTTTGTGAATGCAGACTATCTTAAGCCTCCGAAAAGGATAATAACTCAGAATAGTTCGAGGTGTGTATTGAATATCGGAATATTCGATGCCTATTACAGGGCGAGAAGGGGGGTATTTATAGGTAAAATCTCTAGAGAAAAGATCTTTTTATCTCTCAATTATAACCGACATAGTGGAAACTATTTCGGTATCCCTTATAGGGTTAATACAGGAAAACATGCTCGAAGGATGTTGATAAAGTAGACGTCTCATCCTTCTCGTTGTTTTTCACTTCGGAGGGGAAGCCTTTCGTGAGAGGATAAGTCTATGTGTGTGTGTTTTGGCATGACATGTTGTTTGGCATGACATGTGTGATTTCCATATGTGGACAAGTTTGTAGTCTTAGCACCTTTAGCATCTTTTGCTTTAACATCTTAGACTAGCATCTTTGCTTTAGCATCTTAGACTAGACTAAGCATCTTTGCTTTAGCATCTTAGACTAGCATCTTTGCTTTAGCATCTTAGACTAGCATCTAGCATCTTGGGCTGCATGGCTAGCCTATAAATATGTATCCCCAACCATTTAGGTTGGCATGGCATTTGAGTGAGTTGAATGAGAAGAAAATTGCCCCAACTCTTGAGTGTCATCCCTACCAATGCGAGTGTTCTCTCTAACAATTGGTATCAGAGCTGTATGGTTCTGTGACCTTTCCAATCCCCTCCGCGACTCTCTCCAACGGAGACGCCCGTCTCCTTGTTCATCTTCCTCCCTTGCTGGTCCACCGGAAACCAACGACTCGGCGAGCTCCACCCACACTCCGAGCAGCAGCTCGATAGTAGCGGCTTCCTCCCAGTGCAGTAGCAACCCCCACGACCCTTCCACTCTACCACTACGCAATGTCCACAGGAGACTCTCTTCGCTCGGTCACCTCGAGCGCACGACGTCAGCAGGAGTCCGAAGTCGCCGCGGCGGAGGAGCGCGACCGGGTGGCAGCAGAGGCTGTGGCAGCGGCGGCTCGGAAGGCGAGGTTGGCGGCGGCAGAACTGGCAGTAGCGAGAGCGGAAGAGGAAGCGGCGGCGGCTGTGGCTGCAGCACGTGTTGCGGCGGTAGAGCTCGAAGCTTTGCGCCACGATAGCAACAGTGGCACTGCCTCTGAGGGAGGTAGCCTCGACTTGGAGGCCGAGTTACCAAGGAGGGCGAAGGATGAGCGGGTTGCGCAGTGGGCAACAGCGCAGCCTCGTGCTCGCGGCGGCAGCCCAAACAGGCCCAGGCGCGCCGACAACATTCCGGGAGGATGCGCACGCGATGGTCGTGCTCCTGGCGAACGCGACCCTCACAGGCGGCGTGGCTCTCCTTCCCCGAACCGGCGCCATGGTCATCGCGGTTTCCAGACCATCGTCAAGGACGCTGGTGCTGGTGGTGGATGACCCACCCTCACCAAGACCAACTACACCGAGTGGTCCATGATTATGAGGGTGAAGCTCCAAGTGCGGCACATGTGGAGGCGGTCACATACGATGACGTCGACTACAATGATGATCGACGGGCGCTGGAGGCCCTCGTTGCTGCAATCCCGCCGGAGATGCAGTCTTTGATTGCTTGCAAGCGGACTGCCAAGGAGGCTTGGGATACTATCGCTGCAGTGTGTATCGGCAGTGATCGCACCCGCAAGGCTACGCTGCAGGCACTACGCAAGGAGTGGGAGAACCTGGCTTTTCAAACCAGGTGAGGATGTTGATGATTTTGCTCTCCGTCTCAACTCTCTACTACAGAAGTTGGTGCAGCATGGCGAAGACCTCATCAACGAGGAAAGAGCTGTTGAGAAGCTCTTTCGCCGCGTTCCCGAGAAATACAAGCAAATCGCTCGTTCGATCGAGTCCTTGATGGACCTCTCCATGATGTCGATCGGAGAAGCGATAGGTCGCCTCAAGGTCGTCGACATCGACAAGCCCCAGCCATCTTCAGAGCCGGCCACTGGTGGCAAGCTTCTCTTCACCGAGGAACAGTGGCTCACTCGCCAGCGAGAGTAGAAGAAGGGCGAGGCATCAAGTTCGTCAAATGGCCACAAGCGCCAGCCACGCAGGGGGCGTAAGGCCCCCAGGCGCGTGGAGGCGCTACTGGCGGCGCCAACGGTGGTCGCAAGGCCACCCGTGATGACACTTGTCACAACTATGGCAAAATCGGCCATTGGGCTAGGGACTGCCGGCAGGCGAAGCGCGACGGTCAGGCACATGTCGCGCAAGCGCAAGAGGAGCCAACTCTGTTCCTTATACATGGGAACATTGAGCTGCACTCCCCTCCCACGTCGACGGCCGCCGCTCTTCTCCACGTCGACGAACCGCGCGCACATGTCTTCCTCGGCAGTGGGTCCAATGATGACAAGATTGACGGGTGGTTCCTCGACACCGGTGCCACTCATCACATGACCGGGCGACGGGACCACTTCTCCGACCTGGACTCCAGCGTGCGAGGCTCCGTCAAGTTTGGGGACGCCTCCGCCGTGGAGATAAGGGGTGTCGGCTCTGTCATCCTCACTGCCAAGACCGGCGAGCATCGGTTGCTCACTGGTGTCTACTACATCCCTGAGCTGAGGAACTCCATCATCAGCCTTGGCCAGCTGGATGAGAATGGCTCGCACGTGGAGATCGAGCATGGGGTGCTGCGCATTTGGGATCATCAGCACCAACTTGTCGCCAAGGTAAATAGAGGAAGCAATCGCCTCTATGTCCTTCATGTGCAGGTGGCGCATCCTGTGTGTCTTGCAGCCCGCCGCGACGACGACACGTGGCGGTGGCACGAGCGCTTTGGGCACCTCAACTTTGAGGCCTTGAAGCAGCTCGGCATCAAGGCGATGGTGCGGGGCTTGCCGAGTGTCGAGCATGTGGAGCAGTTCTGCGACACCCGCGTGCTGACCAAGCAGCGACGACTCCCATTCCCTCATCAGGTGAGCTTTCGCGCCAAGGAGAAGCTCGAGCTCGTGCACGGTGACCTTTGCGGTCCCGTGACACCGGCTACCCCTGGAGGCCGGCGCTACTTCCTCCTCCTCGTCGACGACGTGTCCCGCTACATGTGGGCGGTGCTTCTCGACACCAAGGCAGCAGCCGCAGATGCTATCAAGCGTCATCAAGCTGCCGCGGAAAAGGAGTGCGGCCGCAAGCTCCGGGTGTTGCGCACGGACAATGGCGGCGAATTCACGGCGGCTGAGTTCGCGGCGTACTGCGCCGACGAGGGGATTCAGCGCCACTACTCCGCGCCGTACACACCACAGCAGAACGGCGTCGTCGAGCGCCGCAACCAGACGGTGGTGGCCACTGCTCGCGCCCTCCTCAAGCAGAGGGGGATGCCGGCGATCTACTGGGGAGAGGCGGTGATGACTGTCGTCCATCTCCTTAACCGCTCGCCCACCAAGGCTCTTGACGGCGAGACGCCGTATGAAGCCTGGCACGGACGCAAGCCGACGGTCGGCCACCTCCGCGTTTTTGGTTGCCCGGCATTCGTCAAGGAGCTCAGCCACGTCTGCAAGCTTGATGATCGGAGTACGCAAGGGGTCTTCATCGACTATGCGGAGGGCTCCAAGGCCTACCGCATCCTCGACCCTACGACACAGCGCGTCCACATCTCACGAGTCGTTGTGTTCGACGAAGGGCGAGGCTGGACGTGGGGCAAGATTGCGGATGATGGCTCGACTTCGACGATCAACGATTTCGTCGTCGAGTATGTCTACTTCGAGGGAGCAGGGGGAGCTAGCAGCTCACCTTCACTGAGCTCGCTTGCCCCAGCATCTGGCACATCATCAGCTCCGGCAAGTACTCCACCACCTCCTGCACCGGCCACACCTCTCTCTCCTACACTGGCGCCTACATCTCCAGGATCGGCATTCGCGGCTTCAGTCCATGATGAGCAGCGCACAGTGGAGTTCACTACTCCATTATCAAACAACGGGGACCGTGTCGATGCTTGCCATGACGGCGAGCCTCTACGATACCGCACCATGGATAACATCCTTGGTGAGCATCCCGTTCCTGGGATGGCGCAACATGACTTCGATGCAGAGCTGCACTTGGCACACGACGACGATGAGCCACGTTCCTTCACTGAGGCAGAAGGAGACGCGGCCTGGCGTGCCGCGATGCAGCAGGAGATGGACGCCGTCGAGCGGAACTAGACATGGGGCTTGCTGATCTTCTGGCCGGCCACCGTGCCATCACCCTTAAGTGGGTGTTCAAGCTGAAGAAAGATGAGGCCGGGGTGGTGGTCAAGCACAAGGCTCGGCTGGTGGCATGCGGTTTCGTTCAACAGGAGGGAGTCGACTTCGACGATGCCTTCGCTCCTATTGCACGGATGGAGTCCATTCGTGTCCTCCTCACGCTGGCAGCCCAGGAGGGTTGGCGTGTCTATCACATGGATGTCAAGTCCGCCTTCCTCAATGGCGACTTGAAGGAGGAGGTCTATGTTCGACAGCCGCCGGGATTTGTCATCCCTGGCAAGGAGAACAAGGTTCTCCGCCTGCGCAAGGCCCTCTATTGCTTGCGACAGGCACCACGAGCTTGGAACGACAAGTTGGACTCCACTCTCAGGCAGATGGGGTTCCATCAAAGTGCTCATGAGGCTGCAGTCTACCGGCGGGGCAAGGGAGACAATGCCCTGCTGGTAGGCGTCTACGTTGATGACTTGGTGATCACCGGCACTAAGGAGGTGGAGGTAGAGGCGTTCAAGACGAAGATGAAGGCCACCTTCCAGATGAGTGACCTAGGGCTCCTCTCCTTCTACATGGGGATCGAGGTGCACCAGGACAGCTCTGGCACTTCACTTCGCCAGACCGCCTACGCCAAGCGCATCGTTGAGCTGGGCGGACTCACCGACTGCAACCCAGCCTACACTCCCATGGAGGAAAGGCTGAAGCTGAGTCGCGACAGCACGGCAGAGGAGGTGGACGCGACGCAGTACCGGCGCATTGTGGGAAGCCTTCGCTACCTTGTCCACACGCGACCGGACTTAGCGTTCGCAGTTGGCTACGTCAGTCGGTTCATGCAGCGACCGACGACGGAGCATCAACAGGCCGTGAAGAAGATCCTACGCTGTGTCGCGGGGACCTTTGACTACGGCTTGTACTACCCGAGGTGCCCCGGTGTGGCACATTTCATTGGGTACAGCGACAGCGACCACGCCGGCGACATCGACACAAGCAAGAGCACAAGCGGGACACTGTTCTTTCTTGGTAAGTGTCTGATCAGCTGGCAGTCGGTCAAGCAGCAGGTGGTGGCCATGTCCAGTTGCGAGGCAGAGTACATCGCAGCCACTTCTGCATCAACTCAGGCTCTCTGGCTGGCTCGGCTGCTTGTCGATCTTCTTGGCAGAGATGCCGAAGCGATGGAGCTCAGGGTGGACAGCAAGTCTGCTTTGGCTTTGGCAAAGAACTATGTTTTTCACGAGCACAACAAGCACATCCGAGTGAAGTACCACTTCATCCGGAGTTGTTTGGATGAGGGGAGTGTGAAGGCAAGCTACATCAACACCCAAGACCAGCTCGCCGACTTCCTCACCAAGTCGCTTGGGCGGATCAAGTTCTAGGAGCTTCGCGCTAGGATTGGGATGGTTCAGATTTCCCAGAAGGCGCCACACAAGACTTAGGGGGAGATTGAGAGGATAAGTCTATGTGTGTGTGTGTTTTGGCATGACATGTGTGATGTCCATGTGTGGACAAGTTTGTAGTCTTAGCACCTTTAGCATCTTTTGCTTTAGCATCTTAGACTAGCATCTTTGCTTTAGCATCTTAGACTAGCATCTAGCATCTTGGGCTACATGGCTAGCCTATAAATATGTATCCCCAACCATTTGGGTTGGCATGGCATTTGAGTGAGTTGAATGAGAAGAAAATTGCCCCAACTCTTGAGTGTCATCTCTACCAATTCGAGTGTTCTCTCTAACATTTCGGAGGGTCTCTTCGGACCAGAGCCTGGACGGACCCTTCGGCTTCGAGCCCTTCAATCCGAAGGCAAGTCTTGGGCTTCGAGATTAAGATTTGCCTTTATCTTGGAATCTTGGGGGATCATGAGGATGAAGTATTTTCCCCCAACAGTATCTATTTCCCTTTTTCTGCTGAAGCCGACTAGGGAAATGCTTTCGTTGTGTCTACCTATTAGAGATATAACTCCTAATCTAAAATCTAAGGACTCCTAATACGATACGATAAGGATTCATACTTTAATCTGCTAAAGAGCTCTTCTTGATCTCAAATAGAAAACCTAACATAGCTAACCCTAATTTTATCCCTAACCAACTGCTACAATGCCGTGTGGGAACTGTTCACGCCTATACCATACCCATGACATTGCACCCCACCTTTTGAGTAGCTCGTCCTCGAGCTGCAATGGGATCTTAACCCTATCAATGCCTAATAAATCTATGACTCAAGTATTTTACATGTCGGCTTACTACATAATTATGAACTAAAGATAAATCTAAATATTATTCTAGGTAGCGTAACACATAGGTGAGGGCTTCTAGAGTTATCTGCAACATGTCACCAGAAAACTTGGTAAACGACGTTGCTGCAGAATCACCATGCTCTGATAACAAGATGTTATGACTTGAAGTTGATCCCCTCTCGTCGGAAGATTAGATAGATGCGGTTAGAGAATTTTCCCTCGTGCCGATAGAAGAGATAGGAGTTGTAGAGAACTTTTTCTCTTGCCGATAGAGTAGTTAGACATGGTAGGAAGCTTTGCCCTAGCCGTCTTGAGCAGAAGAAGGGAAATAGATACTGTAATACTTGCTTTAGCTGAACGTCAACCCTTAATATATATAAGACTCTTAGAGATAATTCCTAATTTGAAATCTAAGGACTCCTAATACAATACAATAAGCACTCCTATATTAATCCGCTAAAAGATTATTCTTAATCTCTAACAGAAAATCTGACTTAGCTAACCCTAATGTATTCCTAACCTTCTACTACAGTACCGCGTGGGTATTGTTCACGCCTATACCATTCCCATGACAATGATCATGTCAGCTCCCCTGATTCCTAACCAGAATGCATTTCTGTTGTAATTCAATGGATGTGACTATGTGAGCTTTTATCTACATTCAAATCTGGTGTTTACATTTATCAAATGATTGTAATGGGAGGGTTGATGTCATGTGCTAGGCACAAGGCTGCCATGCAGGCCCAATCTCAGCCTGTGGCAGCCCAGCCCATGGTGCCATGAGTAAGAGCCTAGGTTTAGTTAGAGTCTTGTTAGTTTACTTCTCCAATTGCAATTAGAGTTAGGTTAGAAATAAAGGGGATACCTACTCTATATAAAGGCGATCCATAGCGTATAATTAGACAAGTAAGAAATAAAGATTAATCTACAATCACTACCCTAATTCTCTAAATTTTTCCCGTTCTCCAGCATAGTTCGGCAAGGGGATCAACTCCATGCCAACCTATCTCACAGCTACGACCTACACGGGTTGAGGGCCCTCAACCCTAGGGTCCAATGCCCTTGGTAATTGCACTGTAATGGCTTAGTTATGGGTTGGACTCAACTGAACTATGTTAAATGTTACTAGTATGTAATCTCAGTTGGCTGATTCCTACTAAAAAATATATAAATCGACTGATTCTTCAAAACTATTTGCTAGGCCTCAGGGTCTGTAGGAATCGGTTGACATCCTGTAAGTTTTCATCAATGATTGTCAGCATTCATCATTGTTACTATAATTGCAATGGCTTCACCATTCTTAATTATTTGATTTTTCGTGGTATAATTTGTTTTTTAGAAAAAAGTTATCATTTAACATTGTTGACCTGGCTACCTGCTTTGCTCAGTTGACTGTGATTTTGTGTAACTAACACTACTGGTGAACTGATGAAGTTGATAAACTGTGTTAGATTAATCATGTTGATAGAGATTTCTTATGTAGAATACTACTTGGTCCAGAATTTTGAGGCTTCCCTTGGGTGGACTCTTTATGCTGTTAGATTTTGAATCTGTTCACATGGAAATGTGTCAGTTTATGACCTTACCATTAATGTGCTAGTATGTTTCAAGCTTCCTTGAATGCTTTGCAAATTAGCATATTGATTCTTTGGGGGACATTCAATTTTATTCATCAGTACAGTTTTAGATGCCTTAATCAGTAGGTTGTGACAATGATCGTTATCAGAAATCTTGAAAATATTGTAAAATTTAGTAGTACTTCGAAATGAATTAACTAAGGAAAATATAAGAGTGTTGAAATATTTTTGTAAAAAAGTTACTAATGTCTAATGATGTACAACTTGACTGGTGCACTGGATTTCATTGTTGTTATCTGCTGGAGGATTGAATTAATGTTTACACTCTGTACAAAAGACAACCAAGAAGATTATCTTCTGGTGGGACTGCTGCAAATAATGGTGTTCTTTTATTTTTAATTATATTTTATTATGTCAGCCTCCTATGTAACTGCTATTGTAAATATACTTACTCACTTTGCTGTCTTGTTATCATTGTTATTTGTAGGACATGATGGCAGATATCCAGTTAGGATGTTATACTATAAAATCCCATGGAACCAAAGTTGCAAGAATCCACATGTACGACTGGATAATACTTCTACTCCTTGCTGTTATAGATGGGCTGTTGAATATAATTGAACCTTTTCACCGTTTCGTTGGGAGGGACATGATGACTGACTTGAGATATCCATTGAAGGGCAATACTGTGCCCTTCTGGGCTGTTCCGGTGTGTTCTTATGATCCTTACTTCTAATGTTTTAATCTGTTACAATATTTTTTTTTGGTTTTGGATAAGTTATTTCAGTTTGTAACTACTTTTCCGAATTTTCAGCTCATTGGAATTGTTTTGCCTTGTGTCATTTTTGGTGGAATTTACTTCAAAAAGAAGAATTTCTATGATTTGCATCATGGCATACTGGGTATTTACATATTCTTGTTCCTGTAGTTAAATTGATAAGGTGAATGAAAGGATTAATGCTTGATATTTGAACTTCTTTTTTGTAGGGATTCTATATTCAGTGCTCATAACTGCAGTGATCACAGATGCAATTAAGGATGGTGTGGGTCGTCCACGTCCAGATTTCTTCTGGCGCTGTTTCCCAGATGGAAAGGATGTAAGATTTGTTAGGCGAGAAAACTAAAGTACACTTTTGTTCTGGTGGCAAGTTTGTGTTGATCCTATTATTCAAATGTTTTATGATTTCTGGAGTCGTAAAGGAGCAGAACTCATTGAAGGACCCTCTTTCCAGGTTTATGATAATGTCACTACTGGTGTTATATGCCATGGAGAGAAGAGTGTCATCAAAGAAGGCCACAAGAGCTTTCCAAGTGGACACTCTTCATGTAAGTGATGACAATGCACGATTTCCTATTGACCATACCAAGTTTCAGTCCTTAAGTTTCATAAACAAATGTATGGTAGTTTTGCTACAATTACGCCATATGGGACTATGGCTAGACTATCTAACGTTTGTATTTCCATTTTTTGTTACCGACTTCAGGGTCTTTTGCTGGTCTAAGCTTCCTTGCATGGTACTTAGCTGGGAAAATCACAGTTTTTGATCGTAGAGGCCATGTTGCGAAGCTCTGCATAGTATTTCTGCCTCTTCTCACTGCTGCACTTGTGGCTGTTTCTCGAGTGGATGACTACTGGCATCACTGGCAGGATGTATTTGCAGGCTCTCTCATAGGTTTGCAATTTTAATAATATAGCAACTGCACCTAAGAGTTCAACCTTACATGATCTGAAAATACACAACTATTTATCGATTTTGGCCTTTTTCTCCTGTTGCAGGTCTTACAGTTGCATCATTCTGTTATCTGCAATTTTTCCCATATCCATATGATGCGGATGGTATATCCTCTTTTCCTTGTTTGACCTATAGAGATTTGGGTTTTGACTGATACATCACCAAAGTCGATAACATTTTCCCTCTGCAGCTTTCTGGCCTCATGCTT
Organism: Zizania palustris; assembly: GCA_019279435.1. Taxonomy (NCBI): domain Eukaryota; kingdom Viridiplantae; phylum Streptophyta; class Magnoliopsida; order Poales; family Poaceae; genus Zizania; species Zizania palustris. The sequence goes on along the minus strand of JAAALK010000287.1, from coordinate 96,659,609 downwards.
ACACCCACCAGCTAGCTGAGATGCACAATAGTACTGCCAACTCATACAGCATGGGACCAACCGAGATTGAGACTGTCAATATCGCAGAAGGGCATGGCGGGATAGCTCTAAGAGACAGCAGCCCTGCTCTGGACAACATGGAGTCTGGTAGGAGATTGTGAAACCTCAGACTGGGCTGGCGAGTCTCCCAAATGCCATGACTATGCCTGACCTTTCCAGAATTGATTTTTGTCCACACAACAGGCGATATGGTAGTGGTGTTAATGTATATGGTTGCATCTATAGTGGCTATTTCATCACCTTTGTAGTTTTTATTCATCTTCCAGCTTCCATGGTTTTTGCTTTCTGCTAATGGGATGGCTAGCCCCCGAGCCCAGAAGCATTGGATATATACAATCTAGGGGGTGCTCTCTCCTTGTCCATTAATTGCTGCTTATTTTGGATTTGGTCAAGCTAGGGTTGTGCTCAAAGTGGTTTTATATATATGCTTATGTGCTTTGAAAACCTTAAATCCTTGACATATATGCTTACACGTTTATGCTCTACTTAACAGAATTGTCTAGAGGTCTATAAGACAAGGGATGGCTGATGCGATTAATTAGCTCGAATGTTCGATGCACTTTTGTGAGGTTTAAGCTTTAGGTAGCCAATCAGAAAAAGAACTGATTCCATCGCCAAGTAATGTACGTCGGTTGCTACTTGGATACCGTTAATTAGCTCGAATGTTGATGCACTTTGGTGAGGTTTAAGCTTTGCCAACGAGAAAAAGAACTGATTCCATCGCCAAGTAATGTACGTCGTTGGATACATGTATATGTATGTGTATGGTGTGTCCGTGTACGTAGATGTGCGGGTGCGGGTGTGTCTGTCTTGCACACGCTCAGTATGGCTTGCACAAATATCTTGATTTTGATGGGTGAGCATTATATTATTTCTAACCATCGAAATTTTTTAAAACAAAATATTTATTAGGAGTAAAATTGATTTGGATAACCGTAAAATGGATCCGAATTTTTATTCAGATACATATTTTTTAGATATGGATTTGGATACAATTTTTTCTCAATATACTGATACGAATTCAAATTTGCAAGCCATTTGTATTTTGCAGCCGTTTGGTTGAGTTGTAGATTCTGAAAAAACTGCCGTGAGCTGTGAGCTATAGAAAAGCTGTTGTGAGCTGTAGAAAAGCTGAAAAACTCTTTGGTTGGAATAGTTGCGGATTTATATTTTGGTAATTCATTATGTTTAGTTATATTATTAATGTATAATTTTACATGTAAATCATTATTATCATGAAATTTTGTAATGTTTATATTAAAATTATATATTTTTAAATTACACTAAAATGATATATTTTATTAAAATTTCATTTTTTTCAAATTTTATATCAATTAATATGTTTTAATAGCATGACAGGTAATATTAATTCAAAGTTAAATTGAGAAGTTGTAAAATCTAGGTTATACCTGCTTTCAAATTTGTACTAAGAGAATATATAGATTCTAAAAAAGCTAGGTAACCAAAAGAGCTGTTTGGTTCAGATTCCAGCTTCTGAGTAAGGAAGCTGGTTCAAAAATTTGAACCAACCATTACTCGAGATCCCTATAAATATTTCAAAGCTTCATGCAGGCAAGCAAGCAGAGGCAGCCCGTAGCCACAATTGAACAGATCCAGTCGTCGCTGCCGGTCTCCATCCACAGACATCGGTCTCTGTCCGCCGCCGCCCCATCATCCGCACGCCCCGGCCGCCATCTCATTTGTTGCCCCACCGCCACCCAACCCAACCGCCGCCTCTTCTATCCCGACGCTCCCGGCGCCCACCCCGTCCGCTGCCCTTCCCAGCCGCCACCCCATCCATCGACTTCTAGCTTGGCTGGCGCTCCGCCTCATCCATGCCCTAGCCCGCTCGGCGCTCTGCCTCATCCGCACCCTAGCCCAACCGACGCTTCGCCTCACCGACGCGACTCTAGTCCATCCTCCCCGTCGCTGCGCATGCACTGCCCAGACCCACCTCACCCAGTGTCTCGCACCCTAGCCACCTACGTTGCATGGCTAGGCGTGCTGCTAGCACCGCGAGCAGGAGAAAGGGAAGAATAGGAAAGAGGAAGAAAGAGAAAGGGAGAAGGGAAAGAAAAAAGCGAAGAATGAGAAAAATGAGAAGTGGAAGAAAGAGAAAGGAGAAGAGGAAGAAAGAAAAAGAAGAGAGAAAAAATTAGAAAAACAAAAAATGTTTAGAAATTATGAGATTTTGAAGGTTTAAAATATATATTTTTATATTTTTAAAAAGAGACTCTTTTGAAATATTTTGAAAATTCAAAATAAAATAAAATAAAAGACGTGTTTGGTTGTTTGGATCTGGACAAATATATTCAGGCTTCACTGTATATGATTAAAAATACCTACGTTTGGATACCCGACTTTACTATAACAAGCTTTATCGTCGGTACAACTATACAATCTTACCTAGATCTACTGAGAACTCAGAATCCTTGTTCTATACGGTCTCATCCTAGATCTACGGAGCAACCCAAATCCTCGTTCTGCACCGATCGGGATCAGAGCTACTACCTAGGAATACCTCCTAGCACACATAGAGGAGACTCCATCGCCACCGGCCTCCATTGCCCCTGGCTCGCGTGGTGCCCACCTATAACATCCCAAATTTTAGAGCAATAAAATAAATTCAGAAAATATGAATTTTCAGAAAAGAATTATTTTTAATTTTCATAAAGACACAAATGCCTTTATATTCAAGAATCCAGAAAAATAACTCAAATCAAAGTCTGAAAAATTTATATTGTGTTCCTAAGGCCAAGATACAATTTTGAGAATTTTTACAAATTTTTCCAACCTTTGCTACTAGCTCATAATTTATAAGTCAATTTCTGCAATTATTTTTATTCAAAAAATCAATTTAAAAGCTAATGGGCCGAAACCCTCCATTCTCTCTCCCCGGACGGCCCAACCCATCCACCACACCAACCACTCAACGACAAGCGGGCCCCGCCTATCGGCACGCTTGGCCTCACCCGAGCTAGGCCCAACTGTTAGCCTCCTTCCCTCACAACTCCATGCCCTGGCCCCACTTGTCGGCGCCGACCGTTAACCCCCTCGCGCTCACTGACCAGCGGGCCCCGTCTGTTAGGTGCTTCGTCAACCTCGGACGCTCGAGATCCCCGGCCACCGTCTTCACTCCGGGATTGCCTTCGCCGTCTTCATCGCTAGCCCCTCGCCATGCTCGGCCGTCACCGGAGAAGATGACTAGCACAGTACTTAGACTGTGTCGTGTCGGATTCAATCTTAGCCGCACGATCTCGATCGGATAGTGGAGATTATAACGTTTTGAGGTTTAATCTTGGCCATCCATCTGAGTGAAGTGGTATCGAGTGATCTTGGTCATCCATCGCTATTTAAAATCCCGTCGAGATCCAGGCCATAGATCGATACCGGTTCACCACGTTTTAATCACAGCCGTCGATTTCTATTTAAAACACCCGCACGTACTGTGACCGCCAGATTTCGATCCAACGGCTCCGATCCATCTGGTGCACAGCACAATGCGCGGGTTCACGGTGGACTCGGTTTACCGTGGACCAAAGGCTGGTTTAAAATTTGAAATAAATTCCAGAAAATAATTTAAACTTTAGAAATTCATAACCTGCTCAAATTAACTCCAAATTTGACCATTCAAATTTCAGAAAATTTGTCTTTTATTCTCTTCATGTTTATGCAATAAAATTTATATGTTTGTGTTGACACGAAAACGTGCCCCCGCACTAGGGTCAGTTCGATGATCCAAAAGTGTGCGGATACTTAGGGACAAGCCTAAGCATAACACAACACTGACGTCGCGTTCCGACTACCCTTAACAATGGAAAGGAGGGTGGAGTCTCCAGGTAATCAAATCAAACAAAAATAATCCAATTAGCCAAAAAAATATATAAATAAAATAAACCAGCCATCTGGATGGAGCCTAACTGGTTCGGAGTATACTGCACGAAGGGATCACCAAAGGGGCCTTCGGTGTCTGATGCGAAGTGTTCCGCCGAAGGTAGTCTTCGGCGTTCGGACTGATCTAGCCTAAGGCAGGCTCCGAACAGATCTCAACGTGAAATCACCTCCGAACAGTAGGGTTCGGTGCGAAGTCTCTGACACGACAAAAATATACTCCAACGCAATGCGCTGGCTTGACTTCGTCCGGAGCAAAGTGTGGGGGTGGCGAAGCCTGGCGTGATGAAGCCTGCTGTGGAGCATTCTGGCACGCAGGACTTGGTTAAACTGACAACGGCATGAAAGGTCCGACATGGATAGTTGAAGCAGGGTTCCACCGAGGGGTGTTTTGGCAGCCTCTGGAACTAGATTCATGGCTTCGGATACCTCCGGCGAAATGGCTCCGAGTGTGAAAACCTGCAACAGAACAGAGATCAAGTGCCAATTCGGCCTAGGGACCAAATCTGCTAAGTGTTGCAGTAGGGAAACGAAGGTAGAAATCTGTTATGTAGATTAGCGGATACTTCACAGGTGAAGTAACAAGGCAATAACAATCTGTTACGTAGATTAATGGGTACTTCACGGGCGAAGTAACAAGGCTTACCACAGTTTCGACGTGGCTGGCGGAGGGCTTCCTGGCAAACCCACGAAGGTTGTGCAGAAAGTAAAAAAAGGTAAAAACGGTTCAAAGCTAGGGCTTTGTGACTGATTTGTGTTGGGGGATCCAATGAACTGGCCTCACCCCTATATTTATAGGGGCTAGTCTTTTTATCTCTAAGCTTAATCTAGTAAGATTCGGCCTAATCAAACTTAGGGATAAAATTAGCCTGAATTAGACTCAAACTCTATCTCTGAAAATCAGCCCGAAGTGGGCCTTCGACAGGGCCTACCGAAGCCTATTCCTTGGCCCAAAGCTTCGATGAGGCAGGCCTCCGAAGGCCTTCGGGCCGAAGGTAGCAGGCCGTCAGGAGGACTCCGAAGCCCAGGGTTTGATGGGCCTTCGAGCCGAAGGTAACAGGCCGCTAGAGGGCCTCAGAGCCCAATGCTCAATGGGCCTTCGACCCTATATGGCTTCGGCCTGATCTAGGACTTGTGTATTTTTAGCCCAAATCGCCAAAGTTGATATTTTGACAATCTTGACCATTACTGCCATTTTTGCTATCAACACATGCCCCCTGCCTTTTAGTGACCTAAGTGATCTAAAAACATAACGGGCTAAGGACGATACCTTCCATATCGGCCTCTTGACACTTTCAAGCGATTTGCCACACACTTGGGAAATACTTTTTCAAGTACCCGCCATTCAAAGCTCTTCGAAACTGCTCTCCTTGTGGAGATTCTAACACGTATGCATTACTTGGAGCGATCTTGACTATTTTGAGAGGACCTTCCCAACTCAGCGACCATTTACCAAATTTGGGGCTCTTAGTGCCTAAGGGAAAAATCGTCTTCCAAACCAAGTCACCAACTTGAAACGATTTTGGTTTAACTCTTTTGTTGTAGGCTCTAGCTACTCGCCTTTTGTCTATCTCTATAGCTTCTAAATCCCTTAATCTCTTATCGGTCACTTCTTCCAAATTGTCTTTCAAAAGAGTTTCGTATTCATAAACCGATAAGCCATCTTGCTTAAGAAATCTTAAAGAGCCAAGATCCACCTCTATTGGTAGAACGACTTCTTGCCCATATACTAACTCATATGGACTAACTTTGGTAGCACCATGCTTTGCAACTCTACAAGCCCATAGCGCCTAGGAAAGCACTTCATGCCACCTCTTAATGAGCTTAATCACGGTTTTATTACTAGACTCGGCCTGGCCATTGGCCTGAGCATAGTATGGTGAAGAGTTTATTAACTTAATGCCATAAAATTCGGCAAAGTCTCTCACTTCTTTAGCAACGAATGAAGTACCTTGATCCATAGTGAGAGTTTGGGGAATACCGAATCTATGTATAATGTGTTTAAAAATAAAATCAGTTACCTCATTGTGAGTCATATTCTTGAGAGGCACGACTTCGGTCCATTTGGTGAAGTAGTCTGTCGCCATCAACATGAACCGATGCCCTTTTGAAGAGGGAGGATGAATTTGGCCGATGAAGTCTAAGCCCCAACCTCGAAACGACCATGGTTTGATAATAGGGTTAAGTGATGAAGCATGAGCTAGCTGAATATTACCAAACTTCTGACACGCTTCACACCCTCTATAATACTCAAAACAATCCTCAGTCATAGTTAGCTAGTAGAAACCTGCTCTTTTGAGCATCCAACTCATTTTCTGGGCCGACTGATGAGTGCCGCAAAGACCTTCATGGGCTTATCCTATAGCTACTTTGGATTGATCATCATCTAAACACATTAAGAGTACTCCATCAATAGTTCGACGATATAATACATCATCTAACAACACAAATTTAAACGCTTGTCGTCGAACTTTCCGATCAACCCTTTGACTGGGATTTCTTAAATACTGGACGATTGGGATTCTCCAATCATCCTCATGGATGTCCGGAGGGTTTGCTACTTCCTTTCCTAGAGTGATGTCTAAATTGCTAACTTCGGAGTGCCCCCCAGGCCTTTCTTGTTCCTGCCGAAGGCTGACTAGATCGGCCGTGTGGAGCAGATCAAACTGAAGCCTCCCGCCGGAGGGGTCCGGTTCCTGAAGACTTCTGCTATCCATAAGGCTTCGGCGCAAGGGCTCCAGCGTGCAGGACCCTTCAGCAGATGAAGTGCTCCGGCGCAAGGATTCCAGCACACTACACCCTTCGGTGATCAGAGAGGTCCGATCCGGAGGGTCTGGCAGACCTCGCTCTAGCCCGAAGTTTCTGGCTTTGGTAGTGAGTCCAAGCATTGGCCTTTTCTGTATAGAGAATTTTCCTCTCCCGACTTGATGGACATATGCTCGCTGAGCCAAATATTTTGCAATTGAGTTGGTTTCTCTTGACACACGAGAAATTTTAAAGTCATCGAAAGTAGCAACTATATCTAAACATCTATCCAAGTAACTATTTAGCAATGCATTAAAACATTGAGCACTTTTAGCTACTGTTGTACTACTAATCCAGGAATCACCATGCGCTTGAATATGTCTAGCACCTATGGATTCTAATAATTCAAGTCCTAGCAATAAAGCTTCATATTCAGCTTGGTTATTAGAAGGAAATTCTAAACGGGCCGAGGTTTCAAAGTGCATTCCACTAGGTGATATGAGAACTACCCCGATACCTTGGCCATTCTTACAAGCTGAACCATCAAAATAAAGTTTTTATGGTACTACCTCAACTAGAGCAATATCGTTACCCCCAGTTGACATCTACGTGGTGATCAACTATAAAATTAGCGACAATTTGGCCTTTCATATCTCTTAGAGGTTCATAAGCCAAATCGTACTCAATCAAAGCGTAAGCCCACTTTTTGATTCTTCCACTTAGAATCGGCTTTTGCAACATGTATTTTTTGACATCGGTTTGGCAAGCAACAATACATGTGGTAGGGAGAAGATAGTGATGTAATTTGGTACATGCTTAATAAAGCGATAAACACAGATGCTCCACAAACACGTACCTGGTTTCGGCGTCCAGCAAGCGGCGGCTCAAGAATGTGATGATGTACTCTTTCCCCTCCACCTCCTGAGTTAGCATGACTCCTATCACGCTATCTTCTGCAGCGATGTACAACCGAAACGAAATTCCGGCCTTTGGTGCTCTCACCACGGGCGGTGATGATAAGCACTCTTTAATCTTTTCAAAGGCGCTTTGCTGACTTGCCCCCCAAGTGAAATCGGCTTCATTCTTTAGCCGGAGTATAGGAACAAAATCATTGATCTTGCCATACAAGTTAGATATAAAGTGACGTAAATAATTCATCTTTCCTAGCAACTTTTGCACATCTTTTTTGCATGTCGGTGCTGCAAAGTTTCTAATCATTTCAAGCCTCTTAGGATCAATTTCTATACCTCTCCCATGAATCATGAATCCTAAGAACTTGCCTGCTGTCACGCCATAAGCACATTTGAGCGGGTTCATTTTCAAGCCATATTGCCGCATCCTATCAAAAGAAACTTTCAAATCGGCTAAGTGGTTACCCATAGCGTCCGATTTGACTACAACATCATCTATGTATACTTCTAACATAACTCCTCTTCGGCCATAAAGATTTGATTGTAACTAGTGTTGCCATCAAAAAAACTCAGTACCTTGTGTCCCGAAGCATCGTTGATCAACATGTCGGCTATCGGCATGGGATATTCATCCTTTGGAGTTGCCTTATTCAAGTACCTGAAATCAATACAAACTCGTATTTTGCCGCTCCCCTTCTTCTCTACAGGCACGATATTAGCGACCCATTCAGCATACCTACATGGCCTAATAAACACATCTTTGAGTAATCGTTCTACCTCTTCTTTAACTCGGTCATACATGGCTGAATTAAAGTGACGAGGGGGTTGTTTATAAGGCTTAAACTCGGGTTTAATAGGTAGCCGGTGCTCCACGAGATCGTGGCTTAATTTGGGCATCTCTCTATACTCCCATGCGAAACAATCAACGTACGACCGAAGCAACTTTATTACTTTGGCCTTCTCATCAGCCTGTAAATTTTGTTTTACAAAGGTCGGCCTTGGAATGCTGCCACTGCCTATGTCGACTTCTTCTAAAGGATTGGCTGACGCAAAACCTTGTCCTAATTTCTCTACTTCGCTAAAGCCTTTAATGGCTTCGGCAATACCGTCTTTGGAATACCGATATTGCTCTACGCGAGACTTCAGCCAATCAAGATTACTTTTGCTAGACATTGCTACTAATTTGGAAATAGTCATGCTACACTAGCTGGCTTTATAGACACGGGTATGAAACGTCCCCCGGATATGCTAACGAAGTCGTAATCCGAAAGGTCCCTACCTAATAGACACTCTACTTTGTTGTGGATGGCGTCGATGGACACATCAGCCAATGCTACCTGGGCCTAAGTGTCTGCTGGTATAATTTCTACGTCATCGCCATCCCACTGTATTAGGCATTGGTGCAAAGTAGAAGGAATACAACAATTCGTGTGAATCCAGTCATGCTCGAGAAGCACGCTGTAGTTACCTTGCACATCAACGACAAAAAATGCTGTTGGCAATGTCTTGTTACCTACTATCAATTCCATGGAGAGCACGCCTTTTTCCTCGGAACTCTCGCCATTGAAGCTGTTGAGCATTAGGTTAGTTTTCTTTAAGTCTTCCTCACCCCTGCCAAGCTTCTTCAACAAAGAGTAAGGCATTAGGTTAATAGTGGCACCACCGTCGACAAGAATTCTAGAGATCGGCTTCCCGTCAATGTGACCCCTACGTAGAAGGGCTTCAGGTGGTGAGCCGTATCCTCGGGTTTTTAAAAAATAGCATTGCATGGGCCGAGGTTCAACTGAGCCACCTCAGCCTCGTCTTGTGGTAGGGCGAACTCAGCGAGCAGCATGACGATGTTGATGTCCATTGCCTGAGGTGTGGGTCCCTCGGAGACAGGCGTATAATCATCGTCGAGCATGTCATCATCGTTTTCGCTCGGACTGGGAGCTGGGTTGGTTATCCCAACCGACTTGATCCTCCATACCTGTCTTGCAGCTTGTCGAGGGCGGATCTCCTTAAAGATGGTGTCTCGTTCATCCTCGGCCCTTTTCTCGCGCATATCCTGTGCTCGTAGGCGTTGTGGGCGCCTTTTCTGTGATTCGGACATGCCCAGAGGTGCCCAAGATGGTTGTGGCTTGGTACCAGGCGCCACCACCATGTTCCTATGATTTTTGGCCAAAGGGGTACCACCCAGGTCGTCCTCACGTGTTTTATAATTGGAGGACACTTCGCTATGGACCCTGTCGGTCGGAACGGCCTTGCTCGGCCGATCGGACTAGGCTCCGGTGCTAGCCTTGGCTGGACTAGGGGACTTACCTCTGTCAGGCTTCGGCGAGGGAGCCTTCGGGATTGGGACTTTTTTGGACCAAAATGGGTGACCAGAGGGGGGTTAATGGGAGCTTTTTAAGATTTCTGACTAAAACTAGCCTTCTATTTTAATCTTCTATCTTCTGCGGAACAAGCTTCGAACACACCCTTCGGAGGTCAAGTTTGGAGGTATTTTATAGCTCTGAACCCAGGCTTCGCAATGAGTAAGAGTTCGAAGTCAAGAAAACTTTGCTCACACCCTCAAACCCCAAACACAACTCTGTAGGGAAAGTGCAGGCTCCGCACACAAGGTGCCTTCGAGCAACCTCCACACTTCACACTTTGCAGGAGTAAGTTTCCCTCTGAGGGCTTCGAACAGATACTCCACACTAGCAACTAGTACTAGGCCTCGTATTTCGAAGGGCAAAAAGCATACAGTGCAGACTACAATAAGGACTTCAACTGATGAAGGAAAACAGGCTTCGAGCCCGACTTCACTCAGTGCTTCGCTAGTAATCAAAGAGGACTTGCCTCTAGTTTACATAGAGCGAACACACACTGAAAAATACACACACTTCGCACGCACAAAACACTAATGCCCTTCTCTAGAAAAGAAACAGTGCAAAAACTCAAGCTAGAATAGAACGAAGTGCAACACAGAGAAATCAACACATGCTGTGCAAAACAAGGATACAAGTTCAAGCAACAGATGAAGAACATAATGAAAATTTCATTGCATGAACAGGGAACACAAAATACTCACAGGAATGAGTACATGGGTCTGGCGGCTAGCTCTGGAGTACTAAAAATGGTTGCTCAAAGTGTTGCCTAGACCTAGCCAGCCTTCACTATTAATAAGCTCTACTCAGCCATGCGAATAGACTATTTTACCCTTAGGGTTTACAGTGATTTTGTCTCTACCAGACACGGGGGTACAAATGGTAGTCTACATTTACAGGAGGCTTCTTTTGTCAGCTTCACAGAGGAGACAACATCATCTTTTGTAGAGCAGACAAGATTAGCCTTTGCATAGTTAGACTCTTCTGAATCCCCCTTCGCACACGAAGTGTGCATTAGCTTCGGTGACAAGCTTTGAACATGATGGCCTTCACTTCACCAAAGCCAGTATTCGATACAGTGACGGTTTTGAGCTGAAGCCATCAAAGCTCTTGAGCCTTCGCACCATCACCTCCGGAGTGGACCACCACTGCTTCGCAGCTACTTCCAAGCTTCGAAATCTGTCTGTTGGAACGACGGATCGAACCAACAGGTTTTCTTAGTGGATGGAAGCAATGAAAATGTTGTGTGCTCAGTATTCTCGGATCGTGTGTATTACAACTACAGTTGGGGGGTATTTATAGGGTGGCCCGCTCTGAGGGGTCGGGTCCCTGCAACCTCCAACTGCCACTCAGTCTGACATCGGTCAGCAGTACAGACAAAACAGACACTTCATAGTACAGACATGTGTTACATAGTATAGACAAGAAGGTGTGATCTGGTGGCATGTCGGCCGTGTCAGGCGCTGCAAAGTCCGCCCGATACGATGCAGATGATCATGATCTTGTCCCCCTACGGACTTGACTGGTCTTCTTATCATCCGGCCTCCCTCCAGATCCTCAGCTTGACACGAAGGGTGGCCTCCGGCATCCTCGACCCGAAGGGTGGCCTCCGGCGTCCTCGACCCGAAGGGTGACCTCCGGCACCTGTCTGGTCACTCCTCCTCCGAAGACCCCTCCGGCGCACCTTGGAACCTCCGGAAGCCTCCGACTCCCTTGCTCAGAGGTCCAGGTACCTCCGACATAGGGCTTCGGGTCTTCTGGTGATGGTCTTCCTTCGGAGCCGTACAAACCTTCTCGTTCCCCTGCTGCCATCGGGATTATCTCCCCCAACACCGTCAGTCCGTGTACCGAAGCCATGCATGGCCGAAATACCTCAAGTCAGCTACACTCCGAAGCCGCACCTTCAGAGTACCTTCGACACCTTCCGAAGTCCCTCCGTCCAAGGCCTCCGCATGAAGCATATCCATAAGCACCCCTTCGCAGTGTCTCAGCCCCGAACACACTCTATGAAGACCCTTATCCGGACCTTGCCTTCGATGCACCTTTACTTCCGAGACCTTCGTCAGGTGACCCTTCGAGTGCCTCCCTCTAGAGCTCACCTCGAACGCCTTTCCTCAATGCTAAGGACTTTGACCAACATACTCCAACGTCACTCCTTCTAGAGCACCCTTCGAAGTGCCTCGCCTCTAAGGACTTTGCCTCAGGGTACCTTCAGCCGAAGCCACCCTCCACACTTTCTACCTTCGCCTGGCGCACCTTGACTTGAGGACCGACCTCGACCCCACGCAGCCATCGTGACCGAGCTCCCCACTCGCCTGGCATCAAGCCTCCCGCTTGACCCAGGTTCACTTACTATGAACCGTCCATCGCCTCCGAAGTCACCTGCACACCACTGACAAGAAGACAAGATTTTTCCAGTACCCTAGAGACCTCTCCAGTAAACAACCTCCGGTACACACTCCGATGTACAACACAAAGTACCGAGCCCTTCAGTACCAACATATCATCCTGCTCTGCCAGACCCCTCCGACAGACACACTCCACTACACAACTGCTACCATTAAACACTGAACCATTCGGTAAACACCTCCGAACCCCTTCGAATAGAAGAGAACTTGTCAATCACTCATCACAGACTTGAAACAAAGGCACCTTTCAACTTGGTTTCTCAATCTCCCCCTTGATGAGTGCATTGACAACCAAATTCAAGTTCAAGAAAATTTGAAAGTTTTCAGCACACAAGTGACCATAAAAACTCAGAAAAGAACCAAAACATGTCACTTGATAAATGAATTTCTATCGACTTGATTCATGAAAAGCCATTTGGCAATAATTCCCTTTGGCAGCAAAAATTTTCTCCCCCTTTGAGTTTAATTCTCCCCTTAGGTAGGCAAACCAGGCATTTTTCTCGCCCTTTGACAATGCAAGAATCATGGAGCAAGAAAAGATGCAAGGGATTGATATGATGAAAAGTGTGAGAACATAAAGTGTAAGAATATGCCAAATCATAATGTTAGGCTCAGATCCTCAGCTTAAGTTAATATATTCCATGTTCTATGTTTGATGCATGATTTATTCAAATTTGTTGAAAATAAAAGCATCACCACTTAGACTAGTCATCTAGACAAGTGAAAACAGGAACTGCAAAAGCTAATCAATTTCTACCCAGGAAAGCAAGTCCACTTTTATGGAGCATTTAGCAAGCTTGATAAGCAGATAATTCAAATTGTGTGATTCATTTAATAGTGCCAGGGGTTATTTGCTTGTCTACCTTATACTTTCCAACCAAGTTAAGCCTAGGTCATGAACAAACCAACAGAAGCTTAAGGTAGTGATTTTGGCAGACACTAAGTTATCCCAGTTCATACCAAAGTGCAATGGTAAGTAGTCTAAAATAAAGAAGTGCAACAAGCAAATCCGCCTAGATCTTTTCATTTTTCACTACTACAAAGCATAAAGAAGGTTTTTTGATGCTTTGTCAAGTGCTTCAAAGTTATCATATCCTTTGGTTGTAGTTCTCTGCAACAGCACCTGAGGCGAAATATTTCGCATCAGTTCCTCCACATCAAAGGTGTCATCATCATCATGTTGATCAACATCATGTGTTATGTCAGATGTATGATCACAACCCCTTCTATGTTGATGAGCATCTTGCGGCACATCAGAATCTTCAGGAGGGTTTTGGCTCATCTCACCGTGTTTCGTCCATATATAATAGTTCTTCATGAAACCATTTTTCAACAAGTGAAATCGTATGGTTTCATGATCTGAACACGGATACATCGCTTCGTTTTTACAAACTTTACAAGGACAATATATTGCCGCTTCACTCTGACAGGAAGCATATTGTGCGGCAGCTTTAGTAAATTCAGTTACTCTCTAAAATATGCCACCACATCTCCGCCATTGGACGAGTACATCCAGGACCTGTGCTCCATCTAAAACATATATTCTTTGAAAAAATATTAATAAATTCATTATTGTTAATTTTAGTAATTTACAAATTGAAAATATATTGAATTATTATCGCTCATAACAACATTAATTAAAAATTCTTTAATTCAACAACTATGTATTAAGTAGAAAAAATTATTAAATAAATTAACTACGTACATTGGTTTCTCTCTCCAAACAACATAACTCTAAATCTATAATCATAAATCAAATTAAAAAGAGATTAAATCGACGTAAAAATTTATACAAGTGATGAATAATTGTGAGGAGGGTCATATTTGTTCATTTGGGAGAAAGAAACACTATAAATGGAAGATTATTTGAAAATTTCTATTCACAAACCCTAAATTAGTAAAACGCTAATAAATAGTGGTAAAATAGTGGCGGTCCGGGCTGACGTCATCACCTACTGCCACTACTTTACCAATAGTAGTGGTGGGCGCTGGTGCTGCCATCAGCACCATCAACTCTAGTGGCGGGCATCTAATGGCCCGCCACTACAGTGGAAAACTCCAACGCCACTACAGTAGCGATTTGTAGTAGTGTTTAACACATAAATCATGGATATTGATTTTTGTTGTGTAACATTTGTTGTATGATTCCATGAATAGTAGTATTATTTTCAAGTTGCAATTGTGCATCTGTAGTAAAGGACTCTATCTACCAGGTAGATAAAAGATAGCTAAAACAATTCTATACAACACATGTTAAACACCAGACTAAGTAGTGATCAAGTTTTGAAGTTTGTAAATTAAAATCATGCTCATAATGAAGTTAAATATATTAAATAGAGCTAAAAGCATCATGATAATGACAATCATGCAAAGGCATATAAAAACAACAAAATGCATCAATAATTTTATCATAAGGAAACCAATGCAACACACAAAGCATGCTCCCCCCTCACAAAATGTCGTAAGGTTGACAAATACCCAGTTCCCCACGCAAATAAGCAAAACATGACGCATCAAGGGGTTTGGTAAAAATGTCGGCAAGCTGGTTTTGGGTATCAACATATTAAAGTTCAATATCACCCTTCTCATTGTGATCTCTGAGAAAATGATATCGCACATCAATGTTTTTGATTCTAGAATGCTGAACCGGGTTGTTTGCAATGCAAATAGCGCTAGTGTTATCACAAAACAATGGAACACTATTACAATCTAACCCAAAATCCCGCAAAGTGGAGACCATACACAAAATCTGTGAGCAACAGATAGCTGCATCAATATATTCGGCCTCAGCCGTGGATTGTGCAACGCTAGATTGTTTCCGAGAAGACCAGCTAACCAGAGAAGTACCCAGGAAATGATAAGTACCGGAGGTACTTTTCCTATCAATTCTACACCTAGCAAAATCCGCATCTGAATAACCACAAAGACACAAAGAGGAAGATGCAGAATACCAAATGCTAAATTCGAGGGTATGCTTGAGATACTTGAGAATGCGCTTTACCGCTTGGTGGTGTGAAGCACGTGGCGAAGCCTGAAAATGAGCGCACAGACACACGGCAAAGTGTATGTCCAGCCTCATAGCAGTCAAGTAGAGGAGGGAGCCGATCATGCTTTGGAACTCCTTCTGATCTACGACTTCTCCATCCTCATCAGGGTCCAATGCTATAGATGTAGCCATTGGAGTGGCGAGGGGCTTCGCATCGGCCATGTCAAATTTCTTGAGCATATCCTTGGTGTACTTCGTCTGGTGGACGAAGGTACCTTGTTTGCTTTGCTTGATTTGAAAACCAAGGAAAAATGTGAGTTCGCCCATCATGAACATCTCAAACTCCCTTCTCATGGCATCTGCAAACTCGGCAACCAAAGCATGAGAAGAGCCACCAAAGATGATATCATCAACGTAAATCTGAACTAGGAGGAAATCTCTGCCATGCTTGAGAGTAAAAAGGGTTTTATCTACTAAACCCATCAAATGCCATCGCTCAAGCAGAAAAGACTTAAGTCTATCATACCAAGCCCGAGGGGCCTGCTTGAGTCCATAAAGAGCCTTATGAAGTTATGGACTTTATGAGGATATTTGGGGTTTTCAAATCCAAGGGGTTGTTTTACAAAAAACGTTTTTGCCTATGAAGCCATTTAGAAAAGCACTTTTAACATCCATTTGATAAAGTTTGAAACCACGAGATGCCGCAAATGCAAGTAAAATTCTAATGGCCTCAAGACGAGCAACAGGTGTAAAAGTTTCTATAAAATCAATCTCTTCTAACTGAGAATAACCCTGAGCCACAAGTCTAGCTTTGTTTCTAATTACAGATCCATCCTCCCCTTGTTTGTTTTTGAAAATTCACTTAGTTCCAATAAAATGAACATTAGGTGGAGGATCGACTAAAGTCTAGACTTTCTTTCTCTAAAAATTTTCAAGTTCTTCATGCATGACATTGGTCCAACTAGAATCAGAAAGTGCATGACTCACATCTAAGGGCTCAAAAGAAGCAACAAAAGAAGAATCAATGAAGTGAGCATGAGAATGTGTTACCATTTGATCAAGCTCACCAATGATTTGCTCAGGAGGATGCATCCTTTGAATGTGATGAGGAGCCTCTCAGCGGGATATAGTCTCCCCGTCAACTTGTGCCGGTGAATGGTCGAAGATGACCGATGTCGAGGTTGTAGCTTCGGGGCCTCTTGCAGAAGTTATCGAAGTGGGGCCGGCTTTAGGGGACGATGTCGAGGGTAGTAGGGGATCGTCCTTGAAATCTCTGGGATCTTCGTCTTCAAAGATGGTCAGCTCCATGTCATGTTCATTGGCTTGTTCAAAAGAAGGGCTAACACAGGGGGTTGATTCATCAAAAGTAACATCGCATGACTCGATGACAATGTTAGTTTCCAAATTGAAAGCACGATAAGAATGATCATGAGTAATATAACCCAAAAAGATCTATTCATAAGAACGCAACTCAAATTTATCCAAGTTACCATATTTTAGGATAAAGCATCGACATCCAAATACTCAAAGATGAGTAACTTCGGGCTGTCTCCCAAAATGCATCTCATATGATGTCAAATTCAAAATTGAGTGCGGGAAAATTCGGTTTGAGATGTAACAAGCAGTGTTCATGGCCTCAACCCAAAACTTTCTAGGAGTCCTGTGCTCATTGAGCATCATCCTAGCCATCTCAACCAAATTGTGGTTATTTCTCTCAACAACATCGTTCTGTTGAGGAACCCGCAAAGCAGAGAATTGATGTTCTATGCCATGCTCCATGCAAAAGTCAACAAAGAGACAATTTTTGAACTCAGTGCCATTATCACTTCGAATGAATTTTAATGCACCAGGGAGTTTAGTAAAATGTCTCAAAGCTTAGCTCTGAAAGTGTGAAAACACTTCATCCTTGCTAGCCAAAAAGAAGACCCAAGAGTAGTGAGAGAAGTCATTGACAATGACAAGTACATACCACTTGCCTCCTAAAGAACTAACCCGAGAAGGACCAATAGTGTCCATATGGAGAAGTTCTCTGGGTTGTTTAGTCATCACCATAGTGACTGGTGAGTGCGAAGCGGCAATCATTTTGCCATGTCGATAAGGATCACAAACCAAATTCTTCTAAAACTTGAGCTTGGGCAATCCTCAGATCAGTCCTAGGGCACTCAGTCGAGCGAGCAACTCAAATCTCATATGCCCTAGTCTCCTATGCCACTTCCAAAGCTCAAAAGATGAATGTGCAACAAGGCAGTGAGAAGAACCAGATGACTCAGAAAAATAAGCTCCAAAAACTCTCCCTACTCTAAAGATCTTACAGACTAAAACGCCATCAGAATTGAGTACTTGCGAAGTATCGCGATGGAATCACACTTCGAAGCCCTCATCAAGCAACTGGGATACATAAAGCAAACTGTATCCCAAATTTTCAACCAAAGCAACATCTTTGAGAGTGAAATTCGAGTTGATTCTTACCACACCTTTACCTTTCACTGAGAGATATGAGCAGTAGGCACAATAAAAGTATGTCTACGCACAGTTAAAGTGGAGTGACGCAAAGTGCGAGGTCTACCTATATGATGCAACCCAGATGCATGACAAGGTCTCCCAACCTGTCGAGGCACAAAGCCACTAACACGAGGTCTAGCACCATATGAAATATGGTGAACATCATGAGGGGCAAAGCCTCTCTGAGAGAATCGAGGAGCCTCGTAAATAGGATGTGAGTAAAACTCATACTCATGCATACCTAGAGGAGGGTAATGCATATCCTGGAATCTCAACGTCTGATAACGTCGCTCATCCTTGATGCGACGATAGCAAAACCCAACCAAATGACCCACCCGCTAACAGTAAGAACAATGAAACACTCTCCTAGGGGCACTCTCACGGGTCATAGGAGCAATCCTCACAAGCTCCTTGGGCTTCTACTGAGGGTTCTTCTTGAGTGGAGGAAGTGGAGTTTTCCTTGGAGGCTGGGTAGGTTTCTTGGCTTTCTAAGGTGTGTCTAACTAGGCTCTTTCTTTCTCTAAGGTAGTGGGTGAGATAAAAATATTTTTGTTCTCACTATCTGAAGGGACTCTCTCAAAACTAAATCCTAGAGCTAACCCTGCCCTGTCAACACACATCTTGGTTTTGGCCAAGAGCAAATCCATACTACCCTTTCCCTCAGTGCATTTGTTAACCACAGAAAGAAGGTAGTCATTTTCAGTCATAAGGTTTTCAGCTTTCCCTCTAGCAAAGCTGAGTTGGTCCTTAAGGGTGATGCAGGTGGGACAAGTAGGCTACACATCCTTAGAACACTCAGCACTCTCAAATCTAGCCTCTAATTCCTTAACATGCTTGTCTCTCAAATTAATGCTATCAATCAATAAAGAACAGTTAGAACAAGCATCAGAGGAAATAGGTCTAGACCACCAAAAGCTACTTCTGCATAGTCTCAAGTTCAACAATAGTTTGAGCATGCACATAACGCAACTGAGCAAGCTCACCCATGACAACAGTGCAAGATTCACATTCAGCATCATTAAGTTTAGACTTAAGGATGGCATAGTTAGTAGAAACAGATTCTAGCCTAAGTCTAAGGTCTTTTCTCTCCCTAGCGGCTTGCACAAGCAATCTATCCTGACCAAGAACTTATTCATTCAGTTCATCCACTTTAATGGAAAGTTGTTCATAGGATAGTGGTACCTCAGACGAGTCAAGCTTATCGCCGCTGTGAGTGTTGTCGGCCATGAAGCAAAGGCCGGTGAAATCCCTTGCCTTCTTCTCCTTCGTTTCCTCCTTCCTTGGAGACTCTTCCTCCTCATCAGAGCTCGACTTCTCAATTGAGGAAGTGTGGATGTTGTTGAGTGCAACAACAAATGCTCTGGAAGCGGCCTTGGCTACCCTCTTAGCCACCTTGCTGCGCTTACCCTTCACATAGGGTTTCCTCTCCTTCTTGTGGTGTTTGGGGCACTCACTCTCATCTTTCCTCTTGAGCTTATGACAATTGGCCTTTATGTGAGAAGTGTCCCCACACTCAAAACAACCACTAAACCCAGTTCTCCTCTTATCCCGTCTCTCATTGTGAAAATGGGTGAACCTTAGGGCAATGAGAGCAAGCTCTTCATCATTCAGAGTATCCACCTGCTCTTTAGTGACAGACTAGGGAGGACAAAGCAAAACCACTTGCAAGAACACAAGTGCCACATGTGCTTGGTTCTGCAGTGGTGCCAAGGCTAGAGCCAAAAACTAGTGCCAATGGCTATGGCAAAGAGTTTCTGTGCACTGCAAGAGATGCCTTGGCAATCTCTGTGGATTTCAGCTTGCTGAAGAGCTCATCACAGGTCAAAGTGTCATACCTTGTGCACTCCTCAATGCTGGATATCTTCGCTTCCCATATGCTACGATCAAGAGCATAGAGAAGCTTGATAGCCCTGTCATGATCATTGTAAGCAAGTGTCCCATTGGACCGCAAGTTACTCACTATAACATCGAAGCGAGAAAACATGACATCTATAGATTCACCAGGCGCTTGCACAAACAGCTGATACTATTGATTGTATGTGCTTTGGTGCCTAGCCTTGATCTGTGTAGAGCCCTCATAAAAAATAGTGAGTGTAGTACAAAATTCCCTAGCAGTCCTTAGGTGTTATACCCTGTCAAACTCACTCCTACTCAAGCCAATGAACAATATATTTCTAGCTTTGGAGTTAGAATTATACTGATCTTTTTTTCTATGAGTGGTGCGAGTTTCAGGGATGGAGTATTGTGAGTCCACAATCTCCCAAATTGCATTTCCTTGGCTTAGCAAGTAAGCCTCCATGTGCACCTTCTAGTATGCAAAATCAGTCCCATCGAATAGAGGTATTTTACTAACTCTGTCCATGTAGCCAAAAGATCACAAAACCAGTTAAGGTCAACTGGTGATCTTAACCCGCTCTGATACCAATTATTGGACCAAAATGGGTGACTAGAGGGGGGGGGGGGGTGAATGGGAGCTTTTTAAGATTTCTGACTAAAACTAGCCTTCTGTTTTAATCTATGTCTTTTGCGGAACAGGCTTCGAACACACCCTTCGGAGGTCTGGTTTGGAGTTATTTTATAGCTCCGACCCTAAGCTTCGCAATGAGTAAAAGTTCGAAATCAAGAAGACTTTGCTCACACCCACAAACCAAAAACACAACTCTATAGGGAAAGTGTAGGCTCCGCACACAAGGTGCCTTCGAGCAGACTCCATGCTTCACACTTTGTAGGAGTAAGTTTCCCTCTTAGGGCTTCAAACAAATACTCCACACTAGCAACTAGTACCAGGCCTCGTATTTCGAAGGGCAAAAAGTAGACAGTACAGACTGCAATAAGGACTTCGACTGATGAAGGAAAACAGGCTTCGAGGCCGACTTCACTCAGTGCTTCACTAGTAATTAGAGAGTACTTGCCTCTAGTTTACACATAGAGAACACACACTGAAAAATACACACACTTCACACGCGCAGAACACTAATGCCCTTCTCTAGAAAAAGAAATAGTGCAAAAACTCAGGCTAGAATAGAACGAAGTGTAACACAGAGAAATCAACACATGCTGTGCAAAACAAGGATACAAGTTCAAGCAACAGATGAAGAACAAAATGAAAATTTCATTGCATCAACAGGGAACACAAAAGACTCACATGACTGAGTACATGGGTCTGTCATGTAGCTCTGAAGTACTAAAAATGGTTGCTCAAAGTGTTGCCTAGACCTAGCCAGCCTTAAAAATTTATAGGCTCTACTCAGACATGCGAATAGACTACTTTACCCCTAGGGTTTACAGTGATTTTGTCTCTACCAGACACATGGGTACAGATGGTAGTCTACTTTTATAGGAGGCTTCTTTTGTTAGCTTCGCAGAGGAGACAACATCAGCTTTTGTAGAGAAAACACGATCAACCTTTGTACAGTTGGAATCTTCTGAAGCCCCCTTCACACACGAAGTGTGCAGTAGCTTCGGTGACAAGATTTGAACCAGATGGCCTTCGCTTCACCGAAGTTAGTCTTTGATACAGTGACGGTTTTGAGTCAAAGCCGTCAAAGCTCTTGAGCCTTCGCACCATCACCTCTAGAGTGGACCACCACGGCTTCACAGCTACATCGAAGCTTCGAACTCCGTCAGTCCGTGTACTGAAGCCATGCATGACCGATGTACCTCAAGTCAGCTACACTCCGAAGCCCCACCTTCGGAGTACCTTTGCCACCTTCCGAAGTCCCTCTATCCAAGGCCTCTGCATGAAGCATATTCATAAGCACCCCTTCACAGTGTCTCAGCCCCGAGCACACTCTATGAAGACCCTTATCCGGACTTTGCCTTCGATGCACCTTGACTTCCGAGACCTTCGTCAGGTGACCCTTTGAGTGCCTACCTCCGGAGCTCACTTCGAATGGCTTCCTCAATGCTAAGGACTTTGACCACCATACTCCGAAGTCACTCCTTCCGAAGCACCCTTTGAAGTGCCTCGCCTCCGAGGACTTTGCCTCAGGGTACCTTCAGCTGGATTCACCCTCCGAACTTTTTGCCTTCACCTAGCGCACCTTGACTCGAGGACCGACCTCGACCCCACGCAGCATTCGTGACCGAGCTCCCCGCTCACCTGGCATCAAGCCTCCCGCTTGACCCAGGTTCACTTGCTATGAACTGTCCATCGCCTCCGAAGTCATGTACGTACCATCGACAAGCAGACAAGATTTTCCAGTACCCCAGAGACCTCCCCGGTAAACAACCTCCGGTACACACTCCGATGTACCGCACAAAGTACCGAGCCCTTCGGTACCAACATATCATCATGCTTTGCTAGACCCCTCTGATAGACACACTCTGCTACACAGCTGCAGCTAGTAAACACCGAACCCTTCAGTAAACACTTCGGAACCCCTTCGGAGGAACACCTTCGAACAGAAGAGAACTTGTCAATCACTCATCATAGACTTGAAACCAAGGCACATTTCAACTTGGTTTCTCATACTTCCTGAGACCCTAATTTGACTGTGATGGCTTCGGACTCCCTCTCCTTCGCCTCTTCGCGTCCATCTCCCTTGGATTTGCCCTGTGCAAGTCGATTCGGAGGTACTACAGACAGCCTACGGATGATGTCCGCCTTCACCACATCTGTTTGTCCCCGCCAGTTATAATACTCTGAAGGAAAGCAGGAGGCAATGTTATACTATGAAGGGTACTTAGGTTGCGAGGTGTACGGAGCCCACGGTGTCCCTGCCCAATTGTACGGTGGAGGCATTGGTGGCTCCAGCGGCTTCGCCCACTATGAGCTGAACCCATTGCCCGGAGGGGGTTCGACCATGTCGAAGGTATTTCGGACCATACTAGCGAAGGGTCCCGCCAGGCTGGAGGTATGTTTGGCCATTGTGGGCTGAAGCCTCCCACCGAAGGGTTTGTCCAGAGCAGAGTTGAGCCCGACCATTGGGATCCGAACATGTCGTATGAAGGGTTCGGCCACTGAGGCCCGAACTCGATGTACGGAGGGTTCGACCACTGGGGTTCGAAGCCACTGTGCGGGGGGTTCGGCCACTGTGGTTCGAAGCCTTCGTGCGGAGGGTTCGATCAATGTGGTTCGAAGCCATCCTCCAACTGTTTTGGCCCCTTCGGCTGACTTAGCCATTTTGTGTGGGGGCCTGTTTCCTTGGACTTTTTCTAGTGTTTGTTTAACATCATTTGATACGTTACCTTCGGCTTCTTGTGAGCCCTAGCCGAAGGAGACTTGTTGACATTTCTTTTTACACTCCTACTTCAGGATTCTTTGGTACGAGTGTGCGTGTACGCGATTCTCCAATGATGAACGCTTTCCCTTTAGTTGACTCGGGCTACTTTGGCTGAATCAACACCCTCTTCTCGTCGAGGTCAATGGTGTTCATAGGAAAGGGGTCTTTGTCCAGCTTCATCTTTGGACTGGGGTCTATTTTCAATCGTCCTTCTTCTATGGCCGATTGAACCCATCGACAAAAAACGTTGCAATCGTTAGTATAGTGTGAATGCAAATCATGCCACTTACAATAGGGGTGTTTCTTTAGCTCGTCGGCAAATGGAATGACTTGGCCTTTAGGCAACCTGAGAAGCTGTTTTTTCAAGAGGAAATCAAATATTTTATCACACTTAGTTATATCAAACGAGTATTTGACTTCGCTAGGCCGACTCTTAGTGGGAGACGACCGTAGTTCAGAACAAGTGACGTGTTTACTCTTAGCATTCCAAACCCATTCAACCGCATACATGTCAGCTGAATATTCTTCCTCCTCTGATTATTCTTCATAGGAGTGCTCCATGATGTGAACTTCAGCTCTAGGCTTGTTAAATGTTTTAATAAACTTTTTGCCTTTGGCTCGGCCTTCTTGGACTAGATCCTGCTGCAATACTTGGCTGACTTCTAAAAAGTTTTGGTTGTCTAGCCTCTCTTTAATCTCGGAACGCAACCCATTGAAAGCTAGATCCACCAAATCCCTCTCTGAAATATTGAGACTAAAACATCGATTTCTAGTATCTCTAAAGCACTTGATATATTTAGAGACACTCTCGCTAGATTTTTGTCTAACCGATGTCAAGTGTGAAAGCCAAATTTCTGTCTCACCCGTGTAAAAATAGTCATGGAACTTCTGTTCCAATTCAGCCCATGTTTGTACAGAGTTCGGAGGGAGCGCCAAAAACTAAGTGAAAGCGGTACCAGATAGGGAAAGAGAAAATAGTCTATGTTTTAAAGCATCCGACCAACTAGCTTCTCTACACTGTGCTAAGAACTGGCTGACATGCTCTAGTGTGGTTTTTCTACCCTCACCGTCGAACTTGGTGAATTCAGGGACTCTATAGCCATGAGGGTATGGTATAGTGTCGAAGTGGTCGGGGTACGGCTTTCTGTAAATCCTAGCCCTACCCCTAGGCACGAAGCCGATGCACTCCCTAAATAGTGCGCAAATTCTCTCTTCTATGTCATCTTGGCCTACTGCCTGCGCGTGTCTTTCATGCGGGGGTGCAACACGTGGCGGTATGTCGGCGTGTCAGCCGCGGGGTTCCTCCTCATGCACTAGCTCGAGATGTATGACATGTTCGGGCCTATGTGTTTGTGCGTGTGGCGCGGGCAATGCGACAAAAATTGGCGCGTGCACAGGTGGAGGCGGTGCATAGCAGGTAGCATTAGTTTGGCCATGAGCATGGTGACTGGTCTCGGCCATAGATGTCGAGGCCGGAGATGCAATGGCTTTGCCGGTACTACCGTCAGTTCTATTGTAAATGTGATTTATCGGAGGTATGTTAGCAATCGGAGCTGGAGGTATGGCCTCGGTAAAGCCAAACCTTCTACGTGTCGCCTCTACTTGAGAGCTAACTGTCGAATCTAAACGGTTGGCCAGTGAAGCCTTAACAACTTGATCTACTGATGCGGCTATTTTTTGCTCAATTTCTAAAGAAGATAAAGGAGGCTATACTGGTGTTACCTAGGTCCGAGTGAGGTCGGGGATGTTGGCATCGCGCTTGATGAAGCTTGCACGTGTCTTGATGTAGTTCCCAAGCATGAGGTCCTATAGCGCTTTCATCTTTGCCTCGATTTCAGCTCGGTCCTCTTCGGGGATGTCTTCAAGGGTAGGCATCATGATGTTGCGGTTGTCGATATCTGCGCCACCCCCATGGGATCCATCGGTGATGTAGGCGTAGTAGTCGTTGTAGACATCCCTGTGGCCGATGTAGATGTACTCGTCATGCTGGTGTAGCCGTCACCAGCGGAGTCACCAAAAAGTGTGTTGACACAAAAATGTGCCCCCGCACTTGGGTCAGTTCGATGATCCAAAAGTGTGCGGATACTTAGGGACAAGCCTAAGCGTAACACAACACTGATGTCGCATTCCGACTACCCTTAATAGTGGCAAGGGGGGTGGAGTCACCAGGTAATCAGATCACACAGAAATAATCCAATTAGCCGAAAAGAAATATATAAATAAAATAAACCAGCTAGCTAAATGGAGCCTAACTGGTTCAGAGTATAACACGCGAAGGGATCATCGAAGGGGCCTTCAACGTTTGATGCGAAGGGTTCCGCTGAAGGTAGTCTTCGGCGTTTGGATTGATCTGCCGAAGGCAGGCTCCGAACAGATCTCAACGCGAAATCACCTCCGAACAGCAGGGTTTGGTGCGAAGTCTCTGATACGACAAAAATATACTCCAACACAACGCGCTGGCCTGACTTCGTCCAGAGCAAAGTGTGGGCATGGTGAAGCCTAGCGCGATGAATCCTGCTGCGGAGCATTCTGGCACGCGGGACTTGGTCAAACCATCAACGGCGTGACGGGTCCGGCACGGATAGTCGAAGCAGGGTTCCACTGAGGGGTGTTTTGGTAGCCTCTAAAACCAGATTCTTGGCTTCAGATACCTCCGGTGAAGTGGCTCCGAGTGTGAAACCTACAATAGAACAGAGATCAAGTGCCAATTCGGCCTAGGGATCGAATCTGCTAAGTGCTGCAGTAGGGAAATGAAGGTAGCAATCTGTTACGTAGATTAGCGGATACTTCACAGGTGAAGTAACAAGGTGATAGCAATCTGTTACATAGATTAATGGGTACTTCACGGGCGAAGTAACAAGGCTTACCATGGTTTCGACGTGGCTGGCAAAGGGCTTCCAGGCAAACCCATGAAGGTTGTGCAAAAGTAAATAAAAGGTAAATATGGTTCAAAGCTAGGGCTTTGTGACTGATTTGTGTTGGGGGGCCAATGAACCGGCCTCACCCCTATATTTATAGGGGCTAGTATTTTCATCACTAAGATTAATCTAGTAAGATTCAGCCTAATCAAACTTAGGGATAAAATTAGCCAGAATCAGACTCAAACTCTATCTCTTAAAATCAGCCCAAAGTGGGCCTTCGACAGGTCCTGCCGAAGCCTGTTCCTTGGGTCGAAGCTTCGGCGAGGCAGGCCACCGAAGGCCTTTAGGCCAAAGGTAGCAGGCTGTCAGGAGGCTTCCGAAGCCCAGGGTTTGATGGGCCTTCGGGCCAAAGGTAACAGGCCGCTAGACAGCCTCCGGAGCACTAAGCTCGATGGTCCTTCGGCCCTATAGGGCTTCGTCCTGATCCGGGACTTGTGTATTTTCGGCCCAAATTACCAAAGTTGATATTTTGACAATCTTGACCATTATTACCATTTTTTCTATCAATAGTTTATTCTGGACATTTATATTATTTAATTAGGGTCAAAATAAAATTTGAAGAAATCATTTTATAACTTGAAAAATTCATAACATCATTATATTAATTCTAAAAATTACCATTTTAAATTCAGAAGATTTATATCTTTATTCTCTTCAACTTGGACCAATGAAATCCATATGCTTGTATTGTGATTTTATATTGTTTTAATTGAATGTTATTTGTCATTTTACGTGCCGAGAAGATTACGACGCCGTAGAGGAGCAGGAGTATTTCCTCGAAGTTTCCCCTGCCACCTTTGCTTATCAAGGCAAGTCACCAACCCCATTTTTGAGCATATTGAGCCCAGTTTTCAAGTAAATATTGCTAAAACTCTTAGGTTATATTTGCATTAGTCAAATGGATAACCCTACATTATAATTATCAAATCCATGACCTTGATGTGCAAACCCAAGCCATGCTATCGAGCCTAAATTCCTTGTCACCAATATACTTATTAATATTAGAAGTGTCCAATATATCGACACAACTGCTATAGGCTTAAAAATGAGTCGTAGGTACTTGGATTTTGATATATGATCCCCTATGTCTCTCACATATGGGATTCTGTTGGTCTTGGAATTGGTTTGATAAGTTAGCATGGTGGGTTCTGGGTGCAAGCGAGGGCATTGGTTAATCGCACCCGGGGCACTATAAGGACCGGTCTGTGGGATTTGTCGCTTAGCACTTCCGTACCAACCACAAGTCTAGTGGGTAAGTCTTAACAAGATGTATGGGTCGTTCCAACCCGAGGAACTATGTGGAGAGGGGCAAGAAGCACCTACGGGTGGCCTGAGCCATGTGGCACAAAAGAGGGCGCGACGTTGGTCCAGTGCGCCGGCACGCCGGCGAAACCTATAGTGTGTGTCATTGAGTTGGAGCGGTTAATGCTAACGGTTTTGGCATAAGTTCCTGTGACTTGGGTCATTTGACACACTGCGGTGTGCGGGAATGAGTGCCTTGTGGGTACAGTGGAACACCTCTGATCAGAGTTAAATCTTTTTGAAAAGCTGAGCCCACGGTCAAGGGCGAGTGGAGTGACATCCCACAGTTAGTCTATGTTTGAGAAGTGTTGCATGATTGATTGGGCATGTAAGGGCTGTCGAGCGAGGAGGGCTGACTGTACTCCTTGAGTTAGAAAATGTTGCATGATCCATGATTTAAATATTTTGTATGAATAAACCTGACTCACATTAAAGGCCGCAAGATAAAAATCTACTTTTCCGCACTTTAAACTATTACCTTCCTTTGTTATTACCTTGCATTATTATTGCATTTTTTCAGTGGCTTGTTGAGTACGTTTGTACTCACCCATTGGAAAACCACTTCAAAAGCGTACTACGATGAGGATGGTCTAGAGTAGCGACCTAGTCAAGGAAGCCACCCTAGAGAAGATGTTCATCGAGTCTATTATTTTCATAGTTTGTTTTATTTTAACCTTTGTGTAATAATGTGGTCTGCGAGCCACGAATGTTTGACGTATGTGCGTCGTCATGCGTTGAACATCTTATGATTATTGATTTTCTATGGAATTTCAATAAAGCCTGGGTTTTATTAAATCCAGGCACCTACACCACCACCACCGCCTCCCAATCGACACAACCTCGTGCGACCCCCTACTGCCACCTCCCTATCGACGTGGCCCACGTGACCCCTACCACCGCTATGTGCCACCGTGCCAACAAAAAGGATGCAGTCTTGCCTGAAGCTGTACGTTGGCGCCGTGCCGACCTTGCAGTGGGTGACACAATTAGTTACCGTGGGCCGATACCGTGGCTATGGGGAGGTGCTGCATGTGACACAGTATGTCATGCTGGGGTGCGGGAGGATGGCTGGCGGCGCTTCCTAGGGAGAACGACCAGTTGAACCTCATTTTATTTCGAATACGGATTCAGATATTTTCGGATATGAAAACAAAACTAATAATTCGAATACGTATTCGAATGATCCATCGGCTTAACTTGAAATGAATATGTTATTCGAAAGTTCATCGTTTCATAATTTTTTCAAAATTTCAATGTGTTGAGTATACCAAATTAGCGTTAAGTACAAGAATTCTTGACTATAATTGTTCATTATTATTTTAGGTACTTGCGGTTAAAATTTTACCTATTTCAATCTAAATTCTAGAAATGCACTTAATGAATTAAAAATATTAAAATTACCTATACAAATAACAAATTTTTATCATAGAATATACATATATCATAACACCACCAAAATTCTCATATTTTTAGACTTTATTTGGTTTTCTTACGAATTAAAAAAATCAATAAGCTCCAAATTATCAATCGAGTGTCGCAACATAGATTTTTTCAAATTTTATTTAAATTTAGTCTATGGGAACTAAATGGATTAAAAAACATTAAAATAATTTTTACTATAAATTTTAGTGTATTATTTCAAGCACTTGCATTTCAAATTTCACATATTTCAATTTAAATCATAGAAAAACAATTAATGAATTAAAAATAGAAAACATACCCAGAAAACAACTAAATTTTTACATGAAATAAGAAATATTGTATTATGATCGTAAAAAAATTCAAGTTCAAACAAAGATGTAACAATAGAATCAACTTTCAATACTACCACATTTCATCTCTAAATCCTAATTACTCTTTGAGAATTTCTGATTTCTCAATATTCTACGTGACAACTTTCATGAAATATTTTTAAATTTTTATCATAAAATCTACATATAATATTATAATATCATGATAACTCTCGTATTATTTAGACTTTATTTGATTTTTTAGAATTAAAAAACCCTTAAGATCCACATTATCGATGGAGTGTCGTAACATAGTTTTTTTAAATTTACTTTTTCAAATTAGTGGATAAGAACTAAGAATGGACACAAAATATTTAATATGATTTTTCTATAAACTGTAGTGCATTATTTTAGGTACTTGCAGTTCAAATTTCACATATTTCAATTTAAATCCTAGAAACACAATTAATAAGTTAAAAATAGCAAGTGGATCTAGAAAAATACAAAAATTTATATGGAATTAGATATGTTGTACTTTGATTATAAAAAGGTTTCATTTCAAACAATGATTTAACCATCAATTTATTTTCATCAAAAACTTATTACTTCTTAAAACCGTAATTCCTCTCAAGAGAATCTCGAGTTTCTTAACATCATGTATAATAGCTTTCTTGAAACATTTTGAAAATTTTATCATATTATCTACATATAATATTATAACACCATGACACATATCGTATGTTTCGGACTTTATTTTATTTTTTAGAATTAAAAAACCCTTAGGCTCCACATTACCGATGGTGTTTCATAACATAGATTTTTTAAAATTTCTTTAAAATTAGTGGATAATAACTAAGAATGGACACAAAATAGTGAATACGATTTTTCTATAAATTTTAGTGCATTATTTTAGGTACTTGCAGTTAAAATTTCACATATTTCAATTTAAATCCTAAAAACACAATTAATGAGTTAAAAATAGCAAGTGGATCTAGAAAAATACAAAACTTTATATGTAATGAGATATATTGTATTTTTATTATAAAAAAGTTTCATTTCAAACAACGATTTAACCATCAATTTATTTTCAACAAAAACTTATTACTTCTCAAAACCCTAATTTCCTCTCAAGAGAATCTTGAGTTTCTTAACAACATGTATGCCAACTTTCTTGAAACATTTTGAAAATTTTACCATATTATCTAAGTATAATATTATAATACCATGACAAATATCATATTTTTCAGGCTTTATTTTATTTTTTAGAATTAAAAAACCCTTAACCTCCACATTTCCGATGGAGTGTCGTAACATAGATTTTTTACATTTTCCTTAAAATTAGTGGATAATAATTAAGAATGGACAAAAATAGTGAATATGATTTTTCTATAAATTGTAGTGTATTGTTTTAGGTACTTGCAGTTCAAATTTCACATATTTCAATTTAAATACTAGAAACAAAATTAATAAGTTAAAAATAGCAAGTAGATCTGTAAAATACAAAAATTTATATGGAATGAGATATGTTGTATTTTTATTATGAAAAGGTTTCATTTCAAA
This sequence comes from Zizania palustris, assembly GCA_019279435.1. Lineage (NCBI taxonomy): Eukaryota > Viridiplantae > Streptophyta > Magnoliopsida > Poales > Poaceae > Zizania > Zizania palustris. The sequence goes on along the minus strand of JAAALK010000287.1, from coordinate 96,629,017 downwards.
TAATGATTAAACCAACAATTTATTTTCAACAAAAACTTATTCATTCTCAAAACAGTAATTCCTCTCAAGAGAATCTCGAGTTTATTAACAAGATGTATGACAACTTTTTTAAAACATTTTGAAAATTTTATCATATTATATACGTATAATATAATAACACCATGGCACATATCATATTTTTCAGACTTAATTTGATTTTTTAGAATTAAAAAAATCTTAAGCTCCACATTACCGATGGAGTGTCGTAACATAGATTTTTTAAATTTTCCTTAAAATAAGTGGACAATAACTAAGAATGGACACAAAATAGAGAATATGATTTTTCTATAAATTGTAGTGCATTATTTTAGGTACTTGTAGTTCAAATTTCACATATTTCAATTTAAATCCTAGAAACACAATTAATGAGTTAAAAATAGCAAGTGGATCTAGAAAAATACAAAACTTTATATGGAATGAGATATATTTTATTTTGATTATAAAAAAGTTTCATAACAAAGATTTAACCATCAATTTATTTTCAACAAACTTATTGCTTCTCAAAACCCTAATTCCTCTCAAGAGAATCTTTAGTTTCTTAACATCATGTATGACAACTTTATTAAAACATTTTGAAAATTTTATCATATTATCTACATATAATATTATAACACCATGACAAATATCGTATTTTTCAGGCTTAATTTGATTTTTTGAGAATTAAAAAATACTTAAGCTCCACATTACCGATGGAGTGTCGTAACATAGATTTTTTAAACTTTCCTTAAAATTAGTGGATAATAACTAAGAATGGACACAAAATAGTGAATATGATTTCTCTATAAATAGTATTGCATTATTTTAGGTACTTGCAGTTCAAATTTCACATATTTCAATTTAAATCCTAGAAACATAATTAATGAGATAAAACATCAAGTGGATGTAGAAAAATACAAAAATTTATATGGAATGAGATATGTTTTATTTTAATTATAAAAAAGTTTCATTTCAAACAACGATTTAACCATCAATTTATTTTCAACAAAAACTTATTCCTACTCAAAACCGTAATTCCTCTCAAGAGAATCTCGAGTTTCTTAACATTATGTATGACAACTTTCTTGAAACATTTTGAAAATTTTATCATATTATCTACGTATAATATTATAACACCATGACACATATCATATTTTTTAGACTTTATTTTATTTTTTTGAATTAAAAACCCTTAAGCTCTACATTATTAATGGAGTGTTGTAACATAGATTTTTTTTAAATTTCCTTAAAATTAGTGGATAATAACTAAGAATGGACACAAAATAGTGAATATGATTTTTCTATAAATTGTAGTGCATTTTTTAATTACTTGCAATTCAAATTTCACATATTTCAATTTAAATCTGTCGGGGGAAAATATTTCATCCTCCAGAAGTCAAGGATACTTCCATGTCAATACAAGCGGAAGAAACGAAGTTAGAAGCTTTGGTCTCCGAAGATCCTAAAAGCATCATGGCTCCACTGTATTCGGAGCCCTATACAGCGGTGACTTTAGTCAACGCTTCGGCGTGACGGAGCCTCCCGAAGCCTCTTCACCCCAAGGGGGGTTGCCAGCAAGGATAGAAGATTTATCTTCTCACTAATTAGACTAGTCTTTTACTCTTCTACCCCTATGAAGAATATTAAACAGAGGGTAGAGAAGTCTTTTCCCCATGTATTCAGTCTATAAATACCCCTCTTCACTCTGTAAAAGGCATCGAATACTCAGATATTCAATACACACTTCAAACTATCTCAAGCTATTATCCATCTCGGAGGCTTGGAATAGTTTACTCAAACAGACACTTCGTTTGTTAAACACTTCGTTCTCTAAACCTGTTAGCGTAATCTTTTACACCAACAATTGGCGCCATCCGTGGGGAGCGGAGATCTTCACAGCCCTCCATAAAGCTTCGTGCCAGTCGAAGACCTTCATCGGACTCGGATGGGAGAAGCTGGTAGTTGCCTTCAGGAGCATCAACTTCTAACTTCGCGACGACTTCTAGGACCGGTTCCCAGTGAAGGCCATCAATGACAGATGGTACTCCGACTGGATTCTTTGCTGGTTCTATGCTGAGGTAGGGATGGACTGCGCCTTGGTGGGGCCTTTAAGATATCTTCTACCGAAGGGAGGCAGAGGTCCAACTGGACCTGAGCCAGCTTCAGGTCCGCCTTGGATTGTTGCACTCAGTGAGTCATCGCATGAGCATGCGTGACTTGGTGGAGGAGTTCATCGGACTCCGAATCCCTCCTCTGATGGCGCCAACTGTTGGCGTAAAAGATTACGCAAATAGGTTTAGAGACCATAAAAAGTGGATTCCGAGCCACCGGCTTGAAACCATCCGTAAAAAGAGTCCAAAGAGACCAAATGATACGGACTCCAAGCAATTAGCTTGAAAGCATCCGTAAAAAGAGTCCAAAATGACCATTATAATCGGATCCTAATACATCCAAAAAAGAGTCCGAAGCGACCATTTTCGGACTCCGAACCAATGGGGTCAAAGCAATCTACGAGGTCCCTAGTGACCATCTACTCGAATTTCGGACTACGAGTTCTTCCTTCCTTTTCAATATAATCAGGGGCTCCGAGCCTCCGAAAATAAAAGTTATTGAAATTGTACTCTTAGCTGGCATTACAATCATTGTGTGTAACCATCATTGCTTGAAAATTGAAGGTGCTTACCCTCCAATAGGGCTAGGAGATAACGATACAATTTCGAAGCATTTCAGTGTATATTACTCAATAGATTTTATTACACTAAGAAAAATCAGTGTCTAAGCCAAGGAGGAAGCGGAGACCCCTTCGATCCCTAGAACTAGATTCTGAGTTGGCTCGGCTTCGAAGGTGACTCGTCCCGGAGCCCAGAGTCTTTAGAACTTTACATTTAACTCATTTCCCCTTCTTTGAACATAGGAAGTCTCTTTGTTCTTTATGAAGCTCGGCCCAGGTCCAAAGTCATTCGGGGCTACTCTTCACTTGCTCCTTGCGAGACCACTCTTATTTGGACCAATCAATGTCCTCCGAAGATGAAGACGTTATATTAACAACTTCTTCCCCCTTCTCCTCCTTAATACAGGCTAATACTTCCTTACATATTTCGGGTATAACATCTCCATGGCTCCCTTGAGGAATTGAAAATCGGGGACAATTGTGAGGCCTTAAGGCTTCGAAGGTAGCCCACTATTGACGTAGCTCTTCGTTAACCTCTAACACTTCAAGATCATCCAAAAAAGGTTGAAAAGCCTAAAAACATTTCCAAATAAGTCTTTTCATTCAAAAGAAAACAAGAACATAAGTTTTTACATAAGCGGAGCCCTACGGAGAACTAAACCTTCTGGTCCGAAGGAGGCTTGCTGCTTGAAGGCTGCGTCTGCACTTGCTTTTGATGGAGGCCTTCATCGATCCACGCCTTCATGGCTGACCGGCCTTCATCTCTCTAGGATGGCTGAAAAGCGTCCCAAGCTACGACCACATTAGGTGAAGGGGTCAACAAACGGTCACTGCCAAAGCTAGCGAGGGCTACTCTAGGATCCAGCAAAACAGACAGTCCGATGTCCTCATAGTAGTGAAGCACTCCGAGGTCGGCTACTTGGCCAGAGATCTCTCCGTACTGAGTACCCACAGTCTTCATTGTCTTCGTTGCTACTTGGATCATCTTCATCTTTCACAGAAAGGAGTCATTGGCAGATAACGAGGAAGCGTAGGAAGTCCCAAAATATTCCAAAACACCCCAGAGGACGTCCATGGTCTCGGAAGCCGCCCTCTTACACTTTATTTTCTCTACGGACAATTCCTTGTTCGATTTAGTCATTTCGCACATTAAAGAGGAGAGCATGGCTGTTTCTGTCATAAGGACAATTTTCTGTCTGAGCAACTTCCTCGCCTCTTCAGCTAAGCCTTGCTGCTCTTCTCGAAGCTTGACAAGTTCAGCTCCCGAAGATGCCTGCTCCTCTCTAAGCCTTTCAACTTTGGCCCAGAGCACTACCCTTTCAGCCTCGAGCTCCTCCTTTGTAGCCTCCAGTGAGGAGACATGTTGAAGTGCATGGGCCTCATGGCTCCAGATGTGATGAGTGATTGTCAACGGAAGTCAAAGAGAAGACATGAAGACAAGATGAGACCTGCCGTGTCTGGGTCGCGTGTGACTCAGGTACACGGGCGGTGAGCGACTGCCGGGTAGAGGGGCTGTGGAGTCGGGCTGGCCCAATCCGAGTACATGGACTAGGAGCGGTAGCGGATCCACTGGTCTGTTGACCAGGATTGACTCGGGTACACGTGCGGCGAGCGATTGCCGGCTGAGGGAGCCGCGGAATCGGGCCGGCCCAATCCGGGTACCCGGTGCGAAGACGATGGACGTTTTGTTAGTTTCGGCGCAAAACTGATGACCACTGATCTTGGATCCGACCATTCTGAAGCGAAGCCATAGCTGCTATGAAAGCTCCGCGTCAGGACAAGTTATCTTTATTTAGGATTTTACTATTTTGCTTTTAGGCCCACAGTCTGTGTTAGTCGAGTTTGTAAAAAACCCTAAGGGCATTTCGGTCTTTTTCACTTTTATTTTCAGTGTCTGTGTAATTTACCTTAGGGGTAAATCTGTCTTTTCCCTTCTTATTGGGCTGCCTATAAATAGGCCCCAATCCCATAGGGTTAGGGGCAACTCACTTTAATCTTAAAAATCAGAGTTCATTCCCATTTTCTCCTAGTTTGTGCACCCCCGCATTTCTGTTCGATCTGTCCATCACGCAACTTCCTAGATCTGCATCGATGTTGTTTCAAGGGAGTCCATAATCAGGTTTTATTACTCCATCCCGTGTTTTTTAATCGAGGGCTTAGCGCATCACGCCATAGTTTTGTGGTTGATTTATGTGTATCTTGTTGCGCGTCATAGTTTGCTTCGTTGCTGCATCTTTCCTGGTCGAGTGTGATTGCATGGCATCAGGGGTGATAGGATCCAAGAGGGGCTAGCGGTGCTGTGCAGCAGGCAGGGCAGCACGACAGTCTAAGCTGCCTGGAGATGTGCGCTTGCAAGCGCATACAGCAGCAGCTCTGCTGCCAAGACCGCGTGGTGCAGGGTGTGTAGGAGGTGGCGTGCTCGGTGCTAGTGCTTGTAGCTTGCAGCAGCTAGGCACCTAGGCCCTAGGCGCATGCGTTAGGCTAAGAAGAGCCAGGGCATGCGTTAGGCGTGCGTGTCGCAGTGAGCCATCCAAATCTGTCGAGGCTTCGCAACGGTCTACTGTTTTGTTGTTGCGTCGAAGTCTATGGTGCGGAGGCTATGGCGAAGTACTTGGAGAAGATTGCTTTGAGCCCTGCATGTGCAGTGTGCATCGGCAAAGCAGTGCGAACACAGGCTTCAGTACAGACGAAGCTTCGCACGAGGCCTCATTTGGCTTCGAGGGAGTTCTGCGCAGCGGACTTCGTTGAAGCATCGGCTTCGAAGTCTGTGGAAGGATAAGCAGCCTGCGAAGAGCTTCGTGCTCTGACTTCGCATAGGCTTCGGCAAGTATCGAACAGGAGACAAAATAGAACAGTAAGCTTTCTTCTCGTTTTGCATGCACTGTTAATCTGCCTTTAAGCACTGTGTTGGTGTCTTTTCTATCAGGACACCGGTCGTTTTTAGGCTAGATTATTTTAGCTGTTTTGATATGTTATTTCCGCTGATTATCTGTTGAGGTGCGTTAGGTGTTGGGAGAAGGCCATTAATTCGAAAGAATTTTTTAGGCCCCATTCACCACCCTCTGGTCGCTACTTTCGGTCCTACATCCAGCCTGGCTCTAGCGCTCTGCTCTGCCGAAGCCATCTCTTCTAAGCTCAAAGCTCAGTTCTCAGAGTCGGTAAGACTCCCTTGAAGAGCCATCACCTTCTCCTTGAGCCGATTGCATTCTCGCTCATTTGACACAGCAGTTGCCCGAGCTAGAACGACGTGCTGCAAAGGAAAAGAAGATCAATGTAAGTAAATTATATATACATGTTTAGATTAAACTAATTTTTGCAGGTGCTTCATACCTGGTAAGCCGCCCATTCGAGAGCATCATCAAGCTCCGACCCTTCGGTCTCTCCAAGAATGGAGACCAAGTCAGTCTCCCCGACTTCATGACTAGCTCGAGCTAGAGGCTCTAGCAAAATCCAAAGCCCTATCCTTTGTTCAAGGAAGGGGGCCAGGAGAGGGAGCCTCGATAAGGCACTCCGATCGTCGTCACTATGAGAAGGATGAGAGCACAATGAAGCACCTTCGGAGGCCTCTGTATATTGGCCTCCGTCTGTAGACTCCGACGGATTCTACCCTGGAACGGGAGCAGTCATGTGCCAACTTTTGCCTTTCCCTTTCCAGGGCCTGTCACCTCCTTCAGAGCTACCTCCAAAATTGGAGCCACCTCTTGTTCCGCAGCCGGTGATGGCACCGAAGCTGCCACAAGATCCAGAACCACTTCCGCAGTAGGAGCCACCTTCACCAGAGCTGATCCTGTAAAAACCAAAGGTATATGATATTGCTTAAATGGTGCAGGTAAAAAAGAGAAGGTATTCAATTGAGGCTTACCTATGGCATCTTGTTGCCGGATGAGCACTGGACTGCTCATAGGCTCGAACATCTGACCAAAGTCCTCTTCGGACTTCGGACTTTGAACCGAAGGAATGGCTGCAGAAATATCTTCGACCACTAGAGCTATCACGTCGTCCGAAGCCAAGACTTGGGTTTCTACAGTATCGAATCCACCTCCCTCCATGGCAGGAGCATCCTCCTAGCTAGACGGGACATTTACAGTCTCTGCCTGCTCAGGGTTATCTTCAACCCTCAGCGCCGCCACCGCGCCATCTCGAATGGAGACCTCAGCTCCCATCCGAGACCCTTCGTCCTCAGCAAGAAGAGCCTCGAACTCCACCACCATCACCATGTCTACGTCTTCTTCCTCTTCGGATTGCTCCGGCGACAATACAGGAGATTTTGAAGGAGTAAGGGCCTTCAGCTTCCGGACCACCTTCTTTGCAGGCATCTTCACCAGTCCTGAAGACCCCGCCTCTGCCTTCCTTTTCTTTGGAGCCTGGTCTAAAGCAGACTAATCTGGAAGGGTTGGGGGTTCAACTCCGAGCACACTCCATACTCGATTGAACCTCTCCCAAGTCCCGACCAACTTCACCCTCCGCTCCTTTTCAACGAGCGTAGGGGCTCCGAGAACCTTCTCCGCAGCCCAGACGATTTGTTCTGGAGTCAAAGTTACACGCGCAGCTGAAAGATAAGATATCATTTGTTTAAGTCTTTCTAGTATAATCGATATTGTGTGCAAAACACATTGATGCAGGATATATAGAAAGCTTACCTGTGGAGCTTGAAGGGATCTCCCGAAGTCCCGCCTCTGGGTTTTCTTCAAAATTGATCGGCCAAGTAGCCATCAGAGGAGGGATTCAGAGTCCGATGAACTCCTCCGCGAAGTCGCGCATGCTCATGCGATGGTTCACTGAGTGCAACAATCCGAGGCGGACCTGAAGCTAGCTCAGGTTCGATTAGACCTCCGCCTCCCTTCGGTAGAAGATATCTTCCAAAGGCCCTGCCAAGGCGCAGTCTGTCCCTACCTCAACATAGAACCAGTGAAGAATCCAATCGGAGTACCATCTGTCATTGATGGCCTTCACTGGGAACCGGTCCTGGAACTCATCGCGGAGTTGGAAGTTGATGCTCCCGAAGAAAACCACCATCTTCTCCCCTCCGAGTCTGGTGAAGGTCTTCGGCTGGCATGAAGCATTATGGAGGGATGCGAAGATCTCCGCTCTCCCGGCGCATCCTTCGGTTCGCATTGCCCATTAGAAGATGGCCAGGCGAGCTATCGCATTGGGGAATGTTGGGGCAAAGTGACATGGAATAGTCTCAGTACCTCGAAGAGGAAATCCACTGCCGAAAGTCCCAATCCAGCTTCGAAGAATGCCTCGAACACCACCACCTCTATGACGCGAGGTGCTGGGATCACCTCCTTCCCAGCCTGGCAAACTTTTACTCCAAGCCCCATCTTCCCAGCGATTGCCACAACAATCGACTTCCTGGAGCATGACGACGCCCCCAAGCTATACGATTGATCTGTATACTTGGCAGACACCGGACGGAGGTCATGGACACCAGTTTAGCGAGGATTATATGATGGCCTCACCGCCGTAGTCGTCGCCATCGCTCGCTGTCGAGCCAAGGTTGACGTAGGGACGGGAACTTTGTGGCTTGTCTTTGCCATCGGAGGAAAAGAGTTTTTGAGAAGATGAGCTCGGGAAGAATAAAGGTGAAATGTGAAAACAGTCGGTAAAGTATCCAAGCCTTACTTTTAGTTTCCTATTTATAGCGTGAGGATTCCTTGTACTGTACGTTACAGTGCACCATTTGGTTGCACTATTACATCTTCGATGCCATCATAACTTGCAGAAATGCTTCATGAGAAGTTATGCTTCGAGCTGTCGCCAATTTGACAAAGTACCAAGACCAAACGAAGGCATGGTATGGCCCGAAGATAAAAGTGAACGAGCTTAGACCAGGTCATTTGCTGTTGTGAAGTGTAATTGCTCCGGGGAAGCTAGGAAATAAATGGGAAAGACCATATATTATCCTACGCTCAGGGCACCCCGGGTCATTTAAACTAGCTAATTTATAAGGGGAAGAGTTGAAGCATGCATGGCATGCAGAGCACCTTAAGCGTTATTACGCTTAGGGGATCCTTGTAATCAATTGTAAAAGTACCTTTCTAAATTAAATAAAGATGGGGGTTCGAATTATGCTTACTCTTCAAATATTCCTTACTCCTGATGGACGCATCAGGGGAACTGAGATGCTTGCGGAGGTAAGCATCTTTCAAGGAATCCAGCAAACGACCTTCGAACCATTGGTTCAAGGATTCTGTAAAAGAGCCAAAGGTGGCCAACCTACGGATTCCAGGCTTTGTCTTGTTAGGATCCGTAGAAGAGTCCAAGGACTTTAAAAGAACAGATTTCCGGCCTCCGGGTTCGAAGTATCGATAAAAGAGTCGAAGCTGGCCAGCCTACGGATTCCAGGCTCCGGCTTGTTAGAATCCATAGAAGAGTACAAGGACTTTAAAAGAACAGATTTCCGGTCTCCGGGTTCAAAGTATCTGTAAAAGAGCCGAAGGTGGCCAACCTACGGATTCCAGGCTCCGGCTTGTTAGGATCCGTAGAAGAGTCCAAGTACTTTAAAAGAACAGATTTCCGTCCTCCGGGTTCGAAGTATTTATAAAAGAGCCAAAGGTGGCCAGCCTATGGATTCCAGGCTCTAGCTTGTTAGGATCCGCAGAAGAGTCTAAGGCCTTTAAAAGAACAGATTTCTGGCCTCCAGGTTCGAAGCATCTGTAAAAGAGTCGCAGGCGACCAAGACATAAGGTTTCAAGGCTCCGACCCAACAAAACACTTTTTAAAGTCCTAAGTAACTGGTATCCGTGCTTGCAAGTATATAACTTAGTTCCAAAACTTATAAACATTATAAGACGAACATACAGTTCGAAGAACTCTACGAAAGAGTAAAATACGATTACTAAGTGTTATGCGAAGCATCAGGTTGTTATATTAATCATTGTGTCTGATGGACCCTATCGCAACGTGTATGGTCCCCCCCACAAGGAGGGGCAGGAGAATAAGGAACAATCAAGTGATGCTTCCAAAATAGGTTATATTAATCGGGTAATCATATTACATTAAGAGAAATTTTGGTCTAAGCCTAGATAAAAGCGGAGACCCCTCCGACCGCTAGAACCACTTCGGTCTTCGGAGCCCTGGGTTCTTAAGACTTTTCTCTTAGTCCGAGCGCCTTTCTTCTTCGAAGCTCACAGCTTTTTCTACTCTTCTTGAAGTTCAACCCAGGTCAGAAGTCTTTCGGAGCTAGCCTACATTGGGTCTTCGGCTTGGTACTCCGAGTCAGACCAATCTACATATTCTGAAGACAAAGATACTACTTCTTTATCTTCTTCTTTAATATAAGCTAGGACTTCGTGTTGAACTTCGGGTGCTATTTCCCCTTGCCTCGAGGAATAGAGAAGCACGAGCATCGGTAAGGCCTTAAGCTCTCGAGGATAGCCCAATATTGATGAAGCCCTTCGTTGGGCTCCAATACTTTGAAGTCAGGTTCCGAAGGCTTTACAAGATTTCTTGTACATGCTTAAGCGCCCTACGAAGCTAAACCTGCATGTCGGTTGGCAGAGTAGGAGGAGTCGGAGCTGGCGAAGTCAGAGCTAGAGGCTTCATCTGAGCTTGCTTCTGCCAGCGAGCCTCGTTGATCCAGGCCTTGGCTGCAACTTTGTGGTCTGTTTTCCAGGTCGCCCGAAAGGCTTCCCAAGCAGAAGCCACATCGAAGGAAGGACGCAACAAGTCTTCATCAGCGAAGCCTTCAGGCGTCGAACCCCCCACTGGAGCAACATAAATCCCGAGGGTTTCGAGATGTCAAAGGACTCCAATTCCGTCTACCTGCCCGAAGATCTCTCCATAGAGAATCCTAGAGACCTTCGTCATCTTTGTTGCCGCCTGGATCATCTTTAGCTTTCACTCGAGGGGCTCGCTCGCCGCAGCCGAAGATGAAGGGCACATCATACCGAAGTATTCTAGGGTACCCCAGAGGGTATCCATAGTCTGATCAGCAACAACGACATTCTTCGTCTCAGCCTCTGTCAGCTCCAAAGCAAAGGCAGATACCTCAGCTATCCTTGATAGCAGAGTACTCTTTTGAGCCAGTGCTTGTTTGAGTGAATCTTGGAGCTCTACAAGTTGTGCGCTGGAGTTCGCCTCTTCTCGCCGAAGCCTCTTAACCTCGGCCCTAAGCACCACACGCTCGGCTTCGATTTCTTGGACCGAAACTTTGAGTGTAGCGATGCTCTGTTGCTCGACCCGGAGTGCTTCGTCGGTAAGGGCCCTGGCCCTCCGCTCCTCGAGGAGCTCCTCCTCTAGTTGTAGTGTTTTGTCTTCGGAGCCTTTGAGGACGGACTAGAGGGTGGTAACCTTCCTCTTGAGCTGATTAGTTTTGAGATCATTGGAAGTCGCTCCTGCTCTAGCAAGGACGAATTGCCGCAAAAAAGCAAAGTGAGTACAAAGTAATTTCATTAATTGAATACACCTGTTGTATGTTGCATACCTGAAGGGCAGCCCTTTTGAGGACCAAATCGAGCTCTGGTGCCCTGGCTTCACTCAAGACGGAGACTAGTTCAGAGCTCCCAACCTCTTGGCCCTTATCTGCCAAAGGTTCTAGGAGCGCTCGGAGCCCTGTCCACTGCTCTAAGAATGGAGTCAGCAGAGGAAGCCAGGACAGGGCCAGTCGGTCATCCACGGTGGGGTCTTCCTATGAACCACTCGCTGAAGAGTCATTGGAGGAAGGTGTTGTCGTCAAAGAGGGAAAGGGGCCGAGTCATGTCATGCTCTTACCCCTCCATGGTACGAAGACCGAAGCTGCTACTGCGGCCAGAGTGGATCCTCCATCGATCGGTGCTACCTCGGACGGAGTCACTCCGCCCGAGATGGCTTCAGTTGTCGGAGCCACTTCTTCATCCGGAGGATCAACTCCAAGTGAAGCCAAAGCCCCACCAGGGACTGGAGCCACACCGCTCCTCGAAGCATCTACAAAGTCAAGGTATTTGTTAAGTACTTATTGCACAATAAAGCCTTTTCAGGAAGTTCGAAGGTAAATTTTTGAGGTTTACCTACATCTGCGCTTTGAGGGAGAATTTTGGGGTCCCCCAGAAATTCGTACATCCGAAGATATTCTTCGAGGTCATCCCACGAAGGTTGCTCCGGAGCAGCCGCAGCTGTTGCTCTGACCTCTGTAACTACCACTCCGGCCACGGGTGAGTTAGGATTTTCTAACTCTGGTTCCAAGCTACCCGCACCGGGCCTGGAGGGGGCTGTTGCGTCAACCTCTACAACCTCCCGGAGGGGGTCTCCAGCTGCGGCTTGGGAGTCGCCCTCGTCATCTTGCAGTAGATAGTTTTCAAGAGCTTTTCCCATCTAGATGTTCGAGTCTTTTTCTTCTATTTCCTCCGAAGAGGAGCTCCGAATGTCCAGAGAGGAAGGCGAAGATACCGAAGATGTAGGAGGAGGAGGCTTTGCTATCTTCTTCCCCTTCTTGACGGGGGTCTTGGCAACCCTTTTAGAGGACTCGGCGGTGGTTTTCCTTTTCTAGGGAGCTACCCCCATCGAATCAAAGTCTGGCAGGGGAGGAGGCTCCATCCCGAGAGCACTCCACACTCGGTTGGAGCGTTCCCAGCTCCCAACCAGCTCCACCCTCCGCTGCTTCTCTGCCACTGTAGGGGCTCCAAGCACCTGTTCTGTGGCTCTAGCAATCTGCTCTGAAGCTAGTGCCAAAGGAGCTGCTGAAAAAAGGTAGCATTCTTTTGAGTATGTTATTTATTTCCTAATCATTGATAGTGCAGAAGTGTGAAGTCTTACCCAAGCTTCAAAGCTCTCCTTGCAAAGCATTTATAAATGCTATTGTTGGGGGAAAATATCTCCTCTTCGGGGTTATTGCCGAAGCAACATAAAGGCAGACAGCGGATTCGAAGGTTCCCAGACGATCATCTTCGAAGATACCCGGAACCAAGTTCGAAGTACGAAGATGGGCATTGGTTCAGAGTACATCTTCGAACTAAGGCTTTTCAAGATCTTTTCTGCCAGCTAAGATGGAAGACATATCTTTTTTCTCATCAGATTAGTCTTTTACCATTTTAGCCCTATTAAGGGAACCGAATAGTTTCCACTATGTCGGTTGTAATAGAGGGGTAAATAGGTCTTTTCCTTAATGTTTGGGCCTATAAATACCCCCCATTTCACCCTGTAATAGGGACCGAATACAAGTTATTCAATACACACATTCGAACTATTCTAAGTTATTATCCTTTCGGAGGCTTAGAACAGTTCTCTTCGCAAACACTTCGTTTGTTAGTTTCTCTTCTACAGAAACCTGTTAGCGTAATCTTTTACGCCAACAGTTGGCGCCGTCCGTGGGGAACCTAGTCCGAAAAACTTCGTTCTCTACCAACTTCTTACATCATGCCTCCTAAGCGGAGTGCACCCCGCAATCCCACTCGGAGGTCCTCTCGGATCTCCGGAGAGATACCCTTCGACACAGTTGAAGTCGGAGGGCCTTCGACATTCCCTCCACAAACTCCGGAAGGGGCTTCCATCCCTCGAACATACGAAGCTTCTCCGCCAACCCCTTCCATACTCCGACCGCCCGGAGTCCCTTCTCTACCCTCCATCCCGATTCGAACTGATCCTACCAGTTCTCAAGACCCGGAAGATCCTTCCGGAGGAAATGAAAATAATCTTGGAGATATGGCCACTCAAATGGCCAACCTTCAAGCTGAAGTGGCAAGGTGGCGACAGGAAGCTGCGAGCAGGCTTCGCTCTCAAGCCACCCCAACCATCCCAGAAGTGCCCGAAGACGACGATCTTGATTATCCCCAAGCCCCGGAGAACGCCTCCTTCGACAATGAATCTCCGCTGCATCCTGAGCTGCAGAAGGTTCGCTTTGATCCAAAGTTTAAAACTTCGAAGCTCTGTAAGTATGCCGGAGATGAAGATCCCGGAGAGTTCGTTCGTTCTTATGCCCTAGCAATTGAGGCTAGCGGAGGAGTTCGAGACACCATGGCGAAGTGCTTCCCTTTAGCTCTTCAAGGAGTGGCATTGAGATGGTTCTGGTCCTTGAAGCCAGGGTCAATCAATTCATGGTCGCAGCTGAAGAAGAAGTTTATAAGCAACTTTCAGGGCACCTTCGTGCCTACTATGTCAACAGGAAGCCTTTTCTAGGTGAAACAGCTCCCCGGAGAAACATTGAGGCAGTACTTTAAGCGCTTCGCTCATACGAAGTCGCAAATTCGGGGGCTGTCTGCATCTTCAGTGGTTGATGCAGCTCGGGAAGGCGTCAGTCATCAAGGCCTTCTGGATAAGCTGCATCGGAAAAGTATCTCCTCGGTCTCTCAGTTGATGTCATACTTCGAGGAGTATGCGAGGTCAGAAGAGGGTTGGCTTTGGAGGACTGCTGCTACTTCGTCCATATTGCAAGAAGTCAAAGTAGAAGTGAAAACTTCGGCACAGCCGCAGGAACCAGTCTTCGAAGTGCAACATGATCGGAGAAGAGGGCAAAAGCACCCTTGTTCTGAAGTCATGAATATTGCACCCCCACAGAAGTTTGCACCAAGAGCTCCACAGTCTACGGGGAACAAGGCCAGCGGCTGGAGGCCGCCAGGGAAAACGGCTGGCAAGGGCCAGACCCTTTTCTGCTGCATTCATGGAGAAAATCGAAGCCATGCAACTGATACTTGTAAGGCTATACTTACCCTAAGGGGAGAGTACTTAGAGAGAACTTCGGGTCGAGGCAGTACCGACCGAGTTCCAGCTGCAGCGCGCCTAGAGCCGGTCCAGGCTGTGGCGCGAATAGAAAATTTTGATGCTGCAAGGCACCCTCCGGTGGCCAATGTTATGCCACCTCCGAAGCAAGAGGAAGGGCAAGATAGAGGAAAAAGAGTAGTTCTCCCTATCTCCGGAGGAGGTACCCTCGGAAGCATGTCCAAGAGACATCGAAGAGAGTACGTTCGGGAAGTCGGTCATATTGGGACTTCTTCATCCGCAGCTGCAATGCCAGAGTGGTCTCATGTTCCGATATCTTTTTCTGCGGAGGATGCAGCTGGTATTAAGTTCCCGCACGCAGATCCATTGGTTATCACTGCTGATATTGCGGGCACTGAAGTCCGAAGGGTGCTGATTGACAGAGGTAGTTCGGCAGATATCATTTTTGTTCAAGCCTTCGATCAGTTATGCATTTCCAGGAAGCATCTCCTTCCAGTGGCTCGTCCTCTGCAAGGCTTCGCAGGACCACCACTTGATGCACTTGGCCAAATAGGCCTAGAAGTTACCTTCGGAGAAGGTTTATTGGCCCGGACTGAAGAAGTAATCTTCGATGTGATAGATGCCCCGTATGCTTACAACGTCATCTTTGGGAGGGGCATGCTGAACCAGTTCGGAGCTGTGGCGCATCACAATTATTTGTGCATGAAGATGCCCACACAAGCAGGAGTCCTTACAATCTTCGGAGATCAAGCCATTGCTCGGAGGGCGGAATATGGTCATGGTCCCCCTCTTGATCCGAGGCAAGTAAACAGTGTGCAGGATAATGAAGAAATTTTTTCAGCCTCCTCCGAAGCTTCGAAGAAGTCCTTTCCGAGACCAAGTCCCGAAGGAGAGATTGCAACGAAGGTCATTGTTAAAAATGGTAAAGAGTACACTTTTCAATTTGGTAAAGATTTACCTCCTGAAGTTGCAACCTCCTTAGAAAAGGTGGTGGAAGAAAATTTAGATGTCTTCGCTTGGTCTGACGAAGATATCACCGGAGTCGATTGGGATATCATTGAACACATTTTACTTGTAAACCCGAAGGCCCAGCCTGTTCGACAAGGTCTCCGGAAGATGTCCGCAGAAAGAGCTGCTCTTGCTAAGGACGAAGTTGAAAAATTGTTGAAGGCTGGGATTATCAGAGAAGTGGCTCACACAGAATGGTTAGCCAACCCAGTCTTCGTCAGAAAGAAGTCTTCCGGGAAGTGGCGCATGTGCATTGATTTCACATCCTTGAATAAAGCATGCCCACGTGACCCCTACCCCATGCCCCGAATTGATCAACTGGTTGACTCCACTGCAGGTTCGGAGTTATTAAGCTTCCTTGACGCGTATTCTGGTTATCATCAAATATGGTTGAAGCGCGAAGATGAAATCAAGACAAGCTTCGTAACTCCTTCGGGAGTTTTCTGCTATGTAAGAATGCCTTTCGGCCTAAGAAATGCTGGGGCTACTTTTTCAAGATTAGTTGCTAAGGCTCTAGGTCATCAACTAGGTCGCAATGTGGAGGCCTATATGGATGATATTGTAATAAAGAGTGCTTTAAAGCACCAACATAGCCTAGACTTAGCAGAAACATTCAATAGCCTTCGGGCATGTGGAATCCGTCTTAACCCCGAAAAATGTATATTCGGAGCTAAGGCTAGAAAATTGTTAGGGTATTTAGTTTCAAGCAGGGGAATTGAAGCTAGCCCTACTCAAATAACTGCGCTGCAGAAGATGGCTCCTCCGGAGAATTTAAAGCAAGTGCAAAAGCTGACTGGGCGTCTGGCCGCACTTAGCAGGTTTTTATCAAGGTCTGCGGAGAGGAGCTTGCCTATATTCAAAGCATTGAAAGGGTCCGAAGATTTTGCATAGACACCGGAGTGTCAGAAAATCTTCGAAGATATTAAAGAGTATCTCAGTAATCTTGCTACACTCACGGTGCCTACTGCGGACGAAACCCTACTCCTGTACCTTGCAGCTACAGGTTCAGCTGTCAGCGCAGTCCTTGTCAGAGAAGTGGATTTCAATGGGAAGTTGGTCAAAAATCCTGTTTATTTTGTATCCGAAGCATTATCAGGAGCGAAGACAAGATACTCCGAACTTGAGAAGTTCGTTTATGCTCTGATAATGGCTTCGAGGAAGCTAAGACATTATTTTTTGGCTCATAATGTAATTGTACCAACTTCGTATCCTTTAGGAGATATGCTCCGAAGCAAAGATTCCACTGGAAGGATTGGAAAGTGGGCAGTTGAGCTAGCACCCTTCGGCATATCTTTCTTGGCAAGGACAGCTATCAAATCCCAAGTCCTAGCAGACTTTATAGCAGAGTGGACTCCACCTGCGAATTTGGCTCCGGAGAAGTCAAGTGACGGAGTTTGGACTGTTTACTCCGATGGGGCTTTCCAAGCATCCGGAGCAGGCATTGGGGCAGTGTTGATTTCACCGTCAGGGCAAAGAGCAATGTACTCCGCAAGACTCAACTTTAAGTCTACCAATAATATAGCGGAGTATGAAGGGATTCTATTGGGACTTCAAAAAGCACGTGCTCTAGGGGCTACAAGAATAATTATAAAGACAGATTCTCAGATAGTAGCAGGGCACGTAGACAAAAGTTTCCAAGTTCGGCATCCACAGCTTGCAAAGTATTTAGAAGAAATCCGTAAAATCGAAGCACACTTCAAGGGTATTTCCATTCGGAGTATACCAAGAGCGGAAAACGTGCAAGCGGACATTTTAGCGAAGGCTGCAGCCGGAGCTGTGGATGTGCCCGAAGAAGCTTTCTATGAGGAGCTCAATATACCTTCGGTGCCACAAATTCCCTCTGCGGAGATTCTTTGCATTCCTAGTGCAGATTGGAAAAATTCGATCATGGAACTTTTGCAAGGAGGAACAAATTTGCCCGAAGAGCCCCAGTTGTCAAGATTAAAGCTCAGAGCCAGAAACTATCAGATAATCAACGGTATATTATACAAGGCCGGAGTATGTTCCCCTCTACTCCGATGTATATCTCAAGCCGAAGGCCAAGAAATTCTTCGAGAAATTCATGAAGGCCTTTGTGGAAGCCATTTAGCCCCTAGAGCTCTGGCAGGAAAAACACTTCGCCAGGGGCTTTATTGGCCCACAATAACAGCTGATGCGGAGAGCTTGGTCCGCACTTGTCAAGGATGCCAGTGGATGGGTCGACGGAGTCATCGCCCACCAACAGCTCTTCAAGTCATTGCTCCGGTATGGCCTATGGCCAGATGGGGTATGGATTTAATTGGTCCCTTTCCGTTAGCAAAGGGAAATCTGAAGTTCGCAGCGGTAGCTATTGAATATTTTTCTAAGTGGGTGGAAGCAGAACCCTTAACAACTATCACTTCGAACAATGTACATAAATTCTTTTGGAAGAACATTATTTGCCGGTTCGGAGTGCCTAGATACCTCACAGTTGATAATGGAACACAGTTCGACGCAGAACCCTTCAGGAAGTTTTGCGAAGATCTAGGCATTCAGCTATGTTTTGCTGCAGTGAGGCATCCTCAGTCGAATGGAGCCGTAGAGCGAGCCAATGGAAATATTTTATCAGGGTTAAATCAAAGAATAGTAGGATTAGCAAAGGGACTGTGGACCGAAGAGCTTCCGAAGATTCTGTGGTCCATTCGGACTACGCAAACAAGGTCCACAGGTTTTACTCCGTTCAGACTACTATTCGGAGATGAAGCTATGACTCCAACGGAGCTCAAAGGGGGATCATTTCGCAGCACCGAACCGGACATTGAAGAAGAAAGACAAGCTTCGTTAGATTTATCAGAAGAAACAAGACTTCGAGCTGTAGCTAATTTATCAAAGTATCATCAGCAGACGAAGGCTTGGTATGACCCGAAGGTTAAGCTCAATGAACTAAGACCGGGTCATCTTGTTCTACGAAGCATTATAGCACCAGGGAAGTTAGGGAATAAATGGGAAGGTCCATACCTAATTGTCCGTTCAGGGCGCCCTGGTTCATTTAAATTAGCTAATTTAGAAGGTGAAGAGTTAGCACATACTTGGCATGCGGAGCACCTAAAGCGATACTTCGCATAAGGGCTCCTTGTAATTTTCTTGTAATCATCTTCTAAATCAATAAAGCATATGATCCTGATAGTGCCTTCCCCTCATAGACTTCCAGCTTCCAAGTGGACGCACTGGAACCGCGGGGTCGACCGAGAGGGAAGTGTCATGAAGCTGGGTTGTATTTTCGGACTTCGAACCCATAAAGTTCGAAGCTTCCGACGTGGGGGCTGGCATAATCCGGAGCCCAGGCCACCGGCTTGTAGGCATCCGTAAAAGAGCCCAAAACCACACCCTACGGAGTCCAAGCCATTGGCTGGTAGACTTCCGTAAAAAGAGCCGAAGGTGGCCAAAATCTGCGGAGTCCAAGCCATTGGCTGGTAGACTTCCGTAAAAAGAGCCGAAGGTGGCCAAAATCTGCGGAGTCCAAGCCATTGGCTGGTAGACTTCCGTAAAAAGAGCCGAAGGTGGCCAAAATCTGCGGAGTCCAAGCCATTGGCTGGTAGACTTCTGCAAAAAGAGCCGAACGTGGCCAAAATATACGGAGTCCAAGCCATTGGCTGGTAGACATCCGTAAAAAGAGTCCAAAGAGACCATTGCAAACTCCGAACCATTGGTTCGACAGAGATCGCAAAAACAAGCCGAAGGTGGCTAAAGCAAAACAGAATTTGAGCCATGAGCTTCGAATGTCTGTTAACATAGTCCAAAGTGACAAATTTCTTAAGACACTAAAGTGTCCTGAAAGTTATCTCAAGTGATTTCTTTCATAAAACAAAGGTACTAAGTTGCCATTCTTCCGACTGCAAAAAGTCGAAGACATTTCATAAGATTTTAAAAGATCTTTAAATGACAGAGGGGCTCCGAACCCCCAAAAAATTGTACTCCGAAGTTTTTTCTTTGCGCATAACCATCTTTGAATACATTTCGAAGTTGCTTATGCCCAAAGAGGGGCTAGTAAATATGGAGACAATTTTAAATCGGCATTCATTATTGAAATAAATGTGTTTACAGATTACACTATGAAAAATTGGTATCTATACCAAGAAGGAATCGGAGACCTCTTCGGTCCCTAGAGCTAGGGGTGGAACGACTAGTTCCAACATCGGAAGTTCTAATAACTTTACATTTAACTCTCTTCCTCCCCCTCGAAGCTCTATAATCCTTCTGCTCTTGCTGAAGTTCGGCCCAAGTTCGAAGCCGTTCAGGGCTTCTTTCCCAGCTTCTAAGATCTTCAGATCTTTTATTTCGAGCTTCACCTTCGTCTTCAGACCAATTAGTGTCTTCAGAAGACGAGGTATTTACGTTAGCCTCTTTCTCTTCCTCTTTAATATAAGACATTACATCTTTGATTACTTCGGGCGCAATTACGCCGGAGTTATCTCGAGGAATTAGAAATCGAGGATGCTTGTAAGTCTTTAGAAGTTCGAAGGTATTCCATAATGAGCGAAGTTCGTCGTTAAGCTCTAACACTTCGATGTCTTCCATAAGAGGCAAAGCCTAAAAATATGACAAACAAGATTTTCATTGATAAATGTTTACAAGCACGAAGCTTTACATAGTCAAAAATCCTAAATGATTCCTAAACCTGCGGGTTCGGAGGAGGCTGACTGCTCGAAGCTTGGTTCCGAACTTGCTTCTGGCGTTGGCCTTCATCGATCCAAGCCTTGATCGCGGAACGACCTTCGGCTCTCCATGAGGTTTGAAAGGCTCGCCAGGCAGCAGTCACGCCTTCGGAAGGATTTAAAAGCCGCTCGTCGTCGAAGGTAATAGAACCCTCTGCGCTCGGAGTAATGGTTCGACCCAAATCCTCATAGTAACGAAGTAGTCCGAGGGCAGACACTTGTCCGGAGAGTTCTCCGTAACGAATGCCTGCCGTCTTCATTTGCTTCGCTGCTCCTTGGATCCTTTTTAACCGGCGCAGCAGAGTCACGTTGTCATCCGAAGGAAGTGATCCAGTAGTACCGAAGTACTCTAGGACACCTAACATCTGTTCTATGACCTCCGTAGCTACCTTCTCCGACTTAAGCTTTACTTCAATTAGTGCATCCTTGCTCGAAGTTGTTTCCGTTAGAACTCCGGAAATCCTAGCATTCTCCGTAGTTAAAATATTCTTCTGATTTAGGAGTTGGCTAGCTTCCTCTTGGAGCCTCACAAGTTCGGACCCAGCACTAGCATGCTCCAACCGCACTTTTTCAATTTCTGCTCGAAGCACGATTCTTTCTGCTTCGAGCTCTTTATTAGCAGCCTCCAAGCCCTGTCTGGCCCTACGCTCCGTTGAAATCATGTTATCCATTTGAACCACTCTAGCTTCGGAGAAAGACAAGTTGCGTTTGAGAGCTTCATTTTCTTCCCGAAGCTGAGCAATTTCATTTTCGCTCGATAAAGTTGCAGCGCGGGCCAAGACCGCTTGCTAAGAAAAGAAAAAACCGAAGTAAGAAATTATTCATGTATAATTTTCTATTGGTTCGAAGGCGTTCCGTACCTGGTATGCTGCTCGTTCCAGGGCAACGTTAAGCTCTGAACTCTTCGCCCTGCTTAATTTTGCTACCAGCTCTGTCTCCCCGACTTCGCGACTGACTCGACCTAAAGGTTTGAGCAGAGTCCGAAGCCCGGTTCTTTGCTCCAAAAAAGGAGTTAAAAGAGGGAGCATTGCCGAAGCCTCTTGGTCATCCCTGCTTGGCGAAGCTCCGGAGCGTTCTCCCGAGGTCCTTGGAACTTCGGTAGATGGCCCCCCCTCAGTTGATTCACTTTCATCTGTTGATTCAGACGAAGCTGATCCTTGAGTAGGGAGAGGCTCTATATGTCTTTTACCCCTTCCAGGCCCCTGTTGAGTGACCTCCGGGTGTGGCTCCGAAGTTGTCGAAGGCCCTGGAATGGGATCTTCGTGATGTACTTCATCAGAAGGGGGCTCTGCAAAAGCAAAGGTATTATACATTGTATAATTTTGCAGAAAATAATAAGAGAATTATGCGAAGTTTACCTTCGACATTCTGGGGGCGATCGAGCACCGGACTGCTCGGAGGATCAAAGGTGAGGTCTTCGTCTGAATCCACAGTTAAAACTTCAACTGTCGGAGTATCTCCGTGAGCAGTCCTCCCTTCATCCACAACTGAAGTTGTAGTAACTTCAACTTCATCTTCGCCCATAGGGGCTTCGTTTTGCTCTTCTTCTTGAGCATCCGGAGCTCTCACTTCTTCAATATTAGCTTGAGGCTCCGGCATACCTGCAGTATCTTCAATGTGAATATCTTTCTGAGCCGCATCTTCATCAATCAACCTTACTAATAGTTTACCTTCATCTTCTTTAGAACCAGAGGTTGAGGTTCTTGGGCTCGGAGATGCAGGTTTTCTAGGCTTCCGAGCCACCTTCTTCACTGGAGTCTTGGCGGAGCTCGAAGCTCCAGCTTCGGCTATTCTCTTCTTGGGCCCTTTCTCCGAAGGCACCCAATCCATCAGAGGGGGCGGAGTCATCTCCAACATTCCCCATACTCTGTTAAACCTCTCCCAACTCCCGACCAATTTAACTCTCCATTCTTTTTCAGTCGGAGTTGGGGCACCCAAAATCTTCTTCGAAGCCCTTATAATTTGCTCTGAAGTAATAGGGGCTGAAGAAGCTAAAAAATAAATAATTCAAGTTAGTCTTTCTTCGAAGTAAATATGTATAATACATGTTGGTTTCGAAGTTACCTACAGGGCTCGAAGTCAAGTTAATTTTGCGGAGACCGCCTTCCAAGTCATCTTCGAAGACGATAGGCCAGTTGGCCATCAGTGGAGAAATTTGCAGGCCGAGGAATTCTTTGGCCAAGTCTCGCATACTTAACCTTCGGCTAATCTTTTGAAGCAGGTTAAGACGGGCTTCGAGCTGACCTTCGTTGGGCTGCACTAAAGCTTCCTTCCGGAATCGAATTTCTTTAAGGGGCCCGGCCAGAGGACTACTTGCCCCAACTTCGGCATAGAACCATCTCAGAATCCAATCAGTATACCATCTTGCATTGATGGCCTTGGCAGGAAATTGAAGGGCATACTCATCTCGAAGCCTAAAGTTGATACTGCCGAAGGATACCACTACTTTTTCACCTCCGGGGCCTACGAAGGTCTTTGGTTGGCATGTAGCCCTATGTAATGCAGCGAAGATCTCTTCCCTTCCTTCGCACCCTTCGGCTCTCAAGGCCCATTCGAAGATAGCCAGTCTAGCTACCGCATTCGGAGATAATTGGGGGAGGGTTACATGGAACAGATTAAGTACCTCCGCCAGGAAGTCTACTGCAGGAAGGCCCAAGCCAGCTTCGAAGAAGGCTTCGAATACAACTACTTCTCCGGGTCTTGGCGTTGGAATCATTTCTTTGCCTGGCTTCCGAATCATAACTCCATTACTGATTTTTCCTCCCGCTGCGATTGCCAGTGATTCTCTTTTGCAGGTAGAAGATCCCAACTGGAAAGATTGATCTAAATATTTTGTTGATGGCAGGCACAGACCTTGATCATCGAAGATTTGGGGATTTCTCCCTCCTGCCGCCATGGATGTCACCGCCGGTATCGAAGGTGCCGCCGCCAGCGTTGCCGCCGCTGCTGCTGCAGCCGCTTGCTGCCGGGCCAAGGCCGACGGAGGTGCAGATCCCTTAGTCTTCACCATTGCGGTCGATGGATTGCTTTGGGGAAAATGGAGGCTAGGGCTCAAGAACTCAAAGGGCTCGAAAGGTTTTTGGTTGCGAGAAGACGGTGAAAAGGTAACCGGGTAACTTCTAGGCCTTCTATTTATAGCCTAGATCTTACTTTTTTACCGTTAGTCTGTGTCATTTCGCATTCTTGCCGTTACTTTTCCCCGAGATTAACGCTTACTACAGTTTCCGTTGGAGACGGAAACTTAACGGCTATTTTCTCTAAGTCTAAAAGACTTTCGAACTTCTTGAGTCGGTTTTAAGATAGTTCGAAAAGCAATTACCTTAAGACTGATTCGGAGTTTATATCTTCATGCATTTCGGAGATGAACTAAAAACCAATAACCCCTATGTTTGGTTATCTTTTCCTTCCGTATACTGCTCTCCTAACGTTACAGGTCAAACGAAGAAGCGTATTCGAGGGGCTACTGTTGGGGGAAAATATCTCCTCTTCGGGGTTATTGCCGAAGCAACATAAAGGCAGACAGCGGATTCGAAGGTTCCCAGACGATCATCTTCGAAGATACCCGGAACCAAGTTCGAAGTACGAAGATGGGCATTGGTTCGGAGTACATCTTCGAACTAAGGCTTTTCAAGATCTTTTTTGCCAGCTAAGATGGAAGACATATCTTTTTTCTCATCAGATTAGTCTTTTACCATTTTAGCCCTATTAAGGGAACCGAATAGTTTCCACTATGTCAGTTGTAATAGAGGGGTAAATAGGTCTTTTCCTTAATGTTTGGGCCTATAAATACCCCCCATTTCACCCTGTAATAGGGACCGAATACAAGTTATTCAATACACACATTCGAACTATTCTAAGTTATTATCCTTTCGGAGGCTTAGAACAGTTCTCTTCGCAAACACTTCGTTTGTTAGTTTCTCTTCTACAGAAACCTGTTAGCGTAATCTTTTACGCCAACAGCTATCGGCCACTCCGCTCTGAGAGGAGGTATTTGGAGGGAGATGAATTCCTCCGTGAGGTCCCGCATGCTCATGCGGTTGGCCACCGAAGAAAGTAGCCATAGTCACGTCGAAAGTAGGCTAGGGTCCGGAGTGGCTTCGGCTTCCTTCCGGTACCAGATTTCTTGTAGGGGTCATACGAGGCTAGAACCTTCTCAAACTTCGGCGTAGAACCATCGGAGTATCCAGTTGGTGTACCACCGATTATTAATGGCCGTCGCCGGGAAATGCTGTGAATATTCCTTCCAAAGTTGGAAGTTAACACTTCCGAAGGCTGTCAGCACCTTGGTGTCTCTGGTTCCGTCTTGTGGCTTCGGCTGGCAGGAAGCTTCGTGAGTAGCCATGAAGACCTCCGACCTCCCTTCGCACCCTTCCACCCGAAGGGCCCATTCGAAGATCGCTATTCTAGCTATGGCGTTGGGAGACAATTACGGCAAGGTAACGTGGACCATTTCTAATACCTCTGCTAAGAAGCGGATTGCAGGAAGTCCTAGTCCGGCCTCGAAGAAGGCCTCGAAGACCACCACCTCTCCACTCCGAGGTGTCGGGGTCACTTCTGTCCTAGGGAACCGAGTCCTCATGCCTAGACCTAGCTTCCCATCCACTGCTTCCTCAATGGACTCCGTCGTGCTTGTGTATTGCCCAAGGAGGAAGCTTTGCCTCAATGGCTTCTTGGATAGTGGGCGGAGTTCCCGAGGGTTTCTTCGGCCAAGAACCCCCCGAGGCTCCTGTCATTGCTGTTGCTGCTGATGTCGCCCATGCCTGCCTCTGCGCCAAAGTTCCTGCCGCACTCAGCACCGTCGCACTAGTCCTCTCCATCGTTTGGTTTCTCAGGAGGTTGGGGAATGTTTGGAGGTTAGGGAAAGGGGGCTTAGAACCAAGGCTCTGTAAAAAATTTTGACGAGCCTCGACTCCCCCTTTTATAGCCTTTCTGCCTCTAGTTACTGCATTTCGAACATGCATTCACATTGCAGGTTCAGCTTCTATCACTGACAGGTGGGACCAGAGAGTAAAAAAGGTGTGAACTCGCGGTAAAATTTTGTCCGTTACTTTTTCTTGGGAGCCTAACGGCTACTTGAAGGGTAACAGATCAAAATTAACGACTCTTTGTGATGCTTCGCCTCCGCAACAGTTCGTTTCCTTGCGAAGCGTTCACACGGGAGTCCCAGTTCGAAGCTTATGTCAGACATACTCCGATGTCGAAGACACTTCGAATGGTTATAATACCTTCAATTTTTTCTACGTCCCTGAATATGAAAATATTTCTTGCGTATACTGCTCTCCTGCTATACAGGTTAAATTGGAGAAGCGTATTTGAGGGGCTATTGTTGGGGGGAAATACTTCATCCCAGGGCCTTTAAGATCAAAAGGCAAAGACAACTTATGCAACTTTAAGACAGAAGTTCATCCCCAAGGTGATGAAGTTTCCAAGCCAAACGGTCCTCCGAACCCAATTTGAAGATACCCTCCGAAGGCTCCGTCTCTACAGTGGGAAACAGCAAGGCTGGCGAGACGTATGCCTTATCTATCCTCTTTGGACACATTTTACTATTTTAGCCCTATTTGGGGTACCGAATAGTTTCCACTATGTCGGTTGTAATTGAGGGGTAAAAAGGTCTTTTCCTTAGAGTTTTTACCTATAAATACCCCCTTCTCACCCTGTAATAGGCATCGAATATTCAGATATTCAATACACAACTTCGAACTACTTCGAGCTATTATCCTATTCGGAGGCTTGAGATAGTTCACTTCACAAACTCCTTGCTTGTTAGTTCTTAATCTTAGAGAACCTATTAGCATAATCTTTTACGCCAACAATAAGTTTTTTGGAACAAACTTTATGGATTGGTATCAAAACTTGAGAATTGTTCTAAAGCACGAGAAAAAGGATTATGTTCTCGAGGAACCTCACCATGATGAACCAGGAGAGGATGCTTCTACAACAGATAAGCGTGCTTATGAGAAGCATGCTAGTGATTCCATGGATGTCAGTTGCCTGATGCTTGCCTGCATGTCCTCTCAGTTTCAGAAACAATATGAGGAATGTGATGCTTACGATATGATTGTAGGGCTTAAGGGCATGTTTCAGGACCAAGCAAGGACATAAAGAGTTTCTCTCCAAAAGAGTTAGTGGGAGGACTGTGCAACTCGAGGAGGTTCGAGATCAACTGGAAAGTGTTCCAGATCCCACTGAACCAGAGCAAGAGGCGCAAGATATTGCAGAGCCTTTTATGGTTGCGCCAGCCCCACGAAGGTTTTGGAGAGTAGTCCATGCGCCAGAAAGGTATATGTTCTTGACCACTGGGCATGGTGACGTGTTGTTGTTGGACAACAACGAGCCCAATACTTATGCGGAAGTAATGATGGGACCAGACTCTGAGAAATGGCTTGGAGCCATTAGATCTGAGTTGGAGTCCATGCGTGTTAATCAAGTTTGGAACTTGGTTGATTCACACGATGATATAAAAACCATTGAGTGTAAATGGATCTTCAAGAAAAATATAGACGTTGATGGAAATGTTCACATCTATAAGGCATGATTGGTGCCAAAGGGTTTAAGAAAGATTCAAGGTGTTGATTATGATGAAACATTTTCACCCGTCGCTATGCTTAAATCTATTCAGATCATCCTAGCTATTGCCGCATTTTATGATTATGAGATATCGCAAATGGATGTCAAGACGGCTTTCCTAAATGGAAATCTAAGTGAGGATGTGTACATGACACAGTCGGAAGGTCTTGACGATCTGGGAAATGCTGGGAAAGTTTGTAAGTTGCTAAAGTCCATCTATGGATTGAAGCAAGCTTCTCAGAGTTGGAATTTTTGCTTTGATGAGGTAGTTAAAGGGTTTGGCTTCATCAAGAATGAATAAGAACCTTGTGTTTACAAAAAGTCTAGTGGGAGCTCACTTGTGTTTCTTGTCCTATATGTGGATGACATATTGTTGATCAGAAACAACATTCCGTTGTTGAATGCTGTCAAGATTTCACTGAAAAATAGTTTATCGATGAAAGATCTTGGAGAGGAAGCATACATTTTGGGAATAAAGATCTATAGAGATAGATCAAAACGATTAATTGGATTAAGCCAAAGTATGTACATTGACAAGGTTTTGAAATAGTTCAAAATGAAGAATTGTAAGAAGGGTTTTCTGCCAATGTTGCATGGTATTTCTCTTAGTAAGACTGAGTGTGCTGCGACACCTGATGAGCTGGAGAAGATGAGTGTGATGTCGTATGCCTCTGCAATTGGATCCATCATGTATGCCATGTTATGTGCACACCCAGATGTGTCATATGCTCTAAGTGTAACGAGCAGGTACCAATCAAACTCGGGTGAAAGTCACTGGGCTGTAGTAAAGAGTATACTCAAGTACTTGAGAAGGACTGAGGAAATGTTCTTGGTTTATGGTGGTTTAGAGGAGATCGTTGTAAGTGGTTACACGGATGCTAGCTTTCAAACCGATAAAGATGATTCTCGATCATAATCTGGCATTGTGTTCTACCTCAATGGAGGCGCAGTGAGTTGGAAGAGTTCCAAGCAAGAAACGGTGGACGATTCTACAACAGAAGCTGAGTATATCACTGCTTCAGAAGCGGCGAAGGAGGCCGTTTGGATCTGGAAGTTTTTTTCTGAGCTGGGTGTTGTTCCTTGTGCGTCTAGTCCAGTGGACCCCTGTTGTGATAATAGTGGTGCCACTACACAAGACAAGGAGCCTAGATCGAACCAGAAATCCAAACATATACTTCGGCGATATCACCTGATCTGCGAGATCATTGAGAGAGGTGATGTGAAGATTTGCAAGGTGCACATGGATTTGAACATGGCAGATTCGTTGATGAAGCCTCTTCCATAGCTCAAGCATGAGGCGCATATGAGCTCCATGGGTATTAGATACTTGCGTGAGTGAGTCATGTGTTTTTGGAAGATCTAGTAGAGTCTATGCTGATGTATGAGGATAATTATTGTCTTGTTCCTTGAATAAATATCGCTTGCATTTAATTAATGAGTACGACTTACTATGTGAAACTATTTGCTTCATGATGATGTTGTTCAAAAGGGTCCCTAATCTTGTCATCATGTGGGACAATGATGATAAATGGATTAGCACATCTGACTGATTGATGATTGTGTTTCACAGATCATAGACATAGAGATGTCAAATCAGTGATGTGGACACATGTTGGTGAACATGGTGTTGGACAGACCAACTTGAGATACTGCTGGGATTGTTATTGTAATGTGCCAACAGTTGTCATCTCAAATGGTGTACCTGCAGAGTACATAGACCTGAGATCGTCATTTGATTCTAGAATGCGTAGTGACACACTTAGATTCTTCCTAACGCTATTCCGTAACAAGGTAGTAATAAAGGTTGTTTTTAGGTGTGTTGAGAAACATGTCTTGGATGTGAGCGGTCAAGATGGAATTTACCCCTCCTAATAACGGGAGATTCGTGTCTAGGCCCCTTGAGGTATTGGATTGGAAAAGTGCATGGCCATGTGTTGGGGGAAAATACTTCATCGTCAGCATCGTTCAAAATCTGTGCATCAACACTATCTGAAGATAAAAGGAAGTTAGAAGTCCTGATCTCTGGAGGTCCTAACAACCATCAAGACTCTGCTACCTCCGGAGCATTCTGAGATAGAGATTCCTAACGAGGCTTCAGCATGACAAAGAATCCCGAAGCATCTTCACCCGAAGGGGCACTGCTAGAAAGGATGGAACAATTACTTTCTTACTGTTGGCTCGGTCTTTTACCCTTTTAACCCTACGAAGAATACTAAATAGTATCCATTAGGTCGGTTGTAATTACAGGGTAATGTATATTGCCAATAAATACCCCTCTTCTTTATGTAAAGGGTATCGAATATTCAGGTATTCAATACACACTTCTAACTATCTCGAGCTATTATCCAATTCGGAGGCTTGGAATAGTCCGCATTAACAAACATTTCGTTTGTCAATCCTTTGAGTTTATTAAAACCTGTTAGCGCAATCTTTTATGCCAACAGTTGGCGCTGTCCGTGGGGAACCTAGTACAAAAACTCCGTTCTCTACCAATCCTTTCCCGAAGCAATGCCTCCTAAGCGGAGCCTAGGCACCAGTCCCCTCCAAAGGTCCGCTCGGACCTCCAGATTAGGATCTCCAAACACCCCTGAGGCTGCGGGACCCTCTGTGGTCCCCCCACCTCAAACTCCTGAAGAGACCACTAACCCTCGAGCATATGGAGCCCCTCCTGCAGCTCCGTCTGTGCTCCGAACTGACTTTGTCAGTTCTCAAGACCCAAAGGGCCCCCTTCGGAGGAAGTGAAAGTCATCCAGATGACGTGGCTGCCCAGATGGCCCGGCTTCAGGCAAGGTCGAAAGGTTGTAGGACCGAGAGTAGCAACCAGAGGGGGGTGAATAGAAGCCTTAAAAATTCTTTCTGAGTCAATGCCCTTCTCCCAACACCCAACACACCTCAACAGACAAATAGTAGAACAAAACACCTTGATGAGTGCATTGTCAACACATTTTTTCATCATCGTTTTGTAACCTGCAAAATATGTGGAAACACGAAAAACAAAAACACAAGAGAACAGAAAGAAGTAAATAAAACAAAAGGTTTTTTAGATATATTCCATTATAATTATCGTGCTTTGGAACTTTGCCACTATAATTCATCTATTTAGATATATGCCATTCATCTAATGGCATATTTTAGATTTCCCTAAAATTGAAATGGCATATTTTGGAATTTTCTAAATTTGTAATGGTATAGTTCGGAGTTATTTGAATTTGTAATGGAATAAATCTAAATACGTGAATTGTAATGGCATTTCTCCAAAGTCGCAAAATTATAATGGCATGGATCCAAATTTCCCTAAAATAAAAGGTTTAACCTTAATAACCAAAAGCCAAATAAAAGCCATAAAATGGTCATTATGGTTAATCAGAAAAGAAATCAACCAAAAATTTCAAATAAAAACTCAAACGAGTACAATCTTTGAATTATCAACAAGGATATCCAAAGAGTAAAGGCAAAAGAGGCTAAAACTCCCCTGAAACAAATCCCACAGAAAGTCAAAACTCCCTCTAAACTTTTCTAAAAGATCAAGTAACCCCAAATTTCTCCCCCTTGTTGACAATTGGACTCATCAAGTGAGACTAAATGCACTCGAAAGAGACACAAACTCAAACTCCCCCTGAAATGCAGCTCTCCCTCAAAATATGCAATGAATGCAACAAGGGTGCAAGTGGAGTGTAAAAAAGGATGCTTCTCAGATATGATTAACTGCAATTTACAACATCTAGCAAGTATAGCACAAAATATTGTCTAAGTCACATAGCATGATCAGTGCAATAGAAGATATCCAAAGAAAGTCATTAGCACACATTTTCAGATTTTTGCAAACAAAAGCATCACCACATTTTCTAGTTAACAGGCAAAGTAAATATTCTTGCCTGTTTTGTGTGCGCTAGGGACGTTATGATGCTAGATTAGTTTTACCTTAGAAAATTAAGTGTTGATGCTCTTCCCAATAGCTGCACCCACCATGGTTCGTGCTCATCAATATAAAGCAGGGTACTATATTTTATCTCGACCAGTTGGGGCGGAAGTCGGACTTCTGCACGCATAATGTTGGTTCACTTGACAAGGCTATCAAAACGGTTTTGGGCCTTGGAGCATAGGAGTTGGGGTCGAGCATTGGATGCTTCTCCAACGACAAGAGTCACATATGATGTGATTAGTAAGGAGTTGCTTACCTATGTCAACTAGCTTCTAGCAGTGACGCCAAAGCTCACTAGGAGATAGCGTGACCACGGATCTTGCGCCACTATTAGTCATGAGAGGGAAAGTGACTGGTTTAGATAGTGGAACATCTTTTATTGGATAAAAGATAAACATTGCATAGTGCTAGACCTCACATTTAATCTTTTGTAGATCATGGCACCTACTACATCTACTGTTAAGAGCACTACAATTTTTAATTTGCGATCTATTCTTGAACGAGATAAATTGTCTGGAACAAACTTTATGGATTGGTATCGAAACTTGAGAATTGTTCTCAAGCAAGAGAAAAAGGATTATGTTCTAGAGGAACCCCACCTTGATGAACCAGGAGAAGATGCTTCCGCAGGAGATAAACGTTCTTATGAGAAGCATGCTAGTGATTCCATGGATGTTAGCTGCCTCATGCTTGCTTGCATGTCCTCTCAGTTTCAGAAACAATATGAGGATCGTGATGCCTATGATATGATCGTAGGGCTTAAGGGCATGTTTCAAGACCAAGCAAGGGCAGAGAGATACAATGTGTCTAAATGCTTGATTGGTAGTAGGCTGGCTGAAGAGAGCCCAGTGAATCCTCAAATGATCAAGATGATTAGTTGCGTGGAGACTATAGAGAGACTAGGCACTCCACTGGATCCGTACCTCACTATTGATGTTATTCTCCAATCGCTCCTATTGAGCTTTGAGCCGTTCATCATGAACTATAACATGGTTGGACTTGAGAAGACACTAGCTGAGTTGCAAAGGGATGCTAAAATCTGTTGAGGAGAGTATCAGGAAGGCTCCAAACCATGTGATGGTTGTTCATAATGAGGGAAAAAAGAGGAGGAGGAAGAAGGCTAAGACTACATATGTGATCTCTAGTGCGAAGTCTAAACCAACTGGAAAGTCTAGGTCTGGTCCTACCAACTCTGATGTGTGCCACCATTGCCACAAGCCTGGGCATTGGAAGCGCAACTACAAGGTGTACCTGGAAGAGCAAAAAAACAAGAAGGGAAGTGGGACTTCCGCTTTAGGTATTAATGTTATTGAAATTAATCTTTCTACTCATCCAAATGATTCATGGGTATTTGATACCGGATCAATGATTCATACTTGCAAATTGTTGCAGGGGCTGAGTAGAGTAAGAAAGTGTACAAGTGGTGAGCTGGATATCCGCGTCAGGATTGCTGCAAATGTTGCAGCCTTGGCCGTCGGCGTCTATTCACTGTCACTACCGTCAGGATTAGTTTTGGAGTTAAATAATTGTTATTTCATTCCTGCCTTAGGTAGAAACATTATCTCTTCTTCATGTTTAGAGGAAGATGGTTTTGAATTCGTAATAAAGAACAAGAGTTGTTTCAAATGTCTTGCTCTATGGTGTTTGTCCATTAGTGAATGGATTGTATATTCTAAGTATTGACGATGCACACGTTTATAACATTAATACTAGGAAACAACGACTCAATGATTTAAATCCTACCTACGTCTGGCATTGTCGTTTGGGTCATATAAATGAGAAGCGTGTTCAGAAGCTCCATAGTGATAGACTTTTGGAGTCATTTGATTTTTAATCATATGACACTTGTGAGTCTTGTTTACTTGGCAAAATGACAAAGACGTATTTCACTAGACAGAGTGAGAGGGCGAGTGAGCTAATGGCCATAGTACATACTGATGTGTGGACCAGTGAGTCACACGGCTAGGAAAGGATTTCAGTACTTTATTACTTTTATCGATGACTTTAGTAGATATGGTTATGTCTACTTGATGAAGCATAAGTGGGAATCCTTCGAAAAGTTCAAGATAATTAAATTTCTACGATCGGATTGTGGGGGTGAATATTTGAGCCATGAGTTTAGTGATCATCTAAAGCAGTGTGGAATTGTTCTACAACTGACTCCACCCGGCACCCCTCAATGGAATGGGGTGTCCGAGTGGAGAAACCACACTTTGTTGGATATGGTGCGGTCCTTGATGAGTCACACTAATCTTCCATTATCCTTTTAGGGTGATGCTTTAGAAACCACAACTTTCACGATTAATAGAGTTCCATCTAAGTCAGTAGAGAAGACGCCATATGAGATGTGGTCTGGGAGGCATCCCAGTTTGTCTTTTCTAAAGATTTGGGGATGTGAGGCTGTTGGCGTAAAAGATTACGCTAACAGGTTCTCTAAGATTAAGAACTAACAAACTAAGAATTTTTGTTGAGAACTATCTCAAGCCTCCGAATTGGATAATAGCTTAAGTAGTCCGAAATTGTGTATTGAATAGCTGAGTATTCTATGCCTATTACAGGGTAAGAAAGAGGGTATTTATAGGAAAAAAGTCTAAGGAAAAGACCTATTTACCCCTCAATTACAACCGACATAGTGGAAACTATTCGGTACCCCGAACAGGGTTAAAATGGTAAAATCTATCCGGAGTAGGTAGATAAGTCAAACATCTTATCAGACTTGTAGTTTTCCACCGGAGCTTCATAGCCTGCGGAGGGTACCTTCGGATTGTAAGTCGAAGCACCCTTCGACTTAATGACTCCACCACCTTCGGGCATAAGCTCGGAGCTTCGAAGCCAATAAGTTATCTTGACTATCAATCTCTAAGTCCTGAGGGTGAAGTATTTTCCCCCAACAGTAGCCCCTCAAATACGCTTCTCCGATTTTAACCTGTATAGTAGGAAAGCACTATACGCATGGAATATTTTCATATTCAGAGACTTAGAGAAATTTGAAGGCGTTATAGTTATTCGAAGGGCCTTTGACCCCTAAGCTCCCAGACAACAGCCTCAAACCAGAACTACTGTGTGAACGCTTCGTGAGAAGGAGAACTGTTGCGGAGTTTAAACGTCGTGAGGAGCTATTAATCTGGAGCCGTTACTCTTCAAGTAGCCGTTATGCTCTTGAAAAGGTAATGATCGAAATTTACTACGGACTCACACCGTTTTGCTTCCTGGGCCCACTTGCCAGCGACAGAAGTCGAAACTGCAATGTGAATGCAATCGAAGCGCAGCAACTCACGGGAGGCTATAAAGGGGAATCGGAATTCACCAAAAACTTTTACCGTGCTTGACATCCGAAACTTACTCTCTTCAAGCTCTAGATCTCCCAACTCCTCGAGCGATCAAGCCATGGTGAGGACCAGCCACATCGTGCCGGTGGTAGAGAGTACTTTGGCGCAGAGGCAAGCTTGGGCGGCTTCGGCGGTAGCGGCAATGGCAGGGGCTCTGGGAGATGTTTGGCCCAAGAATTCTCAAGAGCTCCGCCCTCCATCCTAGAAGAAAATCCCCCAAAGCTTCCTCATCGGCCAATCTACAAGCACCGCGGAGTCCATAGAAGAAGCCGTGGATGGGAAGCTAGGGCCCGGAATGAGGACTCGGGTCCCCGGAACAGAGTTGACCCCGAGGCCATGAAGTGGAGAAGTTGTAGTCTTCGAAGCATTCTTCGAAGCGGGTCTGGGGCTTCCTGCCATTAACTTTTTATCAAAGGTACTAGAAATGTTTCATATTACCTTGCCTCAACTGTCTCCCAATGCCATCGCACGACTGGCCATCTTCGAATGGGTGCTTTGAGCTAAAGGATGCAAAGGATGATCGTGGTCTTTGCCGCCACCCACGAGGCTATCTGCCAGCCTAAGCCACAAGATGGCCCCAGAGACACCAAAGTGATAACAACCTTCGGAAGTGTTAACTTCCAGCTGCAGAGGGAGCACGCTCAGCACTTTCCAGCGAAGGCCATCAATGACCGATCGTACACCAACTGGATCCTCTGGTGGTTCTACGCCAAGGTCTGAGAAGATTCCCCCTTCGCTGGACCTCTTCAAGAAATTTGGTTCCGGAAGGAGGCAGAAGTCACCACGAACCCGAGCCTGCTCTCAACGCAGCTAGGGTTACTAACTTCAATAGCCAGCCGCATGAGCATGCGGGACTTGGCCGAAGAGTTTATCGTGCTCCGAATTCCACCTCTTGGAGTTGACTGGCCGATAGCGTTCCAACACGCTTCGGAGGGTGAGCTTCGAAGTCTAGTTAAGCCTTCGATTTTCCTGCAATAATATGTTAGAAGAAAAATAGCATACTTATAATATGCTACCTTTTTTTAGTGGCTCCACTAGCGTTAGCTCCGGAGCAGATAACGAGAGCCACCGAACGGGTGCTCGGAGCCCCTACGGTGGCCGAAAGGCATAAAATAATAGAGCTCGTGGGAAGCTGGGAACACTCCAATAGAGTATGGGGGGCCCTCAGAATGGTGCCCCCTCCTCTGCCATACTTCAACCTGACTAGAGTGGCCCCTCGGAAAAGAAAAGTCATCGACGAGCCCTCAAAGAAAGCCAGCAAGACCCCCATCAAGAAGGGGAAAAAAGTAGTAAAACTTCCTCCTCAGTTGACCCCGGCATCCTCTGCTTCGTCCCTGGGCATTCGGAGCTCAGCTTCAGATGACTCTAGGAATAAAGGCCTCAAAAGCAAGGGCTCCAAAGTCCAAATGGCAAAAGACTTTGAAAACTATCTTCTTGATAACAACGAAGACAAAGCAGTGGCCACAACCAGAGCTTCTGCTCAAGAGACTGTGGAGGCAGACACGGCGCGCACTCCTACACCCATCGCTGTGAGTTCGGAGGTGGAAACATCTATCCCCAACTAGACTGTGGCTGGGGTGGTAACAACGGAGGTCAAGCCACCTGCAGCAACTACACCAGAGAGGAGTTCGGGGGACGACCTCGATGAGTATCTCTGACTGTACGATGTCCTGGAGGACCCTACAATTTTACCTCAAGGCGCCACCGAAGGTAGACTTTGAAACTTTTTTCTTTGTCATTTCCTATAACAGTTATTACCCGCAAATGTTCATCAAGTACCTCAATGTTGTAGGTCCGTCGAAGGGTAACGTAGCTCCGGCCGTAGACGAAGCTCCAGCTTCTCCCGGGGTTGTGGCTCCGATGGACACCACGGCTCCGATGGACACCATGGCTCCAACAACTGGAGCCATCTCCGTCGAAGCGGTTCTGGCCGAAGGGACACCAGTCGAAGGAGGATCTACCTCCGCCGATGTCGCTCCTCCAGCCTTCGTACTAGGAAGGGGAAAAAGCATGACGAGTCTTGGACTCCCTCTTGCCCCAATGACAATGCCTTCTTCCAACAAGCCCTCGGCAAGTAACTCAGAAGAAGAGGCGACCGAACATGACCACCAGGCTTTGTCCTGGCTCCCTTTGTTGGCTCCCTTCTTGGAGCAACGAACGGGCCTCTGGGCACTTCTAGAGCCGTTGGCAGAGAAAGGCCAAGAAGTCGTAAACTCCGACTTGGTCTCCATCTTGAGCGAAGCCAAAGCCCCAGAGCTTAATCTAGCCCTCGAAAGGGCTGCCCTTCAGGTATACAAAGTACCACAAATATCTTTAATTGACAAATGTAACTACTTAGTACTTACTTGCTCTTCTTGCAGCAATTTGTCCATGCTAGAGCGGCAGCGACTTCCAATGAAGTCGAAACCAACCGGCTCAAGAGGAAGGTTACTACCCTCCAATCTGCACTCAAAGGTTCCGAAGAAAAAACACTTCGGTTGGAGGAAGAGCTCCTTGAAGAATGGAGGGCTAAGGCCACCACCGACGAATCCCTCCGGCTCAAACAGCAGAGCAGCAGCACACTCCGAACTTCGGCCCAAGAAGCCGAAGCCGAATGCGTGGTGCTCCGAGCAGAGGTGGAGAAGCTCCAGCAGGTGGCAGCTACTTCGAGCGCTCAACTTGTAGAACTCCAAGGCTCACTCAAACAAGCGATGGCTCAGAAGAGCACCTTGCTATCCAGAATGGCTGAAGTATCTGCTGCTGCTGCGGAGCTGGAGGCGGCAGAGAAGAAGAATACTGCAATAGCGGAGTGTACCTTGGATGCCCTTCAAGGTACCTTAGAATATTTCGGCACCATGTGCCCTTCATCTTCTACTATGGCGAGCGAGCCCCTCGATCGGAAGCTGAAGATGATTCAAGTGGCGACGTCACTAATGATGGGTTCCGACGTCCGGTACGGAGAGATCTCCGGACAAGTTGCTGGAATCGGAGTCCTCCGTCACCTTGAATCTCTTGGGATTTCTGTCGCTCCAGTTGGGGGTTCGAGACCTATAGGCTTCACCAACGAGGGCTTGTTGCATCCTTCATAGGATGTAGCCTCGGATTCGGAAGCTTTCTGGTCCATCTAGAAAATAGACCACAAGGCTGCAGCCAAAGCTTGGATCGACGAGGCCTGTCGGCAAAAGCAAGCGCAAACAAGGCCTCCGCTTCCAGCTTCGCTAGCTCCGACACCTCCTGCTCCACCGACCAACCCGCAGGTCTAGTCCTATAGGGCGCTTAAATATGTATAAGAAATCTTGTAAAGCCCCTTGCATTAATGAACAAAAAGTTTATAAATGAGGAACTTGTTTGGATGTTTATTCTTTTAGGTTTTGCCATGTCCTTCGGAGCCTGACTTCGAAATACTGGAAATTAACGAAGGGCTCTGTCGGAAGTGGTCAGTCCTTGAAAGCTTAAGGCCTTACCATCGTTCACGCTTCTCTGTTCCTCGCGGAGATCAAGGAGAGATAGCACCCAAAGTTTACCACGAAGTCTTAACTTATATCAAAGAAGGAGAAAGGGAAAAAACATCTTGTTGGACCGGAAACAGTGACCAGAGGGAGGGTGAATGGGAGCTTTTAAAAACTTGGGCTAAAAATAGCCTACTGTTTTAATTCTGTCTACTGCGGAACAGGCTTCGAACACCAACCTTCGAAGGTCTGGTTCGGAGGTATTTGACAGCTCCGAACACAGGCTTCGCAAGGAGTAAAAGTCCGAAGCCAAGAAGACTTCGCTCCACCCACAACCCCAAAAACAACTCTGCTAAGACAGTGCAGGCTCCGCACACAGGGTGCTTCGAGCAGGCTTCGCACTTCACCCTTCGCACGAGTGGACTACCCTCTGAGGACTTCGACCTAATACTTAGCAACAGCAACTGGTGCTGGGCTTCGTATTGCGAAGGTCTAAACGCACACTATGCGGACTTCGCTAAGGGCTTCGACACGAGAAGAAACACGGGCTTCGATCAGGGCTTCGCTAGTAAGCAGCGAGGTCTAGCCTCCTATTACACAGAGTGAACGCACACTGAAAAGCACACTTCGCACAAGACACACTTCGCCTAGACAGGCTTCGGTGCACTACTACTAGCGAGGTATGCAAACAAGCTCAAGTAGAAAAATGAACACAGAAGCAGGGCTTCGCTGCTTGAACAAGGAACACAAAATGAACTCAGGATGAATACAACGTGTGGTGGCTAGTACAGGAGCTCAACAGTAAATGCTCAAAGTGTTGGATGTTACCTACCCATCCCCCATATTTATAGCCACTATTCACCCAAGTGAAATGACTACTTTACCCCTAGGGTTTACATTGGTTTTGTCTCTACAGAACAGAGGGGTACAAATGGTAGTCAACTTTATTCTGGAGGCTTCTCTGTCAGCTTTGCAGAGGGGACAGCGTCAGCTTTTTGCAGAGCAGACAATGTCAGCCTTTGCAGTCTTTGACCTTTCCGGAGCCCCCCTTCGCATACGAGGGGTACGGTAGCTTCGGTGAGAAGCCTTGAGCCTGATGGCCTTCGCTTCACCGAAGTTAGTCTCCGATACAGTGATGGTTTTGAGCCGAAGCCGTCAAAGCCCTTGGGCCTTCGCACCAACACCCTCGGAGTGGACCACCACGGCTTCGCAGCTACTCCCAGCTCGAACTCCGTCAGTCCGTGTACCGAAGCCATGCATAGCCGAAGCACCACAAGTCAACCTCGCTCTGGAGCTAGCCTCGCTCCGAAGCCTTCCTCACTCCGAAGCCCCACCTTCGGAGTACCACCCTTCGAAGTCCCTCCTTCGTCCAAGGCCTCCGCATGAAGCATTCCATGAGCACTTCGTCGCAGTGTCTCTCCCCGAGCACACTCCTCGACGAGCCCCACCTGGACCATGCCTTCGATGCGCCTCGACTTCTGAGACCTTCGTCGGGTAACCTTCGAGTGTCTCCCTCCGGAGCACACCTCGAACACCTTGCCTCTGCTGAGGACTTGATCCACCATACTCCGAAGTCACTCCATCCGGAGTACCCTTCGAAGTGCCTCGCCTCCGAGGACTTTGTCTCGGAGTACCTTCACCCGGAGCCACGCTCCGCACTTACTGCCTTCTCCTGGTGCACCTCGACCCGAGGTCCGACCTAGATCCCTTCGCAGCCTCCGTGACGGAGCTCCCCGCTCCACTGGCATCAAGCCTCCCGCTTGACCCAGGTTCACCTGCTACGAACCGTCCGTCGCCTCCGAAGTCCCCTGCGCACCACAGACAAACAGACAAGTGTATCCAGTACTTCGGAGACCTCTCCGGGTTAGCAACCTTCGGCACACACTCCGGTGTACCGCCCAAAGTACCGAGACCTTCGGTACAAACCCAGTCATCGTGTACTGTCGGACCCCTCCGACAGGCACACTCCGCTGCAACAGCTGCAGCAATCAAACCACCGAACCCTTCGGTGAAACCACCTCCGAACACCTTCGGAGGTATCCCTTCGAAACAGAGGTTAAACACAGTCAATCACTCATCACAGACTCCGAAACCAACCCTTGGTTTCTCAATCTCCCCCTTGATGAGTGCATTGACAACCAAAATCAAATTCAAGAAAATTTGAAGAATTTCAGCACACAAGTGACCATAAAAACTCAGAAACGAGCCAAATCATGTCACTTGACAAATGAATTTTTCTCCCCCTTTTCAAAAGAGTAAAAGTCCCTTCGGCAAATCTCCCCTTTTTCAAGATAAAAACTCCCCCTGTGAAAATTATACCTTTTTGCAACAGAGAACTCAAATTTCTCCCCCTTTGGCAATGCAAGCATCACGGAGCATTTAAAAGATGCATAGCTTTGAAATGGGCAGAGTTGCAAAGACATATAAAGCAAAAATATGCCAAAACTTAATACCAAATATCATGTGCTCAGCTCAATTTAACATTCTCTAAAAACATGATGACAGCATGTGATTTTGTCATTTTGAAATAAAAGCATCACCACTCAATCACAGTAACTAGACAAGTAAAAGCAGCGATTGCACAAAGCTAGTCAATTTCTACGCTAGACAAACAAGTCCAGTTCAAAGGGAGCATTAAAAGCAAACTTGATGATCAATGAATTTTGTTGTTCTTTTTCATAATGCCAGGGGTTATTTGTTTGTCCACCTTATACTGTCCAATAAAGCCAAGCCTAGGCATGAAAACCATCAGAAGCTTAAAGCAATGATTTTGGCATACACTACACTATCCCAGTTCAGACCAATGTGCAATGGTAAGCAGTCTAGAATAGAGTAGTGCGACAAACAAACCCACCTGGATCTTTTCACTTGAAGCATGCAAATCATGGAGGTTTTGATTTTAACTAAGTGAACCATTTTTTAGCACTTGATGACCATCCATGAGTAAGTAGAACAATTTTTCAAGTTGCAATCTTTAGCATCCAAAGAAAAGTGTCTTGCTATCAAGCAGATAAAAGATAGCTAAAGTAGTCCTGCCTATACATGCTAGATACAAGATTGAGCAGTGAGCATGATTTGAGTTTGGAAAGAAAACATCATGCACATTAATGTTTCAGATAAATTAAAGAGAGCTGAGCTGTCATGATTTCATGAATTAAAATGAGGCATATAAGTGCAACAGATGTAAATGCAATACCACACATGATGAGCATATGCAAGATAATTAAAATCAGCTCCCCCTCATAAAATGCCGTAAGGGTGACAAATACCAAGTTCCCCACGCAAGTAGGCAAATCGAG
This sequence comes from Zizania palustris, assembly GCA_019279435.1. Lineage (NCBI taxonomy): Eukaryota > Viridiplantae > Streptophyta > Magnoliopsida > Poales > Poaceae > Zizania > Zizania palustris. Next base: position 96,588,468 of record JAAALK010000287.1, on the reverse strand, counting down.
AAGCATCAAGGGGTTTCGTGAAAATATCGGCTAGCTGGTGGTTGGTATCTACATATTGAAGTTCAATATCACCCTTCTCATTGTGATCTCTGAGAAAATGATATCGCACATCAATGTGTTTGGTTCTGGAGTGCTGAACCGGGTTGTTTGCAATACAAATAGCACTAGTGTTATCATAGAAAAGTGGAACACTCTTATAATCTAACCCAAAATCCCGCAAAGTGGAAACCATCCACAAAATCTGAGAGCAACAGCTAGCTGCAGCAACATATTCGGCCTCAGCCATCGATTGTGCAACACTAGACTGTTTGGGGGAAGACCAGCAAACCAGTGATGTACCTAGAAAATGACAAGTACCAGAGGCACTCTTCCTATCAATCCTACACCCAGCAAAATCCGCATCGGAATAACCTCGAAGACATAAAGATGAAGACGCTGAATACCATATGCCAAATTCAATGGTATGTTTGAGATACCTTAGGATGCGCTTTACCGCTTGGCGGTGCGAAGCTCGTGGTGAAGCCTGAAAACGAGCGCACAGACACACTACGAAGTGTATGTCCGGCCTCGTAGCAGTCAAGTAGAGGAGGGAGCCGATCATGCTTCGGAACTCCTTCTGATCTACGGCTTCTCCATCTTCGTCAGGATCCAATGCTACAGATGTAGCCATTGGAGTGGCGAGGGGCTTCGCATCGGCCATGTCGAATTTCTTGAGCAGGTCCTTGGTGTACTTCGTTTGGTGGACGAAGGTACCTTGTTTGCTTTGCTTGATTTGCAAACCAAGGAAAAATGTAAGTTCACCCATCATGGACATCTCGAACTCCCTGCTCATGGTATCTGCAAACTCGGCAACCAAAGCATGAGAAGAGCCACCAAAGATGATATCATCCAATAAATCTGAACCAGGAGGAAATCTTTGCCATGCTTGAGAGTAAACAGGGTTTTATCAACAGAGTCCATCAAATACCCCCGCTCAAGCAGAAAAGACTTAAGTCTATCATACCAAGCCCGAGGGGCCTGCTTGAGTCCATAAAGAGCCTTATGAAGTTTAAGGACTTTATGTGGGTACTTGGGGTTTTCAAAACCAGGGGGTTGTTTTACGTAAACATCTTCGCCAATGAAGCCATTAAGAAAAGCACTTTTGACATCCATTTGATAGAGTTTGAATCCTCGGGATGTCGCAAAGTCAAGCAAAATCCTAATGGCCTCAAGGCGAGCAACAGGTGCAAAAGTTTCAGTAAAATCAATCCCTTCTAATTGAGAATAACCCTGAGCTACAAGTCTAGCCTTGTTTCTAACTAAAGTACCATCCTCCCCTTGTTTTTTTTTGAAAATCCATTTTGTTCCAATGAAGTGAACATTTGGTGGAGGATCAACTAATGACCAGACTTGATTTCTATCAAAATTTTCAAGTTCCTCATGCATGGCATTGATCCAACTAGAATCAGAAAGTGCATGACTAACATCTAAAGGCTTGAAAGAAGCAACAAAAGCAGAATTAGTGAAATGAGCATGAGAACGTGTTACCCTTTGATCAAGCTCACCAATGATCTGCTCGGGAGGATGCATCCTTTGAACATGGTGTGGAGCCTCATGGCGGGATGCAGTCTCCCCCTCAACTTGTGCATTGGAATGGTCCAAGATGACCGATGCTGAGGTAGTTGCTTCGGGACCTTGTGCCGAAGTGATCGAAGCGGGGTTGGCTTCGGGGGTCGCAGTCGAGGGTAGTAGGGGTTCATCCTCGAATTCTCCGGGATCTTCTTCTTCGAATATAGTCTGTTCCATGTCGTGTTCATTTGCCTGTTCAAAAGCAGAACTAATAGAGGGGGTTGATTCATCAAAAGTCACATCACATGACTCGATGACAGTGTTAGTCTCCAAATTATAAACACGATAAGAATGACCATGAGTGGTATAACCCAAAAAGATCTCGTCAGAAGATCACGACTCAAATTTATCCAAATTACCACGTTTTAGGATAAAGCAACGACAGCCAAAAACTAGAAGATGAGTAACCTTGGGCTGTCTCCCAAAACGTAGTTCATAAGATGTTAAGTTCAAAATTGAGCGCAAGAAGATTCGGTTTGAGATGTAACATGCAGTGTTCATGGCCTCAGCCCAGAATTTTCTAGGAGTCCTATGCTCATCGAGCATCGTCCTAGCCATCTCAACAAAAGTGCAGTTTTTCCTCTCAACGACACCGTTCTGTTGAGGAACCCGCGGAGCAGAGAATTGATGTTCTATGCCATGCTCCATGCAAAAGTCAACAAAGAGACTGTTTTTGAACTCGGTGCCATTATCACTTCGAATGAATTTTAGTGCACCAGGGAGTTCAGTGAAAAGTCTCAAAGCCAAGCTCTGAAAGTGTGAGAACACTTCATCCTTGCTGGCAAGAAAGAAGACCCAAGAGTAGCGAGAGAAATCGTCGACAATGACTAAAATATACCACTTGCTGCCTAAACAAGTAACCCGAGAAGGACCTACAGTGTCCATATGGAGAAGTTCTCCGGGTTGTTCAGTCATCACTGTGGTGACTGGCGAATGCGAAGCAGCAATCATTTTTCCATGTCGACACGGAGCGCAAACTAAATTCTTCTCAAACTTGAGCTTGGGCAATCCTCGGATCAGACCTAGGGCACTCAGACGAGCGAGCAACTCAAAGCTCATATGCCCTAGTCTCCTATGCCACTTCCAAAGCTCAGAGGTGGAATGTGCAACAAGACAACGAGAAGAACCAGATGACTCAGAAAAATCAGCTCCAAAAACTATCCCAACTATAAAGATCTTACAAACCACAACGCCATCAGAATTGAGTACTTGCGAAGTATCACGATGGAATCGCACTTCGAAGCCCTCATCAAGCAACTGAGATACAGACAACAAATTGTATCCCAGGTTTTCAACCAAAGCAACATCTTTGAGAGTGAAATTCGAGTTGATTCTTACCACACCTTTACCTTTCACTCTACTCCTTCGATTGTTGCCGAAGGTGATATGTTCCCTTTGCTTGGTTGTGGTAAGGCTGGAGAACCATGTTGCATCTCTGGTCATATGGCGCGAACAACCGGAGTCCATGATCCACGTGCCCTCCAAGCCTTGATCTGTCGCCTACACATGATAAGAATGTCTCGATCGCTCAGTGCTGGGGTGAGTGAAAAAATGACGAGGCATCCAGCACTGAGTGACACTAGTAGTAGGCACAGAAAAAGTAGACTGTCTACGCACATGATAATCGGAATGATGCAAAGTGTGAGGTCTACCTACATGCTGTGAACGAACAACATGACGAGGTCTCCTACTCTGACGAGGTACAAAGCTACTCGCCCGGGGTCTACCACCATATGGAATATGGTGAACACCTCGAGGAGCAAAACCTCTCCGAGAAGCACGAGGATCCTCAAAAGCAGGATGATAGTAAAACTCAGACTCATGCATACCTAAAGATGGGTAATGCATGTCCTGGTAACTCATCGCCTGAGAGCGTCGCTCATCCTTGATGCGACGAAAACAGAAACCAACCAAATGACCCACCCGCTGACAGTAGGAATAATGAAAAATTCTCCTAGGGGCACTCTCATGGGTCTTAGGAGCAACTCTCACAGGCTCCTTGGGCTTCTGCTGAGTGGTTTTCTTTGGAGGGTTTTTCTTGGCAGGAGGAGTGGTTTTCTTTTGAGCTCGGGTAGGTTTTTTGGCTGATGGAGTGTGTAACAGAGCTCTCTCTTTCTCTAGGGTAGTGGGAGAGGTAAAAACAGTTTTGTTTCCACTATCTGAAGGGATCCTCTCAAAACCCAAACCTAGAGCTAACCCTGCTCTGTCAGCACACATCTTGGTCTTGGCCAAGAGCAAATCCATCCTACCCTTTCCCTCAGTGTATTTATTAACCACGGAAATAAGATATTCATTTTCTGACATGAGGTTCTCAGCTCGCTCTCTAATAGTGCCTAGCTGGTCCTTAAGGGTAATGCATGTGTCACAAACAGGCTGCACATCCTTAGAACTACCGGCCCTCTCCAATCTAGCCTCTAAATCATGAACATGTTTATCACGTAAATTAATGCTCTCGCGCAATAAAGAACAGTTCATGCATTCAATATCATCATGAGGTCTAGAATCCACCACCAAAAGCTGCTTCTGTGCAGTCTCAAGCTCAGAAAGAGTTTGAGCATGTACAGAACGCAACTGAGCAAGCTCACCCATGACTACAGTACAAGATTCACATTCAGCATCATTTACTTTAGACTTAAGCATGGCATATTCAGTAGAAACAGATTCTAGCCTAAGTCTAAGGTCTTTTCTTTCTCTAGCGGCTTGCACAAGTAATCTATCCTGACCAAGAACTACTTCATTCAGCTCATCTAATTTTATTGAAAGCTGGTCATAGGATAGAGGTACCTCAGATGAGTCAAGCTCATCGCCGTTGTGATCGCTGTCGGCCATGAAGCAAAGGCCGGTGAAGTCTCGTCCCTTCTTGTTCTTCTTGTCCTCCTTCCTTGGGGACTCCTCCTCCTCAGAGCTCAACTCCTCAGTTGAGGAAGTGTTGATGTCGCTGAGAGCAGCAACAAATGCTCTGGAAGCGGCTTTGGCTACTCTTTTAGCCACCTTGCCGCGCTTGCTCTTCACAAAGGGTTTCCTCTCCTTTTTGTGGTATTTGGGGCGCTCACTCTCATCTCTCTTTTTGAGCTTAGGGCAATTCGCCTTGATATGAGAAGTGTCGCCACATTCAAAGCAACCACTAAAACCACTTCTCCTCTGATCCCGTCTCTCATGATGAAAGCGGGTGAACCTTCTGGCAATGAGAGCAAGCTCATCATCATCCAGAGTATCCACCTGCTCCTTTGTGACGGAGACCAGGGAGGACAAAGCAAAACCATCTGCAAGAACACAAGTACCAGATGTGCTTGGTTCTGCAGCGGTGCCACGGCTAGTGCTAGAAACCAATGCCAATGGCTGTGGCAAAGAGCTTCTGTGCACAGCAAGAGATGCCTTGGCAATCTCTGTGGACTTCAGCTTGCTGAAGAGCTCATCACACGTCAATGTGTCATAGCCTGCGGACTCCTCAATGCTGGATATCTTCACTTCCCATTTGCTACGATCAAGAGCATAGAGAAGCTTGATAGCCCTGTCATGATCATTGTAAGCAAGCATCCCGTTGGACCGCAAGTTACTCACTATCGCATCAAAGCGAGAAAACATGGCATCTATAGATTCACCAGGTGCCTGCACAAACAGCTGATACTGTTGATTGTATGTGCTTTGGCGCCTGGCCTTGATCTGTGTAGAGCCCTCATGAAAAATAGTGAGTGTTGTCCAGATTTCCCTAGCAGTCCTAAGGTGCTGCACCCTATCAAACTCACTTCTACTCAAACCAATGAACAGTATATTTCTTGCCTTGGAGTTGGCATTATATTGATCCTTCTCTGTTTGAGAGGTCGAGTATCAGGGATGGAGTATTGTGAGTCCACAATCTCCCAAATTGCATTTCCTTGGCTTAGCAAGTAAGCCTCCATGCGCACCTTCCAGTATGCAAAATCAGTCCCATCGAACAGAGGAATTTTACTAGCTCTGTCCATGTCGCCAACAGATCACAAAACCGGTTAAGGTCAACTGGTGATCTTAACCAGCTCTGATACCAATTGTTGGACCGGAAATGGCGAACAGAGGGGGGTGAATGGGAGCTTTTAAAAACTTGGGCTAAAAATAGCCTACTGTTTTAATTCTGTCTACTGCGGAACAGGCTTCGAACACCAACCTTCGAAGGTCTGGTTCGGAGGTATTTGACAGCTCCGAACACAGGCTTCGCAAGGAGTAAAAGTCCGAAGCCAAGAAGACTTCGCTTCACCCACAACCCCGAAAACAACTCTACTAAGTCAGTGCAGGCTCCGCACACAGGGTGCTTCGAGCAGGCTTCGCACTTCACCCTTCGCACGAGTGGACTACCCTCTGAGGACTTCGACCTAATACTTAGCGACAACAACTGGTGCTGGGCTTCGTACTGCGAAGGTCTAAACGCACACTATGCGGACTTCGCTAAGGGCTTCGACACGAGAAGCAACACGGGCTTCGATCAGGGCTTCGCTAGTAAGCAGCGAGGTCTAGCCTCCTGTTACACAGAGTGAACGCACACTGAAAAGCACACTTCGCACAAGACACACTTCACCTAGACAGGCTTCGGTGCACTACTACTAGCGAGGTATGCAAACAAGCTCAAGCAGAAAAATGAACACAGAAGCAGGGCTTCGCTGCTTGAACAAGGAACACAAAATGAACTCAGGATGAATACAACGTGTGGTGGCTAGTACAGGAGCTCAACAGTAAATGCTCAAAGTGTTGGATGTTACCTACCCAGCCCCCATATTTATAGCCACTATTCACCCAAGTGAAATGACTACTTTACCCCTAGGGTTTACATTGGTTTTGTCTCTACAGAACAGAGGGGTACAAACGGTAGTCAACTTTATTCTGGAGGCTTCTCTGTCAGCTTTGCAGAGGGGACAGCGTCAGCTTTTTGCAGAGCAGACAATGTCAGCCATTGCAGTCTTTGACCTTTCCGGAGCCCCCCTTCGCACGCGAGGGGTGCGGTAGCTTCGGTGAGAAGCCTTGAGCCTGATGGCCTTCGCTTCAACGAAGTTAGTCTCCGATACAGTGACGGTTTTGAGCCGAAGCCGTCAAAGCCCTTGGGCCTTCGCACCAACACCCTCGGAGTGGACCACCACGGCTTCGCAGCTACTCCCAGCTCGAACTCCGTCAGTCCATGTACCGAAGCCATGCATGGCCGAAGCACCACAAGTCAACCTCGCTCCGGAGCTAGCCTCGCTCCGAAGCCTTCCTCACTCCGAAGCCCCACCTTCGGAGTACCACCCTTCGAAGTCCCTCCTTCGTCCAAGGCCTCCGCATGAAGCATTCAATGAGCACTTCGTCGCAGTGTCTCTCCCCGAGCACACTCCTCGACGAGCCCCACCCGGACCATGCCTTCGATGCGCCTCGACTTCTGAGACCTTCGTCGGGTAACCTTCGAGTGTCTCCCTCTGGAGCACACCTCGAACACGTTGCCTCTGCTGAGGACTTGATCCACCATACTCCGAAGTCACTCCATCCGGAGTACCCTTCAAAGTGCCTCGCCTCCGAGGACTTTGTCTTGGAGTACCTTCACCCGGAGCCACGCTCCGCACTTACTGCCTTCTCCTGGTGCACCTCGACCCGAGGTCCAACCTAGACCCCTTCGCAGCCTCCGTGATGGAGCTCCCCGCTCCACTGGCATCAAGCCTCCCGCTTGACCCAGGTTCACCTGCTACGAACCGTTCGTCGCCTCCGAAGTCCCCTGCGCACCACAGACAAACAGACAAGTGTATCCAGTACTCCGGAGACCTCTCCGGGTTAGCAACCTTCGGCACACACTCCGGTGTACCGCCCAAAGTACCGAGACCTTCGGTACAAACCCAGTCATCGTGTACTGTCGGACCCCTCCGACAGGCACACTCCGCTGCAACAGCTGCAGCAATCAAACCACCGAACCCTTCGGTGAAACCACCTTCGAACACCTTCGGAGGTATCCCTTCAAAACAGATGTTAAACACGGTCAATCACTCATCACAGGCTCCGAAACCAACCCTTGGTTTCTCACATCTTCATCCTCCGAGTACGTAGATTGGTTTGACTTGGAGTATCAGGCCGAAGACCCTGTAGAGGCTAACTCCGAAAGGCTTCTGACTTAGGCTGAACTTCAAGAGGAGCAGAAAAAATTGCGAGTTTCGAAGAAGAAAAGAAGCACTCGAACTAAAAAGACAGTTTCGACGGCTTCAAGCTCCGGAGGTCGAAGTAGCCTTTGAAGTAGTTCTAGAGGCCGGATGGGCCTCCGATTTTATCTAGGCTTAGACCAAAATTTCTCTTGATGTAAAGTATGATTATTCAATTAATATGACTTGCTTCGAAAGCATCTTGTTGTTCCTTACTCTCCTGCCCCTCCTTGTGGGTGGGGGACCGTACGCATTGCGATAGGGTCCATCGGACACAATGATTTACACAACAATCTAATGCTTCGCACAACACTTAGTAATCATACTTTACTTTTTCGTAGAGTTCTTCGGACTATACGTTTGTATTATGATGTTTGTAGGTTTCGGAGCTGAATTTATACTTGTAAACTCCCATATTAGTCGCTTAGGACTTTAAAAGTGTCTCATTGTCCGGAGCCTTGAAACCTTATTGCTTGGTCACCTTCGACTCTTTTACAGATGCTTCGAACCCGGAGGCCGGAAATCTGTTCTTTTAAAGTCCTTAGACTCTTCTACGGATCCTAACAAGCCAGAGCCTAGAATCTGTAGGCTGGCCATCTTCGGCTCTTTTACAGATGCTTCGAACCCGGAGGCCGAAAATCTGTTCTTTTAAAGTCCTTAGACTCTTCTACGGATCCTAACAAGACGGAGCCTGGAATCCGTAGGCTGGCCACCTTCGGCTCTTTTACCGATGCTTCGAACCTGGAGGCCAGAAATCTGTTCTTGTAAAGTCCTTAGACTCTTCTACGGATCCTAACAAGCCAGAGCCTGGAATCCGTAGGCTGGCCACCTTCGGCTCTTTTACAGAAGCTTCGAACCCGGAGGCCGGAAATCTTTTCATTTAAAATCCTTAGACTCTTCTATGGATCCTAACAAGCCGGAGCCTAGAATCCATAGGCTGGCAACGGAGCCCTTGAACCAATGGTTCGAAGGTCGTTGCCCGGGTTCTTAGAAAGATGCTTGTCTCCGCAAGCATCTCCGTTCTCCTGATGCGTCCACCAGGAGTAAGGGATATTTGAAGAGCAAACAAGATTCGAACCTCCACTTTTATTTAGAAAGGAACTTTTACAATTGATTACAAGGAGCCCCTAAGCGTAATAACGCTTAAGGTGCTCCGCATGCCATGCATGCTTCAACTCCTCCCCTTCTAAATTAGCTAATTTAAACGAGCAGGGGCACCCTGAGCGTAGCACAATATATGGTCCTTCCAATTTATTTCCTAGCTTCCCCGGGGCTATTACACTTCGCAAAACTAAATGACCTGGCCTAAGCTCGTTCGGCCTTATCTTCGGGTCATACCATGTTTTTGTTTGGTCTTTGTACTTCATCAGATTGGCGACAGCTCAAAGCCTTGTTTCTTGTGACAAGTCTAGCGAAGTGTTCCTCTCATCTTCATCTCCAGGTTCTACTACGCGAAGGGATCCACCCTTGAGCTCCGTAGGAGTCATGGCCTCATCTCCGAATAGCAGCCTGAATGGGGTAAAGCTTGTGGACCTAGCTTGAGCGGTCCGAATGGACCATAAAATCTTAGGGAGTTCTTCGGCCCACAGCCCCTTGGCCAACCCAACAATCCTTCAATTCAGACCGGAGAGAATATTCCCGTTGGCTCGCTCGACGGCTCCATTGGATTGTGGGTGGCGAACTGCTGCGAAGCATAACTTGATGCCCAGTTCTTCACAAAATTCTTTAAATGTTTCAGCTTCGAACTGGGTTCCATTATCCATAGTTAGCTCCCTTGGCACTCCGAACCTGCATATGATATTTTGCCAAAAAAAATTTTGCACATTTCTTGAAGTGATAGCAGTTAGGGGTTCTGCTTCGACCCACTTAGAAAAATATTCAATTGCTACCACTACAAACATCAAGCCGCCTTTTTCCATTGGAAAAGGGCCGATGAGATCCATTCCCCATCGTGCCATTGGCCATACCGGGGCAATAACTTGAAGTGGTACTGGTGGACGATGGCTCCATCTTGCCATCCACTGGCATTCCTGACAGGTTTGAACCAATTCCTCTGCATCTCTTATAATTGTCGGCCAGTAGAGCCCCTGCCGAAGTGTCTTTCCTGCTAGAGCACGGGGGGCTAGGTGGCTTCCACATAAACCTTCGTGAATGTCCTGAAGTATATCTTGGCCTTTGGGTTGTGGGATGCACCGGAGTAGAGGAGAACAAACTTCGACTTTGTATAACACTCCATTGACAAGCTTATAATTTCGAGCCCTTGCTTGCAACCTTCAAAAATCAGGGCCTTCTCACAAATCTGCGCTATTTTGCAAGACATCCATTATCGGAGCCCGCCAATCTGTAGCTGGGATGCAAACGACTTCTACAGAGGGTAATTGATTTACTGTAGGCTTGTCTAGTTATTCATAGAAAGCACCCGCCGGGAGGTCCAATGCTCTGGCTGTAGCCTTCGCTAGAATGTCTGCAAGTTGATTATCTGCTTGAGGGATACTTCGAACAGAAAATCCTTTTAATACTGCTTCTGTTTTGCGGATTTCTTCCAGATACTTTGCCAGATGTGGGTTCCTTGCTTGAAATCTTTTGTCAACATGCCCTGCGATGACTTGGGAATCTGTTTTAATTATTATCCTCGCTGCTCCAAGTGCCTTCGCCTTTCGGAGGCCTAGCAGGATTCCTTCGTACTCTGTGATATTATTTGTGGTCTTAAAGTTGAGCCTCGCAGAATACATGGCCTTTTGCCTCGACGGCGATATTATTATAGCTCCAGCTCTGGCACCGGATGTCTGATAAGCTCTGTTAGAAAAAATTGTCCATAAACCTTCGGAGGGCTCTTCTGGAGCGCAAACAGCAGATGGAGTCCACTCTGCTACAAAGTCAGCTATGATCTGGGATTTGATAGTTGTTCTCACCATGAAGGAAATTCCGAAGGAGGCTAGCTCGACAGCCCATTTTCTGATCCTACCTATAGAATCTTTGCTCTGAAGCATGTCACCAAGAGGATACGAGGTAGGAACGATTAGGTTATGAGATAGAAAGTAATGCCTTAGCTTCTGCGAGGCCATTACTAAAGCATAAGCAAATTTCTCGAGCTCGGAGTATCTTGTCTTTGCTCCGGACAAAGCTTCTGAGACGAAATAAACTGGGTTTTGCACCAGCTTTCCCTTAATCTCAACTTCTCTAACCAATACTGCACTTACTGTGGAGCCCATTGCTGCAAGATAAAGAAGGAGAGTTTCTTCTGGGAGGGGCACAGTAAGTGTCGACAGGCTTCCAAGGTATTCTTTGATACCATCGAAGCTCTTCTAGCACTCCGGCGTCCAGTTGAAACTTTCGGACCCCTTTAGAGCTTTGAAAATTGGAAGGCTTCATTCGGATGAGCTGGCCAGGAATCTGCTGAGAGCTACGAGCCGTCCTATTAGCTTCTGGACTTGCTTCAAATTTTCTGGTGGAGCCATTCTTTGCAATGCACTTATCTGCGTTGGGCTAGATTCGATTCTCCTACTCGAAACTAAGTACCCTAGCAGTTTTCCTGCTTGCGCCCCAAATATACATTTTTCAGGGTTGAGGCGGACTCCACATGTTCGGAGGCTCTCAAATGTCTTAGCTAAGTCTAGACTATGCTGGTGCTTTACAGCACTCTTTATTACAATGTCATCCATATAGGCTTCGACATTTCGGCCTATTTGGTGACCTAGAGCCTTAGCTATCAAACGTGAGAATGTGGCTCCGACATTCCGCAAGCCAAAAGGCATTCTTACATAACAAAATACTCCGGATGGGGTTATGAAACTTGTCTTGGCTTCGTCTTCGCGCTTTAGCCAGACTTGATGATAACCGGAGTAAGCATCGAGGAAATTCAATAATTCGGAGCTAGCTGTAGAATCCACCAGCTGGTCTATTCGGGGCATAGGGTAGGGGTCTCGCGGGCATGCTTTATTTAATGATGTAAAATTGATGCACATGCGCCATTTGCCAGAGCCCTTTTTCTTGACAAAAACAGGGTTAGCCAACCACTCCGTGTGGGCTACTTCCCTGATAATTCCAGCCCTTAACAATTTTTCCACTTCTATCTTGGTGAGGTCTGCCCTCTCTGCAGACAGCTTACGGAGCCCCTGGCGTACTGGCCTAGCCTTCGGGTTGACGAGCAGACTATGCTCGATGATACTCCGGTCAACCCCGGTGATGTCTTCGTCAGTCCAGGCAAAGACGCCCAAATTTTGCTTGACTACTTCTTCCAACAAGGCAGCTATCTCTGGAGATAGCCCTTTGCCGAACTGTATTGGGTACTCTTTGCCATCTTTCAGAATTATTTTTGTGATGACATCATCTTCTGGGCTTGGCTTGAGGGAAAGGCCCTTCGAAGAGTTCGAAGACTTAGGAACCTCCTCGGTATGCTCCGTCACACTATGTACTTGCCGAGGGTCCAACGGTTGGTCGTGACCATACTCCGTTCTTCGGGCTACAACTTGGTCTCCTGAAATAGTGACAACTCCACCTTGCGTGGGCATCTTGATACATAGATAGTTGTGATGAGCTATAGCCCCAAACTGGTTTAGCAATCCCCATCCAAAAATTAAGTTGTAGGCTTATGGGGCGTCGACGACGTTGAAGATCACCTCTTCCACCCTGGCCAAGGGCCCCTCTCCGAAGGCAACCTCGAGGCCTATTTGGCTGAGGGCATCGAGAGGCGGACCTGCGAAACCTTGAAGTGGCCGGGCCGCTGGAAGTAAATGCCTCCGAGGTATGCACATCTGATCGAAGGCCTGGACAAAAAGTATGTCTGTGGAGCTCCCGCCGTCCACACGGATCCTTCGAACTTCCACCCTAGCTATATCTGCTGAAATGACCAAGGGGTCAGCATGAGGGAACTTCACCCCCACAACATCATTGGCAGTAAAGGAAATAGGTACATGAGACCATTCGGGCATTCTCTCCACGGAATTCGAGGTCCCTATGTGTCCTACTTCGCGGACGTATTCTCGCCGCTGCCTTTTGGACATGTTACCGAGGGTCCCCCTCCGAAGATGGGCAGGACCACTCGCTTGCCGAGGTCTTGGGGGTCTTCCTGCTTAGGTGGTGGCATAATGTTGGCCACCGGTAGCTGCATGGGGACTTCGGGGGCTCTGACCGTTCCGCTGGAGGGGTTCGATCCGAAGTACCTCACCCTGTACTTCGTCCTAGGTATTCACCTCGAAGGGTTAATACCACCTTACAATCTTTCATTTCATGGCTTCTATTCTCGCCATGCACGCAGAAGAAAAAGCTCTGGTGTCTGCCAGGTATTCTTTCTTGGGGCTTCGGTGCTCCAGCCTTCAAGCCTTGCGCTTGCTGAAAGTTGGCAGGTGCCTTCGGAACGGAGGGTGCGATGTTCAACACCTCTGAGCGGAAGTGCTTCTTTCCCCACCTATGATCGTTGAAGCGATTGTCGTCCTCAAGTAGTTGGGAAGGACTAAGGAAAAGTTCCTAGTTTACGGTGCTGAAGAGGAGCTTGTTGTAAGTGGTTACACGGATGCTAGCTTTCATACCGATAAAGATGATTCTTGATCACAATCTAGTTTTGTGTTCTGCATCAATGGAGGCGCATTGAGTTAGAAAAGTTCCAAGCAAGATATGGTGGCCGATTCTACAACAAAAGCTGAGTATATCGCTACTTCAGAAGCGGCGAAGGAGGTCGTTTGGATCAGTAAGTTTGTTTTTGAGCTGGGTGTTATTCCTAGTGCGTCCAGTCCAGTGGACCTCTATTGTGATAATAGTGGTGCCATTGCGCAAGCCAAGTGTAACACCCCAAATTTTCAGAGAAATAAAAATACCATTTAAAATATTTTTCTGGAAATAATTCATTTTGAAATACCTTAAATACCCTTGTAAGCTTAATTGAACTAGAACCTAGATGAAACCTTCAAACCAGGGGCTAGAAAATTTTGTATGTGATCCCAAGGGCAAGATATATTTTTGAGAATTTTTACTAATTTTTATCACCCTAGGAATTAGCCCAAATATTTTAAACCAATTTCAGCAATTAAATTTATTCGGAAAACATTTTAAACGGTAACGGGCCTCCCTCCCTCAATCTCCCCCAATCGGCCGGCCTAGCCCGCTCCCTTCCCGCGCCTCAGACTGACAGAAGGGCCCAACACGTCAGCGACCCCCCCTCTCCCTCCGCGCACGCCCGACAGATCGACCCCACCTGTCGGCGCCAACCGACCCCTCTCGGCCAAGCCCGACCCACCCCGTCATTCTCGCCCGTTGCCTCACCCGCGCCCACTGACCGCCTTGGCCCACCTATCAGACCCGTCGTCTCCATGAGATCCACCCCCAAATCCCCCCCCTCACCGGCCGACGCCTTAACGTGCCTCGGATCCACTGCCCCCGACCCCCTCCCCTCAAATTGAGCCCGACGATCGTTTCCCCCATTAAAACCAACCCGATCACGTCCCGGTTCGATGAACCTGCATACAACCCAAGCTCGCCGGCGTTGAAACACTTTTACTCTCGGTCACCATCAATTGCAACCCCTCGGCCCCGCCAGTGACCCTATTTAAAACCCCCTAGTACCCCGCGTCCACCCCTCGCTAACACTCAGAACGAAACTGACCAGAACGCCCGTGACACTCACTTTAACGCCTCACCGCCGTCCCTTGCTCCAGCCACCGCTCGCCGTCGCCGGAGTCCTCCTCCGCACTCAGTGACCGTACCTCTGTGACCGCCGGTGCCACCTCGACCCCGGCCATCACTCTGTCATCGACGAACCCTGCCGAAGCACCATTGCCGATGAGGACCCGAACGCCTCCATCGCCTATGCTCATCGCCGGCCACACTCCGCCGACCTCTCACCTCGCAACAGTGCCATCATGATCCCCTTGTCGCCCTGGTTCTATTTTAGCTCTTAGATCTGGTCGTCGTCACTCGCCATGGCCGCTAGGCTCACGCCGTCGCCGGAGAAGATGACCGACACGGGTCGAGTACCCGTGCCGTGTCAGATTCAATCGCGACCGTGCGATCTGGATCCGACGGTGGCGATTAAATCACCTGTGTGATTTAATCAGATCCGTCAGATCTCAACGAATCAATATAACTTAATCTGAGCCGTCCGTTCTTATTTAAAACCCGTGTTTAATCTGAGCCACCCGATGCGTACCGGTTCGGCGTTTTAATCGTGGCCGTCCGCGTCCACTTAATACCCCTGCCTCGCCCGTGGCTGCCCGATTGCGATCCAATGGTGGATCTGGATCCGTCGCACGCGCATAGTGCGCGGGTTCATGGTGAATCCGGTTCACCGTGGACCGACGCCTGTTTTTGGTTTAATTTAAATTCTAGAAATGGTTTTAAACTTCTAAAATTCATATCTTGCGCATTTTAACTCCAAAATTACCAATTCAATTCCAGAAAATTTAGAATTTTATTTTCTACATGTTAATGCAATAAAAACAGTAGGTTTATATTGAGTATTTTATTTTTATGTAATAACATATTCATATGCACTTTAGGATAAACTCAAATTTGTCCATTTCAACCTTAGAAAAATTTATCTTTTATTCTTTTCATATTAATGTAATAAAACCACTAGGTTTACACTGAACCTCCTATTTTAAATAAGATAGAAGGATAAAATACATTTTTACTCCTCTTTAGGAAGGCCTTTATTCCATTAAAGTTAATTCTAAAATATCCATAAAATAAAATTTAGGAACTTAACAGCTATATTTTCCTTGATTCAAACAAATCAAAACCTCTATGCTTATTGTGTGATTTTGGAATGTTTATTGAATGTTATGTTTATTACTTTTGTCAAAAAGACTACGACGCCGCCGAGGAGCCGGAATACTTTCCCGAAGTTCCTCCCTCCCCTTTCGCTGAACAAGGCAAGTCACCAAACCAATCTTTTGAGCATATTGAACCCATGTTTTACTAAACTATCGCTAAAACACATAGGATATACATGCATTAGCCAAATGAAACCCTTACAATATATTTATTAGGATCCCCCGACCTTGATGTGCAACCCAAGCCATGCTATCTAGCCTAAACTCGTTGTCACCATATTATTAGTACTATTAGCTAGTGTCCAATGTACCGGCACGATTGCTATAGGATTAAAAATGAGTCGTAGCGATTGGAATCTACTATATGATCCCCGTTATTCTCATCTCTGGAATGCTGTTGGTGATAGAGTTATGGTTATGAGTGTATGCATGGTGGGTTCCGGGTGCAAGCTAGGGCATTGGTCGGTAGCACCCGGGGCACTATAAGGACCGGTCTGCGGGATCCGTTGCAATACACTTCCGTACTAACCACAAGTCTAATGGGTAAGTCCTAACTAAGGTATGGAGTGTTCCAAACCGAGGCCACCACTTGGAGATGGGTCAAGCAGCACCTGCGGGTGGCTTGTACTAATGTGGCACAAAAGGGGGTGCGACGTTAGCCGGGATGCGGCCCGGCACACTGGCGAAACCTAGAGCGGGTGGTTATCGCTTGGAGCATTTCATGCTGAGGTTTTGGCACGAGTTCCTGTGGTATGGGTCACCTCGTTACACTTTGGTGTATGGGATGAGTGCGTGCCTTGTGGGTACATTTGTACACCTCTGATCAGAGTCATAAATCTTTTCAAAAAGCTGAGCCCATGGTCAAGGGCGGGTTGGGTGACATCCCACAGTTAGTTTACTTTTAAATGGATGTGTATGATGGTTTGACATGTAAGGACTGTTGTGCGAGGATGGAAAATGTACTCCTCGAGTTAGATGGTATTATGATGTTCATGTTTATTATTCCGCTTGATAAAATTTGACTACACTAAATGCAATAACTGAAAATGTACTTTTCCGCACTTCTAGCCATTACCCTTCCTTTGATATTACATTGCATTACTATTTGCACTTGCGGTGGCTTGTTGAGTACTCTTTGTACTCATACCCATTGGACACACCATTCAGAGGATGCCTAGTACGAGGAAGATGGTCTGGAGTAGCGACCCAGTCAAGAAGAAGATCCTGAAGAGGGCGTTCGTCATGCTTTTTATTGTTTATTTTATTTTTACTCTTTTGTAATAATGTGGTCTGCGTACCACGAATGTTTGCCGTATGTACATTGTCGCATGATGAACCTCTTGCATTATTGTTTTTCTTTGGAAAATCAATAATGTTCTAATTTATTAAATCGAGGCGTCACAAGATGGTATCAGAGCCGACTTGACTGTAGGAAGCCAAACGGACCAGCCTAGCACTTAGTTGGATGAAAACTACTTTATGAAAACCTACTTTATAACTTTGTTCCTCTCCTCACTTTCCTTCAACTTGTTGTTTTTGTAGATGCCGGTCTACCAAGTGCATAGCTTCTGCCGCCACTTCGAGGGATTCGTCAGGGAGCTCTGTATGATGGTCACCTTCCTTGGGTTCCTCTTTGAGCCTGAGTTCCATGGGATGTACATGGAAGAGTTCACAGGAACCTGCGACGTCTCCCTTACCATCCACGGATCTGGCGAGCACCTTCCGTTCCTCATGGCAGCACTTGGGGGCCCAACCTTCGACGTCGCATGCCAACGCGTCGCCCTCCAAGCCCTCATGGAGCTGAGGATGATCTATGATGATCATCTTCAAAACACGTCCTTCCGGCTCATGCCGAAGCGCACTCCCGGTGCCCACCATAACATCTACATCGGAGTTCACTCTGATCGCGATCCGGTCATGGCCCGGCAGACGTGCCTTCTTCAGGCCATGGACGATCTCCATTACGAGGCCGTGCTTGATGCCGAGGAGCACCACGAGGCGGTCGAGTTCCTTTGTCAGGAGTTGAAGAACTTGATCCAACAAAATGGCGAGCTGCAGTGTAAGATAATACAGCTGCAGAAGGACATAGCGGAGATGGTCCCCCTCGTCCCGAGGAGGAAGAAGCCCATCCGCGAGCCTGCCCCTCGCCCCAAGAGGATCCCGCCACACCCCACGGCCGCCGGACCATCCAACTACAGCGCTCCTGCCTTGCGCCCCGCCATCGTCTCTGACCCCATCATCGAGAATTTTCTCGAGCCCACCGTCCCTCAGAACCCTTGTGGTTCCAAGAGCACGGAGACCGCCTCCGATGGCGAGTAGACGATAGCCATCGTTGATTGATGTATGAATAAGTTTTGTGAATGTGGTGCTACCTGCAACAACTTGTGTTGTGGGTAGGATAAAATAAAAACTTTGATGTAATGAACTTTTATACCACTTTGATAAATATATATGAGCCTGTATGGGATTTTCTAGCGAAATATTTGTTTCACAACTTTTATCATATGACTAAAGATCTTATGTGTTCAGAAAATGGCCGACAACCAGAACACTGGGTCTAACAACGGAGAAGGGGCAAGCAACGGTTTGCCCGGAAGTGTTGTGCCCAACTGGGGCGCAACGGGCCAACGTCAGACTGGGCCACCCTCCACTAGCCATCCCACCTTGGCGGAGATGATGGCTAATCAGAACCAGCTGATTACCGCCCTCCTCACCCAGATGCAGCACCAACAGGCGTAGTTGGATTGGCTGCAGAATGTGGAGCCCGCCCCTCATGCACCAGCCCCCGCGCCCGTGCCTCAACTCTCATAGTTCTTACACGTGCGTCCCCCGATCTTCTCTAGCACCACAAACCCTATGGAGGCCGGAGATTGGCTCTGCACCATCGGGAATAAGTTGGACCTCCTCCCCTGCACCGACCGGGAGAGAGTGGCATTCGCCACTCATCAGCTCTATGGTCCCGCCGCAGAATGGTGGGACCACTACCGTGAGTCCCAACCGGAGGACCACGTGGTGACTTGGGCGGAATTCACCATCACCATTCGCGCTGCCCACGTCCCCGCCGGAGTCATCTCGGTGAAACAGCAGGAGTTCCACGACCTACAACAAGGTAGCCGAACTGTCATGGAGTATCTCCATGAGTTCAATCGTCTGGCCCACTACGCGCCAGAAGAGGTGCGAACCGACACCCTCCGTCAGGCCAAGTTCCTCTGGGGACTTAAGGATGAGCTGTCCATTCAGCTCGTCGCCACCGACTACGCCGACTTTCAACGGTTGGTGAATAAAGCGCTCATCCAAGAGACTGAGTAAAATAACTTGGACCTCAAGAAGAGGAAGATGATTGCGTTCAAGCATCATCAGGTGAACCCTCAGAGGCCCCGCTTCGTCCCTCCACCACCAGCGCCCGCCTACCATCCTCGGCCCGTCTACAGGCCGCCTCACGCCACCAGTGGATCCAACGCCGGGCATTCTCGCTCCGCTCCACCAGCTCCGGCCGCTCAGCCGACACCCGTCGCCAAGGCCCCGATCATGAGGGACCGCCAAGGGAAGCCGGTTGTCTGCTTCAATTGCCGAAAGGTAGGGCACTACGTGCATCAGTGTCCTCACCCCAAGCAGCCTCAAGGCGCAGCCCCCAATCAGGCAGTTCACACCCGCATCAACCACATCAGTGCGGAGGAAGCTCAGGAAGCCCCTAAAGTCGTACTCGGTACGTTTACCGCCAATTCCATACCAGCAATAATACTGTTTGACTCTAGAGCAACACACTCTTTCATCTCGGAGGACTTTGTGAAAACCAATGACTTGGAAGTGCTCCCCCTACCAGCCCCCATGATGATTGCCACCCCAGGCAATAAAACCTTAGCCCACCTATTCAGCCCTAAGGTAAAAATACTGATTCAAGGAATATTATTCCAGGCCGAGCCAGTCCTCATTAATTGTACCGGACTCGACCTCATCCTAGGGATGGATTGGTTGATGAAGCACAAGGGAGTGATCGACTGTGCCAGCAAGTCCGTAACTGTGACCAACCCCGAAGGCGAAGCCGTCACTTTTCGGATGACCAACCGCAAACCTCGTGGGGTGTCTCTCTACTCACTAGCCCTAGAGGAAGTGCCCGTAGTCAAGGAGTACGTGGACGTCTTCCCAGAGGACCTACCAGGGATGTCTCCCAAGCGGGAAATCGAATTCAGAATCGAGCTTGTCCCCGGGACCACTCCAATCTCCAAGCGCCCATACCGGATGGCCGCCAATGAACTAGCCGAAGTCAAGAGCAACATCGAAGACCTGGAACAAAAAGGGTACATTCGACCGAGTACCTCACCCTTGGGTGCACCGGTTATCTTCGCCGTGAAGACGGACAAGACTAAAAGGATGTGCGTGGACTATAGAGCCCTGAACGACGTAACCATCAAGAACAAGTACCCACTGCCTCGGATCGATGACCTGTTAGATCAGCTAAAAGGATCCTCGATGTTTTCCAAGATTGACCTCAGGTCAGGTTATCACCAATTGAGGATTAGAGAAAAAGACATCCCCAAGACTGCCTTCACCTCTCGTTATGGACTATACGAGTATACTGTGCTGTCGTTCAGACTCACGAATGCCCCGACCTTTTTCATGAACATGATGAACAATGTATTCATGGAGTTCTTGGATAAGTTCATCATGGTATTCATCGACGACATCCTCGTCTACTTAAAGACCAAGGAAGAACATGAGACACACCTCCGTCTGACCCTCAGAAAGCTAAGGGAACCGCATTTGTATGCCAAATACAGCAAGTGCGAGTTTTGTTCATCAGAGGTGAAGTTCCTCGGTCATGTCATATCTACCGGAGGAATAGCTGTGGACCCAACCAACGTAGAAGCAGTGACCAACTGGCTATAACCCACGAACGTGACCGAGATCCTAGGTTTTCTCGGATTGGCCGGATACTACCACCGATTCATCGAGAACTTTTCAAAGATAGCCAAGCCTATTGATGAGGACATCACTTCGCCTGATACACACATGGAGCCTCCACCTAAAATTCAACTACAAGGACCAATCACACGCGCACGTGCCCGTCGCTTGAACCATGAGGTTAATTCTTTCCTTAGCAACTATGTTAATATTTGTTTGGATGGGATGCTACTGAATACTAGTGATATGTTGTTGCTTAGGAACATGGGAGATGGAATAGGAGAGTTGGAGTTGAAGACGGAATCGCACGGATGATTTGAAGTCAAGAATTTGCTGGTTCGGACTACATCAACCACCCTGCACCAAAATGGGCATAACTTCCTCATACGAAGTCCGATTGGCGCGTTCTTGGACTTTTTGGAAAGCTAAGGAGAAGACGGATCTTTTGCCATTGGTTTCGTCTCATTTGGAGTCTCGAGTCGATCTGTGTGATTAAAACAGTCCTGCGTGACAGAACTGGGCCGTGTTGGCCCATAATCCGAGTCTGTACATCTTCTAGCCCACAGCCCAAGTCTGTTCGCCTCCCACAGGCTGCCCACGCCCTATATATTCTTTCCAGACGCCTTTAGGGTTAGGTTTTGCTTTGTTTGCATCTACACTTGTGTGTTTAGATCCCGCCTCTTGCACCGGACCGATTGGCTGCTGCATTGGCGTTTGTGAAACCTCACCTTATCATCGTTTGTCTGTGATTTGGCATTCGACTTGTATCCTTCCTGTTCTTGCTTGTGTTCTTGGGTTCGCTTGCAGGAATTAGCCTTCGTGGCGAGGTCAATCGCGTTCTGCGTGGTTGATAACCAACGGAGACAGTGGTGTAACGATTGCAAGGTTTTGATCCGCCGGACCGGAGCCTTGGATCGCCAACGTCGAGATTCTCCACCAACCCAAGTTTATCCTTTACCTAGCGGAAGATCGGGACCAATCCCCCATCAGTTGGTATCAGAGCTCAGATTTCCCGTTAGGTAATCTCGATCTTCTTTTGTTTTTACCCAGAGTCCAGAAAACCGCACCAAAAAAAATTCCCCACCGAGAACCCCTTTGTGCCTTGCGATTTTAATTTCAGTTTTAATCTTGTTGAGTTTGTGTTCTTGGTCGAGTCTTGTTGCTGGTTTAGTAATCCCTTTGTGTCGTTTGAGTAGTAGTTGTTCTTGTGTCTCAAAAAAATTCCAACCGAAAAACCCCCCTTCCGCAACCCTATTTTGTTTTCCACATTGAGTCTTTGTGACCCCCCTTCAGTAAAACAGGCATAACTTTTCGCTCGTTTGGCAGAAAAATCTGAAATTTTTTGAGCGTGTTCCTGACCCAATTTGGGTGGGTACTCTAACACGGTTCCCCTGTTAGCCCTCACCAAAATCGCCAAAAAAAATCAGGAAGATAAAGAAAAAAATTGGTCAAAGTTTTTGCTCGCCGGACAGCGAACTTGTTTGAATTTTTGTGAGCCACATCCCACCTCAGTTGTAGGTGCCAATTTTTGTGGTTGCAGATCTGGTCATCCTTGTTCAAAAAAAATAGAGTGAAAAAAAAGTGAGAAAAAAAATCAAAAAAAAGAGAAGAAGTGGTAGTAACAGAATTCTTAGCGGCAGTAACAGATTCGGCAGTAACAGCATTATCGGCGGCAGTAACAGATTCTGCTTGTCCGATCTCTTGTCCGAACTCTTGTCCGGTCAGCGGTAGTAACAAAGTTATCAGCGGAAGTAACAGATCCCTTGTCCGATCTCTTGTCCGATCTGCAGAGAGCTGAATTTGGCCTGTGGTTCTTCCATTTGAGTTTTGGGCACATAGTTTCCCTCTATTGCTTGAATTTTCACCTTGGGAGCACTAAGGCCAGCAACTTTGACGAGTACTACGGAATACTTATTGAACTTGGTTTAACTGTTATTATTATCGTTAATCCTTGCTACTCACTTTGCCTTCCAAGCTACACCCTTCTCTTGGTCAGGACAGGATTCATTTCTTGCAATTGTACACCACCCTCCAGTTGGTTCATCACCTGTAGGCCGGTGACCTCACTGCGGCGTGGTAAGAACACTTGCAAGCGTGGGTAAGGTGCTTGACGGATTGCTTCCACCACACATCCACCACCCCACCTAGCTGTTTTCCACAAGGATTATTCTTTGTTGTGTTGTCTTTCACTAACATGGCAGATAACAGCGGTACCCCTCCATCTGATTTTAATGACTGTGTCTCACGACGTGCTCTACTAGAGTCTCAGCGGCAGACCCAACATTCCATCGAACGTCTCGCGCATACTGTGGCTAACCTAGTGGACCGAATGACTGCCTTGGAAACACGTTTGCCTGCTGCACGAGCCCACGATGACCATGTTGAAGAGGAAGACGATCATATTGAAGAGGAAGACGACCTATCCTATGCCGGAAACAATGCCATTGACCCTGACGAGGCTGCACGTCATCGCTTTCAGTTCAACCGTCAAGGTATGGGCGGCCACCGCAACCGCCCTCCACGAGGTAACAATGACAACCACAGGAACAATGATCCCTACTCTAAGGTAAAATTTTCAGTACCTCCTTTTGCTGGCACCTATGATCCAGATGCATATTTAGATTGGGAGATGTCAGTCGAACAAAAATTTAATGCTCACATGGTTCCTGCTATCCACCGCGTGCGCTTAGCTACTAGTGACTTCACTGGATATGCTCTTCTTTGGTGGACTGAAATAGTTCAGGTTGGCAATGAACCACAAACTTGGGATATGTTAAAACGGCAAATGCGTGGTAGATGGGTTCCTCCTTCATATAAACGTGATTTGAGAAAAAAATTGCAGCGCCTAAACCAAGGAAATAAATCGGTAGAGGAGTATTATCAGGAGTTGCAAATAGGTTGCATGCGTGCTGAAATTGAGGAGGACAATGAGGATAAAATGACCCGTTTTATGGTGGTTTAAGACGTGAAATTCAGGATATCATTGATTATAAAGAATACAATACTATCACTCGTCTTTTCCACCTTGCTATGCTTGCAGAAAAAGAATTGCAGGGTCGCTAACAACCACAACGCAGCATGAGGACCAACATTGGTGGTGCTACTTCACGCTCAAGTGGGCAGCAGCAACGACCACCACCACCTTCTCGACCGATGGCTACATCAGCCCCTTCTACATCTACAGCCCAGGCTGAGAGCTCCAAGGCTGCAGCATCCAAGGCGCCAGCCAAGACCACCTCCTCGGCGGCCTCTACTGCACGTTCTGCAGCGATCCAGTGTCACAGATGCAAAGGATTTGGCCACGTTATGAAGGACTGCCCTATTCAGCGGGCTTATATTGCTACGGAAGATGGTGGCTACGTAAGTGCTAGTGATGTTGAAGATGAATATGCGCTTGCTGCTAACATTGCAGGAGATGACGATACATTCGACGATGACGCTGTTTTTGCGCCGGATGCCTCTGCCGACCTTGAAGCACTTATTGTACAACGCGTCTTGAGCACTCACATGGAGCAGGATGATCGGGCACAACGGAATAATCTGTTTCAGACCTTCTTCGTCGTCAATGACCGTCGTGTACGTGTCATCATCGACAGCGGTAGTTGCAACAATTTGGTGAGCCACGACATGGTAACGAAGCTTCAACTTCCCACACGTGCGCATCCACACCCTTACCATGTGCAATGGTTCAACAATAGCGGTAAGGTCAAGGTAACACAAACTGCTCACATCGAATTTTCCATTGGTACATACTTCGGAGTTGCTGATTTTGATGTAGTACCAATGCAAGCATGTTCTATGTTACTTGGTAGACCTTGGGAGTATGATACTGATGCTACACACCATGGTAGGAGAAATAAGTACACATTTATGTATAAAGGAAAGAAAGTTACATTGCTTCCTATGACTCCTGCTGAAATTGTGAAATTTGAACAAGAAAAACATGCTAGGGACGCACAAAAGAGCAAACAACCTTCTGAAAATCAGCAAGTAGCTAAGACGCTTTTGAGGCAACAGAAAGATAAAATTGCTTCTCCTTCTTCATCACAAGTTATAAATCTGAAAGGACGTGTCATGCTTGCAACTAAAACTGACCTTGCTGAAATTTATGATGATACCCCCTTGCTATTTGGCTTGATTTGCACAAATGTGTTGTTTTAACTTGCGAACATCCCTAGCTCTGTTCCTGTTGCAGTCACTGACCTTTTGCAGGAGTTTAACGATGTTTTTCCTGCTGAGATACCACCCGGGCTGCCACCGATACACGGCATCGAGCACCAAATTGATTTAATCCCGGGGGCGTCTCTTCCTAATCGTGCAGCGTACCGCACCAATCCGGAGGAGACAAAAGAAATTGAGCGCCAAGTACAGGACCTTCTTGATCGTGGGTACGTCCGTGAAAGCCTTAGTCCTTGTGCAGTACCCGTTCTTTTGGTACCTAAGAAAGATGGTAGTTGGCGCATGTGTGTTGATTATCGTGCTATTAATAATATCACCATTCGATATCGACACCCTATTCCTAGATTGGATGACATGCTTGATGAGCTTAGTGGTGCCATTATCTTTTCTAAGATCGATCTCCGTAGTGGCTACCACCAAATTCGCATGAAACTAGGTGATGAATGGAAAACTGCTTTTAAAACAAAGTTTGGATTATATGAGTGGCTTGTCATGCCTTTTGGACTTACTAATGCACCTAGTACCTTCATGCGCTTGATGAATGAAGTCCTACGGCACTTTATAGGACGCTTTGTGGTTGTATACTTTGATGATATCTTGGTTTATAGCAAGTCTCTCACTGAACATGTTGAACACCTACGTGTTGTCTTTTCTGTCCTCCGAGAGGCTAGAATGTTTGGTAACCTTGAGAAGTGCACGTTTTGCATGGATCGAGTTGTATTTCTTGGATATGTTGTCACTTCACAGGGTATTGAGGTCGACGCGATGAAGGTAGAAGCAATCAACAGCTGGCCGCAACCCCAAACTATCACACAGGTACGTAGTTTTCTTGGTCTTGCAGGTTTCTACCGGCGTTTTGTGAAAGATTTCAGCACCATAGTCGGTCCGTTGCATGAGTTGACCAAGAAGGGAGTCACTTTTACTTGGGAACCAGCCCAAGAACAAGCTTTTGCCACACTCAAAGATCGTCTTACACATGCACCTCTACTTCAGCTACCCGATTTCAGTAAGCCTTTTGAGTTAGAATGCGATGCTAGTGGTTTTGGACTAGGAGGTGTGCTGCTACAAGGAGGTAAACCCGTGGCCTATTTTAGTGAGAAATTACATGGCCCACAGTTGAATTATTCTACCTATGATAAGGAATTATATGCCTTAGTGCGTGTGCTTGAAACTTGGCAACATTACCTTTTGCCTAAGGAGTTTATTATTCATTCGGATCATGAAGCATTGAAGCATATACGTACTCAAGCAAATCTGAATAAAAGACATGCTAAATGGGTAGAATTTATTGAGACTTTTCCATATATCATTAAGCATAAGAAAGGGAAAGATAATGTTATTGCCGATGCTTTATCTAGACGTTATACATTGCTTTCTCAACTTGATTATAAGATCTTTGGTTTAGAAACATTGAAGGACATGTATGCTACTGATTTGGACTTCAAAGATGCTTTTGCAAATTGTACAAATGATCGTGCTTGGAACAAATATGTGCTGAATAATGGATATCTTTTTCGTGCTAACAAGTTATGCGTACCGGCTAGCTCTCTTCGCTTGTTGTTATTGCAGGAAGCACACGGTGGTGGTTTGATGGGTCATTTTGGATCAAAGAAAACCGAAGATGTGCTGTCCACACACTTCTATTGCCCTAGGATGAGACGAGATGTTGAGCGCTATGTGGCACGATGCACTACTTGCAATAATGCTAAGTCCCGTCTAAACCCACATGGTCTTTATATGCCTCTGCCCGTTCCTAGTGTACCTTGGGAGGATATTTCTATGGATTTTGTGTTAGGATTACCTAAAACTAGGAGGGGGAGGGATAGTATTTTTGTGGTGGTAGATCGGTTCTCTAAAATGGCGCATTTTATACCTTGTCACAAGAGCGACGACGCTACAAATGTTGTTGATTTGTTTTTCAGAGAGGTCGTACGCTTGCATGGAGTCCCTAATACCATCGTTTCAGATCGTGATGCCAAATTCTTAAGTCATTTTTGGAGGACGTTGTGGCATAAGTTGGGGATGAAGCTGCTGTTTTCTACTACTTGTCACCCCCAAACGGATGGGCAAACGGAGGTCGTCAACCGTACATTGTCCACGATGCTAAGGGTTGTTTTGAAGACCAACTTGAAGCTTTGGGAAGAGTGTCTACCTCATATTGAGTTTGCATATAATAGGTCAGTACACTCCACTACTAAGGTAAGTCCGTTTCAAGTGGTCTATGGATTTAATCTGCGTGCTCCTATTGATTTGCTACCATTACCACCATCTGAAAACTTGAATTTTGATGCTACTACACGTGCTGAATTATTGCTTAAGATGCATGAAACTACTAAAGCAAACATAGAGAAAATGAATGAGAAATATCGTGCTTATGGTAGTAAGGGTAGAAAAGAGATAACATTTGAACCGGGTGATCTTGTTTGGTTGCACTTGCGCAAGGATCGTTTTCCTGATTTGAGAAAGTCTAAATTGATGCCACGTGCTGATGGTCCTTTCCGTGTGCTTGAGAAGATAAATGATAATGCATATAAACTTGAGTTGCCTGCAGCTTTTGGGGTTAGTCCCACATTTAACATTTCAGATTTAAAGCCCTATTTGGGAGATGACGATGAGCTTGAGTCGAGGACGACTCCAATTCAAGAAGGGGAGGATGATGAGGACATCACTTCGCCTGATACACACATGGAGCCTCCACCTACAATTCAACTACAAGGACCAATCACACGCGCCCGTGCCCGTCGCTTGAACCATGAGGTTAATTCTTTCCTTAGCAACTATGTTAATATTTGTTTGGACGGGATGCTACTGAATACTAGTGATATGTTGTTGCTTAGGAACATGGGAGATGGAATAGGAGAGTTGGAGTTGAAGACGGAATCGCACGGATGATTTGAAGTCAAGAATTTGCTGGTTCGGACTACATCAACCACCCTGCACCAAAATGGGCATAACTTCCACATACGAAGTCCGATTGGCACGTTCTTGGACTTTTTGGAAAGCTAAGGAGAAGACGGATCTTTTGCCATTGGTTTCGTCTCATTTGGAGTCTCGAGTCGATCTGTGTGATTAAAACAGTCCTGCGTGACAGAACTGGGCCGTGTTGGCCCATAATCCGAGTCTGTACATCTTCTAGCCCACAGCCCAAGTCTGTTCGCCTCCCACAGGCTGCCCACGCCCTATATATTCTTTCCAGCCACATTTAGGGTTAGGTTTTGCTTTGTTTGCATCTACACTTGTGTGTTTAGATCCCGCCTCTTGCACCGAACCGATTGGCTGCTGCATTGGCGTTTGTGAAACCTCACCTTATCATCGTTTGTCTGTGATTTGGCATTCGACTTGTATCCTTCCTGTTCTTGCTTGTGTTCTTGGGTTCGCTTGCAGGAATTAGCCTTCGTGGCGAGGTCAATCGCGTTCTGCGTGGTTGATAACCAACGGAGACAGTGGTGTAACGATTGCAAGGTTTTGATCCGCCGGACCGGAGCCTTGGATCGCCAACGTCGAGATTCTCCACCAACCCAAGTTTATCCTTTACCTAGCGGAAGATCGGGACCAATCCCCCATCACCTATGACCAGGCTGTTGCACAAGGAGGTAAAGTTTGAATGGACCCCGGATTGTGAAGAAAGCTTCCAAACCCTTAAGAAGAAGCTCGTGTCAGCCCCAATTCTGACTCTGCCAGACATCCGGAAGGACTTCCACGTCTATTGTGATGCCTCTCGCCAAGGGTTGGGATGTGTCTTGATGCAAGATGGGAAGGTGATATCTTACGCCTCTCGACAGCTGAGACCACATGAGCTGAATTACCCGACCCATGACCTGGAATTGGCAGCCGTGGTTCATGCCTTTAAGATATGGAGGCATTACCTTGTGGGAAATCGGTGCGAGGTCTTCACCGACCACAAGAGCCTCAAGTATATATTCACCCAACCAGACCTGAACCTTAGGCAGAGGAGATGGTTGGAGTTGATCAAGGATTATGACTTGGGCATCCATTACCATCCAGGCAAGGCAAATGTGGTGGCAGATGCCCTAAGTCGGAAAGGGTACTGCAATGCCATCATGATACAGGACCAGGCCCCTTTGCTATACAAGGAGATGGAAAGGTTGAACCTAGGGATCGCCAGCAGAACATATCTCGCTACCCTAGAAGCCAGACCTATCTTGATAGACCAGATCCAGGATACACAGAAGGAAGACCTAGACATCTTGAAGATCCAGCAGAACCTGAGGAAAGGTAAAGCCCCCGGATTCTCTGAGGACGAGCACGGTACCGTCTAGTTCAGAAATCGGATATGCGTACCCGACAAGCCTGAGTTAAAGGCTCTCATCCTTCAAGAGGCCCACGATACTCTATACTCCATACATCCCAAGAGTACAAAGATATATCAAGACCTAAAGGAGAAATATTAGTGGGTCAGCATGAGGAGGGAAATAGTTGAGTATGTGGCCAAGTGCGACACATGCCGGCGAGTCAAGGCAGAACACCAGAGACCTGCCGGACTGTTGCAACCCCTCAAGATCCCCGAATGGAAGTGGGAAGAGATAGGAATGGATTTCATCACCGGACTGCCCAGGACCCAAGCCGGTCATGATTCTGTCTGGGTAATTGTCGACCGACTCACCAAGGTGGCTCACTTCATCCCCGTCAAGACAACTTACACTGTCGCCAAGTTGGCCGAGTTGTATATGACCCGGATCGTGTGCCTGCACGGAGTGCCAAAGAAGATTGTATCTGACCGTGGGAGTCAGTTTACCTCTAAGTTTTGGAAGAACCTTCAGGAGGAACTAGGCACCCGACTAAACTTTAGCACTGCCTATCATCCACAGACCGATGGTAAAACTGAAAGGGTCAACCAGGTATTGGAGGATATGCTTAGAGCTTGCGCTCTAGACTTTGGCGGAATGTGGGACAAGAACTTGCCTTATGCGGAGTTCTCCTACAACAACAGCTATCAAGTTAGCCTACAGATGTCCCCGTTTGAAGCACTTTATGGACGTAAGTGCAGAACGTCGTTACTCTGGGATCAGACCGGAGAATCACAACTGTTCGGGACAGATATATTGAGAGAAGCTGAAGAGAAGGTCAAGATCATCAGGGACAGATTGAAGATGGCCCAGTCCTGACAAAAGAGCTACGCCGATAACCGACAAAGAGACCTATCCTTTCAGGAGGGTGATTATGTCTACCTCTGAGTCACTCCCCTCTGTGGTACTCAAAGGTTCAACATGAGAGGCAAGCTAGCACCCCGCTATGTCGGACCTTTTCGGATCCTCCGATGGCAAGGAGAAGTGGCATATCAACTAGAACTGCCTCCATCTTTGGCAGGAGTCCATGATGTGTTCCACGTCTCTCAGCTAAAGAAGTGCCTCCGTGTGCCCACCGAACATGCCAACCTCCAACAACTCAACGTCCAAGAGGATTTGACCTACATTGAGAAACCCGTCCAAATTCTGGAAATTAAGGAAAGAGTAACCAGGAGCCATGTGGTTCGCTTCTGCAAGGTTCAGTGGGACAACCACCCCGTTGAAGAAGCCACATGGGAAAAAGAAGACGAGCTAAAAGCCCAATACCCCGAGTTATTCAAGTAACGTTCCAATCTCGAGGACAAGATTCTTTGTAAGGGGGATAGGTTTGTAACACCCCAAATTTTCAGAGAAATAAAAATACCATTTAAAATATTTTTCTGGAAATAATTCATTTTGAAATACCTTAAATACCCTTCTAAGCTTAATTAAACTAGAACCTAGATGAAACCTTCAAACCAGGGGCTAGAAAATTTTGTATGTGATCCCAAGGCCAAGATATATTTTTGAGAATTTTTACAAATTTTTATCACCCTTGGAAGTAGCCCAAATATTTTAAACCAATTTCAGCAATTAAATTTATTCGGAAAACATTTTAAATAGTAACGGGCCCCCTCCCTCAATCTCCCCCAACCGGCCGGCCCAGCCCACTCCCTTCCTGTGCCTCGGACTGATAGAAGGGCTCCACGCGTCAGCGACCCCCCTCTCCCTCCGCGCGCGCCCGACAGATCGACCCCACCTGTCGGCGCCAACTGACCCCTCTCGGCCGAGCCCGACCCCACCCGTCAGTCTCGGCCGTTGCCTCACCCGCGCCCACTGACCGCCTTGGCCCACCCGTCGGACCCGTCGTCTCCGCGAGATCCGCCCCCTCACCGGCCGACGCCTTAACGCGCCTCGGATCCACTGCCCCCGACCCCCTCCCCTCAAATTGAGCCCAGCGTTATGATGCCTGATCCCCGGTGATTGTTTCCCCCATTAAAACTAGCCTGATCGCGTCCTGGTTCGATGATCCTGCATACAACCTGAGGTCGTCGGCGTTGAAACACTTTTACTCTCGGCCACCGTCAATTGTGCCCCCTCGGCCCCGCCGGTGACCCTATTTAAACCCCCCTGGTACCCCGCGTCCACCCCTCACTAACACTCGGAACGAACCTGACCAGAACGCCCGTGACGCTCACTTTAACGCCTCACCGCCGTCCTCGCTCCAGCCACCACTCGCCATCGCCGGAGTCCTCCTCCGCCCTCGGTGACTGCACCTCTGTGACCGCCGGCGCCACCTCGACCCCGGCCATCACTCTGTCGTCGATGAACCCCACCGGAGCACCATCACCGACGAGGACCTGAACGCCTCCATCGCCTACGCTCGTCGCCGACCATGCTCTAACGACCTCCCGCCTCGCCAACATTACCATCATGATCCCCTTGTCGCCATGGCCACTAGGCTCATGCTGTCCCCGGAGAAGATGACCGGCACGGGTCGAGTACCCGTGCCATGTCGGATTCAATCGCGACCGTGTGATCTGGATCCGACGGTGGCGATTAAATCATCTGTGTGGTTTAATCAGATCCATCAGATCTCAACGAATCGGTATAACTTAATCTGAGCCGTCCGTTCTTATTTAAAAACCGCGTTTAATCTGAGCCACCCGATGCATATCGGTTTGGCGTTTTAATCGTGGTCGTCCGCGTCCACTTAACGCCCCCGCCTCGCCCGTGGCCGCCCGATCGCGATCCAACGGTGGATCTGGATCCGGTGCACGCGCACAGTGCGTGGGTTCACGGTGAATCCGGTTCACCATGGACCGACGCCTGTTTTTGGTTTAATTTAAATTCCAGAAATGGTTTTAAACTTTTAAATTCATATCTTATGCATTTTAACTCCAAAAATTATCAATTCAATTCCAGAGAATTTATAATTTTATTTTCTACATGTTAATGCAATAAAAACAGTAGGTTTATATTGAGTATTTTATTTTTATGTAATAACATATTCATATGCACTTTAGGATAAACTCAAATTTGTCCATTTCGACCTTAGAAAAATTTATCTTTTATTCTTTTCATATTAATGTAATAAAACCACTAGGTTTACACCGAACCTCCTATTTTAAATTAGATAGAAGGATAAAATACATTTTTACTCCTCTTTAGGAAGGCCTTTATTCCATTAAAGTTAATTCTAAAATATCCATAAAATAAAATTTAGGAACTTAATAGCTATATTTTCCTTGATTCAAACAAATCAAAACCTATATGCTTATTGTGTGATTTTGGAATGTTTATTGAATGTTATGTTTATTACTTTTGTCGAAAAGACTACGACGCCGCCGAGGAGCCAGAATACATTCCCGAAGTTCCTCCCTCCCCTTTCGCTGAACAAGGCAAGTCACCAAACCAATCTTTTGAGCATATTGAACCCATATTTTACTAAACTATCGCTGAAATACATAGGATATACATGCATTAGCCAAATGAAACCCTTACAATATATTTATTAGGATCCCCTGACCTTGATGTGCAACCCAAGCCATGCTATCTAGCCTAAACTCCTTGTCACCATATTATTAGTACTATTAGCTAGTGTCCAATGTACCGACACGATTGCTATAGTTTTAAAAATGAGTCGTAGCGATTGGAATCTACTATATGATCCCCGTTATTCTCATCTCTGGAATGCTGTTGGTGATAGAGTTATGGTTATGAGTGTATGCATGGTGGGTTCCGGGTGCAAGCTAGGGCATTGGTCGGTAGCACCCGGGGCACTATAAGGACCGGTCTGCGGGATCCGTTGCAATACACTTCCATACTAACCACAAGTATAATGGGTAAGTCCTAACTAAGGTATGGAGTGTTCCAAACCGAGGCCACCACTTGGAGATGGGTAAAGCAGCACCTGTGGGTGGCTTGTACCAACATGGCACAAAAGGGGTGCGACGTTAGCCGGTATGCGGCCCGACGCGCTGGCGAAACCTAGAGGGGGTGGTTATCGTTTGGAGCATTTCATGCTGAGGTTTTGGCACAAGTTCATGTGGTATGGGTCATCTCGTTACACTTTTGTGTATGGGATTAGTGTGTGCCTTGTGGGTACAGTGGTACACCTCTGATCAAAGTCATAAATCTTTTCGAAAAGTCGAGCCCACGGTCAAGGGCGGGTTGCGTGACATCCCACAGTTAGTTTACTTTTAAATGGATGTGCATGATGGTTTGACATGTAAGGACTGTTGTGCGAGGAGGGAAAACGTACTCCTCGAGTTAGATGGTATTATGATGTTCATGTTTATTATTCCGCTTGATAAAATTTGACTACACTAAATGCAATAACTGAAAAATGTACTTTTCCGCACTTCTAGCCATTACTCTTCCTTTGATATTACATTGCATTACTATTTGCACTTGCGGTGGCTTGTTGAGTACTCTTTGTACTCATACCTATTGGACACACCATTCAGAGGATGCCTACTATGAGGAAGATGGTCTGGAGTAGCGACCCAGTCAAGAAGAAGATCCTGAAGAGGCCGTTCGTCATGCTTTTTATTGTTTATTTTATTTTTACTCTTTTGTAATAATGTGGTCTGCGTACCACGCATGTTTACCGTATGTACGTTGTCGCATGATGAACCTCCTGTATTATTGTTTTTCTTTGGAAAATCAATAATGTTCCGATTTATTAAATCGGGGTGTCACACCAAGGAGCCTAGATCACATTAGAAATCCAAACATATACTTTGATGATATCACCTGATCTGCAAAATCATTGAGAGAGGTGATGTGAAGATTTG
The DNA here is from genome assembly GCA_019279435.1 of Zizania palustris. Classification (NCBI taxonomy): domain Eukaryota; kingdom Viridiplantae; phylum Streptophyta; class Magnoliopsida; order Poales; family Poaceae; genus Zizania; species Zizania palustris. Next base: position 96,554,803 of record JAAALK010000287.1, on the reverse strand, counting down.
TAAGGTGCACACAAATTTGAACATGGTGGATCCATTGACGAAACCTCTTCCATAGCCCAAGCATGAGGCGCATATGAGCTCCATGGGTATTAAATACTTGCATGAGTGAGTCATGTGTTTGTGGAAGATACTAGTTGAGTCTATGTTAATGTATGAGGATAATTGTTATCATGTTCCTTGAATAAATATCATTTGCATTTAATTAATGAGTACGACTTGTTATGTGAAACTTTTTGCTTTATGATGATGTTGTTTAAAAGGGTCCTTAATCTTGTCATCATGTGGGACAATGATGATACTTGGATTAGCACATCCGACTGATTGATGATTGTGTTTCATAGATCATAGACATAGAGATGTCAAATCAGTGATGCGGACACATGTTGGTGAACATGGTGTTGGACAGACCCACTTGAGATAATTCTGAGATTGTAATGTGCCAACAATTGTCATCTCAAATTGTGTACCTGCAGAGTCCTTAGACCTGAGATCGTCATTTGATTCCAGAATGCGTAGTTACACACTTAGATGCTTCCTAACACTATTCCGTAACAGGGTAGTAATAAGGGTTGTTTTCAGGTGTGTTGTGAAGCATATCTTGGGATGTGAGCGGTCAAGATGGAATTTGCTCCTCCTAATAACGGGAGAGTCGTCTCTTGGCCCCTCGAGGTATTGGATTGGAAAAGTACATGGCCATGCCACTATGACTAAGGAGTTAGTCATGATTTGAATCCGATACTTGATCGAGTGAACATGTCAAGTTAACCAACAAGGGTGGCACGTATCTCGCCTTGGACTTGATTGATGGTGTGTGGTGAAGGGACTAGTGCATGCGTATATCAAGGTTCATTAAAATTTTATTTTGTACATTTTCGGGGGTAGATATGTGTTGCTAGGTACCACTATTGATCAGTGAGTCGGAAATGATTTCCGGTGAACAGCCATTAGTGTATTAACCTATTGGGTCACACACTTAAGGGGATGGATTAAAATATGCAAAGAATTGGTTCTTGTGCAAGTGGGAGATTGAAGGTTATGCCCAAGAAAATTCAATGGATCGGAAGTTCCGATAGTGAGTATCGGAAGTTCTGGTTAATTTCTGGTCTCAATATAGAGAGCAATTGTTGCTTCGGAAGTTCCGATATGGTATCGGAAGTTCCGATGAGCCGGAAGTTCCAATTCAAAATCAGGGAATTTTTGTACTGATCGGAAGTTTCGATATGGTATCAGAAGTTCCGAGGTGGGTGAAAATAGATTGGATCTGTTGCGTGTCATGCTGAATTTGGAGACCTGAAAAATACCTTGTCGGAAGTTCCGATGTGGGGTATCAGATTGGATTGTTACTAATACAGATTAGTTGTAACTAATTTGGGGGCTCGAAGATGTGCACGACCTAGGGGGCTTTCAGCCCTATATAAGGAGAGGAGGAGGAGGTATCCTCCCTTTGTTGATCTCAAATGTTGTGGTCGAGGATTTCCCGTCTCTCACTTGCGGTGCTAGCACACTACTGTGGGAGGAACTTCATCCCTGTATGTGTGGACTCCGTGGAGGCGTTGCCCCATAAGCGATGCTCGTGGCCGTCACCACGAGGAAAGGCGACTTCTTCATCGATTGGATCAGTGAGGAACGGTCGGGATGAAGCGAGGATAGGCTTGACGTGCTTCATCAACCTCTTATTCCACTGCACCTAGCGCGTCAAGTGCTAGATGATACCGATCTATGATCTCACACGCGCATGAGCCTAGGGCCATAGTGAGGAAATTTTGAAATTATTGGCTAGCGTAGCTCCCCAATTCCCCACCACTCGGGAGGCGAAAAATAACACGGAGGCCACTGTGCCATAGTCAGGTGATACGGTGGTGGAGGCAAAGGTGGTTCTAGTGGTCTCCCCCATCATGGGCTAAACTCATCTCTCCGTAGAGGGTTCGGCCTCCTTAGTGGTCCCGGGTGAGGGTTTGCCTTCTCAGCCCTCTTCTTGTGCTTCTATAGCAGCATCTCATGTCACCTTCGCCTTCTTGAGGGCTGCAGCCAAAGACAATGCATTGGTGTTTACTTTCCACACTCCTACTTTGGGATTCTTTGACACGAGTGTGTGTGTGCGAGGCTCTCCGATCATGACCTCCTTCCCTTTAGCTAACTCAGCCTGCTCAGGCCAAATTAGCACCTTCTTCATGTCGAGATCAATGGTGTTCATAGGGAAGGGATCTTGGTCATGCTTCATCTTAGGATTAGTGTCCAACTTTAATCGTCCTTCTTCTATGGTCGATTGAACCTATCGATGAAAAACATTGCAATCGTTAGTAGAATGAGAATGTGAATCGTGCCACTTACAGTAAGCGCATTTCTTCAAGTCATTGACAGTCGGAATGACATGACCCTTCAGTAACCTGAGGAGTTTGTTTTTCAAAAAAACTGAATATATTGTCACACTTGGTCACGTCAAATGCATATTTGATTTCACTGGGCCGACTCATAGCGGGAGATGGCCGCAAAACAGAGCAGGTGATGGGCTTGGTTTTACTAGACCTTGTCCACTCTGCGGTGTACATGTCAGCCGAGTCATCCTCGCTCTCTGATGATTCCTCATCGGAGTGCTCTAGGATGTGCACCTCGGCCTTGGGTTTGTTAAAAGTCTTAGTATTTTTTTTTTAATTTTGGCTTGTCTTTCCTAAACCAGAGCCTTCTGTAGGACTTGACTAACCTCGAGAAAATCCTTTCCATCTAACTTCTCCTTAAGTTAGGAGTGTAAGCCATTAAAGACTAGATCGACCAAGTCTCTCTCGGAAATGTTCAAGCTAAAACATCGGTTTCTGGTGTCTCTGAAGCGCCTAATGTACTCGGAGACACTCTCGCTAGCCTTCTGTCTAACCGATGTCAAGTATGAGAGCCTATGTTCAGTTTCCCTAGTATAAAAGTAGTTGTGGAACTTCTGCTCTAATTGGGCCCAAGTCTGCACGGACTTCGGTGGTAATGCCGAAAACCAAGTGAAAGTGGTGCCGGAAAGCGATAGAGAAAATAACCTATGCTTCGGCGCATCCGACCCACTAGCTTCGCCACACTGCGCTAGGAGTTGGCCTATGTGCTCTAAGGTGGTTTTACTACCTTCACCGTCAAATTTGGTGAATCCGGGAACCCTAAAGCCACGCAGGTATGGGATAGTGTCAAAGTGGTCAGGGTATGGCTTGTGATAAACCCTAGCCCGATCTCTAGGTGTGAAACTCGTACATTCTCTAAATAGCACACGAAGTTGCTCCTCAATTTCATCAACGCCTCTTTCCTGCGCGCGTCTCTCATGTAGAGGCACGACACGGGGTGGTATATCAGCGTGCCAGCCGTGTGGCTCCTCCTCTCGTACTGGCACATGATAAGGGATGTGCTTGGGTCTATACAGGTGCACGAGAGCAGGAGGTACGGGCAACGCGGGAAAGGGTAGCATAGGCGCGGGTGGAGGCGACGCGTAATAGGTAGTAGGGGTGGTCTGACCGGTCACATGGCCGGTCTGACCGAAGGTATAATGCTCGGCTAGACCGGCTTGATGGCCAGTCTGACCGACTTTTGTTTGTTGCTGGGGCTAGTATATGTCGGTCTAACCGGCCCAAGTGCCGGTCTGAGCGACATGGTTTAATGTGGTTTCAGCCATAGATGACGAGGCTAGAGACATGATGGTTTTCCCGGTACTCCCGTCAGTTCTACTGTGTATGTGATTGTAACACCCTTATTTTCATGAGGCGTTAAAATAAAATAAAGTAATTAATAAATGAATTTCAAGAAAATGATTTAGTGTAAAGCGATAAATAATGAAGCTAAAATACGGCCTTAAAATTTCGTTTAAAAATAAATCGTGGCGAGAGTATTTTTCTGAAAATTCTCTTTGCTCTAAAGTGCGCCCCAAAGATTTTTCAAAATTTTTGGTGCAATGGAATTAATTAATATATAATCAACATTATTTCATCACAAAGCTCTAATGTTAAATAATAAAATATGTGCAACAATAATATTGTGTGAATAAAATATATGATAAATCATTTCAATTAAAACTAAATCAAATTTGGCTAGAGGAATTTTTAGTAAATTTCTCCCGCCTCAAATCAATTTATGTTTATTCTTATTTAGATTTTTGCAACTAGAATAGCAATACATAATATTTCAATAAATAAGTTTAAATCGGAAATAAATCAAATTCCTATCTCTTTCTGGTTGAGTTTGAAATATTCATCATCGATTAATCCATCTCTCTCTTTTCCCATTGTAAATTTGGATGAATATATTTTCTATTTTCGTTCGCGAAATAAAATCCCATTTTAATCGCGTGATTTAAATGCTATGAAAAACCACGTTTAAAATTATTTTTATATTTTGAATTCCCGAAAATAAATTCAAAACATTGGTTTCGTATTCAAGTTCGGAATTTGTAATTTTGACGTGAATACAAAATTTATTGATTTTATTAACCGCCGTTTATTCTTCAAAATATTCATGCGTTATTTTCTTGAAAACCAAAATTTATAAATTTATTTTAAATTTTAAACTTTTCAAAAACTTTTCACTTTTTATCAAAAATCGAACTTTGAATTTTCACGAAAATATTTTTCCAATTTTTTTCCAATCTTTTTCCTTTTTCTTTTCTTTTCTTCCTCTTTTCTCTTTCCTCCTTTTTCCTTTTCTCTCCCTTCTCTTTTTCTTTCCTGCACACGTCTCCTCCTCCTCCGGTGCGCAGCCAACTCCTTCTTCCTCCTCCCATCCCGTCACCACTTTTCTCTCTCTCCCTTCTTCAACCCTCCGTCGCCTCTCTCTCCTCTTCCCTCCCCCTCCCCCTCCTCCTGCCTCGGCCCAAGCTGGCCCACTGATGCCGCACCTCCTCCCCGTGCCCATCCACCGCGCCGTGACTCCTCCGCCGCCTTGCCACGCCCGCACACCGCCCTGCTCACTCCAGCGCCGTGCAGGCCGCCACCGCACCGTGCCTCCTTCTCCTCCGCCGGTGCCGCCGCACCCCCACCTCCGCCCTGCTCGCTCTCGCGCCGAACCTCCTCCTCTACCGCGTCACCTTCCTATTTCGTGCCCTGAGCCCGTCGTGCCACGCCTCCTCCTCCGTCCGCGCTGCCGCCGCTCCTGTCCAGGCCTTCACCACGCCCCTGCCTCGCGCCGCCCCGTGCCTATGCCCAACCACTGCTACCTCCCTGCCTTCAGAAGAAAATGAAACAGCAAGCAACCAGAGAAGATGGCAGCCCTGTTCATCTTCCCCGCTTGATGGCGATCTGCATAACTCCCTCTTCTATCGGCTGATTTGCTCGCCCCGCCACCGTAGCCATCGGCTGATTTGCTCGCCCCGCCACCGTAGCCACGTCGTCACGAGAACCCATCTCCCTTCTCTTTATTTGTTTCCTATTCCCGTTAATTAGATCGTTATATGTGTAGTCTTTGTTCTAATTCATTCATTGTTCTATTTTAATTTATTCTTGCATATACATGGTTATCGACTGTTGAACTCAATCTGTTCATTATCGTATTGTTGATTCATCCTCATATAGCTCATTGACAATGGTCGATTTTAATCTATTATCATGTCGATCCATATACCATATTATCTCATCTGTTGATCTCCATCCATTATGTTATACTCTTTTGGTTCCCTAATATTCCGTTGGTCTAGTTAGATTGTTGTATCCATATGTTCCACCATTGTGTTCATGTCAATCGAATTGTATGTCATGACCATTTGTTTATCATCGCATCATGATCATAGGTGTAACTCTATTTCGTATATCCTATCATTATTATTCCATTCCGATCGGTCATCTAATATTATTATTATTATTATTATTATTATTATTATCATTTACCTATCTTATTCCTTGAGTAATACTATGATTGTCTACTTGTATCATGTCATAAACCTTATTGTAGTTCTATCTCGTTTTATTGTATCATTGTTTCATCCCCACGCTAGTGTTTCCTATTGTGGGATGTTTGTCCATTGTCAGATCATCATTCTAGTTTATTCTGTTTCGATTAGGTTGATATTGAATCACACCTAATCCATGTTTGATTGGACCGATCGCCCAATTCAATCTAGCGTCACATTATCTTCTTCATTGCCCTTCGATGAGCATCCATCTTCACATTACTTTAATCAAATTGCTATGATTAGGTTATATCAATTTGCTTTGATCCCTTCATTAATCATCTTATCATATACCTCATTGATGATTGTTGATTTAAATTTATTATCCGTTGGTCCCCTATTAACCTATTCCATTCGATTAAATCATTGTATCTATCATGTAGCTTATTCTGTTATATTGTCGCCATACCTATAAATCATGTTCTAATCTAATCTTGGTATGTATGTCATGTGCCTTTGAACGCCATAGCTCATCTCTATTATTTTATTCTGTTATGTGTCATCATTCATTGATTTTGATATGTACCCTCGTTCACTAGTTCTACCCTATTTCGTTGGCTCAACCATGGTTTATCATTCATTCATTCCCGATCAGTGTCGAGTCATCACCTTTATTTGTCGTCCCTTCATTCCAGTCCATGTCATTATTTGTCGAATCCGGTCCATGTCGTTCATTTGTTCTCCATCTAACCAACCTTGGAAATGGAACCTCCTAACCCTAGAACACGCGATACTCTCTTCGTTCCATCGTGTTTTGTTCCGAAGGTCACAGTTGCCGTGAATCTCCATTCACTGCCTTTCTTTTTCTTGAATTGTTGTTTTCTATTCATTGGTATTCAACTTGTGTTGGCGTAAAAGATTACGCTAACAGGTTTCTGAAGATTAGAAACTAACAAACGAAGTGTTTGCGAAAGAAACTATTCTAAGCCTCCGAAAGGATAATAACTTAGAATAGTTCGAAAGTGTATATTGAATAACTTGTATTCGGTCCCTATTACAGGGTAAAACGGGGGGTATTTATAGGCCCAAACATTAAGGAAAAGACCTTTTTACCCCTCTATTACAACTGACATAGTGGAAACTATTCGGTACCCTTAATAGGGCTAAAATGGTAAAAGACTAATCTAATGAGAAAGAAGATAAGTCTTCCATCTTAGCTGGCAAAGATGTTCTCGGAAGACTCCAAGTTCGAAGATATACTCCGAACTAAAGCCTGTCATCATACTTCGAACTTTACTTGATGCATCTCCGAAATTATATGTTGGAAGGCTTCGTCTTAATCACCAGTCTTTATCTCGTCATTGCAATAACCCTGAAGATGGAATATTTTCCCCCAACAGTAGCCCCTCGAATACGCTTCTCCGCTAAATCTGTAATGTTAGGAGAGCAGTATACGCAAGAAAAATAATCATGTGTAGGGGTTAGCAGATTTAAACCATCTCCGAACTACGTGGAGATGTAAACTTTGAATCAGTTTTTAATAAAATTACTTTCGAAGTAACTTAGAACTAACTCGAAAAGTCTGAAAGTCTTTTTAGACTTAGAAGAAATAGCCGTTAGCTTCTTTCTTCTAACGGAAGTTACAGAATGCTTTAATTTCGGAGCAAAGTAACGGTTGGAAATGTGAAACGACACAGGCAAACGGTAAAAAATCAGGGTCTGGGCTATAAATAGAGGGCCCAAACCCTTCTTGAGTACCTTTTCACTGCTTTCGTGCAAACAAGCCATCACCCGAGCCCTAGCCGCCATTTTTCCTCTAAAACAATCCACAAAATCCAATGGCGAAAACTAGTTTCAAAGGTCCTGGAGCGACTTCGACCTTGGCCCGACAGCAAGCTGCTGCGGCGGCAGCGGATGCATCATTGGCGATGGCAACTCCAAATCCTTCAGTGGCGGCAATGGCGCCGGTGGGAGGAAATCCCCAAAATGTCGGCCCCCAAGACCTCTTTCCAGCGTCAACGAAGTATACGGATCAGTCTTATCAACTGGGGCCGTCAACCTGCAGAAGGGAATCGCTTGCGGCTGCAGTAGAAGGCAAGATTAGTTCGGGGGTTATGATTCGCAAACCTGGGAAGGAAATCATTCCGTCACCAAGACCCGGAGAAGTGGTCGTCTTCGAAGCCTTCTTCGAAGCTGGTTTGGGGCTTCCAGCGGTAGACTTCTTGGCGGAAGTATTAGACTTATTCCACGTCACCCTCCCCCAACTTTCTCCGAGTGCGGTAGCACGCCTTGCCATCTTCGAATGGGCGTTGCGAGCCAAAGGTTGTGAAGGAAGGGCGGAGATCTTCGCAGCACTGCATAGAGCTTCATGCGAACCGAAGACCTTCGTAGGCCCCGGAGGTGAAAAGATGGTAGTAGCCTTCGGAAGCATCAACTTCAGACTCCGAGACGAGTATGCTCTTCGGTTTCCCGCTAAGGCCATCAATGTCAGATGGTACACCGATTGGATCCTGAAGTGGTTTTACGCCGAAGTTGGGGCGAGCAACTGTCTAGCCAGACCTTTGCAAGACATCAACTTCCGAAAGGAAGCCCTTGTGCATCCAGATCTGGGTCAGCTCGAAGCTCGCCTCAGCTTACTTCAAAAAATCAGTCATCGGTTGAGCATGCGAGACTTAGCCAAAGAATTCCTCGGGCTTCAAATCCCTCCCCTAATGGCCAACTGGCCAATCACTTTCGAAGAGGCTTCGGAAGGCGGTCTTCGGAAAATTTCTTCAACTTCGAGTCCTACAGGTAACTTCGAAAACAACATACTCTATGTATATTTATTCGAAGAATTAACAAACTTAACTCATTTTTCAGCCTCTTCAGCCCCTATAACTTCGGAGCAAATCGTACGAGCTTCGGAGAAGATTTTGGGCGTCCCAACTCCGACCGAGAAAGAATGGAGAATCAAATTGGTTGGTAGTTGGGAGCGATCCAACACAGTATGGGGACTACTCGAAGTGGTTCCGCCCCCTTTGGTGGATTGGGTGCCTTCGGAGAAACGACCTAAAAAGAGGAAAGCCGAAGCTGGAACTTCGAGCTCTGCCAAGACTCCGGTCAAGAAGGTGGCTCGAAAACCAAAAAATTATGCGCCTTCGAGCCCAAGAGCTTCAATCTCCGATTCTCAGGAGGATGAAGGCAGGTTGCTCGTGAGGCTGATTGACGAGGATGCAGCCCAAAGAGCTGCACAAATTGAAGATGCTGCGAGTGTGCTCGAGTCTCAAGTCAACCTTGAACAAAAGAGGACTCCGGCTGCTCTAGAAGATTTACCTCAGGAGGGAGTCCGAGATGGAGCCCCTATGGATGAGAGCGGAGTCGAAGTCACTGCAGCTTCAATTTCGGGTGAAGCAACAACGGCTGTTCAGGAAAATGCTCCGATAGTCGAAGATTTGACTGCTGACTCCGACGAAGATCTTGCCTTCGACCCGCCAAGCAGCCCAATGCTTACCCGCCGCCAAAATGTCGAAGGTAAACTTCGAATAATTCTTTTGTTCTTTTTTCCTGCAAAATTATACAATGTATAATACCTTTGTTTTTTCAGAGTCCACTTCCATGGAAGAGGTCCGTCCCGAAGATACAATTCCTGGACCTTCGGCAACTTCGGAGCCAATTCCAGGAGCCACTCAGATGGGTCCTGGAAAAGGCAAAGGGAAGATGGACCCCCTCCCTACTCCGAGCTTAGGATCAACTCCGCCTGAGTCAACGGACGAGAGCCAATCTACTGAGGGGGGCCAGTCTACTGGGGCTCCGAAGATCACAGCTCAGCACTCTGGGCCTTCACCAAGCGAGGATGACCAGCAAGCCTTAAGCATGCTCCCCCTTCTAGCTCCTTTCTTGGAGCGAAGAACTGGGCTTCGGACTTTGCTCGAGCCTTTGGATCGAGCTAGTCGCGAAGTCGGGGAGACGGACTTGGTGGCTATCTTGAGCGAGGTGGAGAGTTCGGAGCTTAACGCTGCCATGGAACGCGCAGCATACCTGGTACGAAGTATCTGCAAAACAATATCAAATTTATATACAAATAATTTCTCACCTTGGTTTTTTCTTTTCGCAGCAAACAGTGTTGGCCCGAGCTGCAAACATCTCCAATGAACGTGGAAGTGTTCGCCTTCGAGAGGAAAATGCAACTCTTCAACGAAATCTTACTATCTCCGAAGGTCGAGTGGCCCACATGAAAAACATGGTTTCAACTGAGCGCAGGGCCAGACAGAGCTTGGAGGCTGCGAACAAGGAGCTCGAAGCGGAAAAAGTTGTGCTTCGAGCAGAAATTGAAAAGATGCGGGCGGAGCACACTACTATGGGGGCCGAGCTTGTTAGACTCCGAGAAGAAGCTAGCCAACTACTGAATCAAAAGAATTCTTTGGCTATGGAGGCTGCTAGGCTCTCTGGAGTAATAGAAGAGCTAACTTCGACGAAGGATGCATTAACTGAAGATAAGCTAAAGTCAGAGAAGGTAGCTTCGTAGGTCATGGACCAATTGCTAGGCGTTCTGGAGTACTTTGGTACTACTGGGACGCTTCCTTCGGATGACAACATCTCTCTGCTGCGCCGGCTGAAGAGGATCCAAGGAGCAGCGAAGCAAATGAAGACAGCAGGCATTCGGTATGGAGAAATCTCTGGACAAGTGGCTGCTGTCGGCATACTTCGTTACTACGAAGATTTGGGCCGATCAATAAATCCGAGCGCAGGAGAGGGCCCCATTACCTTCGATGACGACCAACTTCTCACTCCCTCCGAAGGTGTGGCCGCTGCTTGGCAAGCCTTTCAAACTTCATGGAGAGCCGAAGGTCGCTCTACGATCAAAGCCTGGACTGACGAAGGACAACGCCAGAAGCAGGCTCGGTCCCAAGCTTCGAGCAGTCAACCTCCTCCAAACCCGCAGGTTTAGAATTACCTTAGGATCTTCAACTATGTAAAGCACTACGCTTTTGTACATTTATGAATGAAGATTTGTTTATCATATTTTTAGGCTTTGCCTCATATGGAAGATGTCGAAGTGTTAGATGTTAACGATGAACTTCGCTTATTATGGGCTACCTTCAATATCTTAAAACTTCACAAGCGTCCTCGATTTCTAGTTCCTCGAGACAGTTCCGGAGCAATTACGTCCGAAATAAGTAAAGATATATTATCTTGTATTAAAGAGGAAGAAAAAGAAGTTAACTTGGAAACTTCGTCTTCTGAAGACATTATATGGTCCGAAGACGAAGATGAAGCTCAAAGTAAAAAGCCCGGAGAACTTGGAAGCTGGGAAAGGAGCCCCGAACGGCTTCGAACTTGGGCTGAGCTTCAACTCTTGCTCTAGAGATCGAAGAGGTCTTCGATTCCTTCTTGGTATAGATACCAATTTTTCATGATGTAATCATATTTGTTCGAATAATAAATATCGAAATAAAATTGTCTCCCTATTTATTAGCCCCTCTTTGTGCGTAAGCAACTTCGAACTGTATTCAAAGATGGTTAAGCCCAAAGAAAAACTTAGGAGTGCAATTTTGGGGGTTCGGAGCACCTCAGTAATTTAAAGATCTTTTAAAATCTTATAAAATGTCTTCGACTATTTGTAGTCTGAAGAATGGCAACTTAGTACCTTCTGTTTTTGAAAGAAATCACATGAGATAACTTTCCGGACACTTTAGTGTCTTAGATAATTTGTCACTTTGGACTTTCTTAACAGACATTCGAAGCTCATGGCTCAAACTCTGTTTTGTTTTGGCCTCCTTCAGCTCTTTTTTGCGAATTCTGTCAAACCAATGGTTTGGAGTTCGCAGTGGTCTCTTTGGACTCTTTTTACGAATACCTACAAGCTGGTGGCTTGGGCTCCGCATTATTTGGTCTCCTTCGACTCTTTTTACGGATACCTACAAGCCGGTGGCTTGGGCTCCGCATTATTTGGTCTCTTTGGACTCTTTTTACGGATGTCTTCCAGCTAGTGGCTTGGACTCCGCATTCTGTGGTTTTCGGGCTCTTTTACGGATGTCTTCAAGCCGGTGGCTTGGACTCCGGATTATGTCAGACCACCACCTCGGAAAATATGATTCAAATTAATGACACTTCCCTCTCGGTCAACTCCACGGTTCCAGTGCGTCCACTCGGAAGCTAGAAGTTTATGAGGGGTAGGCACTATCAGGATCATATGCTTTATTAATTTAGAAGATGATTACAAGCGAATTACAAGGAGCCCTTATGCGAAGTATCGCTTTAGGTGCTCCGCATGCCAAGTATGCGCTAATTCTTCACCTTCCAAATTAGCTAATTTAAAAGAGCCAGGACGTCCTGAACGAACAATTAAGTATGAACCTTCCCATTTATTTCCTAATTTTCCTGGCGCTATGATGTTTCGTAAAACGAGATGACCCGGTCTAAGCTCATTGATCTTAACCTTCGGGTCAAACCAAGCCTTCGTCTGCTGATGATACTTTGATAAATTGGCTACAGCTCGAAGTCTTGTCTCCTTTGTTAAATCCAGCGAAGCTTGTCTTTCTCCTTCAATCTCCGGTTCGGTGCTATGAAGTGATCCTCCTTTGAGCTCCGTTGGAGTCATAGCTTCATCTCCGAATAGCAATCTGAATGGAGTGAAACCTGTGGACCTTGTTTGCGTAGTCCGAATGGACCATAAAATTTTCGGAAGTTCTTCGGTCCACAGTCCTTTTGCTAATCCTACTATCCTTCGATTTAGCCCTGACAAAATATTTCCATTAGCTCTTTCTACAGCTCCATTAGACTGAGGATGCCTCACTGCAGCAAAACATAACTGGATGCCTAGATCTTCGCAGAACTTTCTGAAAGGTTCTGCATTGAACTGTGTTCCATTATCAACTGTGAGTTGTCTAGGCACTCCGAACCGGCAAATGATACTTTTCCAAAAGAATTTCTGTACATTGTTCGAAGTGATAGCTGTTAAGGGTTTTGCTTCTACCCACTTAGAAAAATATTCAATAGCTACCACTGTGAACATTAAATTTCCCTTAGCTACTGGAAAGGGACCAATCAAATCCATACCCCATCTAGCCATGGGCCATACCGGAGCAATAACTTGAAGAGCTGTTGGTGGGCGATGACTCCGTCGACCCATCCACTGACATCCTTGGCATGTGCGGATTAAGTTCTTCGCATCTGCTACTATCGTAGGCCAATAAAGCCCCTGGTGAAGTGTTTTCCCTGCCAGAGCTCGAGGGGCCAGATGGCTACCGCAAAGCCCTTCATGAATATCTCGAAGAATATATTGGCCTTCGGTTTGGGATATACATCGGAGTAAAGGGGAACATACTCCGGCCTTGTATAAAATACCGTTGATTATTTGATAATTCCTAGCCCTGAGTTTCAATCTTGAAAACTGTGGCTCTTCAAACGAATTTCCTCCTCCTTGCAAAAGTTCCAAGATCGAATTTCTCCAATCTGTACTTGGAATGCAAAGAATCTCTGCGGAGGGAATTTGTGGCACCAAAGGTGTACCGAGCTCCTCATAGAAAGCTTCTTCTGGTATATCTATAGCTCCGGCTACAGCTTTTGCTAAGATGTCCGCTTGCACATTTTCTGCTCTTGGTATACTCCGAATTGAAATACCCTTGAATTGTGCTTCGATCTTACGGATTTCTTCTAAGTACTTTGCAAGATGTGGATGCCGAACTTGAAAGCTTTTATCTACGTGCCCTGCTACTATTTGAGAATATTTCTTTATAACAACTCTTGTAGCCCCTAGAGCACGTGTGTAGCGCCCCGATTTAACAAAATCGAGACATTATTGAATTTCCATAGAAAAACAATAATACAAGAGGTTCATCATGCGACAACGTACATACGATAAAATCCATGGTACGCAGACCATATTTATTACAACATTGTTTTAATAAAAACGATAATAAGATAATTAAACAGCGGCATGACGAACGTCTTCTTCAGGATCTTTCTTCTCGACTGGGTCGCTACTCCAGACCGTCTTCAAGATAAGCATCCTCTGTGGGGTCCGACGGGTATGAGTACAAAAAGTACTCAACAAGCCACCGCAAATGCAAATAATAATGCGGGATAATAAACAAGGAAGGATAAGGGCTAACAATGCGAAGTAAAGCAGTTGCAGTTATGGCATTTAGTGTAATCATATTTTAATCATGCGGAAAGTAAACATGAGCATCATCAACACCAACTAACTCGAGGAGTACGTTTTACCTCCTCGCACAACGGTCCTTACATGTCAATCCATCATGCACATTCATATTCAAAGTAAACTAACTGGGGGATGTCACGCAACCCGCCCTTGACCGTGGGCTCGGCTTTTCGAAAAGATTTAAGACTCTGATCAGAGATGTACTACTGTACCCACAAGGCACGCACTCATCTCAACGAGATGACTCATTTCACGGGAACTCGTGCCAAAACCTCAATATGAGATGTTCCAAGCGATAACCACCCGCTCTAGGTTTCGCCGGCGCGCCGGGCCGCATCCCGGCTAACGTCGCACCCCCTTTTGCGCCACATTGGTACAAGTCACCCGCAGGTGCAACTTGACCCATCTCCAAATGGTGGCCTCGGTTTGGAACAACCCATACCTTAGTTAGGACTTACCCACTAGACTTGTGGTTAGTACGTAAGTGTATTGCAACGGATCCCTCAGACCGGTCCTTATAGTGCCCCGGGTGCGACTGACCAATGCCCTAGCTTGCACCCGGAACCCACCATGCATACACTCACAACCATGACTCATCACCAACAGAATTTCCAAGGATAAGAAGTAACGGGGATCATATAATAGAACCAATTTTACTACGACTCATTTTTATCCTATAGCGGCCGTGTCAATACTTTGGACACTAGCTAATATCATTGATCATATGGTGACAAGGAGGTTAGGCGAGATAGCATGGCTTGGGTTGCACATCAAGGTCGGGGGATCCTAAATAAATATAATGTAAGGGTTCATTTGACTAATGCATATATAACCTATGTGTTTTAGCGATAGTAAATTCAAACATGGGTTCAATATGTTCAAAAGAATTGTTTGGTGACTTGCCTTGTTCAGCAAAGGGAGAGGGAGGGACTTCGGGGAAGTACTCCGGCTCCTCGACGACGTCGTAGTCTTTTTAATATAAAGTAAAATAAAAAGAACACAACATCCAATCAAACAGTATAACATTACATTATAAACATACAAGTTAAAGTTGGTTTGATTATAAGTAAAATAAATTCAAGGGTTAAAGTTCTGAAATTTATTTCACCATTAATTTTAAAATGAATCAAAATGAATTATTGTTTTTCATAAAAAGGGTTTTTTTAGTGTGAATAATACTACATTAAGTTTTCTAATCAATTTAATATGAATGATTCAGAGAAAACTCAGTGGTTCTAGTGTTTAAACAGAAAGGAACAATTATATAAATTTTCTGGAGTTTAAATATTTAAATTTGCATTTTAATCCTAAGGGCATTTGAATACTTATTTAAATAAACATGAAAATGTCAAAGTAAACATACTGTTTTTATTGCATAAACATGTAGAGAATAATTTTATGAATTTTCTGAAATTAGAATGGTAATTTTTAGAGTTCAAATGCATTAGATATGAATTTTACAAATTTAAAAGCATTTCTGGAATTTATTTTCAAATTTTAAACCCCTCGGGTCCATGGTGAGCTAGGCCCACGGTGAACCCGCGCACTGTGCGCGTGCGCCGGGTCGATCTGGACCATCGGATCCAGATCCGACGCGCGAGGGCGAGGCGGGACGCGTAAGTGGCTACGGACGGCCAGGATTAAAACGTTCGAAGGGGTACCACGTGGACGCACGAGATTAAACGCGGGGTTTTAAAACAAATGGACGCACGGGATTAAAACGTACCCCTTCGCCGAGATCTAACGGATCAGATTAATTCGCACGCGGGGACTAACCATCACCGTCGGATCCAGATCGCACGGTCATGCGTGAATCCGACACGGCACGGGTACTCGACCCGTGCCGGTCGTCTTCTCCGACGACGGCGAGCGGGCCAGCGGCCACGGCGAGCGACGGCGACCTAGTCTAAGGCCTAAAATGGAACGAGGGTGCTACGGGGATCACGAGGGTACCTCGGCGGTGAGAGAAGGTCGATGGAGCGAGGCCGGCGATGAGCGGAGGTGGTGGAGGTGTTCGGGTTCCGAGCGGCGACGGCGATCCGGCGAGGGTTCTCGTCGACGGAGTGGTGGCCGGCGTTGGGGAGGTCCCGGCGGTCACGATGGTGGCGAAGGCACGGGCGGAGGCGGTCCGGTGCGACGGCGAACGGTGGCCGGAGACGAACCAGAGGGAATGCGCTAAAGCTTGGAGTGAGGGCGTTCTGTGCGTTCTCGCGACGTGTAGGCGTGGGGGTGAAATGCGGGTGGCCAGGGGGTTTAAATAGGACCATCGGCGGGGGCAGAGAGGGCGTAGTCTACGGTGGCCGGGAGTTAACGCGTTTAAACGCCGGCGAGGTTCGGGCGACATGCAGGTTCATCGAACCGGGACGCAATCGGGCGGGGTTTAATGGGGGAAACGGTCACCGGAGCGCGGGGGATCGAATGCCGGGCTCAATTTGAGGGGAGGGGGTCGGGGGCAGCGGATCCGAGGCGCGTTATTGCGTCGGCCGGCGAGGGGGGGGGGGATTTGGGGGCGGATCTCGCGGAGACGACGAATCCGACAGGTGGGCCAAGGCGGTCAGCGGGAGCGAGTGCGCGGGCGAGGGGGCTGACGGGTGGGGCCGGGTTGTGGGGGTGCGCGCGCGAGGGGAGGGGATCGGCGCCGACAGTTGGGGTCGGCTTGTCAGCCAGAGGCGAGCGTGGTAACGGGCTGGGCCGGCCGGGAGAGAGAGAAGGGAGGGAGGGGAGCCCATTACTGTTCTAATACTTTTCTGAATAAAAATAATTCCAGAAAATAGATTAAAATATTAGGGCTACTTCCAAGGTTGATAAAAATTTATAAAAATTCCCAAAATTATATTTTGGTCTTAGGATCATATACAAAAAATTTCACCTCCTAATTTGGTCATCTACTCTAGGTTCTAGTTCAAAAGGGTATAAAAAGAATTAAAAGTATTTTCTGAAATAATAATTCCCAGAAATTGAATTTAATAATATTTTTATTGTTTTGAAAATTTGGGGTGTTACAAACCTATCCCCCTTACAAGAATCTCGTCCTCGAGATTGGAACGCTACTCGAATAGCTCGGGGTATTGGGCCTTCAGCTCGTCTTCTTTTTCCCAAGTGGCTTCTTCGGCGGGATGGTTGTTCCATTGGACCTTGCAGAAGCGGACGACGCGACTTCTGGTTACTCTCTCTTTGGTTTCCAAGATCTTGACGGGTCTCTCTATGTAGGTCAAGTCTTCTTGGACATTGAGCTGCTGAAGGTCGGCTTGCTCGGTGGGTACACGGAGGAACTTCTTCAGTTGAGAGACATGGAACACATCATGAACGCCTGCCAAGGATGGAGGCAGTTCCAGTTGATATGCCACTTCTCCTTGTCGACGGAGGATCTGGAAAGGTCCGACGTAGCGGGGTGCTAGTTTGCCTTTCATGTTGAACCTTTGAGTGCCACGGAGGGGAGTGACCCGGAGGTAGACATAATCGCCCTCCTCAAAGGCTAGATCTCTTCGACGGTTGTCGGCATAGCTCTTTTGCCTGGATTGGGCTGCCTTCAATCGGTCTCTTATGATCTTAACTTTCTCTTCAGCTTCTCTCAATAAGTCAGTCCCAAACAGTTGTGATTCTCCGGTTTGATCCCAGAGCAACGGCGTTCTGCACTTACGCCCATAGAGTGCTTCGAACGGGGACATTTGCAGGCTGGCTTGATAGCTGTTGTTGTAGGAGAACTCCGCATAAGGTAAGTTCTTGTCCCACATTCCGCCAAAGTCTAGAGCACAAGCTCTAAGCATATCCTCCAATATCTGGTTGACCCTTTCGGTTTGACCGTCGGTCTGTGGATGATAGGCGGTGCTAAAGTTCAGCCGGGTGCCGAGTTCCTCTTGGAGGTTCTTCCAAAACTTGGAGGTAAACTGACTCCCGCGGTCAGATACAATCTTCTTGGGAACTCCGTGGAGGCACACGATCCGGGTCATATACAACTCAGCCAACTTGGTGACGGTGTAAGTTGTCTTGACCGGGACGAAGTGAGCTACCTTGGTGAGTCGGTCGACGATCACCCAGATAGAATCATGACCCGCTTGGGTCCTGGGCAGTCCCGTGATGAAGTCCATTCCTATCTCTTCCCACTTCCATTCAGGGACTTTGAGGGGTTGAAGCAGTCCGGCAGGTCTCTGATGTTCTGCCTTGACTCGCCGGCATGTGTCGCACTTGGCCACATACTCAGCTATTTCTCTCTTCATGCTGACCCACCAATATTTTTCCTTCAGGTCTTGGTACATCTTTGTACTCCCGTGATGGATGGAGTATAATGTATCATGGGCTTCTTGAAGGATGAGAGTCTTCAACTCAGGTAGGTTGGGTACGCATACTCGGTTTCCGAACCAGATGGTACCATGTTCGTCCTCGGAGAATCCGGGGGCTTTACCCTTCCTCATGTTTTGCTGGATCTCCAGGATGTCTGGGTCTTCCTTCTGCTTCTCTCGGATCTGGTCTATTAAGACAGGTCGAGACTCCAAGGCAGCGAGGTACTCTCGAGTGGTGATCCCAAGGTTTAACCTCTCCATCTCCTTATAAAGTAAAGGAGCTTGGTCCTGAATCATGATGGCATTGCAGTACCCTTTTCGACTAAGGGCGTCTGCCACCACGTTCGCTTTGCCCGGATGATAATGGATGCCCAAGTCGTAATCCTTGATCAGTTCCAACCATCTCCTTTGCCTGAGGTTCAGATCTGGTTGGGTGAATATGTACTTGAGGCTCTTGTGGTCGGTGAAGACCTCACACCGGTTTCCCACAAGGTAATGTCTCCATATCTTCAAGGCATGAACCACGGCTGCTAGTTCCAGGTCGTGGGTTGGGTAGTTCAGCTCATGTGGTCTCAACTGCCGGGAGGCGTAGGATATCACCTTCCCTTCTTGCATTAAGACGCATCCCAATCCTTGACGAGAGGCATCACAGTAGACGTGGAAGTCTTTCCGGATGTCTGGCAGAGTCAGAATGGGGGCTGATACTAGCTTCTTCTTGAGGGTCCGGAAGCTTTCTTCGCAGTCGGGGGTCCATTCAAACTTCACTTCTTTCTGCAGAAGTCTGGTCATAGGCTTGGCGATCTTGGAAAAATTCTCGATGAACCGGCGGTAGTATCCGGCCAATCCGAGGAAACTCCGGATCTCGGTCACGGTCGTTGGCTGTAGCCAGTTGGTTACCGCTTCAACGATAGTTGGGTCCACTGCTATTCCTCCGGCAGATATAACATGACCGAGGAACTTCACCTCAGACGACCAAAATTCGCACTTGCTGTATTTGGCGTACAGTTGCTGCTCCCTTAGCTTTCCGAGGGTCAGACGGAGGTGAGTCTCGTGTTCTTCCTTGGTCTTGGAGTAAATGAGGATATCGTCGATGAATACCACGATGAACTTGTCCAAGAACTCCATGAATACGTTGTTCATCATGTTCATGAAAAAGGCCGGGGCATTCGTGAGTCCGAACGACATCACGGTGTACTCGTAGAGTCCATAGCGGGAGGTGAAAGTAGTCTTGGGTATATCTTCCTCCCTGATCCTCAACTGGTGATAACCTGACCTGAGGTCAATCTTGGAAAACACCGAGGATCCTTTCAGCTGATCGAACAGGTCGTCGATCCGAGGCAATGGGTATTTGTTATTGATGGTTACGTCGTTCAGGGCTCTATAGTCCACGCACATCCTCTTGGTCTTGTCCTTCTTCATGGCAAATATAACCGGTGCACCCCAAGGTGAGGTACTTGGTCGGATGTAACCTTTCTGCTCTAGGTCTTCGATGTTGCTCTTGACTTCGGCTAGTTCATTGGCGGCCATTCGGTATGGGCGCTTGGAGATTGGAGTGGTCCCGGGGACAAGTTCGATTCTGAATTCGATGTCCCGCTTGGGAGGCATTCCGGGCAAATCTTCGGGGAAAACATCTGCAAACTCCTTGACTATTGGCACCTCTTCAAGAGCTATTGAGCGAAGGGATGCTCTGAGTGGTTTGCGACTGGTCATCCGGAAGGTGACGGTTACGCCTTCAGGACTGGTCACCGTGACGGACTTGTTGGCACAGTCGATCACTCCCTTGTGCTTCATCAACCAATCCATACCTAGTATGAGGTCGAGTCCGGTGCATTGGATGAGGACAGGCTCGGCCCGAAACAGCACTCCTTGGATGTCAAGTTGAACCTTAGGGCTGTAGAAGCGAGCTGAGGTCCTATTGCCGGGGGTGGCAATCACCATAGGAATGGGTAGAGGGAGTACGTCTAGATTGTTTGTTTTCGCAAAATTTTCCGAGACGAAAGAGTGGGTTGCTCCAGAGTCAAATAGTATGACGGCCGATACGGAATTCATAGTAAACGTACCGAGTACGACTTCAGGAGCCTCCTGAGCTTCCTCCGCGCTGATATGGTTGACGCGGGCGCGAACCGCCTGGTGAGGTGCTGCGCCTTGGTTCTGCTTGGGGTGAGGACACTGGTGCGAATAGTGCCCTTCCTTGCGGCAGTTGAAGAAGACGACCGGCCTTCCTTGGCGATCCCTCAAGATCGGGGCCTTGGCGGCCGGTGCCGGCTGAGCGGCCGGAGCTGGTGGAGCGGGGCGAGGATGCCCGGCGTTGGATCCACCGGCTGCGTGAGGTGGCCTGTAGGCGGGCCGAGGATGGTAGGCGGGCGCTGGTGGCGGAGGGACGAAGCGGGGCCTCTGAGTGTTCGCCTGCTGATGCTTGAAGGCGATCATCTTCCTCTTCTTGAGGTCCAGCTTGTTCTGCTCAGTCTCTTGGATGAGCGCTTTGTTGACTAGCCGCTGGAAGTCGGCGAAGTCGGCGGCGACGAGCTGGATGGACAGCTCATCCTTAAGTCCCCTGAGGAACTTGGCTTGGCGGAGGGCATCGGTGCGCACTTCCTCCGGTGCGTAGCGGGCGAGGCGGTTGAACTCATGGAGGTACTCCATGACAGTCCGGTTGCCTTGTTGCAGGTTGCGGAACTCCTGCTGTTTCACCGCGATGACGCCGGCGGGGACGTGGGCGGCACGAAAGGCGATGGTGAACACCGCCCAAGTCACCATGTGCCCCTCCGGCTGGGACGCACGGTAGTTGTCCCACCATTCAGCGGCGGGACCCTGGAGCTGGTGAGTGGCGAAGGCCACCCGCTCCCGGTCGGTGCAGGGGAGGAGGTCGAGCTTCTTCTCGATGGTGCGAAGCCAATCTCCGGCCTCCATCGGGTTGGTCGTGCTCGAGAAGATGGGCGGGCGCACGCGCAAAAACTCGGAGAGTTGCGGAGCGGCCGCGGGTGCTGGTGCGCGAGGGGCGGGTTCCCCGTTCTGCAGACGGTCCAACTGAGCCTGTTGGTGCTGCATTTGGGTGAGGAGGGCGGTGATCAGATGGTTCTGATTCGCCATCATCTCCGCCAAGGTGGGGTGGTTGGCGGAAGGCGACCCGGATTGGCGGAGGCCTGTTGCACCCCAGTTGGGCACAACACCCTCAGGTGCATCTCGGCTTCCTCTTGCTCCGTTGTTAGAGCCGGTGTTCTGGTGGTCGGCCATCTTCTGAATATACAAAGTGATAAAACAAAAGATGACGAACCAAAAATTTAACCAAAAATAACATATAGAATTCAAGCACATAAATATATAGAGTGGTATAAATGTTCATTACAATCAAGTTCTTATTCTACCCACAACACACTCGTCGCGGGTAGCACCACATACAAAATAATGTTTGTTATTAACTTTCGCGTCTCCTAACGCCTACTCGCCACCGGAGGCGGTCTCCGTGCTCTCGGAACCACGAGTGCGCGGCTCCAGAGAGATGGTGGGCTCGAGAAAATTCTCGATGATGGAGTCGGAGACGAGGCCGGGGCGTGGTGTAGGGGCGCTGGTGGAAGGCCTGGCGGGGGAGGGTCGTGGCGGGATCCTCTTGGGGCGAGGGAGGGGCTCACGGATGGGCTTCTTCTTCCTTGGAAGAAGAGGAACCATCTCAGCGATGTCCTTTTGCAGCTGCATGATCTTGCGCTGCAGCTCGCCGTTCTGCTGGATCAGGTTCTTCGTTTCTTCACGAAGAAACTCTACCGCCTCATGGTGCTCGTCGGCGTCGAGCACCGCCTCAGTGTGGAGATCATCCATGGCCTGCAGAAGACGCGACTGCCGGGCCATGACCGGATCACGCACGGAGTGAACTCCGAGGTAGATGCTACGGTGGGCTCCGGGAGTACGCTTCGGCACGAGCCGGAAGGACGAGTTCTGAAGACGATCGTCGTAGATCATCCTCAGCTCCATGAGGGCCTGGAGGGCGACTCGTTGGCACGCGACGTCGAAAGTCGGGCCTCCAAGTGCGGTGGTGTAGGGCGGCAGATGTTCTCCGGAGCCATGGACGGTGAGGGAGACGTCACAAGGCCCGGCGAACTCGTCGGGGTACACTCCTTGAAATTCGGGTTCGAAGAGGAACCCGAGGAAGGTGAGCATCATGCGGAGCTCCCGGACGAAGCCCTCATAGTGGCGGCAGTAGCTGTGGACTTGGTAGACTGGCATCTACAAAACAGCAAGTTGAATAAAAGTGAGGAGAGGAACAAAGTTTATGAAGTAGATTTTCGAGAAATAATTTCCTATGGCTAATGGCTAGGCGGGTCTGTTTGGCTTCCTACAGTCGAGTCGGCTCTGATACCATCTTGTGGCGCCCCGATTTAACAAAATCGAGACATTATTGAATTTCCATAGAAAAACAATAATACAAGAGGTTCATCATGCGACAACGTACATACGATAAAATCCATGGTACGCAGACCATATTTATTACAACATTGTTTTAATAAAAACGATAATAAGATAATTAAACAGCGGCATGACGAACGTCTTCTTCAGGATCTTTCTTCTCGACTGGGTCGCTACTCCAGACCGTCTTCAAGATAAGCATCCTCTGTGGGGTCCGACGGGTATGAGTACAAAAAGTACTCAACAAGCCACCGCAAATGCAAATAATAATGCGGGATAATAAACAAGGAAGGATAAGGGCTAACAATGCGAAGTAAAGCAGTTGCAGTTATGGCATTTAGTGTAATCATATTTTAATCATGCGGAAAGTAAACATGAGCATCATCAACACCAACTAACTCGAGGAGTACATTTTACCTCCTCGCACAACGGTCCTTACATGTCAATCCATCATGCACATTCATATTCAAAGTAAACTAACTGGGGGATGTCACGCAACCCGCCCTTGACCGTGGGCTCGGCTTTTCGAAAAGATTTAAGACTCTGATCAGAGATGTACTACTGTACCCACAAGGCACGCACTCATCTCAACGAGATGACCCATTTCACGGGAACTCGTGCCAAAACCTCAATATGAGATGTTCCAAGCGATAACCACCCGCTCTAGGTTTCGCCGGCGCGCCGGGCCGCATCCCGGCTAACGTCGCACCCCCTTTTGCGCCACATTGGTACAAGTCACCCGCAGGTGCAACTTGACCCATCTCCAAATGGTGGCCTCGGTTTGGAACAACCCATACCTTAGTTAGGACTTACCCACTAGACTTGTGGTTAGTACGTAAGTGTATTGCAACGGATCCCTCAGACCGGTCCTTATAGTGCCCCGGGTGCGACTGACCAATGCCCTAGCTTGCACCCGGAACCCACCATGCATACACTCACAACCATGACTCATCACCAACAGAATTTCCAAGGATAAGAAGTAACGGGGATCATATAATAGAACCAATTTTACTACGACTCATTTTTATCCTATAGTGGCCGTGTCAATACTTTGGACACTAGCTAATATCATTGATCATATGGTGACAAGGAGGTTAGGCGAGATAGCATGGCTTGGGTTGCACATCAAGGTCGGGGGATCCTAAATAAATATAATGTAAGGGTTCATTTGACTAATGCATATATAACCTATGTGTTTTAGCGATAGTAAATTCAAACATGGGTTCAATATGTTCAAAAGAATTGTTTGGTGACTTGCCTTGTTCAGCAAAGGGAGAGGGAGGGACTTCGGGGAAGTACTCCGGCTCCTCGACGACGTCGTAGTCTTTTTAATATAAAGTAAAATAAAAAGAACACAACATCCAATCAAACAGTATAACATTACATTATAAACATACAAGTTAAAGTTGGTTTGATTATAAGTAAAATAAATTCAAGGGTTAAAGTTCTGAAATTTATTTCACCATTAATTTTAAAATGAATCAAAATGAATTATTGTTTTTCATAAAAAGGGTTTTTTTAGTGTGAATAATACTACATTAAGTTTTCTAATCAATTTAATATGAATGATTCAGAGAAAACTCAGTGGTTCTAGTGTTTAAACAGAAAGGAACAATTATATAAATTTTCTGGAGTTTAAATATTTAAATTTGCATTTTAATCCTAAGGGCATTTGAATACTTATTTAAATAAACATGAAAATGTCAAAGTAAACATACTGTTTTTATTGCATAAACATGTAGAGAATAATTTTATGAATTTTCTGAAATTAGAATGGTAATTTTTAGAGTTCAAATGCATTAGATATGAATTTTACAAATTTAAAAGCATTTCTGGAATTTATTTTCAAATTTTAAACCCCTCGGGTCCACGGTGAGCCAGGCCCACGGTGAACCCGCGCACTGTGCGCGTGCGCCGGGTCGATCTGGACCGTCGGATCCAGATCCGACGCGCGAGGGCGAGGCGGGACGTGTAAGTGGCTACGGACGGCCAGGATTAAAACGTTCGAAGGGGTACCACGTGGACGCACGAGATTAAACGCGGGGTTTTAAAACAAATGGACACACGGGATTAAAACGTACCCCTTCGCCGAGATCTAACGGATCAGATTAATTCGCACGCGGGGACTAACCATCACCGTCGGATCCAGATCGCACGGTCGTGCGTGAATCCGACACGGCACGGGTACTCGACCCGTGCCGGTCGTCTTCTCCGACGACGGCGAGCGGGCCAGCGGCCACGGCGAGCGACGGCGACCTAGTCTAAGGCCTAAAATGGAACGAGGGTGCTACGGGGATCACGAGGGTACCTCGGCGGTGAGAGAAGGTCGATGGAGCGAGGCCGGCGACGAGCGGAGGCGGTGGAGGTGTTCGGGTTCTGGGCGGCGACGGCGATCCGGCGAGGGTTCTCGTCGACGGAGTGGTGGCCGGCGTTGGGGAGGTCCCGGCGGTCACGATGGTGGCGAAGGCACGGGCGGAGGCGGTCCGGTGCGACGGCGAACGGTGGCCGGAGACGAACCAGAGGGAATGCGCTAAAGCTTGGAGTCAGGGCGTTCTGTGCGTTCTCGCGATGTGTAGGCGTGGGGGTGAAATGCGGGTGGCCAGGGGGTTTAAATAGGACCATCGGCGGGGGCAGAGAGGGCGTAGTCTACGGTGGCCAGGAGTTAACGCGTTTAAACGCCGGCGAGGTTCGGGCGACATGCAGGTTCATCGAACCGGGACGCAATCGGGCGGGGTTTAATGGGGGAAACGGTCACCGGAGCGCGGGGGATTGAATGCCGGGCTCAATTTGAGGGGAGGGGGTCGGGGGCAGCGGATCCGAGGCGCGTTATTGCGTCGGCCGGCGAGGGGGGGGATTTGGGGGCGGATCTCGCGGAGACGACGAATCCGACAGGTGGGCCAAGGCGGTCAGCGGGAGCGAGTGCGCGGGCGAGGGGGCTGACGGGTGGGGCCGGGTTGTCGGGTGCGCGCGCGAGGGGAGGGGATCGGCGCCGACAGGTGGGGTCGGCTTGTCAGCCAGAGGCGAGCGTGGTAACGGGCTGGGCCGGCCGTGAGAGAGAGAAGGGAGGGAGGGGAGCCCATTACTGTTCTAACACTTTTCTGAATAAAAATAATTCCAGAAAATAGATTAAAATATTAGGGCTACTTCCAAGGTTGATAAAAATTTATAAAAATTCCCAAAATTATATTTTGGTCTTAGGATCATATACAAAAAATTTCACCTCCTAATTTGGTCATCTACTCTAGGTTGTAGTTCAAAAGGGTATAAAAAAGAATTAAAAGTATTTTCTGAAATAATAATTCCCAGAAATTGAATTTAATAATATTTTTATTGTTTTGAAAATTTGGGGTGTTACAACGTGCTTTTCGAAGTCCTAGTAAAATCCCTTCATACACCACTATATTATTGGTAGACTTAAAGTTGAGTCTTGCGGAGTACATTGCTCTTTGCCCTGAAGGCGAAATTAAAACTGCTCCAACACCTGCTCCGGATGCTTGGAAAGCCCCATCAGAAAAAAATAGTCCAAATTCCTTCACTTGACTTCTCCGGAACCCACGTTGTAGGGGGAGTTCATTCTGCTACAAAATCTGCTAAGACTTGCGATTTGATTGCTGTCCTTGCCAGAAAGGATATGCCGAAGGGTGCTAGTTCAACTGCCCACTTTCCAATTCTTCCAGTGGAATCTTTACTTCGGAGCATATCTCCCAAAGGATACGAAGTTGGTACAATTACATTATGAGCTAAAAAATAATGTCTCAACTTCCTCGAAGCCATTATCAGAGCATAAGTGAACTTTTCGAGCTCGGAATACCTTGTCTTCGCTCATGATAATGCTTCGGACACAAAATAAACTGGATTTTGTACCAACTTCCCATTGAAATCCATTTCTCTGACAAGGACTGCGCTGACAGCAGAGCCTGTAGCTGCAAGGTAAAGGAGTAGGGTTTCGTCCGCAGTAGGAACCGTGAGTGTAGCAAGATTACTGAGATACTCTTTAATATCTTCGAAGCTTTTCTGACACTCCGGTGTCCATGCAAAATCTTCGGACCCTTTCAATGCTTTAAAGATGGGCAAACTTCTCTCCACAGAACTTGCTAAAAATCTGCTAAGTGCTGCCAGACGACCAGTCAACTTTTGCACTTGCTTTAAATTTTCTGGAGGAGCCATCTTCTGTAGCGTAGTTATTTGAGTAGGGCTAGCTTCAATCCCTCTGCTTGAAACTAAATACCCTAACAACTTCCCAGCCTTAGCTCCGAAGATATATTTCTCGGGGTTAAGACGAATCCCACATGCCCAAAGGCTATTAAATGTTTCTGCTAAGTCTAGGCTATGTTGGTGCTTTAAAGCACTCTTTATTACAATATCATCCATATAGGCCTCCACATTGCGACCTAATTGATGGCCTAGAGCCTTAGCAACTAACCTCGAAAAAGTAGCCCCGGCATTTCTTAAGCCAAAAGGCATTCTTACATAACAGAAGACTCCCGAAGGAGTTACGAAGCTTGTCTTGATCTCATCTTCGCGTTTCAACCATATTTGATGATAACCGGAGTACGCGTCAAGGAAGCTTAATAACTCCGAACCTGCGGTGCAGTCGACCAATTGATCAATTTGGGGCATGGGGTAGGGGTCACGAGGGCATGCTTTATTCAAGGATGTGAAATCAATGCAGATGCGCCACTTCCTGGAAGATTTCTTCTTGACGAAGACTGGGTTGGCTAACCATTCTGTGTGAGCCACTTCTTTGATAATCCCGGCCTTCAACATTTTTTCAACTTCGTCTTTTGCAAGAACAGCTCTTTCTGCAGACATTTTCCGGAGTCCTTGCCGAACAGGCCGGGCCTTCGGGTTTACAAGTAAACTATGTTCAATAATATCCCGATTGACTCCGGTGATGTCTTCGTCAGACCAGGCAAAGACATCTAAATTCTCCTCAACTACTTTTTCCAAGGAGGTAGCAACTTCTGGAGGTAAATCTTTACCAAATTGAAATGAATATTCTTTACCATCTTTAATAATAACCTTCGTTAGAATCTCTCCTTCAGGACTTGGTCTTGGGAAGGATTTTTTCAAAGATTCGCTAGGAGCATAAAAATTTTCTTGATTATTTTGCACACTATTCACTTGTCTTGGATCAAGAGGGGGGCCGTGACCATACTCCGCTCTTCGGGCAGTAGCTTGATCTCTGAAGATAGTGAGCACTCACACTTGCGTGGGCATCTTCATGCACAAGTAATTATGGTGTGCCACAGCTCCGAACTGATTTAACATGCCTCTTCCAAAGATGACGTTGTAGGCATATGGAGCATCTACGACGTCGAGGATTACTTCCTCTGTCCTGGCTAACAATCCTTCTCCGAAGGTAACTTCCAGGCCAATTTGGCCGAGTGCGTCAAGCGGAGGTCCTGCGAAGCCTTGCAAAGGACGAGCCACTGGAAGAAGGTGCTTTCTGGAGATGCACAATTGATTGAAGGCTTGAACAAAAATAATGTCTGCCGAACTCCCTCCGTCAATTAACACTCTTCGAACCTCAGTTCCTGCAATGTCGGCAGTAATGACAAGTGGGCCTGCATGTGGAAATTTAATGCCACCTGCATCCTCTGCAGAAAAAGATATTGGCACATGGGACCATTCAGGCATAGCAGCTGCAGATGACGAAGTTCCAATGTGCCCCACTTCTCTAACATACTCTCTTCTCTGCCTTTTTGACATGCTTCCGAAAGTACCTCCTCCGGAGATAGGGAGGACTACTCTTTTTCCTCGGTCTTGCCCCTCTTCTTGCTTCGGAGGTGGCATAATATTGACCACCGGAGGGCGTCTTGCAGCTTCGAAGTTTTCTATCTGCGCTACAGCTTGGACAGGCTCCGGACGCACTTCAGCTGGAACTCGGTCAGTAGTACCTCGACCCGAAGTTCTCTCTAGATATTCTCCTCTCAGGGCAAGTATAGCTTTGCACGCATCAGTTGCGTGACTTCGGTTTTCACCATGAATACAGCAGAAAAGGGTCTGGCCCTTGCCAGTCGGTTTCCCTGGTGGCCTCCAGCCGCTGACCTTGTTTCCCGAAGGTTGTGGAGCTCTTTGGGCAAACTTCTGTGGGGATGCAATGTTCAGAACTTCTGAACGAGGATGCTTCTGCCCCCTTCTCCTATCATGCTGAACTTCAAAGACAGGTTCCCGCGGCTGTGCCGAAGTTTTCACTTCCAATTTTACTTCCTGCAGTATGGATGGAGAAGCTGCAGTTCTCCGAAGCCAGCCCTCTTCTGACCTTGCATATTCTTCAAAATAGGACATCAGCTGAGAAACAGAAGATATGATTTTCCGGTGGAGTTTATCAAGGAGGCCTGGATGAATGACTCCTTCCCGAGCTGCGTCAACTACTGAAGACGTAGTTAACCCTCGGATCTGCGACTTCGTATGAGCGAAGCGCTTGAAGTATTGTCTTAAGGTTTCTCCAAGGAGCTGCTTCACCTGGAAAAGACTTCCCGTCGACATTGGAGGCACGAAGGTGCCTTGGAAGTTACTCATGAACTTTTTCTTCAATTGTCCCCATGAACTGATTGATCCTAGTTTTAAAGACCAGAACCATCGCAAAGCTACTCCCTAAAGAGCTAGGGGGAAACATTTTGCCATGGTGTCCCGCACTCCTCAACTGGCTTCAATCGCCAAAGCATAAGAGCAGACAAATTCTCCAGGATCTTCATCTCCGGCATACTTGCAAAGCTTCGAAGTCTTAAACTTTGGGTCGAAGCGAACTTTTTGCAGTTCAGGATGTAGCGGAGATTCGGTATCAAAGGAGGCGTTCTCCGGGGCTTCAGGATAGATATGTTCATCGTCTTCAGGCACTTCCGGAATAACTGGGATGGCTTGAGAGCGAAGCCTATTTGCAGCTTCTTGCCGCCATCTCGGTACTTCAGCTTGGAGACTGGCCATTTGAGCGGCCATATCACCAAGATTGTCTTCATCTCCTCCGGAAGGATCTTCCGGGTCTTGAGAACTGTAAGGATCAGTTCGGAGTGGAACTTGAGGTGGAAGAGGAACTCCGGGTGGTCGAAGTATAGATGGAGTTGGCGGAGAAACTCCATATGCTCGAGGAATGGGTATCCCTTCCGGAGTTTGAGGTGGAGGAAACGTCGAAGGTCCTCCGACCTCAACTGTGTCTGGAGATGTCACTCCGGAGGTCCGAGGGGACCTCCGAACAGGGTTACTAGTTGCGCTCCTCTTAGGAGGCATGGTGTAAGAAGTTGGTAGAGAACGAAGTTTCTTGGACTAAGTTCCCCACGGACGGCGCCAACTGTTGGCGTAAAAGATTACGCTAACAGGTTTCTGAAGATTAGAAACTAACAAACGAAGTGTTTGCGAAAGAAACTATTCTAAGCCTCCGAAAGGATAATAACTCAGAATAGTTCGAAAGTGTATATTGAATAACTTGTATTCGGTCCCTATTACAGGGTAAAACGGGGGGTATTTATAGGCCCAAAAATTAAGGAAAAAACCTTTTTACCCCTCTATTACAACCGACATAGTGGAAACTATTCGGTACCCTTAATAGGGCTAAAATGGTAAAAGACTAATCTAATGAGAAAGAAGATAAGTCTTCCATCTTAGCTGGCAAAGAAGTTCTCGGAAGAGTCCAAGTTCGAAGATATACTCTGAACTAAAGCCTGTCATCATACTTCGAACTTGACTTGATGCATCTCCGAAATTATATGTTGGAAGGATTCGTCTTAATCACCAGTCTTTATCTCGTCATTGCAATAACCCTGAAGATGGAATATTTTCCCCCAACAACTTGGTTGAATGCCACTTCTCCTATTTTGTGAATACAATCTATTGTCCGTGTCTCAACATAAGATCAATAGTTCTAATTCACTCTAACTCCTCCATTCAAACTCCATCACTCTTCTTAATTAATCCTTTAATCTAATTAATAAGAATATTCATTGTCTTGCTTAATTGTTTTTCTTAGAGTGTTTGTCTTGTTTTGGGTGCTATGTAGAGCCTTGTGATCTTGAAGATTTGAAGGATGTCGCGCAAGACCTGGAGGTCGTCGTCAAGAGTTAAAATGTTGCCACTCATCATAAATACCACGCTCTGTCGCCCACTCCGAGGCTATCCAAATAGGGACAATTCCAGACTTACAGATCTCACACGCATGACACATGTGAGACATGTTGGTCCGAAACGGGTGATGCATAGGTTTCGTTACACTATTTACATTGGTATCAAATAAAAATTACATATGAAAATAAATATATATAAGAAAGTATATATATAATACTAATCACCCAATGAAATCATGCATACCAATGACAAAATTCATAAAATTCATTGCACTCATCATATGACAAAATCGTGCTACACATATGCGTTCTACATTTTAGTTGTATGGTCCAGATCAAATGAACCGTTGGAGATTCAAGGAAATGAGATCAGATCATTTGTACAATAAATATTTGATGTTTATGACTCAACAAGCGGCTATTTAATTATTATACATTTAGAAATATATATGTATGATCATGACGGTCTACGATATCAAATAATAAAAGCCACTTAATTTGAGTGTTTTAAATCCTTTTGTAGAATGCATATACAAGTGTTTTTTCTTAATTATAATAGTACAAATTAAATAAAAGATACTAGTGGATTATAAAGATATCTATATGTCTGCATAATTTAATATTGGAATCCATATCAATCATTTAATTCATCAAATGACATAATTTAATCCATATCTATCTATACGTCTCTACCAATTAAATTCGGCATTCTTTTGAATATTTACTAATGACAAAATTCACAAATAAAAAGCGAAAAAAATTAAAGCCGACAAAATTTACATGATCGTCGGGCGGCGGCGACGGGCGACGGGCGACGGTGTCTGGAGGCCGGCGGTGGGCGATGGATGGCGATGTACGGATCAAGGGCGATGGCCGGCGGCGACGGCCAGGAGGGGGCGGCGGCCAGCGGCGACGGCCGGGAGGGGGCGGCGGCCGGCGGCGCGAGCGGTAGGGTGGGCGGCCGCTCGGGGCCGGCGGGGCACGGGTGGCGGCGGTGGCTGGTGGCGAGAGTTGGGCGCACGCATACAGGGATTAGGTTTCCCTGTACTCGCGCGTGCATTTGGGGATTATATCCCTTAACTTCTGTCAGCCGCATTAAAGCCGACAGAAGTTAAGAGATATAATCCCCAGCGGGTCTCTACCCACTTAACTTCCGTCGGCCATAGTCAAAAGCCAACGAAAGTTAAGTAACTTTCATCGGCTCCTTGAGGCCGACGGAAGTTATTTAACTTCCGTCGACTTTTTTTAAAGTCAACAGAAATTAAATTAGCTGATGAAAATGTTATGTTTTTTTTAGTGATAGGTTTGCCTTTAAAAGGGACCCAAGGCCTAGGGGTTTTGGTGGCAATTTTAGAGGACTTTTGAACTTTTAATCCAGAAAATTCCAGAAAAGTCTCATCCTCTTTTAGCTGACGGACACTCTTATCATTGCGCATTGTTCATCACCAGGCGCCCATCCCAGATTTTCTACAGCATCAATTGTTGCCAGAGCTGCCGATTAGCCACTGCTACAGGTATGCATGCAAGCACTATTCAGTCTTTTTGAGAAGTTTTTTCCTGCCGGTTTTTTGCTTCTTCCGCTTTGTTCTTTCGGTCTAGTGATTGTCGAGCGCTGCTGTCCTGGACAAAAAATAGCACCACCGCACCAGATATTCTCAGCGCCACTGTAATTGGTTTTTAGGAGAAAAAGTATACTAGTTATTTCCTTCTGTTTTGGATTTGTTCTTTGCCCTTCACTGTGATTGAGTTTTGCTTCTGGGTTGATTATTTCCGGAGGAAATAGTTTGGTTGCTATTGTGAGTTTCTTTTTACTGCTGACCTGAAGCCATCGTTGCTAGTTTCCTGACCAGCGTTTTTCTACTACCTCTGTTCAATTTCAGGCACAAGTTGTTCATCAGTTTTTATTGGTTTTCATTGTTTTTGTTTGTTTTTTTTCTTTAAGTCATACCGCTTTTCTGCCAGAAATTGTTTGGTTGCCGTGAGTCTTCATTGCTTCACCATTAGACAGATTCCATTGCAGCCAAAATGTTTTGCCGATTTTTGTCTCTGCCGATAGCCTACACCACCGGGCAGGCTGAAGCCGATAGCTTGGCTTCCAGGTGCACATTGTTTGAATTTTCAGTAATCATTGTGTTGCATCATCATGCTATCGGTCTCTGCTTTAATTCTTCTAGCAGTCTTCAAGTTTGGCTAGTTTTCTAGCTGGCAATTGTTCTTCTGTTTTTTATGTACTGGATTGATCACTGGAAATTTTCTACACCTCTGGGAGTGAACACTATCTCCTCAATTGATGCATAAGAATAGCTGCTGATTTCTTGTTTGTTGTAACCATTACAATTGGTAATTTGTAGTTTTCTCTATGGGAAATTTTCGGGTGTTCTGTCAAGGGATTTTGCCAAGCACAGCCACCGCCAGAAAATATTCTTATTCAGTCTCGATCTTCTTGCTGTTGTCTTGACACATAGAACAACCAAGATCCTCCTCGGGACTGTTTTGGGAACACTGCTACACCTCAATCTATCGGTTCTTCATCAAGCCTTCACTTCCTTCTCACAATTTAATGTTCAGGATTTTGTTTCAAAGATTTGTTGTTTCATCTTGAAAATCTCTTCTGGATTGATGTTTTCTTGAGCACTGTAGCACCTATACGAAGAACAACTTAATTCGGTTTGATTGTTTCCTACATGAGTGTAGTATCTATTGTTTCATTTTAGATTCATTGCGTCAGGAATTATGAATTATTGCTAGTTTGTTTTTACTGATTGATACTGCTTGTCTACTGTCTGATTACTTTTTAAAGCCACTGTCATTTTGAATTGTCAATTGATTGCTTGGACAATTCATCTCGTGCTTGAATGAGTTTTATCATAACGATTTTACACAGCTATTCTTTCATCCTCATGTTGCATACTGATATTGGATTATATCTAAGTATTTGTTGCAAATTCGTGAATGATAAATCTCTACTATGATTCAAGAGTTGTTGTTTTTTACTGCCTTCTATCAGAGTTTCAGAGTCTGACTAAAGGGAGTCAGTATTTGAAAGACCGACTGAAATTGAAGTAGGCACTTCAAAGTGCGATGAGGAAGGAAACATTTTCTGAAGTATTTTTGTGTGCACTTAAGTTACTCAATTGTCATTAAAACTCTATTGCTTCCATTTGTCTATTTAGAGGCGCGTTGGGTGTTTTTGAGAAGGCTATCATATTCACGAGAATTTGTCGAGACACCTA
The DNA here is from genome assembly GCA_019279435.1 of Zizania palustris. Lineage (NCBI taxonomy): Eukaryota > Viridiplantae > Streptophyta > Magnoliopsida > Poales > Poaceae > Zizania > Zizania palustris. The sequence continues at coordinate 96,520,847 of JAAALK010000287.1, read as the reverse complement.
TTCACCCCCCTCTAGTCGCCATTCTGATCCCACAATTGGTATCAGAGACGGTAGATCACCAGTTGATCTTAACTGATTTGTGAACCTTTTGGCGACATGGACAAGAACACTAAGATTCCAGTGTTTGATGGTCGTGATTTTGCATATTGGAAGGTGCGTATGGAGGCTTACCTTCTAGGCCAAGGAAGTGCAATTTGGTACATTGTTGATTCCCGATATGTGATTCCTGAAACTCGCACCACTCGGGCTGAGAAGGAACAGTACGCCTGTAATAGCAAGGCAAGAAACATATTGTTCATTAGTCTGAGTTGCAATGAGTTTGATAGGGTCCAGCACCTACAAAATGTACGTGAGATTTGGACAACCTTGAAAACTTTTCATGAGGGCAATACTCAGATTAAGGCTAGGTGGCAAAGCACATATAATCAAGAATATCAAATGTTGTGCAAAGCTCCACGAATCTGTAGATGCCATGTTTGCTCGATTTGATGGGATTGTGAGCAACTTGCACTCTACTGGGACTTTAGCTTATTCATATCATGATAGAGCGATCAAACTTCTCTATGCTCTTGATCGTGGCATATGGGAGGTGAAGATCTCTAGTATTGAAGAGTCAGCAAGCTTTGACACTTTGACTTTTGATGAACTCTTCAGTAAGCTTAAGTCCACCGAGATTGCCAAGGCATCTCGTTCTAGAATTGGGAACTCTTTGCCACAATCCATGGCACTACTTTCCGATTCTAGCAGTGGAACCTCATCTGGAGGTAACATGTCTGGTGGTTCTGGAGTTTGTGCTTATTCTGGTGGTTTTGACTTGTCCTCCCTGGTCTCTGTCGCAAAAGAATAGGTGGACACTCTAGATGATGAGGAGCTAGCTCTCATTGTTAAGAAGTTCACCTGCTTCTACAATGATAGACGAGATTAGAGGAAAGGAGGGTCACGGGGATGTTTTGAGTGTTGACATCCTTCTCACATAAAAGCTAATTTCCCAAAACTAAAACTAAAAAATGAAAATGAGTACAAGCACCAGAAGTGGAACAAAAATCCTTTTTTAAAGGGAAGCGCGACAAAGTGGCTAAGAAGATAGCCAGAGATTTTGTGGTCGCCCTTAGTGACGTCGACACTTTGTCAAGCGAGCAGCCAAGCTCAAAGGAGGAGGAGCCTCCCAAGAAAGAGGAGAAGAAGGAGAAGAAGAAAATGGACTTCACCGGCCTTTGCTTCATGGCCGACAGCATCCAGAGTAGCGACGAGCTTGACACATCTTAGGTATATCTATCTCATGACCAACTTCTTGTTCAAAATGATGAATTACATGATGTTGTCTGTTCTTAGGATAGATTACTTAAACTTGCTGCTAAAGAAAAAAATAACTAAAATTCAGATTTGAGAAGACCGACTGAAATTGAAGTAGGCACTTCAAAGTCCGATCAGGAAGGAAACATTTTCTGAAGTATTTTTGTGTTTACTTAAGTTACTCAATTGTCATTAAAACTCTATTGCTTCCATTTGTCCATTTAGAGGCGCGTTGGGTGTTTTTGAGAAGGCTATCATATTCGCGAGAATTTGTCGAGGTGCCTATTCACCCCCCCTATAGTCACCATTCCGATCCCACATCCAATGTTCCTAAGCATAATACAATCTATTGGTATCGTTTTTGGTCACACGCGTGACCTAGAAGATCTGCTTAACTCCAGTGCAGGTCCTAAATTCTTGGGGTTCTGAGCATGCCAATCAGTTTGACCCTACAACTGATAAGGTACAAGAAATTGTTAGTAGAAACGCCAATTGTCCATTGAGCCGATGGACACGGTATGCACCAAAACACACGTATCGGCGAAGGCCCATCGGGAATGATTAAGTGATCGGCTAATACGCAATGCTCGCACCATCGGACCGATAGCGGGGAAAGCAGTGGGCTATGCGCTCGTGCCGATCGGTAATCCCCAATACCAAAGAGATGCAATGTGGAATTAAAAGATAACCTATCAACTTGTACTCTAATAGAATCTATATTTAGTATACCAAAGAATATGTCCATACTATTAAATCATCATAACAACAAGATCAGACATAACCAAGATAGTTGTTAAATCATGAATGACTAGCAATCTTTGAACATATTTGGCATACTTTATTCAGATGGATGTTCTAAAACATAAACCATATACAATAGATCAATATGTAGAACTTAACTGATTAAGCCTTGAACTACGATATCTAATCTACATCGATTTAAGAGATTGTAAAGATGCAGCCTCAAATCTACCTAAAACACCCAGATAAACTATTGATTATACTTACCGAACCGATGTCACAAGAGATCGAAGCGATGTAGCCTTGAAGGACACCAACTTAGCTGATACCATCACCGGGGTGGCGGGAATCACCTTTTCGCCGGAGATCGATATGATGCAGCCCCGCTCCGAGTGCCTAGTCCCACCGGGATTAACTTTGAATTAACAAGGGTGGCGATGCGCCGAGAGTAGTTTTGTGGTTGTAGTTGTGTGTATTTCTAATCTACCTACTAGATACATATTTATAGTCGAGAGACTTGCCATCCACTATGATCGTAAATGATTTTGTTTTCATCTCCATCATTATCTCTATCGTCTCCTCCATAACTGGTAACGTACAACAGACAAACTCCTTTGACCAACTTTGATCAGATCTCTTTGACTTCTGCTGACCACACTGGGTCCTTACTAGGCTTGGGCCTTAACCAACTTTTTCCATCAACACATGTCCACCAGTTTCGAAGCATAAGTGTAGCTAATGCTTCAAAATTATCACTCATTTAAGGATCTCTACAACATGTCACCTCAAAAGTTCCATCAAATTCTCCATTAGCAACCAACCTTTCGCCTTCTAGTGTCTTTAAGGCTTCTATATTTCTCCGAAGCACCGTTTTCACATTGCAAAAGTCTTCATCAACCTCCTCCTCTTCTTCATCATTTATCTATTTTGCCATGGAGGACTATGACGGACGTCGTCTGGTTTGACGCATCTACTTTTCTCTGGTGGTGGCGTCAGTAACCCTTTATCCCTCTCTCATGACATCCTTTTTTAAAAACACGTTTCTTAACGCTCTTTACCTTTTTTCCTTATAACCGATGCTGATTGCTTCCCTAGCAGCATCTGTGCCTGCCATCACCGTTTCTTCACTGTTTGCCGAAGGATCTCTATCGGCTCAGGTTTGTTCCTGCCATTTTGCAGTAATTTGATTATTTATGGTTTTAGTCTTTGATACCTTTCCATTACTTTAGCCATCATCTCCCACATCTCCCGCTCCCCTCGACGTTGCATCTCTTTATGCAGCATTCGAAACCATGGCCGATGACCCTAATGGTGCTTTCTCGGCTCCAATTGCCGAAGACGTTGTTGTGTGGGTCGTCTTTGAGACCACTGTCCTGGAGGATGCCGCTATCGGTTCTAGTGAATCGGCCATTACTACCGATATTGTCGCTCCGTCTGATGCCGCCACTGAAGCTCCATCTGCCACCACTGATGCCTCTCACCAGGTAGCTTCTTTTCCTTAACTTAATTTTGTTTTTCAATAGGTTTATATCCGTCTTGGGCACAATCAACGTTCGATCCTATTGCCTTTCCTGCCTCCTAGACTAGCCTCGATGAAGGGAGCGTGCACACCCTCCCCGTTGATGAGGTAGAGGGTGATGGTGTAGTTTCCACCGTCGATGGTGACTCGCAATTAGCTAACCGTGTCAGGTCGGTTGACGTAAGTACCCTTTGTGCCTGATATTACAAAGTGATCCACTCTTACTTGTCTAATCCCTTTACTCTTTCTCCAATCCTTTGTTCATGGATTTCACATTGATGTTAGTTAATATCTCCAAGATGAGGAGGCCACTAGTGCCCCCAAGCCGACTGCTCCCAACTCTCCGCTGAGGTGAACAATGTTTTATCGGATCTCCTGCGTTGCCTCGATGACTCAGTTGAGACCTTGGTCAAAGATTCGAGTCCGATAAAAGCTCATTTCAATGACATACTAGACTTCCTCCCCTCTAGGTTGGTTGAGGTCTTGATGCCAGTGGCATATATGGAGTACCATCGGCCGTTGGTCTAGCGGTCCCAACAGCAGATGGCTGATCGGGCAAGCTAGACGTCGTAGTTGGAGGCCACCAAGGTCCACAATGATGCGATGCTTACCGAAGGCGCCAACATGGAGAGTCTAGGCAAGGAGTCATCGGCTGCATCGCTACGCCTTAGTGAGCTGAAGGCGAGGGAGGCAAACTTGGTGGCAAAGTTGGGTGAAATCTGGGTGGAGATAAACCATGAAGAGGATATCTTATCAGCCCTCCCTTACCACATCCAAGCCGAGGAGCGTAGACTTGCCGATGCCATTCATCGTGGGCATCGACGTCTCCACACCATTGGGGTGGTCCTGGGATCAGATGTTGAAGACCGATCTGTGATCTAGGACGTCGATGACATTCAGTGGCAAGCGGTCGAGGCCATTCGACAATACTTGTCTTGAGCTATTTGTCTTGTATGAACGCTTTGTTGAAACCTTGTTACTTCATTCGATCTATGATAATTGACTTACTATGTTCTTTTACTCTTCGTCTTGCATGCTTTGTGTGTCTAAGGGTGATGTTTTACCATTGGCCATTTGAAGGTGATACCATTAGTATTGACTAATTTTCTGCTTCTCCATAGTTCCTTAAGCATTTATTCATACGCTCGGGAAATATTTCTTCAAGTACTTTCCATTCATCGCCTTCCTGAATAGTTCTCCATCTAAGCTTTCGAGTAGATAGGCATTACAAAAAACAACTCGATACACCCAGAAAGGCCCTTCACAATTGTCTTTAGATCCGATCGGTAGGACAAGTTTCCAAACAAGGTCCCCTTCTTCAAATGACCTGGGCACTACCTTCTTGTTATAATATCTAGCTACCCTCGCTTTGTTTTCCTTAATCATTTCCAAGGCTTGTAATCGGTTATGCGCTAAGTCATCTAAGCCATCTGTCATTAAATTATCAAAATCATCGGTTATAAGCTCGTTTTGTAGTGCTACCCTTCTTGAGTCTATATTGTTTTCCCAAGGTAGTACTGCTTCATTGGCATAGACTAGATGATATGGTGGCACTTGTGTGGACCCGTGACGTGCCATCCGATAAGCCCAAAGTGCTTCCGGTAGGGACCAATGCCATTGCTTCGGTTATTCACTAATCTTCCGCTTTATCAACTTGATCAAGCTCTTGTTGGATGCTTCACCTTGTAGATTGTCTTGCGCATAATACAATGATGAATTTAGGAGTTTGATCCCCATACCAGCCACAAAATTATGGAATTCTTTAGCTATGAAGATTGACCCTTGGTATGTCGTGATAGTCTGCGGAATCCTGAAACGATACACTATGTGCTCCACGATGAACTCGATGGCATCAGCAGAAGTTACCCTTTTGAGAGGAATGACTTCTACCCATTTAGTGAAGTAGTCGGTGGTTGCCAATATTAACTTATGTCCTTTTTTTGACACCAGGTATATCTGGCCGATCATATCAATGCCCCATCCTCTAAAAGGCCACGACTTAATTATCGGGTTCATTGCCAATGTGGGTGCTCTCTGAATGGATCCAAACTTCTGATAGTCCTCACACCCATTATAATACTTTATGCAATCCTCTACCATAATCGGCCAAAAGTAGCCTTCCCTCTAGAGCAGCCATTTCATTTTCTGGGCTAACTGGTGCGTCCCACATATGCCGTCATGAACTTTGCACATTACTACTTTGGCCTCTTCCATGCTTATGCAATTAAGAAAGACTCCATCCATTGTCCGATGATACAAGTCTTCATCGAGTAGAACATACTTCGTGGCCTTATACCTAAGATTTCTTCATGGCTTGTGATTTCTCTTGATCGGCCTGGCCATTGGCTTGTATCCTGATGTTATTCTCTCGAGATGTGTGTCAGGGTAGTGCTTCTGAACTCTGCCATCATCCATTGACATCGATCATGATACTCTTTTAGGGCGTTGTCTTTGCACTCGTATTCGCCTGACAGTTGCCTCATGACCAACAAGGAGTCTCCTAATATTTCCACTGCATCTACACCAACTACTGCCAATAATTGCAATCCTTTCATCACTGCTTCATACTCAGCTTGATTGTTCGTGTAGAAGGGCTTGATGGTATATGTGAATTTGAATGATACCCCCAAGGGGATATGATCACCAATCCTATGCTACATCCATGCCGATACACTTATCCATTGAAGAATAAAGTCCATGGTGCCGGCTCGACACTTCATCTCTATGTTGGACTATGAAATTCGCTATTTCCTATGCCTTTACCGCCTTTGCTGATTCATATCGAAGGTCAAACTCAGTGAGGGCGATTACCCATTTTCCAATACACCCCTTTAGGACAAGGGCCAATAGCATGTACTTTATGACATCGGCCTTGAATACGATGGTACACTCTACCGATAGCAGATAATACCTCAACTTGGTGCATGAGAATTATAAACATAAATAGAGCTTATCCACCATAGGGTATCGGGTTTCAGCGTCCAACAACCTCCTACTGAGGTAGAAGATCACCCTTTCCTTTTTGTCGACCTCTTGAACCAATACCGATCCAATGGCTTTGTCATCGACCGATAAGTATAAACTTAATGTAATTGCTTTTCATGGTGGCATTAGTACTAGAGGTGACCTCAAATATTTCTTAATCTCGTCAAATGCTTTCTACTGCCTCTCCCCCATACAAATTCCTGTTGAGTCTTCAATTTCAATAGTGGAGTGAATGAGTCTATTCTCCTTGATAGGTCAAATATGAATCTTCTCAGAAAGTTTATCTTCCCGATGAGTGATTGCAACTTGGTCTTATCGACAGGGGGCTGAGTATTCTTGATCGCCTCAATGCTGCATTGGCTTATCTCGATTCCTCTTTCGTGCACGATAAAACCAAAAAACTTGCTCGCCGATACTCCAAAAGCAAACTTCTTCGGGTTCATCTTCAATCCATATTTCTTGGTGCTCTCTAGGACTCGACGTAAATTGGCCACGTGGTCTTAAGTGCTGCTTGATTTTACCACAATGTCGTCTATATATATATCCACTAATAGGTTGATCAAGTCATGGAATATGTAGTTCATAGCTCTTTGGTAAGTTGCTCCGGCATTTCTTAAACCGAAGGTCATCACCACCCACTTTTAGAGTCCGATGGCGCTTGGGCACCGGAAAGCTATCTTATGGATGTCTTCATTGGCCATGAATATTTGATTATACCCTACAATCCCGTCCATGAAGTTGATGATCTTGTGACCGATGTGGCATCTACTAAATGGTCTAAAATTGGCATCGACATGGTCAGCATGGTCTTATGAAGCCTGCATACGGGTACGATGTTCGATACCCATTCTATATATCAGCATGGTCTTATGAAGCCTGCATCATATAATCTAGTTACCTGGCATCTCATGATATTCCCATGCAAGGTAATCCAGATATTATCGTAACAATAGAATTAGCTCTTTTTTTCATCGGGGAGTTGAGAACTTACAAAGGTTGGCCTCGGTCAGTCACTAGTCCCGATGTCTATCTCATGTACCTCATTGGTTATGGCGAAACCTTCACCGAGTTTACTTTCCATCTCATTGACGGTACCCTTAAAGTGCGAGTTTGGGCTGTTCATTGCTAATTGGCTTGACTCCATCACTCGACACCTCGAGAAAATCACCATCCCATGCTCTACCTGATAGGCAGTCAAGTCCTTCCATCTCCCACACCGACAAATCGACTACTTCTACATTGATCGATTTGTCCACGGGGATGATCTCTACCTGGTCACCGACCCACTGTGACACAATCTGATGCATTGTGTATGGGACACAATGATTGGCATGGATCCAATCATGTCCCAATAACAAGCTATAGGAGCATTTTCCTTTGATGACGAAAAATGTGGTTGGCGTTGTCTTGCTACCAACCGTCAATTCCACATTTAGCACCCCCATCATCTCTAATGAATTACCATCGAAGTCCTTCAGTACCATGTTGGTCTTCATTAGGTCCTCCGACCCTTTTCCTAACTTCCGAAAGGTAGCATACAACATTACGTTGATGGTTGTGCCTCCATCTATCATCATTTTGGACATCAGCTTCCCGTTAACTAGTGCCTTAATATAAAAGGGCTCAGGTGCTGATGCTTGGGGTCTTCTGGCTTGTCGAATACTACTGGCTACGGCGTCAGCACCAGCTGCGCCATTGCTTCGGTGTGCAGAACCTAAAGAATTCATAGTTCCAATGAGGTTTAAACTAGAATGGTTTCAGTCATCTCTATAATATCCTTCTTCCCTGGTTCTTCTTTTATACTTATTGACCAGGCTCGATGAAGTGACCCAATCAACGCCGGTACGCCTGTCCCTTTCTAAACACTGGTCATCAGGATGCTGTGCTTGTACCATTTTGACCGGGAAAGGATGTCTGTTGATGTTCATGAGCCTTTTTCCATCGTCGAACTTAATTCGGCCTTGCTCTACAGCCGATTGGATCTGCTGCCTAAATACTTTGCACTCTTTGGTGTGGTGTGACGGAGAGTTGTGCCACTCTTCTTCTTCAAGTCATCAACATATGGTATCACATGGTTAGGCGGTAGCTAGATCTATTTCTCCTTGAGTAGCAGGTCGAATATCCGATCGACTTTATTGATGTCGAAGTTGTATTTCTCCTTCTTAGTCCTAGGAAATCCTAATTCAAAATCAATAGAAATGTCCTCCCAATAAGGGACGGTAGGAATAGGTAGAGGCATGTATAGACCATGTGGATTGAGGCAGGACTTAGCTTTATTGCATCTGGTACATTGAGCAACATAACGTTCCACATCACGTCTCAGCTTTGGCCAAAAGACGTGAGTGTTCAACACATCCTCTATTTTCTCCACTCCAAAGTGTCCTATCAATCCACGACCATGCGCCTCCTGCAAAAATAAGAGATGAACAGAGCTTGCGGGAACACACAATTTTATTTGCACAATATAACAATCCATCATTCAGAATGTATTTATTCCATATCCTTCCTTCTAGACGATGTGTAAATGCTTCTTTAAAATCAAAATTAGTAGCATACACTACCACATAAATGATCTTTAGTGACTTAGCTATAGTGATAGATAAAAGACACATATCACTAATATACCTTTAGTGACAGGTGTGTTTACAACTGTCACTAAAGACCTACCTTTAGTGATCAGTCTCAATGATATCCGTCACTAATGAGTTGCCAAATTCTAAACTGATCTTTAGTGATGAATAACGTTGAGACCCGTCACTAAAGACCTACCTTTAGTGATGCGTGTGAGACCCATCACTAAATACATACCTTTAGTTACACGTGAATATCTAAACCCATCACTAAAGACCTATCTTTAGTGACACGTGAATATCTAGACCCGTCACTAAAGAATGATGCATACGAAAATTTTTGAAAATTTAGGCGTGTAGAAGAACACTAGCCCAAAAATTTGGGTGGACTGAAGAACACTATTATAAAGCGTCGACTCCTCTCTTCAGTCTTTACTCTCAAAAACTCTATAACTTCCCTCCCTTGCTCTATCTACTGATCTTTACCGTTCTCATCTCAATTGAGCTCTATCGATGGTGTCCGACATCACTACAAGATCTAATCGATGATGACTAGCGTTACTTCATGCTCCACCCGACCATGAGCTCATCGGTATTGAACCACTTCAACAAAGGGTACAAAGTTATTATTATTGCTTCTCCAAATCGTATTGCTTGCTCTCCTCCATTGTTATCACCTCTTTATCTCCTTTATCACCGTCTCTTCTCCTCTATTTTTTCTCAAGGTAGAAGCCACCTGGAAAGCATATCGAGACAATGAGATAAATAATGGAAATAGCACCTCCATTACCACCTCAGATATATTCTTCTTCTTCATCATCATCGCCTCTCATACTCTATTGTGACTCAGGGTGGAGGCCTCATCGATGATGACTACATGGAAATCACATTAGAACGATGACAAAAATGATGAAAAGAACCCTTCCATGACCATCCCTTATCTAATCGTAACTAAAATAAATTAACAAAATTGTATAGAGAATATCTAAAATAAAAAAATCTACCTTTAGTGATGCGTGAACATCTATACCCGTCATTAATGGTCCACCTTTAGAGACAGGTATAGATGTATGTGCGCCACTAAAGGTCGTGTGAACATATACCCGTCACTAAAGGTGACCATTAATGACGGGTAAAGATATATGCTTGTCACTAAAGGTCACCTTTATTGATGGGTGTATACCCATCACTAATGATATGTCATTAGTGACGTGATAAGAGTGATGGGTATGATACCCGTTACTAATGAGCATTATGACCCATCGCTAGTGACCCTTTTTAGGTAGTGATATAATTCTTTTATTGTCTCTAATCCAAAAATCTTATAATCAAACAAAGAAAATATGGTATATTGTAACATCCTGATTTTCAGGTTGTTTTAAAACTTTTAAATATGATGAAATGCTAATTGCGAAATTCTGATTTCTTATTGAATTATGTCAGTTGGTGCAGAAATAAATCCCAAAAGGAATCTCAATCGAATTACAAACCCAAAAATATTATTCGCCTACTTCCGAATTATACTTTGATTCTACCAAATTACACCAAATCACTCATTAAATCCAAGAATCACTTTTAGCCATCTGATCATTCTATCCTGAAAATCATGAAACTTTCTCCGATCTAATTCTGAAGACCCATTGTTGATTCCAAATCTTTCATCCTAGTTGTTGGCGTAAAAGATTACGCTAACAGGTTTCTGAAGATTAGAAACTAACAAATGAAGTGTTTGCGAAAGAAACTATTCTAAGCCTCCGAAAGGATAATAACTTAGAATAGTTCGAAAGTGTATATTGAATAAATTGTATTCGGTCCCTATTACAGGGTAAAACGGGGGGTATTTATAGGCCCAAACATTAAGGAAAAGACTTTTTTACCCTTCTATTACAACTGACATAGTGGAAACTATTCGGTACTCTTAATAGGGCTAAAATGGTAAAAGACTAATCTAGTTAGAAAGAAGATAAGTTTTCCATCTTAGCTGGCAAAGAAGTTCCTAGAAGAATCCATGTTCGAAGATGTACTCTGAACTAGAGCTCGTCATCATACTTCGAACTTGACTGGATGCATCTCCGAAATTATATATCGGACATCTTCATCTTAATCACCAGTCTTTATCTTGTTGCTGTGATAATCTTGAAGATGGAATATTTTTCCCCAACAGTAGCCCCTCGAATACACTTCTCCGTTAAATCTGTGATGTTAGGGAAGCAGTATACGTAAGGAAACATATTCATGTGCAGAGATTAGCAGACTCAATACACCTCTGAAATGTATAGAGATGCAAACTTCAAATTATTTTCTAAATGAATTGCATTCGAAGTATTTTAGAATTAACTTGGGAAATCCGAAAGTCTTTTTAGACTTGGAAAAAATAGCCGTTGGCTTTTTTCTTCTGACGGAAGTTACATAATGTGTTAATTTCGGAATAAAGTAACGGTCAAGAATGCGAAACGGCATAAGCAAACGGTAAAAAATTGGAGTCTGAGCTATAAATAGAGGGCCCGACCCTTTCTTGCACCTTTTCACCGCTTTCGTGCAAACAAACCAACTCTCGAACCCTAGCCTCCCTTTTTCCTTCAAAGCAACCCAAGAGATCTAATGGCGAAAACTAGCTTCAAGGGTCCTGGAACGGCTTCAACCTTGACTCAGCAGCAAGTTGCGGCGGCAGCGGCGGCCGCTACATTGGCGGCGACTGCTCCGACACCTGCAGCATCAGCAATGGCGACGGTGGGGGAAAATCCCCAAAATGTTGGTCATCAAGACCTCTGTTCGGCGTCGACAAAATATATGGATCAATCTTATCAGCTAGGGCCATCAACCTGCAGAAGAGAATCACTTGCGGCCGCAGTAGAGGGCAAGATCAGTTCTGGGGTTATGATTCGCAAACCTGGGAAGGAAATCATTCCATCACCAAGACCCGGAGAAGTGGTTGTTTTCGAAGCTTTCTTCGAAGCTGGGTTAGGGCTTCCGGCAGTCGACTTTTTAGCGGAGGTATTGGACTTGTTTCATGTCACTCTCCCCCAACTCTCTCCGAATGCGTTAGCATGTCTTGCCATCTTCGAATGGGCATTGCGAGCCGAAGGTTGTGAAGGAAGAGCAGAGATCTTCGCAGCACTACACAGAGCATCATGTCAATCGAAGACCTTCGTAGGCTCTGGAGGTGAAAAGATAGTAGTGGCCTTCGGAAGTATCAACTTCAGACTCCGGGACGAATATGCTCTCCGGTTTCCTGCCAAGGCCATTAATGCTAGATGGTATACTGATTGGATCTTGAGATGGTTTTACGCCGAAGTTGGGGCGAGCAGCCGCCTAGCTGGACCTCAGTGAGAAATCCACTTTCGAAAGGAAGCCTTAGTGCACCCGGATCTAGGCCAACTCGAAGCTCGCTTGAGCTTACTTCAAAAAATCAGTCGTCGCTTGAGCATGCGAGACTTAGCCGAAGAATTCCTAGGGCTTCAAATTTCTCCCCTGATGGCCAACTGGCCTATCATCTTCGAGGAAGATTCAGAAGGCGGTGTTCAAAAAATTTCCTCAACTTCGAGTCCTGCAGGTAACTTCGAAAACAACATACTCTATGTATATTTATTCGAAGAATTAACAAACTTAACTCGTTTTTTAGCTTCTTCAGCCCCTATAACTTCGGAGCAAATCGTACGGGCTTCGGAGAAGATTTTGGGCGTTCCAACTCCGATCGAGAAAGAATGGAGAATCAAATTAGTTGGTAGTTGGGAACGATCCAATAGAGTATGGGGGCTGCTGGAAATTGTTCCGCCCCTTCTGATGGATTGGGTACCTTCGGAGAAAGGGCCCAAGAAGAGGAAAGCCGAAGCTGGAACTTCGAGCTCCGCCAAGACTCCGGTTAAAAAGGTGGCTCGAAAGCCAAAAGTTCCTGCGCCTTCAAGCCCAAGAGCTTCAATCTCCGATTCTCAGGAGGATGAAGGTAGGTTGCTCGTGAGGTTGATTGACGAGGATGCAGCCCAAAGAGTTGTATGAGTTGACGAAACTGCGAACGTGCCGGAGTCTCAAGAGAATCTTGAGCAAGCTAGGACTCTAGCTGTTCAAGAAGATTTACCTCAGGACGGAGCCCCTGTGGATGAAAGCGGAGTCGAAGTCACTGTAGCTTCGATTCCGGGTGAAGCAACAACGGCTGTTCAGGAAAATGCTCCGACAGTCGAAGATTTGACGCATGATTCTGATGAAGATCTTGCCTTCGACCCGCCATGCAGTCCAATGCTCACCCGCCGTCAAAATGTCGAAGGTAAACTTTGAATAATTCTTTTATCCTTTTTTTGCAAAATTATACAATGTATAATACCTTTGTTTTTACAGAGTCCACTTCCATGGAAGAGGTCCGTCCCAAAGATACAGTTCCTGGACCTTCGACAACTTCGGAGCCAATTCCAGGAGCCACTCAAATGGGGCCTGGAAAAGGCAAAGGGAAGATGGACCCTCTCCCTAATCCAAGCTCAGGATCAACTCAGTCTGAATCAACAGACGACTGGGCTCCGAAGACCACAGCTCAACACTCCGGGCCTTCACCAAACGAAGATGACAAACAAGCCTTAAGCATGCTCCCCCTTCTAGCTCCTTTCTTGGAGCGAAGAACTGGGCTTCGGACTTTGCTCGAGCCTTTGGATCGAGCTAGTCGCGAAGTCGGGGAGACGGACTTGGTGGCCATCTTGAGCGAGGCGGAGAGTTCGGAGCTTAATGCTGCCATGGAACGCGCAGCATACCAGGTACGAAGTATCTGCAAAACAGAATCAAATTTATATACAAATAATTTCTCACCTTGCCTTTTTCTTTTCACAGCAAACAGTCTTGGCCCGAGCTGCGAACATCTCCAATGAACGTGGAAACATTCGCCTTCGAGAGGAAAATGCAACTCTTCAATGAAATCTGACTATCTCCGAAGGTCGAGTGGCCCACATGGACAACATGGTTTCAACAGAGCGCAGGGCCGGACTGAGCTTGGAGGCTGCGAACAAGGAGCTCGAAGCGGAAAAAATTGTGCTTCGAGCAGAAATTGAAAAGATGCGGGCGGAGCACACTACTATGGGGGCCGAGCTTGTTAGACTCCGAGAAGAAGCTAGCCAACTACTGAATCATAAGAATTCTTTAACTACGGAAGTGGCTAGGCTCTCTGAAGTAATAGAAGAGCTAACTTCGATGAAGGATGCATTAACTGAAGATAAGCTGAAGTCAGAGAAGGTAGCTTCGGAGGTCATGAACCAATTGCTAGGCGTTCTAGAGTACTTCGGTACTACTGGGATGCTTCCTTCGGATGACAACATCTCCCTACTACGCCGGCTGAAAAGGATTCAAGGAGTAGCGAAGCAAATGAAGACAGCAGGCATTCGTTACGGAGAAATCTCCGGACAAGTGGCTGCCGTTGGTCTACTTCGTTACTAGGAAGATCTGGGTCAATCGATAACTCCGAGCACAGGAGAGGGTCCGGTGCAATTACGCCCGAAGTAAGCAAAGATATACTATCTTATATTAAAGAGGAAGAAAAAGAGGTTAACTTGGAAACTTCGTATTCTGAAGATGTTATATGGTCCAAAGACGAAAATGAAACTCGATGTAAAAAGCCTGAAGAACTTGGAAGCTGGGAAAGGAGCCCCGAACGGCTTCGAACTTGGGCCAAACTTCAGCAAGAACAGAAGGACTTTAGAGCTTCGAAGGGAGGCAAGAGAGTTAAACGTAAAGTTGTTAGAACTCCCGGCACTGGAACTAGTCATTCCAACCCTAGCTCTAGAGATCGAAGAGGTCTTCGATTCCTTCTTGGTATAGATACCAATTTTTCATGATGTAATCATATTTGTTCGAATAATAAATATTGATTTAAAATTGTCTCCCTATTTATTAGCCCCTCTTCGGGCGTAAGCAACTTCGAACTGTATTCAAAGATGGTTAGGCGCAAAGAAAAACATAGGAGTACAATTTTGGGGGTTCGGAGCCCCTCTGTAATTTAAAGATCTTTTAAAATCTTATAAAATGTCTTCGACTATTTGTAGTCTGAAGAATGGCGACTTAGCACCTTATGCTTTTGAAAGAAATCACTTGAGATAACTTTCCGGACACTTTAGTGTCTTAGATAATTTGTCACTTTGGACTTTCTTAACAGACATTCGAAGCTCATGGCTCAAACTCTGTTTTGTTTTGGCCTCCTTCGGCTCTTTTTTTGCGAATTCTGTCAAACCGGTGGTTTGGAGTTCGCATTGGTCTGTTTGGACTCTTTTTACGGATGTCTACAAGCCGGTGGCTTGGACTCCGCATGATTTGGTCTCCTTGGACTCTTTTTACGGATGTCTACCAGCCGATGGCTTGGACTCCGTATGATGTGGTTTTGGGCTCTTTTACGGATGCCTACAAGCCGGTGGCTTGGACTCCGGATTATGTCAGCCCCCAAGTCGGAAACTTCGAACCAATGGTTCAAAGCCCGAAAATATGATTCAAATTAATGACACTTCCCTCTCGGTCAACTCCACGGTTCCAGTGCGTCCACTCGGAAGCTGGAAGTTTATGAGGGGTAGGCACTATCTGAACCATATGCTTTATTAATTCAGAGGATGATTACAAATGATTACAAGGAGCCCCTATGTGAAGTATCGCTTTAGGTGCTCCGCATGCCAAGTATGCGCTAATTCTTCACCTTCCAAATTAGCTAATTTAAAAGAGCCAGGACGTCCTGAACGAACAATTAAGTATGGACCTTCCCATTTATTTTCTAATTTTCCTGGCGCTATGATGCTTCGTAAAACGAGATGACCCGGTCTAAGCTCATTGATCTTAACCTTCGGGTCAAACCAAGCCTTCGTCTGCTGATGATACTTTGATAAATTGGCTACAGCTCGAAGTCTTGTCTCCTTTGTTAAATCCAGCGAAGCTTGTCTTTCTCCTTCAATCTCCGGTTCGGTGCTGCGAAGTGATCCTCCTTTGAGCTCCGTTGGAGTCATAGCTTCATCTCCGAATAGCAATCTGAATGGAGTGAAACCTGTGGACCTTGTTAAGATGTCCATAGAAAGCTTCTTCTGGTATATCCATAGCTCCGGCTGCAGCTTTTGCTAAGATGTCCGCTTGCACATTTTCTGCTCTTGGTATACTCTGAATTGAAATACCCTTGAATTGTGCTTCGATCTTACGGATTTCTTCTAAGTACTTTGCAAGCTGTGCATGCCGAACTTGAAAGCTTTTATCTACGTGCCCTGCTACTATTTGAGAATCTGTCTTTATAACAACTCTTGTAGCCCCTAGAGCACGTGCTTTTCGGAGTCCGAGTAAAATCTCTTCATACTCCGCTATATTATTGGTAGACTTAAAGTTGAGTCTTGCGGAGTACATTGCTCTTTGCCTTGAAGGCGAAATTAAAACTACTCCAACACCTGCTCCGGATGCTTGGAAAGCCCCATCAGAAAAAATAGTCCAAATTCCTTCACTTGACTTCTCCGGAACCCACGTTGCAGGGGGAGTCCATTCTGCTACAAAATCTGCTAAGACTTGCGATTTGATTGCTGTCCTTGCCAGAAAGGATATGCCGAAGGGTGCTAGTTCAACTGCCCACTTTCCAATTCTTCTAGTGGAATCTTTACTTCGGAGCATATCTCCCAAAGGATACGAAGTTGGTACAATTACATTATGAGCTAAAAAATAATGTCTCAACTTCCTCGAAGCCATTATCAGAGCATAAGTGAACTTTTCGAGCTCGGAATACCTTGTCTTCGCTCCTGATAATGCTTCGGACACAAAATAAACTGGATTTTGTACCAACTTCCCATTGAAATCCATTTCTCTGACAAGGACTGCGCTGACAGCAGAGCCTGTAGCTGCAAGCTAAAGGAGTAGGGTTTCGTCCGCAGTAGGCACCGTGAGTGTAGCAAGATTACTGAGATACTCTTTAATATCATCGAAGCTTTTCTGACACTCCGGTGTCCATGCAAAATCTTCGGACCCTTTCAATGCTTTAAAGATGGGCAAACTTCTCTCCGCAGACCTTGCTAAAAATCTGCTAAGTGCTGCCAGACGACCAGTCATCTTTTGCACTTGCTTTAAATTTTCTGGAGGATCCATCTTCTGTAGGGCAGTTATTTGAGTAGGGCTAGCTTCAATCCCTCTGCTTGAAACTAAATACCCTAACAACTTCCCAGCCTTAGCTCCGAAGATACATTTCTCGGGGTTAAGACGAATCCCACATGCCCGAAGGCTATTAAATGTTTCTGCTAAGTCTAGGCTATGTTTGTGCTTTAAAGCACTCTTTATTACAATATCATCCATATAGGCCTCCACATTGCGACCTCGAAAAAGTAGCCCCAGCATTTCTTAAGCCAAAAGGCATTCTTACATAACAGAAGACTCCCGAGGGAGTTACGAAGCTTGTCTTGATCTCATCTTCGCATTTCAACCATATTTGATGATAACCGGAGTACGCGTCAAGGAAGCTTAATAACTCCGAACCTGCGGTGGAGTCAACCAATTGATCAATTCGGGGCATGGGGTAGGGGTCACGAGGGCATGCTTTATTCAAGGATGTGAAATCAATGCACATGCGCCACTTCCGGGAGGATTTCTTCTTGACGAAGACTGGGTTGGCTAACCATTCTGTGTGAGCCACTTCTCTGATAATCCCAGCCTTCAACAATTTTTCAACTTCGTCTTTTGCAAGAACAACTCTTTCTGCAGACATTTTTCGGAGTCCTTGCCGAACAGGCCGGGCCTTCGGGTTTACAAGTAAACTATGTTCAATAATATCCCGATTGACTCCGGTGATGTCTTCGTCAGACCAGGCAAAGACATCTAAATTCTCCTCAACTACTTTTTCCAAGGAGGTAGCAACTTCTGGAGGTAAATCCTTACCAAATTGAAATGAATATTCTTTACCATCTTTAACAATAACCTTCGTTGCAATCTCTCCTTCAGGACTTGGTCTTGGGAAGGATTTTTTCGAAGATTCGCTAGGAGCAGAAAAATTTTCTTGATTATTTTGCACACTATTCACTTGTCTTGGATCAAGAGGGGGGCCGTGACCATACTCCGCTCTTCGGGCGGTAGCTTGATCTCCGAGGATAGTGAGCACTCCCACTTGCGTGGGCATCTTCATGCACAAGTAATTGTGGTGTGCCACAGCTCCGAACTGATTTAACATGCCTCTTCCGAAGATGACGTTGTAGGCATATGGAGCATCTACGACGTCGAAGATTACTTCCTCTATCCTGGCTAACAATCCTTCTTCGAAGGTAACTTCTAGGCCAATTTGGATGAGTGCATCAAGCGGAGGTCCTGCGAAGCCTTGCAAAGGACGAGCCGCTGGAAGAAGATGCTTTCTGGAGATGCACAATTGATCGAAGGCTTGAACAAAAATAATGTGTGCCGAACTCCCTCCGTCAATTAACACTCTTCGAACCTCAGTTCCTGCAATGTCGGCAGTAATGACAAGTGGGTCTGCATGTAGAAATTTAATGCCAGCTGCATCCTCTGCAGAAAAAGATATTGGCACATGGGACCATTCAGGCATAGCAGCTGCAGATGACGAAGTTCCAATGTTCCCCACTTCTCTGACATACTCTCTTCTCTGCCTTTTTGACATGCTTCCGAGAGTACCTCTTCCGGAGATAGGGAGGACTACTCTTTTTCCTCGGTCTTGCCACTCTTCTTGCTTCGGAGGTGGCATAATATTGACCACCGGAGGGCGTCTTGCAGCTTCGAAGTTTTCTATCCGCGCCACAGCTTGGACAGGCTCCGGACGCACTTCAGCTGGAACTCGGTCAGTAGTACCTCGACCCGAAGTTCTCTCTAGATATTCTCCTCTCAGGGCAAGTATAGCTTTGCACGCATCAGTTGCGTGACTTCGGTTTTCACCATGAATACAGCAGAAAAGGGTCTGGCCCTTGCCAGCCGGTTTCCCTGGCGGCCTCCAGCCGCTGACCTTGTTTCCCGAAGGTTGTGGAGCTCTTTGGGCAAACTTCTGCAAGGGTGCAATGTTCAGAACTTCTGAACGAGGATGCTTTTGCCCCCTTCTCCTATCATGCTGAACTTCGAAGACAGGTTCCCGTGGCTGTGCCGAAGTTTTCACTTCTAATTTTACTTCCTGCAGTATGGACGGAGAAGCTGCAGTTCTCCGAAGCCAGCCCTCTTCTGACCTTGCATATTCTTCAAAATAGGACATCAGCTGAGAAACAGAAGATATGCTTTTCCGGTGGAGTTTATCAAGGAGGCCTGGATGAATGACTCCTTCTCGAGCTGCGTCAACTACTGAAGATGTAGTTAACCCTCGGATCTGTGACTTTGTATGAGCGAAGCACTTGAAGTATTGTCTTAAGGTTTCTCCAGGGAGCTGCTTCACCTGGAAAAGACTTCCCGTCGACATTGGAGGCACAAAGGTGCCTTGGAAGTTACTCATGAACTTTTTCTTCAATTGTCCCCATGAACTGATTGATCCTGATTTTAAAGACCAGAACCATCGCAAAGCTACTCCCTGAAGAGCTAGGGGGAAACATTTTGCCATGGTGTCCCACACTCCTCCACTGGCTTCAATCGCCAAAGCATAAGATCGGACAAATTCTCCAGGATCTTCATCTCCGGCATACATGCAAAGCTTCGAAGTCTTAAACTTCGGGTCGAAGCGAACTTTTTGCAGTTCAGGATGTAGCAGAGATTCGGTATCAAAGGAGGCGTTCTCCGGGGCTTCAGGATAGAAAGGTTCGTCGTCTTCAGGCACTTCCGGAATAACTGGGATGGCTTGAGAGCGAAGCCTATTTGCAGCTTCTTGTCGCCATCTCGCTACTTCAGCTTGGAGACTGGCCATTTGAGTGGCCATATCACCAAGGTTGTCTTCATCTCCTCCGGAAGGATCTTCTGGGTCTTGAGAACTGTAAGGATCAGTTCGGAGTGGAACTTGAGGTGGAAGAGGAACTCCGGGTGGTCGAAGTATAGATGGACTTGGCGGAGGAACTCTGTATGCTTGAGGAATGGGAATCCCTTCCGGAGTTTGAGGTGGAGGAAACGTCGAAGGTCCTCCGACCTCAACCGTGTCTGGAGATGTCACTCCGGAGGTCCGAGGGGACCTCCGAACAGGGTTACCAGTTGCGCTCCGCTTAGGAGGCATGGTGTAAGAAGTTGGTAGAGAACGAAGTTTCTTGGACTAAGTTCCCCGCGGACGGCGCCAACTGTTGGCGTAAAAAATTACACTAACAGGTTTCTGAAGATTAGAAACTAACAAACGAAGTGTTTGCGACAGAAACTATTCTAAGCCTCCGAAAGGATAATAACTTAGAATAGTTCGAAAGTGTATATTGAATAACTTGTATTAGGTCCCTATTACAGGGTAAAACGGGGGGTATTTATAGGCCCAAACATTAAGGAAAAGACCTTTTTACCCTTCTATTACAACCGACATAGTGGAAACTATTCGGTACTCTTAATAGGGCTAAAATGGTAAAAGACTAATCTAGTTAGAAAGAAGATAAGTCTTCCATCTTAGCTAGCAAAGAAGTTCCTAGAAGAATCCATGTTCGAAGATGTACTCCGAACTAGAGCTCGTCATCATACTTCGAACTTGATTGGATGCATCTCCGAAATTATATATCGGACATCTTCATCTTAATCACCAGTCTTTATCTTGTTGCTGCGATAATCTTGAAGATGGAATATTTTCCCCCAACACTAGTTAAACTCCTCTTTTGTCTAAAGTACTATTCCTGAACCGATATACAATCCACATGATTCAATCAAAAAAGATCAATCTCCAAATCAAATTGTAGATAAACTCACGAGACATCCATGACTTCTATTCACAAAATGAAAACACTATTCTTGTGATAAAATTTCACCTTTTAATCAAAGAATTGAAAATAAGGTTCTTTGATTCAAAATATCTTTCAAAATTACCTTAATCTAAACATGTTATTGCTGATCTAAAAATACTATTCATCATCTAGAATTCCTATTTCTGAAAATACAAACTTGTCATTTCAAATATATGTCCAAACTTTCATTCCAAGACATGGCTTAAAACAAAATCAAAATTTTATGTAGTCTCTTCAATTAGCCAAGCGCCAGGGGTGCACATCTATGCATCGTGTTGTGCCTATCGGCACAGTGGCACACCTACCATGCATCAATTTCATTGCCACACCAATCTGCCGCCCTTGGCTCATGCTATCACATCGATCGTGCTGGTATGCTAGGCCACGCGCCTGCACCACGTCAGCTGGCACTGGCCGTGCTAGGCCGTGCGCCCGCGCGCGCCCGTGTGCGCTTGTGCCCATGCGCTGCATCCCTCACTGGCATGCCACCCCGACCATGCCTGTACGCCAAGCCCGTTCCCCACGCCGCTCATATCATCCACGCTTGCGCCCGCCCGTTGATCCCACGCCGCGCTCGTATGTGTCCCCATGTCGCCGCATAGCCCTCGACTGCACAACCATGACCAACGCACGGCTCGGACCACCGGATCTTCACTGTCCCCATACCCACGCTCGACCTCCAACTTCCCACCACCATACCGAGTGACAGCACGAGCACGTCGCCGCACCACCTATGCTCCATACCCCGTCGTGCAACCATCCCATCGCTATTGAATTGCACGTCGCCGCCTATGCCTTCCCATTATTAAGACCTCTCCAAGCCATGACCGGAAGCTTCCTACATCCTTATTCGAACCCTCAGACCATCCTCGAGCCTCCCATGCCTTGTTTTGTGCCCTGCGGTCTCCTTCTCTGTTGCTCCAATCTTCACGCCAGTAACGGGAACGTAACCAACGATGTCTATTGTGTCCATTTCCGCAGCCCCCACCACCGGAACCGAGCCTTCACCAGAGACCCGTGTCGACGCCACCGCACCCCGATCCAACGCGAGGTATGAAATCCACGCAATTCCTTGTATCCGCAACTTTCTTGTACTCTAGCATTCATGTTCCAAGGTTTATCCATGGCAGAACGCCGCCGGAGCTCACCGGTGACATTGAGCCATGGAAACCTCTCGGCATCACCGTGGGTAAACTTGTATGGGACATTATAGGTCGATCAGATACCTTGGATATATTCCTTCTAGTGCTAATCCCATGAAAATATTCACCATTGGTCACCGGAGTACCACCATCGCCCACAATGCCACCCCTCTGCCCATTTACCCCCTTTTTTAATTATGGGAAAACGTAGCTCTAATTGGAAATCCAACCGTAGATTATGTTCATCATGGCATGTACAACCTACGGTTAAATTTTGGAGTCAATCGGAGTTAGTATGAAGAAGTTATGCCCCGAAGAAGTTTCAGTCATTGAAGGTCATCTTCAACCTCCAACCGCTGCCTTCGGTTCGGCCCATGTTCCACTGCCAGCTGGGCCCCACGTGCCAGCCGCGAGCCTACTACTACAGGGCCCCACCAACCTATCCCGCGCGCTATTTTCCCTTGGGCCGGTTAGGCCAGCCCACCACAAACAGTAACATTTTCTATTTTCAGGCATTAAAACCAGCACAACCCATACAGTAAACAGGCCGGCCCGGTTGTTTTAAACAGTACTTTTTTCCATTTTCCGAAATTATTTTTTGCCAGCCCATTTAGCCCAATAGCACACAGTACCTTTTGTCAATTTCAGAAAATGTTTAAACTTCAAAAATTCATATAAAACTCGTTATAGCTCCAATTAGCTCCGCTCAAATTTCTATAAATTTAGAAAATTATAAATGTTAATTTAGTGTAGTATAAAGTTGTTTTCCCAAAACTTTTTGTGTTTTTATTTATGTGATGTTATTTATACTATAGTTACCAATGCCGAAGACCCGTGAGACTACGACCCTGAAGATCCCGAGTACTATACGGTTCAAGGCAAGTCTTCCTTCGATCATGCTTGACCTCAATCTTTTAAATTTAATTTTATATAAATGCATGTTTAGGACACACGTATACATGGGAGATTAATGATTGTCGCACTTAACATTGTCGGCTAAAACCTAACATTGTCGCACTTAGCCTTCCCTTGATTATTGATTACCTGAACTGTTCAAACAGTCGTACCCACGGTTATGGGCACGTGCCCTGATAGTTGCCCTAGCGTAGTCTTGGGATGATTTGGTTTAATAAAACTAATTTGTGGGAAGGGACATTACCAGAGTGCACCCTCGGGGTGTACGACCAATCTTTGTGGTTGGCAACGAGCTTGTGTAGCTCTGGAAGTCGAATGGTTTCATAGAGAGAGGGTGAGGTTCAACCCTAGGGTGAGAGATAAAATGTGGTGAGGATAAATGGGGAAAACCTTCCCGAGAGAAGGGCAGGTTCGTAATGGAGGAATGATTGGTTAATTGAGAAAGTTTGAAGGATTGTTATAAAAAAATGAGGAATGATGGTGGAAAGGTTGAAAGAGGTTGAGAAGTCTCAAGAATTTGAAAAAAGAAATACTTATCACTTTGCGGAAACCGATAGAGGTTGGGACTTCTATCGAAGACTATGGGACACTTAGTCAATTTAACTTGCATGGGTTCTTATTAAGCCTCAGCCGCCCTTGACTTTCCCTTTCGTCTATAATACTTTCGAATACTTTCTGAGTACGTATGTACTCACTCTTCTTTTCCCCCTCAACACCCAGAAGTGACAGGATGAAGATATAGCTTTCCGCAAGGTCCCAAGAAGATGAATATTGTCATTGAAGATGAGTTTCTAGAAGAGTAGGGTTTCGGGCCTAGTTCCCAAGTAGATCTAGGAGTTAGCTGTTGATGTGAGTGTATGATTGCTTCTGCTGTTCTTTTGTAATGATTCTTTGCTGCAAGGTATGCCTCATTAGCAGCTTTGTAAGGAGATAATATTGTAATAAGCAGATTTGTGATGAGCTACCACTGAATTCGACGAATGTCAGGTATGATGTTTGTTTTGATTCAGTTTCGTAGCCCCCTCGTCTCGGTACGGTGAAGTCCGTACGGGGTGGGGCGCTACATATATTGTCTAGATAAATCATCCGTAATCACATCATCCTTAGCCTTCTTATGATTAAGGATGTATGGAAAAGATTCAATGGATTCAACCAATTTAGCATGTCATTTATTCAGATTCGCTTGAATTCTAATATGTTTCAAAGATTCATGAGATAAATGTATAATGAATTCCTTCAGCCATAAGTAATGTTTCCATGTTTCTAATGTTCGAACTAAAGCATACAATTCCTTATCACAAGTAGACTAGTTCAAACTAGCCCCTGACAACTTCTCACTAAAGTATGTGACTGACTTACTTTCTTGTATCAGAACTCCTCCAACTCCTATTCTGCTTGAATCACACTAAAGTTCAAAAACCTTACCGTAATCAGGAAGTTGGAGCAGTGGTGCATGTGTCAATTTCTCTTGCAACATAATGAAGGCACATTCATGTGCTTGTCCCCATTGGTAAGGAATGCCTTTATTTGTGAGCTCATTCATTGCTGCTGCAATGGTGTTGAAATCTTGTACAAACCATCGATATAATCCAGCTAATCCGAGGAAACTCCACACATGTGTAACCATTTTAAGAGTTAGCCAACTCTTGATTGCTTCTATCTTGGTCTCATCAACTTCAACACCCTGTGGAGTCACAACATAGCCAAGAAAAGAAACTCGATTTGTGCAAAACATGTACTTTTCGAGGTTACCTAATAAATGTGCATCTCTTAAAGCAATAAAAACAACACACAAATATTCATTATGTTCACCTAAAGGCTTGTTGTAAATTAGTATATCATCGAAGTATACTACCACAAATCGCCCAATAAAGTTGCGCAAGACTTCATTTATGAGGCGCATAAATGTGCTATGTGCATTAGTTAAACCAAAAGGCACCACCAACCATTCATATAATCCAAATTTTGTTTTAAACATGATCTTCCATTCATCACCCAATTTCATTCTTATTTGGAGGTAGTCACTACGCAAGTCAACTTTAGAGAACACAACAGAGCCACTTAATTCATCAAGCATATCATCTAACCTAGTAATAGGATGGCGATATCTAATAGTTATTTATAGGAAAATACGAAAACACCACTAGAGTTTAAAATACAGACTCAAGGCCCAATGGGCAAAAAAAAATAAAATCCTATTCCTAAATAGTTTTTCATGATGCAGAGCTTTCGTAGCAGCTACGGCTTCGTATCATGACCTTGAGATATCAAATTTACGGTCTATATGGAGTGACGGTTTTGAGCCCAAACCACTAAAGTGCTTCCCTCCTTCGCACCGGGTACCTGGATTGGGCCAAACTAACTCCGTAGCTCTCTCATCCCAACAGTCGCTCGCCGCCCATTTACCTGGGTCAAACCTGGTCAAACCACGCGAAGTCCCTTGCCGCCCTTAACCTGTGTACCCGGATTGGACTAGCATGACCCCACAGCTCTCTATCTGATGACCACCTGTCCGTGTACCTGAATCACACGTCCAACCACGACACATATTTATCTCTTCTCTTTTTGACCTCTTTGACTTCTGTTGATAATCGTTATCATTTGGAGCTTTGAGGCCCACGGTCTTCACCATGGCTCCTCAATCTTTCCCTTGATGAGTGCATTATCAACCGCCGTTTCAATAGCTATTCAAACCTACAAAACAAGTGGAAACACAAAAAACAAAACACAAGAAAATAGAAAGAAGAAAATAAAAATGAAGGGTTCAACCATAATGACCAAAAGCCAAACAAAAACCAGAAAAAGTATTTTTAAATATTAAATAAATAAAAAAGATTTGAAATAAAAAACTCATGAGTGCACTCTCTGAATTATCAACAAGGATTTCAAAAAATTAAGGACAAAAGATAAAGCTTCCCTTGAAAACAAACCTAGAGAAAGCCAAAATTTTCTCCCTTTAAATTCTCCCCTTGTTGACAATTGGACTCATCAAGCGAGACTAAAAGCACTCTTCAGACAAAAAATCCACTCCCCCTGAAATGTAGCTTCCCCTAAAAGTATGCTATGGATACAAGTGGAGTGCAAAAAGGAGTGTAAAGCACAAGCTTATTAGATATGATTAACAACAATTACAAGATCTAGCAAGTTTAGCAGGGAATACTGTCTAATAACATGACATGATTAGCACAGTTGAAAATATCCAAAGAAAGTCATTAGCAAGCATTTTTCCATTTTTTTCAAACAAAAGCATCACCATGAATACTAGTTGAAAGGCATGATAAAACATGAAATCCAAAGGCTAGACAATATCTACCCAGATATGCACATCATCCAGAACTAGGAGGTTCAACAAACTTGTTATCTTTATATTTTCAGGCTTCTTCATTCCTTTTTATTTTGATTTAGTGCTAGGGTTATTTGCATGTCAACCTTATGTTAAGCGACCAAGCCAAGCCTAGGTTAAAAAAGGATCATTAGAAGCTTAAGGCAATAATCTTGACATACATCACAATGTCCAAGTTCATACTGAAGTGATATGGTAAGCAGTCTAGAACAAAGTAATGCGACAAAGCAAACCCACCTAGATCTTATCATTAAAGCATAAAAGGCATGAATTTTTCTTTTCAAGATTTTTATCAATTTTAGAGCATAATTTTCATGTAAAGCATATAGATGTCCAAGTTGCATATTTGCATCCTAAGTAAGGGACTTAGCTACTAGCCATACAAAATATAACAAAAGCATTCACCGTACACATGCTAGTTACCAGAATCAGTGGTGACCATGTTTTAAAATTTAAACAATAAAATCCATGATGTAGGACCGAAATAGGCGACTAGAGAGGGGGAGTGAATAGGCACCTCAACAATTTTTTTTGAATAGATGGCCTTTTCTTAACACCCAATGCTCCTCCAAATAAACTAGATGAAGCAATCAAATTGGCCAATCTTTGATAAAATGCAATGCTATCACTCTCTTGTTAGTTAAGATCTGTAATGATAGTCTGAGAGATCACAATCATTCAAATAAGGTTAACTAAGATTTACGGTCAAAAATGTCACAAGCATTTCGTAGACAAAGATATGCACAAAACACTTCAACGACAATACATCGAACACTAGGTGTATACAGGAAAAACATTCATAATACGCACAAGCATTTCATTAAACACATGATAGATTGCACTAGCAGGCATTCAAATAAACACATGGCATGCAGGAAATATCTCTTGTAGAAATTTAAACTAATACTCAAAATGCAAGGGATAGAAAATGCCTTACCTAATTACCTGTGAAGAAAGCGGGCGATGAAGCACTATGCAGACGATGATGTCGGCGAAACATGCAGAACGTCGCTCACATGGTGTCACTGTGCACATAGAAATTAGGTGGCATTGTAGTGTGCAAAGAAATCAGTCGACAAAGTAAGGGCACACAAACCGCGGCCAAACAGTGCAGCAGACTTGTGAGCACGCCGATTGAAATGAAACTATGATGCTATGGACCAAATGGAAAATGCGTGCTGGAGAAGAACTGAGGTGATGTGCTAGACTAGTTTGGCGTGCGTGTAGGAAATCACCCAGAGAAAACACGGGTCATCACATGAGAAAGCAGCGATGAAAAACTAATCAGAAAAATCACCGGTGGTGAGAGAATCCATTGACTGAGCACAGAGAAAAGCACAAGGAAAATTTTCTCCAATGAAGGATACAGTCGGCGGCGACTTTGAGTTGTCCACATGCGGCGACCCTCGGTTGATGCTTGGTTTCATGCCAAAATGCCGAAGAAAACCAAGCGGCCAATGGAAAAACTTGCAGTGCGAGAGAAAAATCTGGCGGTACAATTTCCAAGATGAGTTGAGAAAACACATGCAACTAGCAAGGATTGATCGAGGGAACAAGAACCAACAAGACAACCAGAAAAAATTCACCGGCGATGAGCAAAATGAAAGAAGAAAAGTGACCTAAAATTTTGTGAATCATTAAAGTGATTTCTGAAATGGGTAGTTCAAACCCTAGGGGATCAAGTCCTTTTATTGGTTAAGTCCTAAAATAAAAAGACTAAAATACCTATGAGGTCATTTTCACTACAGACTCAATTTTATAGACTTGGGCCCATTGAGCAAAATAGTAAAATCCTATTTCTAGATAGTTTGTTCTGATGTGAAGCTTTCGTAGTAGCTACGACTTCTTATAATGACCTTTAGATCTTGATCCGACCATTTTGAGCCAAAACCAACAAAGCCTCTCCAGATCTTGATATGTGTCACCATGTCATGATCTCGACCACTAGCTAGTCTCTCCCGCTCTCGATCACTCGAGCCACCTTATCACTTGCATTAGCATACCTTTCGCTTAACTTGGTCAACACACTGTCTTAATCAATCTTCTGTTCATGTCTTTCTTCATCTCCACGTGTACGAGTGAGATCATCCTCAACTTTACCCGACCTACTTGATCACCTGGCACCAAGCTCCCCGCTTGACCCTGTTCACTCACCGTTGACAATTGAGTAGCATCACAATTCTACACACCAAAAGACAAGCAAACATGTCTCTCCCACACACCGAACCCTTTGGTGTACTCATTAGACAATCCTAAGTCCAAACTCTGAACTAAGCAAGCTTATCAATCACTCATCACTTAGAAAAAAAAGCATGTCTCAACTTGATTTCTCAATATCCCCGTTGATGAGTGCATTGATAACTCCCATAAGAATCAAGATGAATTTAAAAACACAGCACACAAGTAACCACGAAAACTCAAAAAAGAGCCAAAACATGTCACTTGATTTTAAATTTCTCCAAACTTTGTTGTTGACGCAATGGATTACACTAACAAGTTCTATAAGACCAAGAACTGACAAACGAAGTGTTTGTGAATGTGGACTATCTCAAGCCTCTGAATAGGATAATAGCTCGGAATAGTTCAAAGTGTGTATTGAATATCTGAATATTCGATGACTCTTACAGGGTGAGAAGGGGGTATTTATAGGTAAAATCTCTAAGGAAAAAACCTTTTTACCCCTTAATTACAACCGACATAGTGGATACTATTTCGATATCCCTTATAGGTTAATATGGTAAAACATGCTCGAAGGATGTTGATAAAGTAGAAGTCCCATCCATCTTGTTGTTTTCCACTATGGAGGGGAAGCCTTTCAGAGAGTATCTTAGGACCGGAGCATGGACTGACCCTTTGGCTTCGAGCCCTTCAGTTCGGAGCCGATTCTTGGCCTCCGAGATTAAGACTTGCATTTATCTTCGTTGTATAATGTATTGGCTTTGAACCTTGGGGGATCATGAGGATGAAGTATTTTCCTCAAATAGTAGCCCCTCGAATACGCTTCTCCAGATAGCCTGTATAGCAAGGAGAGTAGTATACGCAAGAAATATTTTCATGCTTAGGACCTTAGAAATAATGCAAGGTATTATAACCGTTCGAAGCATCTTTGGCGTTGGAGATGCATCAAATCTGGGCTTCGAACTTGGACCTCCGTATGATTGCTGTGAAGGAAATTGAACCATTATAACAACAGTAAACCACAAAGAGCCATTACTTTTGTCGCGCCCCGATTTAATAAATCAGGACTTTATTGAAATTCCATAGAAAATCAATAAAACAAGACGTTCATCAAGCGACCACGTACAATACGGGCAATCATTCACGGTTCGTAGACCGCATTAATACAAAAGTGAATGAAAGTGAAGAGAAACTAATAAAATCAAGGGTCCTAGATGAACGCCTCCTTCCAGTCTCGCCTTGACTGGGTCGCTACTCCAGACCTTCATCCTCCTCGTAGTTGACGGGCTCTGATGTTGTGAGTCAACGGGGTGAGTACAGATGTACTCAGCAAGCCACCGAATGCAAATATAATGCAAGATAATAACAAGGGAGATAGTGGCTAGTTTAGCGGAAGCAGCATATTTGTAAAGCATTTAATGTGAGCCATTTATTAGTACGGAAAAGTAAACATGTGAATGCATCATCATCTTCTAACTCGAGGAGTACGTTTTACCTCCCCGCACAACAGTCCTTATATGCCATGAATAACTCATCCATTCAAACAATTGTAAACTAACTGCGAGTAGTCACGCAACCCGCCCTTGACCGTGGGCTCGGCTTTTCGAAAAGATTAAATTACTCTGATCAGAGATGTACCACTGTACCCACAAGGCACGCACTCATCACTTACACCAAAGTGTAACGAGATGACCCATTTCACGGGAACTCGTGCCAAAACCTTCCATATGGTCTCCCCCGACTCAACAGCACCCTCTTATAGGTTTCGTACCGTGTCTCGCCATGTCGAGTTTCCACAATACCCCCCCTTGAGCCATCGTCGGTACAAAGCGCCCTGAGGGCTAGCCCCTTGTACCCCTCCACTATGGTGCATAGAGCCGGAGTGTTCCACACTTCCAGTTAGGACTTACCCATTAGACTTGTGGTTGGTACGGAAGTGCTTTGCAACAGATCCCGCAGACCGGTCCTTATAGTGCCCCGGGTGCGACATACCAAAACCCGAGCTTGCACCCGGAACCCACCATACTTATAACATACCTAACTCCAACAGAGTCCAGAGACAAGAATAACGGGGTATTTCATATACCAGAATTCATCTATTCTACGACTCATTCTTTATATCCTATAGCAGTTGTGCCGGTACATTGGGCACTAGCTAATATAATATTTGTAGAGTGACAAGGAGTTGAGGCTCAATAAGCATGGCTTGGGTTTGCACACAAGGACGGGGATCTAATAAATATAAGTGTAGGGCTTGATCTTTGGCTAATGCAATATTAACCTATGAGTTATAGCGATAATTCATTAAAACATGGGCTCAACATGATCAACTGTGTCCACAGAGGTGGTCGATGACTTGCCTTGCTCAGAAAAGGGTGAAGGTGGAACCTCGGGATAGAACTCCGGATCTTCGACGACGTCGTAGTAGTCTTCTCGATACGGAAAAGTAAATAAAACATTCAATAAACAATCCAAAACAAACAACCATACTAACATACATGTTTATGTTGGATTAAGTAAAGGAGATAGAGTCTTAACTTTTAGGGTATTGTTATTTAAACATTTAAGATTAATTTTTAATGAGATTCCTTAATTTTTATAGCTTGATATAATTATTCTTCCTAAGGGGGTTTTACTTCTCCCTTTTTAAAGTTGAAGTAAAAAGTTATAAAATGACCTTAATGTATTTATGGCATTAATATAGTGACATCAGGTTATTTAGATCTTCTGAAGTTTGTTGTATAAGTTTTAGGATAGTTTCATAAAGGGTTGACTTCTTCCAAAATGCCTTAATTAAATGTCCTAAAAGGGCCTTTGCAATATCATTTAGTGGAATAAAGTGGACAAGATGAATATTCTAGTTTTATTAAAAATAGTGAACTCCAGTGGTTAGGTTTTCTGAAGTTATTATATGAGTTGTCATGACATTTTTATAAAGTGTTTAACTTCTATTATATAAATTACTTAATTTATCCTACAAGGGCTTTTGCAACATTAGTCAATAGATTAAAGTGAGCATAGTGAACATGTTTATTTTTGTTGTATTAAAACAGTAGAACCAAGTCATTAAGTCCTCTGAATTTATTATATAGTTTTTCATAATATTTTTGTAGGGTGTTGTATTTCCATTATATGAATTAATCATTTATTTTAAAGGGTCTTGGAAATGGTGGTTAGTAAATTAAAATGAGCAAAATGAATTATTATATTTTTATTGGCTTATAAACAGTGTAAGGGAGTCATTGTGTCCCCAGAAATTAATATATATATTTTTAAGGATTTTTCTGGATTATTTAGATGTAATATGATTTAAGTCCTAAAGGGGACTTAGAAATGTAATTTAGTAAAATGTCATGGACAAAAGGGTTATTCCATTTTTATTGTATTAACCACAGTGAAGTAGAGCCATTATATCTTCTGATATTATTTTAAGGGTTTATCTGAATTATTTTATTGAAATATTAATTAATTCCTAAAGGGGATTTTCTTTATTATTTAATAAGATTATTGTGTGCCAAATAAACATATTGTTTTTATTGCATAAAAGTGTAGAGAATGAAAATACAAATTTTCCAGAATCAAAATGGTGAATTTTGGAGTTAAATTGAGCAAGATATGAATTTTTAAAGTTTAAACTAATTTTCTGAATTTTATTTTAAACAGAAATCAGTCCCTGGTCCACGGTGAGCCAGGCCCACGGTGGACCAGCGACTGCGCGCGTGAGCCGGGCCATCCAGGATCGTTTGATCAAGATCCAACGGCCCACAGTGAGGCGGGGTTTTAAAATACTGCGGACGACCTGGATCAACTGATACCCCTTCGTTGGATCGGGCGGCTGAGATCTAATCCCTGTGTGATTTAATCTCGGCCGTTCAGTCCAGATCGAACGGCAGAGGCGCCGTCCGGCACGGCACGCACGGGAAGGGGGTACGTACCCGTCTTCCCCGACTCCGGTAGAACTCCGGCGAGGAATTCCCGGCGACGGCGAGGCCTAAGGCCCTAACCAAAGGAAAAAATGGAAAGGGGATGGGAGGGGGAACACAAGGGTACCTGAAACGAGGCTGGCGGGGGACGGATTGGGGCCGGCGTTGAGTGGTGGCGGTGATGAAGGTTCGGGTCGACGGCGAAGGTGGTCCTCCGGTGGCGATCCAGCCTAACGGGGGTCAGGACGTGGTAGAGGAGGCGTTGGGGGTCCTGTCAGCGGCGACGGTGAGGGAGGCGACGACTCAGAGCGCCGACGAGGGCTCGCCGGAGTGCGAACAGAGGCACAACCCGAAAAATGAAGGCGACGGCTCGGGAGGGGGAGGACTTGAGTGGTTGATGTGTGGGAGGGACGCGGTGGACTGGGGGTTAAATAGGGGTCGCCGTTGCTATGAAGGGAAGGCAAAACAGGGGAAACCGAGGGGAGGTTTCTATTTCCGCCGGCGAGCTTCCATAAGCTCGGATTGGCTTCCAATTGAGCGAAATTGCATCGGCTTTTGGGGGAAATGGATCACCGGAGATGGGGAGGGTCGGGATCCGTGCTTGATTTCGTGGATTCGGGCGGCCGGTGGCTGAAATCGGAAGGGGGCCGTCGGTATGGAAGGGGATCGCCCCCTTCCTTCGGGGAAGAAGGATATGACAGGTGGGTCCCACCTGTCATAGTCCGAGGGAAATAGGATTGGCTGACTGGCGGGCCAGGCTTGACAGAGAGAGGGAGGAAACGCGAGCGGCTGCCCAGTGGGACCGGCCAGGCGCGGGAGTGAGTGGGCTTCGGCGCTGACAAGTGGGCCAGGGAGGGCAGTGGCTAGGTGCGCGCGCAAGTGACCGACAGGTGGGCCAATCCGTACGTGGGCGCGGGGAGGAGAGAGGAAGCGCCGACAGGCTGGCCCCGCCTGTCAGCGAGAGGGGTTGAACTGGGCTGGGCCAAAAGGCCTTTGGAGGGGAATTTAGGGTTTCAGCCCAACAAAATTTAAAAAGTATTTTCCATTAAATTTAATTCCAGAAATTCAAATATTTGCTTAAGGCTTGAAGATTAGTAAGGAAAATTGTGTAAAAATTCTCAAAAATATTTCTTGGCCTCTAGTTTATCCCACAAAATTTTCAAGTCCAAATTTTGAATATTTGTCTCTGTTTAGCTTTAATAGGGTTCTTTTAGAATTTTCTTTAATAATAAAATTCAGAAATTCATTGAATATTATTTTTCCTTTATTTTATTCTCTTTTAATTTTGGGGCTGTTACAATCCTATCCCCCTTACAGAGAATCTCGTCCTCGAGATTCGAAGCGAACCTCGAGAAAACTGAGGGACTGAGTTCTACTGGTGCTCCGGTTTAGGAGATGGTGTTACATCAGAAGTAGGCAAGGCGATCTCCGGATCTGGGTTGGTTGAGACCAAATTGGGAGTGTCTTTGGTTGTATCTAGTTTCTCTTTGTGGTGCTCTAGAGTATGTCCCTCTGGGTTTGGAATGGAGGATGGCACCCGCTTGGGGTAGGGGCACTGGTTGGCGTAGGGTCCTCCTTGGCGACAGTTATAGCACACAATCGCTTGCCGTTCCTGTCCCTCTTGTATCCGGTGGCTGGTGCTGGTGTCCTTCCGGCTGGTGGTGCTTGGGGTGGGATGTCTGTGCCTGGTCCTCCAAGGGTGGTTCGTGGCTTGGCAGGGGTTGGGGCTTGAGGTGGAATCACTCTGGTTTCTGGTATAGTTGCTTTGTTCACCAATCTCTGAAAGTTGGCGAAGTCCCCGTAGATTAACTGAAGGGAGAGCTCGTGTTGGTGTTGTTGGAGACGGAACAACTGCGCCTGCTGCTCTTGTATCTGCTTTTGTAGTTGTTGCATCTGGGTAAGCAGTGTGGCGATCAGTTGGTTCTGTTTTGCCATCATCTCCGTAAGTGTGGGATGATAGACAACAGGGGTCTGCTGAGGTACAGGTGCACCCCACTGAGGCAGATTGCCCGAGGTGTTTCCATCGTGTGGAGCTTCTGATCCTTGGTTATTGGCCATCCTGAAGTTGAAGGGTTCAAAAAGAAGGTGCCGTCATTAAGGGGAAATGGTTACTGATTTTTATTGCCTAAGATGGATAATTTGTCCTAGATGCTTTATGTTAGTCCCTTATTACTTTCATACTCATGCCCTATATCATTTTTAATGTAAATGATTTATCATGTATTTTATTCACTCAACACTCGTGTTGTAATATATTTTATTGATTTGTGTTTGAGGTTTAGGATGAAGTGATGTTGATTATATCTTATTGAATTCCTTGGTACCAAAATTCAAGAAAATTTTTGGGAATGCAATTTAATGTTTAGGAAAATTTTTAGGAGAATACTCTAGCTGATTGTTATTTAAATGAAATTTTTAGGCCCATATTTTAGCTTTCCTCTTTCTTGATTTATCCTTTCCTTGGAATTTATTTATTTTATTTTTAATGCCTGGCGAAAATCAAGGTGTTACAATCCTAACTTCCTTAACAAGAATCTCGTCCCGAGATTCGGAAAGGCTAGAAAGTCATGGATATGTTTTAGCTAGGAATCACTTCTTTACACTAGAGGCTTTAAATCTACATTTTCATGGATTGAGCTTGGCTAAGTTAGGGCTTTCTTGACAACGTGTATTGACTTCATGATTGGAGTTGATCTTGCAGAATGGCGACGAATGAATTATGTTGAGTTGATACTAGAGGTAGATTCTCTCCTTTATATTGGGATTATGACCTAATAGGTGCATGAGGAAAAAGGAAATGGGATTAAGCTTTTATTTCAAAATGTATCGTTCTTGCGATTTCATATATTTATATATTCATTCATGCCTTATTTTTGACATGATTGGTAATACAATCAAGTAAAAAGAAAAGCAATCAACCGTAAATCTACGTCTATGGTAGCTCAGGGGACGACTCGATCACGGGCTCGCGGGAGACGGTCGGGGTCGAGGAACTTGACGGTCCGGCGGGTGGAGCACTGTGGGAGATCCTCTTGGGCCTCACAGTGGGGATCAGAAGGGGTTTCTTCCGACGAGGCGGAAGAGGTGCGATCTCCTCTATGTCCTTCTTCAACTCTCTGAGCTGCTGACGAAGCTGGGTATTGACCATGGCGCCTTGGCGTAGAAGCTCGTTCTGACGCCTCAACTCCTCTACCTCGAGAGTCAGCTGGGGGTTCTGCTGGACTTGTCGACGGAGCTCAGCATTCTCGCGGGCCAGGTTCTCCGATGAGTGACGGTAGAAGTCGATGGTGTCGTGCTGGTTATCTGCGTCGAGGACGGCCTCCGTGTGGAGGTTGTCCATGGCCTCCAATAGTCTCATGGTGCGGGTGATGGCGGAGTTGTCCTGAGGGAGGGAGTTGATGTAGATGCTGCGGTGACTCCCGGGTGTGCGCATGAGCATGAAGCGGTAGATGGTGTCGCGAAGGTGGCAGTCGTAGACCAGTCGAAGCTCGGCGAGGGACTGAAGAGCGGCTCGCTGGCTGGCCACCACGAATGAAGGTCCTCCAACTCCATGGGTGTAGAAGGGTGGCTGCGTGGAAGAGGGGCGGATCACAACCGTGACCTCGCAGTAGCTCTCGTTCGCATCGGGAAAGATCCCGTGGAACGCAGGCTCATGGGGAAACCCCAAAAAGTCGACGAGCACGCGAAGCTCGCGGATGAATCCGGCCTCGTCATGAAGAGTCCCGCTCATGGTATGAACCGGCATCTACAAAAAAGAGAAAATTTTGTGAAAACCTCGGGAGATGAGAGGATAAGTAATCTTTTGTAAAATATAGTGAATATATATAAGTCCTAAGGTCAGGTCTGTTTGGCTTCCTACAGTCAAGTCGGCTCTGATACCATCTTGTCGCGCCCCGATTTAATAAATCAGGACTTTATTGAAATTCCATAGAAAATCAATAAAACAAGACGTTCATCAAGCGACCACGTACAATACGGGCAATCATTCACGGTTCGTAGACCGCATTAATACAAAAGTGAATGAAAGTGAAGAGAAACTAATAAAATCAAGGGTCCTAGATGAACGCCTCCTTCCAGTCTCGCCTTGACTGGGTCGCTACTCCAGACCTTCATCCTCCTCGTAGTTGACGGGCTCTGATGTTGTGAGTCAACGGGGTGAGTACAGATGTACTCAGCAAGCCACCGAATGCAAATATAATGCAAGATAATAACAAGGGAGATAGTGGCTAGTTTAGCGGAAGCAGCATATTTGTAAAGCATTTAATGTGAGCTATTTATTAGTACGGAAAAGTAAACATGTGAATGCATCATCATCTTCTAACTCGAGGAGTACGTTTTACCTCCCCGCACAACAGTCCTTATATGCCATGAATAACTCATCCATTCAAACAATTGTAAACTAACTGCGAGTAGTCACGCAACCCGCCCTTGACCGTGGGCTCGGCTTTTCGAAAAGATTAAATTACTCTGATCAGAGATGTACCACTGTACCCACAAGGCACGCACTCATCACTTACACCAAAGTGTAACGAGATGACCCATTTCACGGGAACTCGTGCCAAAACCTTCCATATGGTCTCCCCCGACTCAACAGCACCCTCTTATAGGTTTCGTACCGTGTCTCGCCATGTCGAGTTTCCACAATACCCCCCCTTGAGCCATCGTCGGTACAAAGCGCCCTGAGGGCTAGCCCCTTGTACCCCTCCACTATGGTGCATAGAGCCGGAGTGTTCCACACTTCCAGTTAGGACTTACCCATTAGACTTGTGGTTGGTACGGAAGTGCTTTGCAACAGATCCCGCAGACCGGTCCTTATAGTGCCCCGGGTGCGACATACCAAAACCCGAGCTTGCACCCGGAACCCACCATACTTATAACATACCTAACTCCAACAGAGTCCAGAGACAAGAATAACGGGGTATTTCATATACCAGAATTCATCTATTCTACGACTCATTCTTTATATCCTATAGTAGTTGTGCCGGTACATTGGGCACTAGCTAATATAATATTTGTAGAGTGACAAGGAGTTGAGGCTCAATAAGCATGGCTTGGGTTTGCACACAAGGACGGGGATCTAATAAATATAAGTGTAGGGCTTGATCTTTGGCTAATGCAATATTAACCTATGAGTTATAGCGATAATTCATTAAAACATGGGCTCAACATGATCAACTGTGTCCACAGAGGTGGTCGATGACTTGCCTTGCTCAGAAAAGGGTGAAGGTGGAACCTCGGGATAGAACTCCGGATCTTCGACGATGTCGTAGTAGTCTTCTCGATACGGAAAAGTAAATAAAACATTCAATAAACAATCCAAAACAAACAACCATACTAACATACATGTTTATGTTGGATTAAGTAAAGGAGATAGAGTCTTAACTTTTAGGGTATTGTTATTTAAACATTTAAGATTAATTTTTAATGAGATTCCTTAATTTTTATAGCTTGATATAATTATTCTTCCTAAGGGGGTTTTACTTCTCCCTTTTTAAAGTTGAAGTAAAAAGTTATAAAATGACCTTAATGTTTTTATGGCATTAATATAGTGACATCATGTTATTTAGATCTTCTGAAGTTTGTTATATAAGTTTTAGGATAGTTTCATAAAGGGTTGACTTCTTCCAAAATGCCTTAATTAAATGTCCTAAAAGGGCCTTTGCAATATCATTTAGTGGAATAAAGTGGACAAGATGAATATTCTAGTTTTATTAAAAATAGTGAACTCCAGTGGTTAGGTTTTCTGAAGTTATTATATGAGTTGTCATGACATTTTTATAAAGTGTTTAACTTCTATTATATAAATTACTTAATTTATCCTACAAGGGCTTTTGCAACATTAGTCAATAGATTAAAGTGAGCATAGTGAACATGTTTATTTTTGTTGTATTAAAACAGTAGAACCAAGTCATTAAGTCCTCTGAATTTATTATATAGTTTTTCATAATATTTTTGTAGGGTGTTGTATTTCCATTATATGAATTAATCATTTATTTTAAAGGGTCTTGGAAATGGTGGTGGTTAGTAAATTAAAATGAGCAAAATGAATTATTATATTTTTATTGGCTTATAAACAGTGTAAGGGAGTCATTGTGTCCCCAGAAATTAATATATATATTTTTAAGGATTTTTCTGGATTATTTAGATGTAATATGATTTAAGTCCTAAAGGGGACTTAGAAATGTAATTTAGTAAAATGTCATGGACAAAAGGGTTATTCCATTTTTATTGTATTAACCACAGTGAAGTAGAGCCATTATATCTTCTGATATTATTTTAAGGGTTTATCTGAATTATTTTATTGAAATATTAATTAATTCCTAAAGGGGATTTTCTTTATTATTTAATAAGATTATTGTGTGCCAAATAAACATATTGTTTTTATTGCATAAAAGTGTAGAGAATGAAAATACAAATTTTCCAGAATCAAAATGGTGAATTTTGGAGTTAAATTGAGCAAGATATGAATTTTTAAAGTTTAAACTAATTTTCTGAATTTTATTTTAAACAGAAATCAGTCCCTGGTCCACGGTGAGCCAGGCCCACGGTGGACCAGCGACTGCGCGCGTGAGCCGGGCCATCCAGGATCGTTTGATCAAGATCCAACGGCCCACAGTGAGGCGGGGTTTTAAAATACTGCGGACGACCTGGATCAACTGATACCCCTTCGTTGGATCGGGCGGCTGAGATCTAATCCCTGTGTGATTTAATCTCGGCCGTTCAGTCCAGATCGAACGGCAGAGGCGCCGTCCGGCACGGCACGCACGGGAAGGGGGTACGTACCCGTCTTCCCCGACTCCGGTAGAACTCCGGCGAGGAATTCCCGGCGACGGCGAGGCCTAAGGCCCTAACCAAAGGAAAAAATGGAAAGGGGATGGGAGGGGGAACACAAGGGTACCTGAAACGAGGCTGGCGGGGGACGGATTGGGGCCGGCGTTGAGTGGTGGCGGTGATGAAGGTTCGGGTCGACGGCAAAGGTGGTCCTCCGGTGGCGATCCAGCCTAACGGGGGTCAAGACGTGGTAGAGGAGGCGTTGGGGGTCCTGTCAGCGGCGACGGTGAGGGAGGCGACGACTCAGAGCGCCGACGAGGGCTCGCCGGAGTGCGAACAGAGGCACAACCCGAAAAATGAAGGCGACGGCTCGGGAGGGGGAGGACTTGAGTGGTTGATGTGTGGGAGGGACGCGGTGGACTGGGGGTTAAATAGGGGTCGCCGTTGCTATGAAGGGAAGGCAAAATAGGGGAAACCGAGGGGAGGTTTCTATTTCCGCCGGCGAGCTTCCATAAGCTCGGATTGGCTTCCAATTGAGCGAAATTGCATCGGCTTTTGGGGGAAATGGATCACCGGAGATGGGGAGGGTCGGGATCCGTGCTTGATTTCGTGGATTCGGGCGGCCGGTGGCTGAAATCGGAAGGGGGCCGTCGGTATGGAAGGGGATCGCCCCCTTCCTTCGGGGAAGAAGGATATGACAGGTGGGTCCCACCTGTCATAGTCCGAGGGAAATAGGATTGGCTGACTGGCGGGCCAGGCTTGACAGAGAGAGGGAGGAAACGCGAGCGGCTGCCCAGTGGGACCGGCCAGGCGCGGGAGTGAGTGGGCTTCGGCGCTGACAAGTGGGCCAGGGAGGGCAGTGGCTAGGTGCGCGCGCAAGTGACCGACAGGTGGGCCAATCCGTACGTGGGCGCGGGGAGGAGAGAGGAAGCGCCGACAGGCTGGCCCCGCCTGTCAGCGAGAGGGGTTGAACTGGGCTGGGCCGAAAGGCCTTTGGAGGGGAATTTAGGGTTTCAGCCCAACAAAATTTAAAAAGTATTTTCCATTAAATTTAATTCCAGAAATTCAAATATTTGCTTAAGGCTTGAAGATTAGTAAGGAAAATTGTGTAAAAATTCTCAAAAATATTTCTTGGCCTCTAGTTTATCCCACAAAATTTTCAAGTCCAAATTTTGAATATTTGTCTCTGTTTAGCTTTAATAGGGTTCTTTTAGAATTTTCTTTAATAATAAAATTCAGAAATTCATTGAATATTATTTTTCCTTTATTTTATTCTCTTTTAATTTTGGGGCTGTTACAATCCTATCCCCCTTACAGAGAATCTCGTCCTCGAGATTCGAAGCGAACCTCGGGAAAACTGAGGGACTGAGTTCTACTGGTGCTCCGGTTTAGGAGATGGTGTTACATCAGAAGTAGGCAAGGCGATCTCCGGATCTGGGTTGGTTGAGACCAAATTGGGAGTGTCTTTGGTTGTATCTTGTTTCTCTTTGTGGTGCTCTAGAGTATGTCCCTCTGGGTTTGGAATGGAGGATGGCACCCGCTTGGGGTAGGGGCACTGGTTGGCGTAGGGTCCTCCTTGGCGACAGTTATAGCACACAATCGGCTTGCCGTTCCTGTCCCTCTTGTATCCGGTGGCTGGTGCTGGTGTCCTTCCGGCTGGTGGTGCTTGGGGTGGGATGTCTGTGCCTGGTCCTCCAAGGGTGGTTCGTGGCTTGGCAGGGGTTGGGGCTTGAGGTGGAATCACTCTGGTTTCTGGTATAGTTGCTTCGTTCACCAATCTCTGAAAGTTGGCGATGTCCCCGTAGATTAACTGAAGGGAGAGCTCGTGTTGGTGTTGTTGGAGACGGAACAACTGCGCCTGCTGCTCTTGTATCTGCTTTTGTAGTTGTTGCATCTGGTAAGCAGTGTGGCGATCAGTTGGTTCTGTTTTGCCATCATCTCTGTAAGTGTGGGATGATAGACAACAGGGGTCTGCTGAGGTACAGGTGCACCCCACTGAGGCAGATTGCCCGAGGTGTTTCCATCGTGTGGAGCTTCTGATCCTTGGTTATTGGCCATCCTGAAGTTGAAGGGTTCAAAAAGAAGGTGCCGTCATTAAGGGGAAATGGTTACTGATTTTTATTGCCTAAGATGGATAATTTGTCCTAGATGCTTTATGTTAGTCCCTTATTACTTTCATACTCATGCCCTATATCATTTTTAATGTAAATGATTTATCATGTATTTTATTCACTCAACACTCGTGTTGTAATATATTTTATTGATTTGTGTTTGAGGTTTAGGATGAAGTGATGTTGATTATATCTTATTGAATTCCTTGGTACCAAAATTCAAGAAAATTTTTGGGAATGCAATTTAATGTTTAGGAAAATTTTTAGGAGAATACTCTAGCTGATTGTTATTTAAATGAAATTTTTAGGCCCATATTTTAGCTTTCCTCTTTCTTGATTTATCCTTTCCTTGGAATTTATTTATTTTATTTTTAATGCCTGGCGAAAATCAAGGTGTTACAATCCTAACTTCCTTAACAAGAATCTCGTCCCGAGATTCGGAAAGGCTAGAAAGTCATGGATATGTTTTAGCTAGGAATCACTTCTTTACACTAGAGGCTTTAAATCTACATTTTCATGGATTGAGCTTGGCTAAGTTAGGGCTTTCTTGACAACGTGTATTGACTTCATGATTGGAGTTGATCTTGCAGAATGGCGACGAATGAATTATGTTGAGTTGATACTAGAGGTAGATTCTCTCCTTTATATTGGGATTATGACCTAATAGGTGCATGAGGAAAAAGGAAATGGGATTAAGCTTTTATTTCAAAATGTATCGTTCTTGCGATTTCATATATTTATATATTCATTCATGCCTTATTTTTGACATGATTGGTAATACAATCAATTAAAAAGAAAAGCAATCAACCGTAAATCTATGTCTATGGTAGCTCAGGGGACGACTCGATCACGGGCTCGTGGGAGACGGTCGGGGTCGAGGAACTTGACGGTCCGGCGGGTGGAGCACTGTGGGAGATCCTCTTGGGCCTCACAGTGGGGATCAGAAGGGGTTTCTTCCGACGAGGCGGAAGAGGTGCGATCTCCTCTATGTCCTTCTTCAACTCTCTGAGCTGCTGACGAAGCTGGGTATTGACCATGGCGCCTTGGCGTAGAAGCTCGTTCTGACGCCTCAACTCCTCTACCTCGAGAGTCAGCTGGGGGTTCTGCTGGACTTGTCGACGGAGCTCAGCATTCTCGCGGGCCAGGTTCTCCGATGAGTGACGGTAGAAGTCGATGGTGTCGTGCTGGTTATCTGCGTCGAGGACGGCCTCCGTGTGGAGGTTGTCCATGGCCTCCAATAGTCTCATGGTGCGGGTGATGGCGGAGTTGTCCTGAGGGAGGGAGTTGATGTAGATGCTGCGGTGACTCCCGGGTGTGCGCATGAGCATGAAGCGGTAGATGGTGTCGCGAAGGTGGCAGTCGTAGACCAGTCGAAGCTCGGCGAGGGACTGAAGAGCGGCTCGCTGGCTGGCCACCACGAATGAAGGTCCTCCAACTCCATGGGTGTAGAAGGGTGGCTGCGTGGAAGAGGGGCGGATCACAACCGTGACCTCGCAGTAGCTCTCGTTCGCATCGGGAAAGATCCCGTGGAACGCAGGCTCATGGGGAAACCCCAAAAAGTCGACGAGCACGCGAAGCTCGCGGATGAATCCGGCCTCGTCACGAAGAGTCCCGCTCATGGTATGAACCGGCATCTACAAAAAAGAGAAAATTTTGTGAAAACCTCGGGAGATGAGAGGATAAGTAATCTTTTGTAAAATATAGTGAATATATATAAGTCCTAAGGTCAGGTCTGTTTGGCTTCCTACAGTCAAGTCGGCTCTGATACCATCTTGTCGCGCCCCGATTTAATAAATCAGGACTTTATTGAAATTCCATAGAAAATCAATAAAACAAGACGTTCATCAAGCGACCACGTACAATACGGGCAATCATTCACGGTTCGTAGACCGCATTAATACAAAAGTGAATGAAAGTGAAGAGAAACTAATAAAATCAAGGGTCCTAGATGAACGCCTCCTTCCAGTCTCGCCTTGACTGGGTCGCTACTCCAGACCTTCATCCTCCTCGTAGTTGACGGGCTCTGATGTTGTGTGTCAACGGGGTGAGTACAGATGTACTCAGCAAGCCACCGAATGCAAATATAATGCAAGATAATAACAAGGGAGATAGTGGCTAGTTTAGCGGAAGCAGCATATTTGTAAAGCATTTAATGTGAGCCATTTATTAGTACGGAAAAGTAAACATGTGAATGCATCATCATCTTCTAACTCGAGGAGTACGTTTTACCTCCCCGCACAACAGTCCTTATATGCCATGAATAACTCATCCATTCAAACAATTGTAAACTAACTGCGAGTAGTCACGCAACCCGCCCTTGACCGTGGGCTCGGCTTTTCGAAAAGATTAAATTACTCTGATCAGAGATGTACCACTGTACCCACAAGGCACGCACTCATCACTTACACCAAAGTGTAACGAGATGACCCATTTCACGGGAACTCGTGCCAAAACCTTCCATATGGTCTCCCCCGACTCAACAGCACCCTCTTATAGGTTTCGTACCGTGTCTCGCCATGTCGAGTTTCCACAATACCCCCCCTTGAGCCATCGTCGGTACAAAGCGCCCTGAGGGCTAGCCCCTTGTACCCCTCCACTATGGTGCATAGAGCCGGAGTGTTCCACACTTCCAGTTAGGACTTACCCATTAGACTTGTGGTTGGTACGGAAGTGCTTTGCAACAGATCCCGCAGACCGGTCCTTATAGTGCCCCGGGTGCGACATACCAAAACCCGAGCTTGCACCCGGAACCCACCATACTTATAACATACCTAACTCCAACAGAGTCCAGAGACAAGAATAACGGGGTATTTCATATACCAGAATTCATCTATTCTACGACTCATTCTTTATATCCTATAGTAGTTGTGCCGGTACATTGGGCACTAGCTAATATAATATTTGTAGAGTGACAAGGAGTTGAGGCTCAATAAGCATGGCTTGGGTTTGCACACAAGGACGGGGATCTAATAAATATAAGTGTAGGGCTTGATCTTTGGCTAATGC
Source organism: Zizania palustris (assembly GCA_019279435.1). NCBI lineage: Eukaryota > Viridiplantae > Streptophyta > Magnoliopsida > Poales > Poaceae > Zizania > Zizania palustris. Next base: position 96,476,549 of record JAAALK010000287.1, on the reverse strand, counting down.
AATATTAACCTATGAGTTATAGCGATAATTCATTAAAACATGGGCTCAACATGATCAACTGTGTCCACAGAGGTGGTCGATGACTTGCCTTGCTCAGAAAAGGGTGAAGGTGGAACCTCGGGATAGAACTCCGGATCTTCGACGATGTCGTAGTAGTCTTCTCGATACGGAAAAGTAAATAAAACATTCAATAAACAATCCAAAACAAACAACCATACTAACATACATGTTTATGTTGGATTAAGTAAAGGAGATAGAGTCTTAACTTTTAGGGTATTGTTATTTAAACATTTAAGATTAATTTTTAATGAGATTCCTTAATTTTTATAGCTTGATATAATTATTCTTCCTAAGGGGGTTTTACTTCTCCCTTTTTAAAGTTGAAGTAAAAAGTTATAAAATGACCTTAATGTTTTTATGGCATTAATATAGTGACATCATGTTATTTAGATCTTCTGAAGTTTGTTATATAAGTTTTAGGATAGTTTCATAAAGGGTTGACTTCTTCCAAAATGCCTTAATTAAATGTCCTAAAAGGGCCTTTGCAATATCATTTAGTGGAATAAAGTGGACAAGATGAATATTCTAGTTTTATTAAAAATAGTGAACTCCAGTGGTTAGGTTTTCTGAAGTTATTATATGAGTTGTCATGACATTTTTATAAAGTGTTTAACTTCTATTATATAAATTACTTAATTTATCCTACAAGGGCTTTTGCAACATTAGTCAATAGATTAAAGTGAGCATAGTGAACATGTTTATTTTTGTTGTATTAAAACAGTAGAACCAAGTCATTAAGTCCTCTGAATTTATTATATAGTTTTTCATAATATTTTTGTAGGGTGTTGTATTTCCATTATATGAATTAATCATTTATTTTAAAGGGTCTTGGAAATGGTGGTTAGTAAATTAAAATGAGCAAAATGAATTATTATATTTTTATTGGCTTATAAACAGTGTAAGGGAGTCATTGTGTCCCCAGAAATTAATATATATATTTTTAAGGATTTTTCTGGATTATTTAGATGTAATATGATTTAAGTCCTAAAGGGGACTTAGAAATGTAATTTAGTAAAATGTCATGGACAAAAGGGTTATTCCATTTTTATTGTATTAACCACAGTGAAGTAGAGCCATTATATCTTCTGATATTATTTTAAGGGTTTATCTGAATTATTTTATTGAAATATTAATTAATTCCTAAAGGGGATTTTCTTTATTATTTAATAAGATTATTGTGTGCCAAATAAACATATTGTTTTTATTGCATAAAAGTGTAGAGAATGAAAATACAAATTTTCCAGAATCAAAATGGTGAATTTTGGAGTTAAATTGAGCAAGATATGAATTTTTAAAGTTTAAACTAATTTTCTGAATTTTATTTTAAACAGAAATCAGTCCCTGGTCCACGGTGAGCCAGGCCCACGGTGGACCAGCGACTGCGCGCGTGAGCCGGGCCATCCAGGATCGTTTGATCAAGATCCAACGGCCCACAGTGAGGCGGGGTTTTAAAATACTGCGGACGGCCTGGATCAACTGATACCCCTTCGTTGGATTGGGCGGCTGAGATCTAATCCCTGTGTGATTTAATCTCGGCCGTTCAGTCCAGATCGAACGGCAGAGGCGCCGTCCGACACGGCACGCACAGGAAGGGGGTACGTACCCGTCTTCCCCGACTCCGGTAGAACTCCGGCGAGGAATTCCCGGCGACGGCGAGGCCTAAGGCCCTAACCAAAGGAAAAAATGGAAAGGGGATGGGAGGGGGAACACAAGGGTACCTGAAACGAGGCTGGCGGGGGACGGATTGGGGCCGGCGTTGAGTGGTGGCGGTGATGAAGGTTCGGGTCGACGGCGAAGGTGGTCCTCTGGTGGCGATCCAGCCTAACGGGGGTCAGGACGTGGTAGAGGAGGCGTTGGGGGTCCTGTCAGCGGCGACGGTGAGGGAGGCGACGACTCAGAGCGCCGACGAGGGCTCGCCGGAGTGCGAACAGAGGCACAACCCGAAAAATGAAGGCGACGGCTCGGGAGGGGGAGGACTTGAGTGGTTGATGTGTGGGAGGGACGCGGTGGACTGGGGGTTAAATAGGGGTCGCCGTTGCTATGAAGGGAAGGCAAAACAGGGGAAACCGAGGGGAGGTTTCTATTTCCGCCGGCGAGCTTCCATAAGCTCGGATTGGCTTCCAATTGAGCGAAATTGCATCGGCTTTTGGGGGAAATGGATCACCGGAGATGGGGAGGGTCGGGATCCGTGCTTGATTTCGTGGATTCGGGCGGCCGGTGGCTGAAATCGGAAGGGGGCCGTCGGTATGGAAGGGGATCGCCCCCTTCCTTCGGGGAAGAAGGATATGACAGGTGGGTCCCACCTGTCATAGTCCGAGGGAAATAGGATTGGCTGACTGGCGGGCTAGGCTTGACAGAGAGAGGGAGGAAACGCGAGCGGCTGCCCAGTGGGACCGGCCAGGCGCGGGAGTGAGTGGGCTTCGGCGCTGACAAGTGGGCCAGGGAGGGCAGTGGCTAGGTGCGCGCGCAAGTGACCGACAGGTGGGCCAATCCGTACGTGGGCGCGGGGAGGAGAGAGGAAGCGCCGACAGGGGTTGAACTGGGCTGGGCCGAAAGGCCTTTGGAGGGGAATTTAGGGTTTCAGCCCAACAAAATTTAAAAAGTATTTTCCATTAAATTTAATTCCAGAAATTCAAATATTTGCTTAAGGCTTGAAGATTAGTTAGGAAAATTGTGTAAAAATTCTCAAAAATATTTCTTGGCCTCTAGTTTATCCCACAAAATTTTGAAGTCCAAATTTTGAATATTTGTCTCTGTTTGGCTTTAATAGGGTTCTTTTAGAATTTTCTTTAATAATAAAATTCAGAAATTCATTGAATATTATTTTTCCTTTATTTTATTCTCTTTTAATTTTGGGGCTGTTACACTTTTGTACTGTTATCCCTCAAATAGCTGTTAGGCCTTTCGAGAAAGCAACAACCACAAAAGTTTATCGTGGGGTTACATTCTTTCACCCTTTGGCCCCACTTGTCATTGACGCGGGTTGAACCTATGAGGAGCCATGTTGAAGAGCATGGGCCTCATGGCTCCAGATGTGATGAGTGATTGTCAATGGAAGTCAAAGAGGACATGAAGAGAAGAGAAGACCTGCTGTGTCTGGGCCGCATGTGACTCAGGTACACGAGCAGCGAGCGACTGTCGGGCAGAGGGACTGCGAAGTCGGGCTGGCCCAATCCGAGTACATGGGCTAGGAGCAGCAGAGGATCCACTGGTCTGTTGACCGGGATTGACTCAAGTACACGGGCAGTGAGCAACTGTCGGGCTCAGGGAGCTACGGAATCAGGCCGGCCCAATCCGGGTACCCGGTGCGAAGAAGGTGGACGCTTTGTCAGTTTCGGCGCAAAAATGACGACTGCTGTTCTTGTCCTCTGCCAAAGCACGCTGTAGATACCGCAGCTAGCACGGCTAGCGAAGCTAGCACAACTAGCACAGCTAACGTAGCAGCATGGCAGCAGCACCTAGCTGGTCAGCTAGGCCACACATAGTTTGTCTAGGCCAAGCATAGGCTATAGCCTATCTAGCAGCTTGCGTGGAGAGTTTAGGCGTTGGGGTCTATGCGGTGTATCGACTGGGTGCACAGTCCAAGTGGCAGCGTTTGTCTCCGTGCAGTGAACTAGGAAGCTTCAAGGTGCATCTTCAGCTCGGCAGAGGAACCAGTGCAGGTACAAGACACAAGGTAATCTTATGTTCATCCTGTAGCATGATTCTCTTTCATGTTTTTATTGTCTAGCATCTGCAATATTTTGGCTTGAATATTAGAGCTCTTTAATTCATCTATTTTAGTATTGTTTGTCATTTAATCTGAGATAAATAAACTACTTGTTTAGTGATTTATTCCTTGTCCTGATTAGATGCTTTAAATATCGTGCTAATCATTAGGCTTTAAATTTTACTGTTTATTTTTAAGTAGATTCTTGTTGGCCTTGTATGGTCTGGAGCAAGCCCGTAGGGCCTGGTATGACCGGTTGAAGCAGTTTTTGTTGGGGAATGGCTTTGTGATGGGTTCTATGGAAAAAACTCTTTTCTTGCTCAGAGATGGCTCAGACTTCTTCATTGCTCAGATTTACGAGGATGACATCATTTTTGGTTGTTCTACTAATGCGCTTGTGTCCAAGTTTTTTGAGCAGATGCACAACGAGTTTGAGATGAGCCTCATGGGTGAGCTCAAGTATTTCCTAGGGCTCTAGATAGGCACACCAAGGTCGACATCTTCATCCACTAGAGCAAGTACACACAGGACATGTTGAAGAAATTTGACATTGGTGGAGAGATGAATTCTCAGATGACCCCAATGGGTACATCTAGGGGCCTAGACAAGGACGAGAGCGGCGTCAAGGTCAATGAGAGAGAGTATCGAGGGATGGTTGGATCGCTCCTGTACTTGATGGCGACGAGGCCATACATTCAGTTTGCCGTGGGACTATGCGCGCGCTTCCAGTCTTCACCACGCGCGTCTCATCGGCAGGCTGTCAAGCGCATTTTCAGGTACCTTACCTATGCGCCTGATCTAGGTCTTTATTATTCAGCATCATCATCTCTTGATTTATTTGGCTTTTCCGACACTGATTTTGGTGGGTGCCGGCTGGATCGCAAGTCGACTTCCGGTACTTGCCAGTTTCTTGGTTCTTCGCTTGTTTCTTTGTCTTCGCGAAAACAATCTGGAGTTGCGCTTTCTACCATAGAGGATGAGTATGTAGCAGCTGCTAGCTGCTGCTCACAGTTGGTTTGGATGATTTCGACTTTGCGAGATTTTGGTTGTTCTTCCCTACTAGAGTTCCTTTGTTTTGTGATAGCACTAGCGCGATTAGTGTAGGGAAAACCCCATATCTTCATTCAAAAACCAAACATATTGATGTGCGCTTTCACTTTCTAAGGGATCAATATGAGAAAGGTGTCATTGACCTTGTTCATGTTGATACCCCTCATCAGTTGGCTGATATTTTCACCAAACCCCTAGATAAATCTACTTTTGAGTGTTTGCGAGGGGATTTGGTTGTTGTGTATCCTTTTTAGGATATTTTGAGTCAGTTTTCTTTCTTCTTTACTCTTTTCTTGAGTCTTTTTCATGTGCGTTCATATCATGCATAATCACATATCACACTTTGAGCTTGCTTCTATTATATGATTGATCTGCTTTACTATTCTAGCTAGTACATGCTTTTGAATACTTGTCGATGATCATGCTTTGCTTCAGCTCACATGATATGTCTGATATCTGTCATATGCATGACTTTTATGCTTAAAAATTGAAAAATGATCACCATTGCTTCAGGTAACTAGCATGTGTAGGCTGAATGTTTTTGCTATCTTTTACATGCCTGGTAGTTAGTTCCTCACTTAGATGCAGATATGCAACTTTGACATCTATATGCTTTAACATGGAAGATGTGCTATAAAAATGATAAAAAATCAGAAAAAATGAAAAAACAATGCCTTTTTATGCTTAATATGAAAAGATCCAGGTGGGTTTGCTTTGTCGCATTGCATTGTTCTGGACTGCTTACCATAGCACTTTGGTATGAACTAGGACAGTGTAATATATGCCAAGACCAATGTCTTAAGCTTCTGATGGTCTAGTTTTGGCCTAGGATTGACTTGGTCAGTTAGCATAAGGTTTGACATGCAAATAACCCCTGACAAAAATGAAAAAGGAAAAGAAAAAACCTAAAAATTAAAAAGATAACAAGTTTGCTGAAGCACTTTGTTCTGGACAATGCTTATCTTGGTAGATATCAGCTAGCTCTTGCATCGCATGCTTTACCTTGCTTGTCGACTAGAAAATGTGGTTATGCTATTGTTTGCAAAAATTGAAAATGCGTGCCAATGACTTTCTTTAGATATCATCTATTGCACTAATCATGCCATGTGTCTTAGATAGTATGTCGCTTGCTATACCTGCTAGATGTTGTAATTGCAGTAAATCATATCTGAGAAGCATGCTTTCTACACTCCACCTGCACCCCAATTGTATTCATTGCATATTTTGAGGGGGAGCTACATTTCAGGGGGAATTTGAGTCTGTGTCTCTTTAGAGTGCATTCTGTCTCACTTGATGAGTCCAATTGTCAACAAGGGGGAGAAATTTTGGGTTACTCAATCTTTTAGAAGAGTTTAGGGGGGAGTTTTGGCTTTCTCTGGGATTTGTTTCAGGGGTAGTTAGTCTCTTTTGCCTTTACTCTTTGGATATCCTTGTTGATAATTCTGAGATTACACTCGATTTTTGAGTCTTTATTTTTGGTTAACCATAATGATCGTGTTCTGGTTTTTGTTCGCCTTTTTGGTCATTAGGGTTAAACTTTTGTTTTATTTTATTTTCTTCTTTTCTGTCTTCTTGTGTTTTGTTTTCGTGTTTCCACATGCGCTTGCAGGTTCTGAAGAGCTGATGAAGAGAGTGTTTACAATGCACTCATCAAGGGGGAGATTGAGGAGCCATGTTGAAGAGCGTGGGCCTCATGGCTCCAGATGTGATTAGTGATTGTCAATGGAAGTCAAAGAGGACATGAAAGGAAGAGAAGACCTGCTGTGTCTGGGCCACATGTGACTCAGGTACACGGGTAGCGAGCAACTGTCGGGTAGAGGGGCCATGAAGTCGGGGTAGCCCAATCCCAGTACATTGGCTAGGAGCAGCAGAGGATCCACTAGTCTATTGACCGGGATTGACTCAAGTACACGGGCGGCGAGCGATTGCCGGGCTGAGGGAGCTGCAGAATCGGGCTGGCCCAATCCGGGTACCCGGTGCGAAGACGATGGACGCTTTGTCAGTTTCGGCACAAAACTGACGACCGCTGATCTTGGATCTGACCGTTCTGAGGCGAAGCCATAGCTACTACGAAAGCTCCGCATCAGGACAAGTCATCTATATTTAGGATTTTACTATTTTGCCTTTGGGCCCACAGTCTATCAGTCGAGTCTGTAAAAAATCCTAAGGGCATTTTGGTCTTTTCCATTTTATTTTAGCGTCTGTAAAAACCCTAAGGGTTTTTTGGTATTTTTCCTAGTCTATTGGGCTGCCTATAAATAGGGCCCCAATCCCTAGGGTTAGGGTTACCCATTTTTTGGAAATAAATTTGACGGTCACTTTTCTCTGTGTTCTTTTTCCTCCGCCACCGGCGTGTTTATTCCTTTCGATCTAAAATCGCCGCCACTTTTTTTCACCTCCTCTCTTTTCCGAGCAATTTTGTTCTTCTCTAGTCCTTACTCATCCGCATGCAGTTCTTGTCCTCTGCCGAAGCACGCTACAGCTACCGCAGCTAGCACATCTAGCGTAGTAGCACGGTGGCAACACCTAGCTGGTCAGCTAGGCCACACATAGGCTGTCTAGGCCAAGCATAGGCCATAGCCTATCTAGCAGCTTGCGTGGAGAGTTTTGGCATGGGGGTCCATGCGGTGTACCAGCTGGGTGCACAGTCCGGGTGGCAGCGTTTGTCTATGTGCGGTGAACCAAGAAGCTTCAAGGCGCATCTTCAGCTTGGCAGAGGAACCAGTGTAGGTACAAGACACGAGGTAAGCTTCTGTTCATCCTGTAGCATGATTCTCTTTAACGTTTTTATTGTCTAGCATCTGCAGTATTTTGGCTTGAATATTAGAGCTCTTTAATTCATCTATTTCAGTATTGTTTGTCATTTAATCTGAGATAAATAGACTGCTTGTTTAGTGATTTATTCCTTGTCCTCATTAGATGCGTTAAATATTGTGCTACTCATTAGGCTTTAAATTTTATTGTTTATTTTTAAGTAGATTCTTGTTGGCCTTGTATGGGATGAAATGTCAGTGAGCCATGGATAGTTTTATGTGCCAGATATTTTTGCTATGATTTGAAGAAAGATTTGTGGGAATGTCAGTAATGTTGTGAGTTATTTTAGTCTGCCTTTAAGCACTGTGTTGGTGTCTTTTCAGTTAGGACAACAGTCGTTTTTAGGCTAGATTATTTTTGGACCTATGAACTGTTTGTGTTTCTACTAGTTGTTTATTGAGGTGCGATGGGTGTTGGGAGAAGGCCATTGATTTGCAAGAATTATTTAGGCACCCATTCACCCCCCATCTGGTCGCTACTTTTGGTCCTACAACCTGCAAGGGTGAAAATATGCGTGAATCGTGCCGACAAGGATGGAGCAGTTATAAAAGAGGAAGGTGATCAGCGGTGAAAAGTTTTACAGAGCTTTTGCGCTTCAACAATTCCACACTTTCCTCTTTCACCCTTACTCTCCGAAACTCTCGAGTGCTTCACCGATGGCGAGAACAAGAGCAAGAGTGCCTGCAGGGTGGCAACCATGATGCAGCGGTAAGCTTGGGCCGCATCTACGGCGGCAGCAATGGTGGGAGCTCCAGGGGGCTCCTGTCCCAAGGATCCACGGGAACTCCACCCACCGTCGAAGAAGCCGTTGAAGCAAACCTTCATCCTCGGGCAATCGACTTGCACGACCGAGTCCTAGAGGAGGCATTAAGTAGAAGACTGGACCGGGATGAGGACTCGGATCCCCGGAGAAGAAGTGATACTAGTGCCAAGGAGTGGAGAAGTCGTTGTCTTCGAAGCGGAACTTGGGCTTCCTTCAATAAATTTCTTAACAGAGGTATTGGAGATGCTCCATGTCACCTTACCGCAGCTATCTCCGAATGCCATAGCTAGGCTTGTGGTGTTCAAGTGGGCTCTCCGAGCCGAAGGGTGCGAAGGAAGTTTCGAAGTGTTCGCGACGATCCACGAAGCTTCGTGCCAACCCAAGCCACACGATGGGCCCCGAGACTCCAAGCTGATGGTGGCCTTCGGGAGTGTCAACTTCCAGCTCTAGAAGGGGCACTTGAAGAACTTCCCAGTGAAGGCGATCAACGGCCGGTGGTACTTCAATTGTATACTCTGGTGGTTTTATGCCACGGTTGGTGAAGACTCCGGCCTTGCGGGGCCCCTACAAGAGATCTGGTATAGGAGGGAAGCGGAGGTGAGCTCGGACTCAAGTATGCTTTCAACGCGACTTGAGTTGCTATCTTCGGTGGCCAAACGCATGAGCATGCGAGACTTGGTGGAGGAATTCATCGCCCTCCGGATACCTCCGCTCGGTGTCAATTGGCCCGTTATTTTCCACAACACTTCGGAAGGGGAGCTTCGAGAGATCGCTTCGAACTCTCTAGGTAACACTTAATTTCCTACACTTAAATTAATTTTACAGAATATCTTTAATTTTGCATAATAGATTGTTACCTTGTTCAGTGGCTCCATTGGCACTAGCTCCGGAGCAAATAGCTCGGGCAGCGGAGAGGGTCCTCGGGGCCCCCAGTGTTGTGCAGAAGCAGCGGAGGGTGGAGCTAGCCAGGAGCTAGGAACACTCCAACTGATTGTGGAGTGCACTCGGGATCGAAGCCCCTCCTCTTCCAAGCTTCGATGCAGTGGACCCGGTTCCTCGAAAGATGAAAGCTGCTACTGGGACCTCCAAGGCCATGAAGACTCCAGCGAAAAAGGTGTACGGAAGGCTAAGCTCCCATCTCCTTCGGTGTCTCCGCCTTTGCTGGACATTCGGAGCTCTTCTTCGGAGGAGTCTGAAGAGGAGAGACTTCAGACACCCGAATGGGGAGGGAGCTTGAAGCTTTACTTATGGAAGGTGGTGAGGGGGATTCTCAAACCAAAACCGAGGATCCACCTCAAGTTGATGTCGAGGCGGTGCCGGTGGCTGAAGGGGAGGAGGCAGTCTGAACCGAGCTCGCAGGGGCTCAGAGAGCGGAGCCGAAGGGCTCCGGTTCACTTGTGATTGGAGTGGTGGTGACGGAGGTAAGGGCCTCTACGTCTGCCACTTCAACTGAAGCTTCGGGGGAGGACATCGAGGAGTACCTCAGATTGTACGAGTATCTGGGGGATCCCGTAATTCTTCCCCAAAATTTAGATGGAGGTAAGCCTTCGGTCTTTACTTCTTGATTCATCATACCTAAAATAATTTCATTGCATTGGCAATATCTCTTAGAAAATTGACAAATACCTTATGTTTGTAGATGCTTCGGGGAGCAACATGGCTCTGACCCGGGAAGGAGCCTTGGCGGAGGACTTGGCTCTAGCTGGGGATGAGGCTCCGGCAGAAGAGGTGGCTCCGGCAATGGAGGCTACTTCCATTGGAGCTACTTTAGCCGAGGGGGTCACTCCTGCGGAGGGGTCCACTCTGACGGAAGAGGTGACTCTGGCGACTCATACAATGGGGAGAGGTAAAGGCATAAAATGCCTGGGCCTCTGAGAAACCAAGGGTGGTTTCGGTGTTGTGATGAGTGATTGACAGACTTTTACCCTCTGTTCGAAGGGTACCTCCGGAGGGGCTTCGGAGGTGGTACCTCCGAAGTGTGTTCGGAGGTGTTGTTACCGAAGGATGTTCGGTGTTTGCTTGCTGCAGCTGTGCAGCGGAGTGTGCCTGTCGGAGGGGTCCGGCAGTACACGATGACTGGGTTCGTACCGATGGCTTCGGTACTTTGGGCGGTACACCGGAGTGTGTGCCGAAGGTTGCTAACCCGGAGAGGTCTCCGGAGTACTGGATACACTTGTTTGCTTGTCGGTGGTGCGCAGGGACTTCGGAGGCGACGGACAAGGTTCGAGCCAGGTGAACCTGGGTCAGGCAGGAGGCTTGATGCCAGGGGAGCGGGGAGCTCCGTCACGGTGGCTGCGAAGGTGGTCCGGGTCGAGGCGTGCCAGGTGAAGGCAGAAAGTGCGGAGTGTGTCTCCGGCTGAAGGTACTCCGATACAAAGTCCTCGGAGGTGAGGCACTTCGAAGGTACTCCGGATGGAGTGACTTCGGAGTTGGTGGATCAAGTCCTCTGCGGAGGCAAGGAGTTCGAAGTGTGCTCCGGAGGGAGACACTCGAAGGTGCCCAACGAAGGTCTCAGAAGTCGAGGCGCATCGAAGGCATGGTCCGGGTGAGGCTCGTCGAGGAGTGTGCTCAGAGTGAGGCACTGCGACGGAGTGCTCTTGGAATGCTTCATGCGGAGGCCTTGGACGAAGGAGGGACTTCGAAGGGTGGTACTCCGAAGGTGGGGCTTCGGAGTGAGGATGACTTGTGGTGCTTCGGCCATGCATGGCTTCGGTACACGGACGGACGGTGTTCGAGCTCGGAGTAGCTGCGAAGCCGTGGTGATCCACTCCGGAGGTGGTGGTGCGAAGGCCCAAGGGGCTTTGACGGCTTCGGCTCAAAACCGTCACTGTATCGAAGGACTTCTTCGGCGGAGCGAAGGCCAACAGGCTGCAGGCTTCTCGCCGAAGCTACCGCACCCTCCGGTGCGAAGGGAGGTTCCAGAAGTCAACACTGTAAAGGCTGACACTGTCTGTTCTGAAAAAGGCTGACACTGTCCCCTCTGCAGCTGACAGAGAAGCCTCTAAAATAAAGGTGGACTACCTTTTGTACCCCTTAGTTCTATAGAGACAAATCTGTTGTAAACCCTAGGGGTAAAGTAGTCACTTCCTTAGGATGAAGCCGTGGGCTATAAATATGGGGGCTCGGTAGGTAACATTTAACACTTTGAGCATTTACTGTTGAGCTCCTGTAGACAGACCTCGCTGTATTCATTCTGAGTTCAATTTATTTCAGTGTTCCTTGTTCAAGCGGCGAAGCCCTGTTTTTCTTGTGCTTTTTGCTTGAGCTCGCTTTGCATACTTTGCTAGTTTAGTGCACCGAAGCCTGTTGAGGCGAAGGTAGTTTTTCGTGCGAGGTGTGCTTTGTCAGTGTGCATTCGCTCTGTGTAACAGGAGGTGTAACCTCGCTGCTTACTAGCGTAGCCCTGACCGAGGCCCGTTTTGCTTCTTGTGTCGAAGCCTTTAGCATAGTCCGTTTTGTGTGCGTGTAGACCTTCGCGTACGAAGCCCAGCACCAGTTGCTGTCGCCAAGTACTTGGTCGAAGTCCCCAGAGGGCTGTCCACTCTTGCGAAGGGTGAAGTGCGAAGCCTGCTCGAAGCACCTCGTGTGCGGAGCCTACACTGACTTAGCAGAGTAGATTTTCGAGGGTTGTTCGTGGAGCGAAGTCTTCTTGACTTCGAACTTTTGCTCCTGCGAAGCCTGTGTTCGGAGCTGTCGAAGTACCTCCGAACCAGACCTTCAAAGGCAGTGTTCGAAGTCTGTTCCGCAGAAGACAGAACAGAACCGAAGGCTAAGTTTTTAGCCTGAAATTTTAAAAGCTCCCATTCACCCCCCCTCTGGTCGCCGTTTCCGGTCCAACAATTGGTATCAGAGCTTGGTTAAGATCACCAGTTGACCTTAACCGGTTTTGTGATCTGTTGGCGACATGGATAGAGGCAGTAAAATTCCTCTGTTCGATGGGACAGATTTTGCATACTGGAAGGTGCGCATGGAGGCTTACTTGTTAAGCCAAGGAAATGCAATTTGGGAGATTGTGGACTCACAATACTCCATCCCTGATACCCGCACCACTCAAACTGAAAAAGATCAGTATATTGCCAACTCGAAGGCAAGGAACATTCTGTTCATTGGTTTGAGTCGGAGTGAGTTCGACAGGGTGCAGCACCTTAGGACTGCTAGGGAGATTTGGACAACTCTCACTGTCTTTCATGAGGGCTCTGCTCAGATTAAGGCCAGGCGCCAAAGCACCTACAATCAACAGTATCAGCTGTTTGTGCAGGCACCTGGTGAATCTGTAGATGCCATGTTTTCTCGCTTTGACGCGATAGTGAGTAACTTGCGATCCAACGGGACGCTTGCTTACAGTGATCACGATAGGGCTATCAAGCTTCTCTATGCTCTTGACCGTAGCATATGGGAGGTGAAGATATCCAGCATTGAGGAGTCCACAGGCTATGACACTTTGACCTGTGATGAACTTTTTAGCAAGCTGAAGTCCACAGAGATTGCCAAGGCATCTCTTGCAGTGCACAGAAGCTCTTTGCCACAGCCATTGGCATTGGTTTCTAGCACTAGCCGTGGCACCACTGCAGAACCGAGCACATCAGGCACTTGTGTTCTTGCAGATGGTTTTGCTTTGTCCTCCCTGGTCTCCGTCACAAAGGAGCAGGTGGATACTCTAGCTGATGATGAGCTTGCTCTCATTGCCCGGAGGTTCACCCGCTTTCATCATGAGAGACGGGATCAGAGGAGAAGTGGTTTTAGTGGTTGCTATGAATGTGGCGACACCTCTCACATTAAGGCCAATTGCCCCAAGGTCAAGAAGAGAGATGAGAGTGACCGCCCCAAATACCACAAGAAGGAGAGGAAACCCTTTGTGAAGGGCAAGCGCGGCAAGATGGCTAAGAAAGTAGCCAAGGCCGCTTCCAGAGCATTTGTTGCTGCTCTCAGCGACATCGACACATCTTCAACTGAGGAGTCGAGCTCTGAGGAGGAGGAGTCCCCAAGGAAGGAGGACAAGAAGGACAAGAAGGGACGTGACTTCACCGGCCTTTGTTTCATGGCCGACAGCGATCACAGCGGCGATGAGCTTGACTCATCTGAGGTAAACCTATCATCTGACCAGCTTCTAATTAAATTAGATGAGCTGAATGAAGTTGTGCTAGGTCAGGATAGATTGCTTGTGCAAGCCGCTAGAGAAAGAAAAGACCTTAGACTTAGGCTAGAATCTATATCTACTGAATATGCCATGCTTAAGTCTAAATATGATGATGCTGATTGTGAATCATGTTCTGTTGTCATGAGTGAGCTTGCTCAGTTGCGCTCTGTACATGCTCAAACTCTCTCTGAGCTTGAGACTGCACAGAAGCAGCTTTTGGAGGCGGAGTCTAGACCTCATGAAATTATTGATTGCATGAACTGCTCTTTATTACGCGATAGCATTAATTTACGTGATAAGCATGTTCATGATTTAGAGGCTAGATTGGAGAGGGCCGGTAGTTCTAAGGATGTGCAACCGGTTTGTGACACTTGCATCACCCTTAAGGACCAGCTAGGCACTGTCAGAGAGCGAGCTGAAAACCTCATGTCCGAAAATGAATACCTCCTTTCTGTGGTGAACAAATGCACTGAGGGGAAGGGTAGGATGGATTTGCTCTTGGCCAAGACCAAGTTGTGTGCTGACAGAGCAGGGGTAGCTCTAGGTTTGGGTTTTGAGAGGATAGCTTCAGACAGTAAGACCAAAACTGTTTTCACCTCTCCCACCACCCTAGAGAAAGAGAGAGCTCTGTTGGACACCCCATCAGCCAAAAAGTCTACCCATCCACCAAAGAAAACCACTCCTCCTGCCAAGAAAAATCCTCCCAAGAAAGCCACTCAGAAGAAACCCAAGGAGCCTGTGAGAGTTGCTCCTATGACCCATGAGAGTGCCCCCAGAAGAGTGTTTCATTGTTCTTATTGTCAGCGGGCGGGTCATTTGATTGGTTTCTGTTTCCGTCGCATCAAGGATGAGCGACGTGCACAGGCGATGAGCTATCAGGACATGCATTACCCATCTTTAGGTATGCATGAGTCTGAGTATTACTCTCGTCCTGTTTTCGAGGCTCCTCGTGCTTCTCGGAGAGGCTTTGCTCCTCGAGGTGTTCACCATGTTCCATATGGTGGTAGACCTCGGGCGAATAGCTTTGTACCTCGTCAGAGTAGGAGACCTCGACATGCTTTGCGTTCTTTGCATGTTGGTAGACCTCGCACTTTGCATCATTCTGATTATTATGTGCGTAGACCGTCTACTTTTACTGTGCCTACTACTCGTGTCACTCAGTGCTGGATGCCTCGCCATTATTTTACTCACCCCAGCACTGAGCGATCGAGGCGTTCTTATCATGTGTAGGCGACAGGTCGAGGCTTGGAGGGCACGTGGATCATGGACTCCGGTTGTTCGCGCCACATGACCGGAGATGCAAATTGGTTCTCCAGCCTCACCACAACCAAGCAAAGGGAACATATCACCTTCGGAAACAATCGAAGGAGTAGAGTGAAAGGTAAAGGTGTGGTAAGAATTAATTCGAACTTCACTCTCAAAGATGTTGCATTGGTTGAGAACCTGGGATACAATTTGCTGTCTGTATCTCAGTTGCTTGATGAGGGCTTCGAAGTGCGATTTCATCGCGATACTTCGCAAGTGCTCAATTCTGATGGCGTTGTGGTGTGTAAGATCTTTAGGGTTGGGAGAGTTTTTGGAGCTGATTTTTCAGAGTCGTCTGGTTCTTCTCATTGTCTTGTTGCACATTCGACTTCTGAGCTTTGGAAGTGGCATAGGAGACTAGGGCACATGAGCTTTGAGTTGCTCGCTCGTCTGAGCGCCCTAGGTCTGATCTGAGGATTGCCCAAGCTCAAGTTTGAGAAGAATTTAGTTTGCGCTCCTTGTCGACATGGAAAAATGATTGCTGCTTCGCATTCGCCAGTCACCACAGTGATGACTGAACAGCCCGGAGAACTTCTCCATATGGACACTGTAGGTCCTTCTCGGGTTAGTTCTTTAGGCGGCAAGTGGTATGTACTTGTTATTGTCGACGATTTCTCTCGCTACTCTTGGGTCTTCTTTCTTGCCAGCAAGGATGAAGTGTTTTCACACTTTCGGAGCCTGGCTTTGAGACTGTTCACTGAACTCCCAGGTGCATTAAAATTCATTCGAAGCGATAATGGCACCGAGTTCAAAAATAGTCTCTTTGTTGACTTTTGCATGGAGCATGGCATAGAACATCAATTCTCTGCTCCGCGGGTTCCTCAACAGAACGGTGTTGTTGAGAGGAAAAACCGCACTTTGGTTGAGATGGCTAGGACGATGCTTGATGAGCATAGGACTCCTAGAAAATTCTGGGCTGAGGCCATGAACACTGCTTGTTACATCTCAAACCGAATTTTCTTGCGCTCAATTTTAAATTTGACATCTTATGAGCTGCGTTTTGGGAGACAGCCCAAGGTTACTCATCTTCGAGTTTTTGGCTGTCGCTGCTTTATCCTAAAACGTGGTAACTTGGATAAATTTGAGTCGCGATCTTCTGACGGGATCTTTTTGGGTTATACTACTCATGGTCATTCTTATCGTGTTTATAACTTGGAAACTAACACTGTCATCGAGTCATGTGATGTGACTTTTGATGAATCAACCCCCTCTGTTAGTTCTGCTTTTGAACAGGCAAATGAACACGACATGGAACAGACCTTATTCGAAGACGAAGATCCCGGAGAATTCGAGGATGATCCCCTACTACCCTCGACATCGACCCCCGAAGCTGACCCCGCTTCAACTACTTCGGCACGAGGTCCCGAAGCGACTACCTCAACATCGGTCATCTTGGACCACTCCAACGCACAAGTTGAGGGGGAGACTGCATCCCGCCGCGAAGCTCCACATCATGTTCAAAGGATGCACCCTCCCGAGCAGATCATTGGTGAGCTTTATCAAAGGGTAACACGTTCTCACGCTCATTTCACTAATGCTGCTTTTGTTGCTTCTTTCGAGCCTTTAGATGTTAGTCATGCACTTTCTGATTCTAGTTGGATCAATGCCATGCATGAAGAGCTTGAAAATTTTGAGAGAAACCAAGTCTGGACTTTAGTTGATCCTCCACCAAATGTTCATTTCATTGGAACAAAATGGATTTTCAAAAATAAACAAGGGGAGGATGGAACAATTGTTAGAAATAAGGCTAGACTTGTAGCTCAGGGCTTTTCTCAACTAGAAGAGATTGATTTTACTGAAACTTTTGCACCTGTTGCTCGCCTTGAGGCCATTAGGATTTTGCTTGCCTTTGCGACATCCCGGGGATTCAAACTCTATCAAATGGATGTCAAAAGTGCTTTTCTTAATGGCTTCATAGGTGAAGATGTTTATGTAAAACAACCCCCTGGTTTTGAAAACCCCAAGTACCCACATAAAGTCCTTAAACTTCATAAGGCTCTTTATGGACTCAAGCAGGCCCCTCGGGCTTGGTATGATAGACTTAAGTCTTTTCTGCTTGAGCGAGGGTATTTGATGGGCTCTGTTGATAAAACTTTGTTTACTCTCAAGCATGGAAAAGATTTCCTCCTAGTTCAGATTTATGTGGATGATATCATCTTTGGTGGCTCTTCTCATGCTTTGGTTGCCGAGTTTGCAGATACCATGAGCAGGGAGTTTGAAATGTCAATGATGGGTGAACTCACCTTTTTCCTTGGTTTGCAAATCAAGCAAAGCAAACAAGGTACTTTTGTCCACCAGACAAAGTACACCAAGGACCTACTCAAGAAGTTCGACATGTCCGATGCGAAGCCCCTCGCCACTCCAATGGCTACATCTGTAGCATTGGACCCTGACGAAGATGGAGAAGCCGTAGATCAGAAGGAGTTCCGGAGCATGATCGGCTCCCTCCTCTACTTGACTGCCACGAGGCCGGACATACACTTTGCAGTGTGTCTGTGCGCTCGTTTTTAGGCTTCACCACGAGCTTCGCACCGCCAAGCGGTTAAGCGCATCTTAAGGTATCTCAAACACACCCTTGAATTTGGCATATGGTATTCATCGTCTTCATCTTTATGTCTTAGAGGTTATTCAGATGCGGATTTTGCTGGGTGTAGAATTGATAGGAAAAGTACCTCTGGTACTTGTCATTTTCTGGGTACTTCTCTGGTTTGCTGGTCTTCCCGCAAACAGTCTAGTGTTGCACAATCGACGGCTGAGGCCGAATATGTTGCTGCAGCTAGCTGTTGCTCTCAGATTTTGTGGATGGTTTCCACTTTGCGGGATTTCGGGTTAGATTATAAGAGTGTTCCACTTTTTTGTGATAACACTAGTGCTATTTGTATTGCAAACAACCCGGTTCAGCACTCCAGAACCAAACACATTGATGTACGGTATCATTTTCTCAGAGATCACAATGAGAAGGGTGATATTGAACTTCAATATGTTGATACCCAACACCAGCTTGCCGATAGTTTTACAAAACCCCTCGATGCTTCTCAATTTGCTTACTTGCGTGGGGAACTTGGTATTTGTCATCCCTACGGCATTTTGTGAGGGGGAGCTGATTTTAATTGTCTTGCATATGCTCATTATGTGTGGAATTGCACTTACATCTTTTGCTATTATATGCATGCTTTTAATTCAAAGAAATCATGACAGCTCAGCTCTATGAAATATGTCTGGAACATTGATTGTGCATGATGTTTTATTTTCTAAAATCCAAACTTGCTCACCGCACAATCTTGTATCTAGCTTGTTTAGGCTGGACTGCTTTTAGCTATCTTTTATCTACTTGACAGCAAGACACTGTTCCTTGGATGCTAAAATTTGCAACTTGAAAAATTGTGTTCATTATTCATGGATATTCATCAAATATTAAATTCATCAAAATCAAAATCAAAACTCCATGATTTGCCTGGTTTCAATGAAAAGATCCAGGAGGGTTTGTTTGTCGCACTACCCTATTCTAGACTGCTCACCATTGCACATTGGTCTGAACTGGGATAGTGTAGTGTATGCCAAAATCACCGCCTTAAGCTTCAGATGGCTTTCTTGCCTAGGCTTCGCTTGATTGGAAAGTATAAGGTGGACAAACAAATAACCCCTGGCATTAAGAAAAGAACAACAAATTTAATTGCTCATCAAGTTTGCTTTCAAAGCTTCTTTTGAACAAGACTTGTCTGTCTAGGGTAGGAATTGTTAACTTTGCGCAGTCCTTGCCTTCACATGTCTAGCTGCTTTGATTAAGTGGTGATGCTTTTACTTCAAAATGACAAAATCACATGCCATCATCTTGTTTCACAGATTGTTAAATTGAGCTGAGCACATGATCATTAGTTTTAATGTTGGCATATTTTTGCATTATATGTCCTTGCAATTCTATTCATTTCGAAGCTTTGCATCTTTTGACTGCTCCTTGATGCTTGCATTGCCAAAGGGGGAGAGGTTTGCTATGTTCTCTGCCGCAAGAAGGCATAATTTTGAAGGGGGGAGAGATTTTTGACATAAAGGGGGAGAAAATTTTGCTTAACTCAGGGGGAGTTCTTATCAAGGGGAGATTTGCCAAAAAGGGCTTTTACTCTTTTACAAAGGGGGAGAAAAATTCTTTTATCAAGTGACATGCTTTGGCTCTTTTTTTTTGAGTTTTTATGGTCACTTGTGTGCTGAAAGTTTTTAAATTTTCTTGAACTTGGATTTGGTTGTCAATGCACTCATCAAGGGGGAGATTGAGAAACCAAGGGTGGTTTCGGTGTTGTGATGAGTGATTGACAGACTTTTACCCTCTGTTCGAAGGGTACCTCCGGAGGGGCTTCGGAGGTGGTACCTCCGAAGTGTGTTCGGAGGTGTTGTTACCGAAGGATGTTCGGTGTTTGCTTGCTGCAGCTGTGCAGCGGAGTGTGCCTGTCGGAGGGGTCCGGCAGTACACGATGACTGGGTTCGTACCGATGGCTTCGGTACTTTGGGCGGTACACCGGAGTGTGTGCCGAAGGTTGCTAACCCGGAGAGGTCTCCGGAGTACTGGATACACTTGTTTGCTTGTCGGTGGTGCGCAGGGACTTCGGAGGCGACGGACAAGGTTCGAGCCAGGTGAACCTGGGTCAGGCGGGAGGCTTGATGCCAGGGGAGCGGGGAGCTCCGTCACGGTGGCTGCGAAGGTGGTCCGGGTCGGTCCTCGGGTCGAGGCGTGCCAGGTGAAGGCAGAAAGTGCGGAGTGTGTCTCCGGCTGAAGGTACTCCGAGACAAAGTCCTCGGAGGTGAGGCACTTCGAAGGTACTCCGGATGGAGTGACTTCGGAGTTGGTGGATCAAGTCCTCTGCGGAGGCAAGGAGTTCGAAGTGTGCTCCGGAGGGAGACACTCGAAGGTGCCCAACGAAGGTCTCAGAAGTCAAGGCGCATCGAAGGCATGGTCCGGGTGAGGCTCGTCGAGGAGTGTGCTCAGAGTGAGGCACTGCGACGGAGTGCTCTTGGAATGCTTCATGCGGAGGCCTTGGACGAAGGAGGGACTTCGAAGGGTGGTACTCCGAAGGTGGGGCTTCGGAGTGAGGATGACTTGTGGTGCTTCGGCCATACATGGCTTCGGTACACGGACGGACGGTGTTCGAGCTCGGAGTAGCTGCGAAGCCATGGTGATCCACTCCGGAGGTGGTGGTGCGAAGGCCCAAGGGGCTTTGACGGCTTCGGCTCAAAACTGTCACTGTATCGAAGGACTTCTTCGGCGGAGCGAAGGCCAACAGGCTGCAGGCTTCTCGCCGAAGCTACCGCACCCTCCGGTGCGAAGGGAGGTTCCAGAAGTCAACACTGTAAAGGCTGACACTGTCTGTTCTGAAAAAGGCTGGCACTGTCCCCTCTGCAGCTGACAGAGAAGCCTCCAAAATAAAGGTGGACTACCTTTTGTACCCCTTAGTTCTATAGAGACAAATCTGTTGTAAACCCTAGGGGTAAAGTAGTCACTTCCTTAGGATGAAGCCGTGGGCTATAAATATGGGGGCTCGGTAGGTAACATTTAACACTTTGAGCATTTACTGTTGAGCTCCTGTAGACAGACCTCGCTGTATTCATTCTGAGTTCAATTTATTTCAGTGTTCCTTGTTCAAGCGGCGAAGCCCTGTTTTTCTTGTGCTTTTTGCTTGAGCTCGCTTTGCATACTTCGCTAGTTTAGTGCACCGAAGCCTGTTGAGGCGAAGGTAGTTTTTCGTGCGAGGTGTGCTTTGTCAGTGTGCATTCGCTCTGTGTAACAGGAGGTGTAACCTCGCTGCTTACTAGCGTAGCCCTGACCGAGGCCCGTTTTGCTTCTTGTGTCGAAGCCTTTAGCATAGTCCGTTTTGTGTGCGTGTAGACCTTCGCGTACGAAGCCCAACACCAGTTGCTGTCGCCAAGTACTTGGTCGAAGTCCCCAGAGGGCTGTCCACTCTTGCGAAGGGTGAAGTGCGAAGCCTGCTCGAAGCACCTCGTGTGCGGAGCCTGCACTGACTTAGCAGAGTAGATTTTCGAGGGTTGTTCGTGGAGCGAAGTCTTCTTGACTTCGAACTTTTGCTCCTGTGAAGCCTGTGTTCGGAGCTGTCGAAGTACCTCCGAACCAGACCTTCGAAGGCAGTGTTCGAAGTCTGTTCCGCAGAAGACAGAACAGAACCGAAGGCTAAGTTTTTAGCCTGAAATTTTAAAAGCTCCCATTCACCCCCCCTCTGGTCGCCGTTTCCGGTCCAACAGCCTCTCCCTTCTTTGGTGATGATGCCATCGGGGTCGACGAACGATCCTTCGGTTGAGGCTTCGGAGGAGGATCCCGCCAAAGACGATCGGAGGGCCCTGTCCTGGCTTCTACTGCTAGCTCCGTTTTTGGAGCAGCGGACAGGGCTTCGGTCTCTCCTATAGCCCTTATCTCAAAAGAGCCAAGAGGTTGGTAACTCTAAGCCGGTCTCCACGCTGAGTGAAGCTAGTGGATCAGAGCTACACATTGCCCTCGAAAGGGCTACCCTCTAGGTATGCGAGGGACATAGTGTATATTTAATTTATTGTAATTACACCATACTTACTTTTCTTTTTGCAACAATTTGTTCTTGCTAGTGCGGCGCTGACTTCCAACGAGCTAAAATTTAATCGGCTCAAAAGGAAGGTTATAGCACTCTAAGAGGCTCTTAAGGGCTGTGAAGACAAGTCCCTATAATTGGAGGAAAAACTCCTCGAAGAGCAGAGGGCGAAGGCCATTATAGAAGAGGCGCTTTGAACGGAGAAGCATGCTCAAGCTAGCCTAGTGTCTGCAATTAAGGAGCTTCAAGTAGAGCGGGTGGTGCTCAGAGCTAAAGTCAACAAGCTTCTAGCAGCGGAGGTGACTTCCAGGGCCAAACTTGTGCGGCTCCGAGAAGCGCTCCAGCAAGCGCTATCTCAAAAAAATTATTTGATGACGAAGACAGCTGAGCTCTCCACCATCACCACCGACATGACAAAGGGCTGAGGTGAAGCATAACAAGGTGGCTGATCAGACCATTGACACCCTCTAGGGTGTTCTGGAACATTTTGGAACAGTCTGCCCATCATCCTCAGCTGTGACGGATGAACCTCTTCGTCACCCTCGAAGCCGTCGGGGTCTCCATTGCTCAAGTGAAGGGTTCGACGCCTACAGGCTTTGCTGACGAAGGCTTGATGCAACCATCGCTGGACGTCGCCTTAGGTTGGGAAGCTTTCTGGGCAACCTGGAAAGCCGATAGCGAAGCTATGGCCAAGGCATGGATCGACGAAGCCCATCAGTAGAGGCAAGCACAGATGAGGCCTCCGGCTCCACCTTCGCCAATTGCTCCGCCTCCGGACCCAAAGGTCTATCTTCTTAGGGCGCTTTTGCCATGTAAAAAGACTTTGTAATGTTCTTTCTATTTCAATGAATGAAAAGTCTTGTTTGAATGTTTATTTTTAGGTTTTGCCACATGCTTCGGATTTTGATCTCGAAGTATTAGAACTTGATGAAGGGCTTCACCAGTAGTGGGCACAATGCACTCATCAAGGGGGAGATTGAGGAGCCATGTTGAAGAGCGTGGGCCTCATGGCTCCAGATGTGATTAGTGATTGTCAATGGAAGTCAAAGAGGACATGAAAGGAAGAGAAGACCTGCTGTGTCTGGGCCACATGTGACTCAGGTACACGGGTAGCGAGCAACTGTCGGGTAGAGGGGCCATGAAGTCGGGGTAGCCCAATCCCAGTACATTGGCTAGGAGCAGCAGAGGATCCACTAGTCTATTGACCGGGATTGACTCAAGTACATGGGCGGCGAGCGATTGCCGGGCTGAGGGAGCTGCAGAATCGGGCTGGCCCAATCCGGGTACCCGGTGCGAAGACGATGGACGCTTTGTCAGTTTCGGCACAAAACTGACGACCGCTGATCTTGGATCTGACCGTTCTGAGGCGAAGCCATAGCTACTACGAAAGCTCCGCATCAGGACAAGTCATCTATATTTAGGATTTTACTATTTTGCCTTTGGGCCCACAGTCTATCAGTCGAGTCTGTAAAAAATCCTAAGGGCATTTTGGTCTTTTCCATTTTATTTTAGCGTCTGTAAAAACCCTAAGGGTTTTTTGGTATTTTTCCTAGTCTATTGGGCTGCCTATAAATAGGGCCCCAATCCCTAGGGTTAGGGTTACCCATTTTTTGGAAATAAATTTGACGGTCACTTTTCTCTGTGTTCTTTTTCCTCCGCCACCGGCGTGTTTATTCCTTTCGATCTAAAATCGCCGCCACTTTTTTTCACCTCCTCTCTTTTCCGAGCAATTTTGTTCTTCTCTAGTCCTTACTCATCCGCATGCAGTTCTTGTCCTCTGCCGAAGCACGCTACAGCTACCGCAGCTAGCACATCTAGCGTAGTAGCACGGTGGCAACACCTAGCTGGTCAGCTAGGCCACACATAGGCTGTCTAGGCCAAGCATAGGCCATAGCCTATCTAGCAGCTTGCGTGGAGAGTTTTGGCATGGGGGTCCATGCGGTGTACCAGCTGGGTGCACAGTCCGGGTGGCAGCGTTTGTCTATGTGCGGTGAACCAAGAAGCTTCAAGGCGCATCTTCAGCTTGGCAGAGGAACCAGTGTAGGTACAAGACACGAGGTAAGCTTCTGTTCATCCTGTAGCATGATTCTCTTTAACGTTTTTATTGTCTAGCATCTGCAGTATTTTGGCTTGAATATTAGAGCTCTTTAATTCATCTATTTCAGTATTGTTTGTCATTTAATCTGAGATAAATAGACTGCTTGTTTAGTGATTTATTCCTTGTCCTCATTAGATGCGTTAAATATTGTGCTACTCATTAGGCTTTAAATTTTATTGTTTATTTTTAAGTAGATTCTTGTTGGCCTTGTATGGGATGAAATGTCAGTGAGCCATGGATAGTTTTATGTGCCAGATATTTTTGCTATGATTTGAAGAAAGATTTGTGGGAATGTCAGTAATGTTGTGAGTTATTTTAGTCTGCCTTTAAGCACTGTGTTGGTGTCTTTTCAGTTAGGACAACAGTCTTTTTAGGCTAGATTATTTTTGGACCTGTGAACTGTTTGTGTTTCTACTAGTTGTTTATTGAGGTGCGATGGGTGTTGGGAGAAGGCCATTGATTTGCAAGAATTATTTAGGCACCCATTCACCCCCCATCTGGTCGCTACTTTTGGTCCTACAACCTGCAAGGGTGAAAATATGCGTGAATCGTGCCGACAAGGATGGAGCAGTTATAAAAGAGGAAGGTGATCAGCGGTGAAAAGTTTTACAGAGCTTTTGCGCTTCAACAATTCCACACTTTCCTCTTTCACCCTTACTCTCCGAAACTCTCGAGTGCTTCACCGATGGCGAGAACAAGAGCAAGAGTGCCTGCAGGGTGGCAACCATGATGCAGCGGTAAGCTTGGGCCGCATCTACGGCGGCAGCAATGGTGGGAGCTCCAGGGGGCTCCTGTCCCAAGGATCCACGGGAACTCCACCCACCGTCGAAGAAGCCGTTGAAGCAAACCTTCATCCTCGGGCAATCGACTTGCACGACCGAGTCCTAGAGGAGGCATTAAGTAGAAGACTGGACCGGGATGAGGACTCGGATCCCCGGAGAAGAAGTGATACTAGTGCCAAGGAGTGGAGAAGTCGTTGTCTTCGAAGCGGAACTTGGGCTTCCTTCAATAAATTTCTTAACAGAGGTATTGGAGATGCTCCATGTCACCTTACCGCAGCTATCTCCGAATGCCATAGCTAGGCTTGTGGTGTTCAAGTGGGCTCTCCGAGCCGAAGGGTGCGAAGGAAGTTTCGAAGTGTTCGCGACGATCCACGAAGCTTCGTGCCAACCCAAGCCACACGATGGGCCCCGAGACTCCAAGCTGATGGTGGCCTTCGGGAGTGTCAACTTCCAGCTCTAGAAGGGGCACTTGAAGAACTTCCCAGTGAAGGCGATCAACGGCCGGTGGTACTTCAATTGTATACTCTGGTGGTTTTATGCCACGGTTGGTGAAGACTCCGGCCTTGCGGGGCCCCTACAAGAGATCTGGTATAGGAGGGAAGCGGAGGTGAGCTCGGACTCAAGTATGCTTTCAACGCGACTTGAGTTGCTATCTTCGGTGGCCAAACGCATGAGCATGCGAGACTTGGTGGAGGAATTCATCGCCCTCCGGATACCTCCGCTCGGTGTCAATTGGCCCGTTATTTTCCACAACACTTCGGAAGGGGAGCTTCGAGAGATCGCTTCGAACTCTCTAGGTAACACTTAATTTCCTACACTTAAATTAATTTTACAGAATATCTTTAATTTTGCATAATAGATTGTTACCTTGTTCAGTGGCTCCATTGGCACTAGCTCCGGAGCAAATAGCTCGGGCAGCGGAGAGGGTCCTCGGGGCCCCCAGTGTTGTGCAGAAGCAGCGGAGGGTGGAGCTAGCCAGGAGCTAGGAACACTCCAACTGATTGTGGAGTGCACTCGGGATCGAAGCCCCTCCTCTTCCAAGCTTCGATGCAGTGGGCCCGGTTCCTCGAAAGATGAAAGCTGCTACTGGGACCTCCAAGGCCATGAAGACTCCAGCGAAAAAGGTGTACGGAAGGCTAAGCTCCCATCTCCTTCGGTGTCTCCGCCTTTGCTGGACATTCGGAGCTCTTCTTCGGAGGAGTCTGAAGAGGAGAGACTTCAGACACCCGAATGGGGAGGGAGCTTGAAGCTTTACTTATGGAAGGTGGTGAGGGGGATTCTCAAACCAAAACCGAGGATCCACCTCAAGTTGATGTCGAGGCGGTGCCGGTGGCTGAAGGGGAGGAGGCAGTCTGAACCGAGCTCGCAGGGGCTCAGAGAGCGGAGCCGAAGGGCTCCGGTTCACTTGTGATTGGAGTGGTGGTGACGGAGGTAAGGGCCTCTACGTCTGCCACTTCAACTGAAGCTTCGGGGGAGGACATCGAGGAGTACCTCAGATTGTACGAGTATCTGGGGGATCCCGTAATTCTTCCCCAAAATTTAGATGGAGGTAAGCCTTCGGTCTTTACTTCTTGATTCATCATACCTAAAATAATTTCATTGCATTGGCAATATCTCTTAGAAAATTGACAAATACCTTATGTTTGTAGATGCTTCGGGGAGCAACATGGCTCTGACCCGGGAAGGAGCCTTGGCGGAGGACTTGGCTCTAGCTGGGGATGAGGCTCCGGCAGAAGAGGTGGCTCCGGCAATGGAGGCTACTTCCATTGGAGCTACTTTAGCCGAGGGGGTCACTCCTGCGGAGGGGTCCACTCTGACGGAAGAGGTGACTCTGGCGACTCATACAATGGGGAGAGGTAAAGGCATAAAATGCCTGGGCCTCTGAGAAACCAAGGGTGGTTTCGGTGTTGTGATGAGTGATTGACAGACTTTTACCCTCTGTTCGAAGGGTACCTCCGGAGGGGCTTCGGAGGTGGTACCTCCGAAGGGGCTTCGGAGGTGGTACCTCCGAAGTGTGTTCGGAGGTGTTGTTACCGAAGGATGTTCGGTGTTTGCTTGCTGCAGCTGTGCAGCGGAGTGTGCCTGTCGGAGGGGTCCGGCAGTACACGATGACTGGGTTCGTACCGATGACTTCGGTACTTTGGGCGGTACACCGGAGTGTGTGCCGAAGGTTGCTAACCCGGAGAGGTCTCCGGAGTACTGGATACACTTGTTTGCTTGTCGGTGGTGCGCAGGGACTTCGGAGGCGACGGACAAGGTTCGAGCCAGGTGAACCTGGGTCAGGCAGGAGGCTTGATGCCAGGGGAGCGGGGAGCTCCGTCACGGTGGCTGCGAAGGTGGTCCGGGTCGAGGCGTGCCAGGTGAAGGCAGAAAGTGCGGAGTGTGTCTCCGGCTGAAGGTACTCCGATACAAAGTCCTCGGAGGTGAGGCACTTCGAAGGTACTCCGGATGGAGTGACTTCGGAGTTGGTGGATCAAGTCCTCTGCGGAGGCAAGGAGTTCGAAGTGTGCTCCGGAGGGAGACACTCGAAGGTGCCCAACGAAGGTCTCAGAAGTCGAGGCGCATCGAAGGCATGGTCCGGGTGAGGCTCGTCGAGGAGTGTGCTCAGAGTGAGGCACTGCGACGGAGTGCTCTTGGAATGCTTCATGCGGAGGCCTTGGACGAAGGAGGGACTTCGAAGGGTGGTACTCCGAAGGTGGGGCTTCGGAGTGAGGATGACTTGTGGTGCTTCGGCCATGCATGGCTTCGGTACACGGACGGACGGTGTTCGAGCTCGGAGTAGCTGCGAAGCCGTGGTGATCCACTCCGGAGGTGGTGGTGCGAAGGCCCAAGGGGCTTTGACGGCACCCTCCGGTGCGAAGGGAGGTTCCAGAAGTCAACACTGTAAAGGCTGACACTGTCTGTTCTGAAAAAGGCTGACACTGTCCCCTCTGCAGCTGACAGAGAAGCCTCTAAAATAAAGGTGGACTACCTTTTGTACCCCTTAGTTCTATAGAGACAAATCTGTTGTAAACCCTAGGGGTAAAGTAGTCACTTCCTTAGGATGAAGCCGTGGGCTATAAATATGGGGGCTCGGTAGGTAACATTTAACACTTTGAGCATTTACTGTTGAGCTCCTGTAGACAGACCTCGCTGTATTCATTCTGAGTTCAATTTATTTCAGTGTTCCTTGTTCAAGCGGCGAAGCCCTGTTTTTCTTGTGCTTTTTGCTTGAGCTCGCTTTGCATACTTTGCTAGTTTAGTGCACCGAAGCCTGTTGAGGCGAAGGTAGTTTTTCGTGCGAGGTGTGCTTTGTCAGTGTGCATTCGCTCTGTGTAACAGGAGGTGTAACCTCGCTGCTTACTAGCGTAGCCCTGACCGAGGCCCGTTTTGCTTCTTGTGTCGAAGCCTTTAGCATAGTCCGTTTTGTGTGCGTGTAGACCTTCGCGTACGAAGCCCAGCACCAGTTGCTGTCGCCAAGTACTTGGTCGAAGTCCCCAGAGGGCTGTCCACTCTTGCGAAGGGTGAAGTGCGAAGCCTGCTCGAAGCACCTCGTGTGCGGAGCCTACACTGACTTAGCAGAGTAGATTTTCGAGGGTTGTTCGTGGAGCGAAGTCTTCTTGACTTCGAACTTTTGCTCCTGCGAAGCCTGTGTTCGGAGCTGTCGAAGTACCTCCGAACCAGACCTTCAAAGGCAGTGTTCGAAGTCTGTTCCGCAGAAGACAGAACAGAACCGAAGGCTAAGTTTTTAGCCTGAAATTTTAAAAGCTCCCATTCACCCCCCCTCTGGTCGCCGTTTCCGGTCCAACAATTGGTATCAGAGCTTGGTTAAGATCACCAGTTGACCTTAACCGGTTTTGTGATCTGTTGGCGACATGGATAGAGGCAGTAAAATTCCTCTGTTCGATGGGACAGATTTTGCATACTGGAAGGTGCGCATGGAGGCTTACTTGTTAAGCCAAGGAAATGCAATTTGGGAGATTGTGGACTCACAATACTCCATCCCTGATACCCGCACCACTCAAACTGAAAAAGATCAGTATATTGCCAACTCGAAGGCAAGGAACATTCTGTTCATTGGTTTGAGTCGGAGTGAGTTCGACAGGGTGCAGCACCTTAGGACTGCTAGGGAGATTTGGACAACTCTCACTGTCTTTCATGAGGGCTCTGCTCAGATTAAGGCCAGGCGCCAAAGCACCTACAATCAACAGTATCAGCTGTTTGTGCAGGCACCTGGTGAATCTGTAGATGCCATGTTTTCTCGCTTTGACGCGATAGTGAGTAACTTGCGATCCAACGGGACGCTTGCTTACAGTGATCACGATAGGGCTATCAAGCTTCTCTATGCTCTTGACCGTAGCATATGGGAGGTGAAGATATCCAGCATTGAGGAGTCCACAGGCTATGACACTTTGACCTGTGATGAACTTTTTAGCAAGCTGAAGTCCACAGAGATTGCCAAGGCATCTCTTGCAGTGCACAGAAGCTCTTTGCCACAGCCATTGGCATTGGTTTCTAGCACTAGCCGTGGCACCACTGCAGAACCGAGCACATCAGGCACTTGTGTTCTTGCAGATGGTTTTGCTTTGTCCTCCCTGGTCTCCGTCACAAAGGAGCAGGTGGATACTCTAGCTGATGATGAGCTTGCTCTCATTGCCCGGAGGTTCACCCGCTTTCATCATGAGAGACGGGATCAGAGGAGAAGTGGTTTTAGTGGTTGCTATGAATGTGGCGACACCTCTCACATTAAGGCCAATTGCCCCAAGGTCAAGAAGAGAGATGAGAGTGACCGCCCCAAATACCACAAGAAGGAGAGGAAACCCTTTGTGAAGGGCAAGCGCGGCAAGATGGCTAAGAAAGTAGCCAAGGCCGCTTCCAGAGCATTTGTTGCTGCTCTCAGCGACATCGACACATCTTCAACTGAGGAGTCGAGCTCTGAGGAGGAGGAGTCCCCAAGGAAGGAGGACAAGAAGGACAAGAAGGGACGTGACTTCACCGGCCTTTGTTTCATGGCCGACAGCGATCACAGCGGCGATGAGCTTGACTCATCTGAGGTAAACCTATCATCTGACCAGCTTCTAATTAAATTAGATGAGCTGAATGAAGTTGTGCTAGGTCAGGATAGATTGCTTGTGCAAGCCGCTAGAGAAAGAAAAGACCTTAGACTTAGGCTAGAATCTATA
Organism: Zizania palustris; assembly: GCA_019279435.1. Classification (NCBI taxonomy): domain Eukaryota; kingdom Viridiplantae; phylum Streptophyta; class Magnoliopsida; order Poales; family Poaceae; genus Zizania; species Zizania palustris. Next base: position 96,447,106 of record JAAALK010000287.1, on the reverse strand, counting down.
TCTACTGAATATGCCATGCTTAAGTCTAAATATGATGATGCTGATTGTGAATCATGTTCTGTTGTCATGAGTGAGCTTGCTCAGTTGCGCTCTGTACATGCTCAAACTCTCTCTGAGCTTGAGACTGCACAGAAGCAGCTTTTGGAGGCGGAGTCTAGACCTCATGAAATTATTGATTGCATGAACTGCTCTTTATTACGCGATAGCATTAATTTACGTGATAAGCATGTTCATGATTTAGAGGCTAGATTGGAGAGGGCCGGTAGTTCTAAGGATGTGCAACCGGTTTGTGACACTTGCATCACCCTTAAGGACCAGCTAGGCACTGTCAGAGAGCGAGCTGAAAACCTCATGTCCGAAAATGAATACCTCCTTTCTGTGGTGAACAAATGCACTGAGGGGAAGGGTAGGATGGATTTGCTCTTGGCCAAGACCAAGTGTGTGCTGACAGAGCAGGGGTAGCTCTAGGTTTGGGTTTTGAGAGGATAGCTTCAGACAGTAAGACCAAAACTGTTTTCACCTCTCCCACCACCCTAGAGAAAGAGAGAGCTCTGTTGGACACCCCATCAGCCAAAAAGTCTACCCATCCACCAAAGAAAACCACTCCTCCTGCCAAGAAAAATCCTCCCAAGAAAGCCACTCAGAAGAAACCCAAGGAGCCTGTGAGAGTTGCTCCTATGACCCATGAGAGTGCCCCCAGAAGAGTGTTTCATTGTTCTTATTGTCAGCGGGCGGGTCATTTGATTGGTTTCTGTTTCCGTCGCATCAAGGATGAGCGACGTGCACAGGCGATGAGCTATCAGGACATGCATTACCCATCTTTAGGTATGCATGAGTCTGAGTATTACTCTCGTCCTGTTTTCGAGGCTCCTCGTGCTTCTCGGAGAGGCTTTGCTCCTCGAGGTGTTCACCATGTTCCATATGGTGGTAGACCTCGGGCGAATAGCTTTGTACCTCGTCAGAGTAGGAGACCTCGACATGCTTTGCGTTCTTTGCATGTTGGTAGACCTCGCACTTTGCATCATTCTGATTATTATGTGCGTAGACCGTCTACTTTTACTGTGCCTACTACTCGTGTCACTCAGTGCTGGATGCCTCGCCATTATTTTACTCACCCCAGCACTGAGCGATCGAGGCGTTCTTATCATGTGTAGGCGACAGGTCGAGGCTTGGAGGGCACGTGGATCATGGACTCCGGTTGTTCGCGCCACATGACCGGAGATGCAAATTGGTTCTCCAGCCTCACCACAACCAAGCAAAGGGAACATATCACCTTCGGAAACAATCGAAGGAGTAGAGTGAAAGGTAAAGGTGTGGTAAGAATTAATTCGAACTTCACTCTCAAAGATGTTGCATTGGTTGAGAACCTGGGATACAATTTGCTGTCTGTATCTCAGTTGCTTGATGAGGGCTTCGAAGTGCGATTTCATCGCGATACTTCGCAAGTGCTCAATTCTGATGGCGTTGTGGTGTGTAAGATCTTTAGGGTTGGGAGAGTTTTTGGAGCTGATTTTTCAGAGTCGTCTGGTTCTTCTCATTGTCTTGTTGCACATTCGACTTCTGAGCTTTGGAAGTGGCATAGGAGACTAGGGCACATGAGCTTTGAGTTGCTCGCTCGTCTGAGCGCCCTAGGTCTGATCTGAGGATTGCCCAAGCTCAAGTTTGAGAAGAATTTAGTTTGCGCTCCTTGTCGACATGGAAAAATGATTGCTGCTTCGCATTCGCCAGTCACCACAGTGATGACTGAACAGCCCGGAGAACTTCTCCATATGGACACTGTAGGTCCTTCTCGGGTTAGTTCTTTAGGCGGCAAGTGGTATGTACTTGTTATTGTCGACGATTTCTCTCGCTACTCTTGGGTCTTCTTTCTTGCCAGCAAGGATGAAGTGTTTTCACACTTTCGGAGCCTGGCTTTGAGACTGTTCACTGAACTCCCAGGTGCATTAAAATTCATTCGAAGCGATAATGGCACCGAGTTCAAAAATAGTCTCTTTGTTGACTTTTGCATGGAGCATGGCATAGAACATCAATTCTCTGCTCCGCGGGTTCCTCAACAGAACGGTGTTGTTGAGAGGAAAAACCGCACTTTGGTTGAGATGGCTAGGACGATGCTTGATGAGCATAGGACTCCTAGAAAATTCTGGGCTGAGGCCATGAACACTGCTTGTTACATCTCAAACCGAATTTTCTTGCGCTCAATTTTAAATTTGACATCTTATGAGCTGCGTTTTGGGAGACAGCCCAAGGTTACTCATCTTCGAGTTTTTGGCTGTCGCTGCTTTATCCTAAAACGTGGTAACTTGGATAAATTTGAGTCGCGATCTTCTGACGGGATCTTTTTGGGTTATACTACTCATGGTCATTCTTATCGTGTTTATAACTTGGAAACTAACACTGTCATCGAGTCATGTGATGTGACTTTTGATGAATCAACCCCCTCTGTTAGTTCTGCTTTTGAACAGGCAAATGAACACGACATGGAACAGACCTTATTCGAAGACGAAGATCCCGGAGAATTCGAGGATGATCCCCTACTACCCTCGACATCGACCCCCGAAGCTGACCCCGCTTCAACTACTTCGGCACGAGGTCCCGAAGCGACTACCTCAACATCGGTCATCTTGGACCACTCCAACGCACAAGTTGAGGGGGAGACTGCATCCCGCCGCGAAGCTCCACATCATGTTCAAAGGATGCACCCTCCCGAGCAGATCATTGGTGAGCTTTATCAAAGGGTAACACGTTCTCACGCTCATTTCACTAATGCTGCTTTTGTTGCTTCTTTCGAGCCTTTAGATGTTAGTCATGCACTTTCTGATTCTAGTTGGATCAATGCCATGCATGAAGAGCTTGAAAATTTTGAGAGAAACCAAGTCTGGACTTTAGTTGATCCTCCACCAAATGTTCATTTCATTGGAACAAAATGGATTTTCAAAAATAAACAAGGGGAGGATGGAACAATTGTTAGAAATAAGGCTAGACTTGTAGCTCAGGGCTTTTCTCAACTAGAAGAGATTGATTTTACTGAAACTTTTGCACCTGTTGCTCGCCTTGAGGCCATTAGGATTTTGCTTGCCTTTGCGACATCCCGGGGATTCAAACTCTATCAAATGGATGTCAAAAGTGCTTTTCTTAATGGCTTCATAGGTGAAGATGTTTATGTAAAACAACCCCCTGGTTTTGAAAACCCCAAGTACCCACATAAAGTCCTTAAACTTCATAAGGCTCTTTATGGACTCAAGCAGGCCCCTCGGGCTTGGTATGATAGACTTAAGTCTTTTCTGCTTGAGCGAGGGTATTTGATGGGCTCTGTTGATAAAACTTTGTTTACTCTCAAGCATGGAAAAGATTTCCTCCTAGTTCAGATTTATGTGGATGATATCATCTTTGGTGGCTCTTCTCATGCTTTGGTTGCCGAGTTTGCAGATACCATGAGCAGGGAGTTTGAAATGTCAATGATGGGTGAACTCACCTTTTTCCTTGGTTTGCAAATCAAGCAAAGCAAACAAGGTACTTTTGTCCACCAGACAAAGTACACCAAGGACCTACTCAAGAAGTTCGACATGTCCGATGCGAAGCCCCTCGCCACTCCAATGGCTACATCTGTAGCATTGGACCCTGACGAAGATGGAGAAGCCGTAGATCAGAAGGAGTTCCGGAGCATGATCGGCTCCCTCCTCTACTTGACTGCCACGAGGCCGGACATACACTTTGCAGTGTGTCTGTGCGCTCGTTTTTAGGCTTCACCACGAGCTTCGCACCGCCAAGCGGTTAAGCGCATCTTAAGGTATCTCAAACACACCCTTGAATTTGGCATATGGTATTCATCGTCTTCATCTTTATGTCTTAGAGGTTATTCAGATGCGGATTTTGCTGGGTGTAGAATTGATAGGAAAAGTACCTCTGGTACTTGTCATTTTCTGGGTACTTCTCTGGTTTGCTGGTCTTCCCGCAAACAGTCTAGTGTTGCACAATCGACGGCTGAGGCCGAATATGTTGCTGCAGCTAGCTGTTGCTCTCAGATTTTGTGGATGGTTTCCACTTTGCGGGATTTCGGGTTAGATTATAAGAGTGTTCCACTTTTTTGTGATAACACTAGTGCTATTTGTATTGCAAACAACCCGGTTCAGCACTCCAGAACCAAACACATTGATGTACGGTATCATTTTCTCAGAGATCACAATGAGAAGGGTGATATTGAACTTCAATATGTTGATACCCAACACCAGCTTGCCGATAGTTTTACAAAACCCCTCGATGCTTCTCAATTTGCTTACTTGCGTGGGGAACTTGGTATTTGTCATCCCTACGGCATTTTGTGAGGGGGAGCTGATTTTAATTGTCTTGCATATGCTCATTATGTGTGGAATTGCACTTACATCTTTTGCTATTATATGCATGCTTTTAATTCAAAGAAATCATGACAGCTCAGCTCTATGAAATATGTCTGGAACATTGATTGTGCATGATGTTTTATTTTCTAAAATCCAAACTTGCTCACCGCACAATCTTGTATCTAGCTTGTTTAGGCTGGACTGCTTTTAGCTATCTTTTATCTACTTGACAGCAAGACACTGTTCCTTGGATGCTAAAATTTGCAACTTGAAAAATTGTGTTCATTATTCATGGATATTCATCAAATATTAAATTCATCAAAATCAAAATCAAAACTCCATGATTTGCCTGGTTTCAATGAAAAGATCCAGGAGGGTTTGTTTGTCGCACTACCCTATTCTAGACTGCTCACCATTGCACATTGGTCTGAACTGGGATAGTGTAGTGTATGCCAAAATCACCGCCTTAAGCTTCAGATGGCTTTCTTGCCTAGGCTTCGCTTGATTGGAAAGTATAAGGTGGACAAACAAATAACCCCTGGCATTAAGAAAAGAACAACAAATTTAATTGCTCATCAAGTTTGCTTTCAAAGCTTCTTTTGAACAAGACTTGTCTGTCTAGGGTAGGAATTGTTAACTTTGCGCAGTCCTTGCCTTCACATGTCTAGCTGCTTTGATTAAGTGGTGATGCTTTTACTTCAAAATGACAAAATCACATGCCATCATCTTGTTTCACAGATTGTTAAATTGAGCTGAGCACATGATCATTAGTTTTAATGTTGGCATATTTTTGCATTATATGTCCTTGCAATTCTATTCATTTCGAAGCTTTGCATCTTTTGACTGCTCCTTGATGCTTGCATTGCCAAAGGGGGAGAGGTTTGCTATGTTCTCTGCCGCAAGAAGGCATAATTTTGAAGGGGGGAGAGATTTTTGACATAAAGGGGGAGAAAAATTTGCTTAACTCAGGGGGAGTTCTTATCAAGGGGAGATTTGCCAAAAAGGGCTTTTACTCTTTTACAAAGGGGGAGAAAAATTCTTTTATCAAGTGACATGCTTTGGCTCTTTTTTTTTGAGTTTTTATGGTCACTTGTGTGCTGAAAGTTTTTAAATTTTCTTGAACTTGGATTTGGTTGTCAATGCACTCATCAAGGGGGAGATTGAGAAACCAAGGGTGGTTTCGGTGTTGTGATGAGTGATTGACAGACTTTTACCCTCTGTTCGAAGGGTACCTCCGGAGGGGCTTCGGAGGTGGTACCTCCGAAGGGGCTTCGGAGGTGGTACCTCCGAAGTGTGTTCGGAGGTGTTGTTACCGAAGGATGTTCGGTGTTTGCTTGCTGCAGCTGTGCAGCGGAGTGTGCCTGTCGGAGGGGTCCGGCAGTACACGATGACTGGGTTCGTACCGATGGCTTCGGTACTTTGGGCGGTACACCGGAGTGTGTGCCGAAGGTTGCTAACCCGGAGAGGTCTCCGGAGTACTGGATACACTTGTTTGCTTGTCGGTGGTGCGCAGGGACTTCGGAGGCGACGGACAAGGTTCGAGCCAGGTGAACCTGGGTCGGGCGGGAGGCTTGATGCCAGGGGAGCGGGGAGCTCCGTCACGGTGGCTGCGAAGGTGGTCCGGGTCGGTCCTCGGGTCGAGGCGTGCCAGGTGAAGGCAGAAAGTGCGGAGTGTGTCTCCGGCTGAAGGTACTCCGAGACAAAGTCCTCGGAGGTGAGGCACTTCGAAGGTACTCCGGATGGAGTGACTTCGGAGTTGGTGGATCAAGTCCTCTGCGGAGGCAAGGAGTTCGAAGTGTGCTCCGGAGGGAGACACTCGAAGGTGCCCAACGAAGGTCTCAGAAGTCAAGGCGCATCGAAGGCATGGTCCGGGTGAGGCTCGTCGAGGAGTGTGCTCAGAGTGAGGCACTGCGACGGAGTGCTCTTGGAATGCTTCATGCGGAGGCCTTGGACGAAGGAGGGACTTCGAAGGGTGGTACTCCGAAGGTGGGGCTTCGGAGTGAGGATGACTTGTGGTGCTTCGGCCATGCATGGCTTCGGTACACGGACGGACGGTGTTCGAGCTCGGAGTAGCTGCGAAGCCATGGTGATCCACTCCGGAGGTGGTGGTGCGAAGGCCCAAGGGGCTTTGACGGCTTCGGCTCAAAACTGTCACTGTATCGAAGGACTTCTTCGGCGGAGCGAAGGCCAACAGGCTGCAGGCTTCTCGCCGAAGCTACCGCACCCTCCGGTGCGAAGGGAGGTTCCAGAAGTCAACACTGTAAAGGCTGACACTGTCTGTTCTGAAAAAGGCTGGCACTGTCCCCTCTGCAGCTGACAGAGAAGCCTCCAAAATAAAGGTGGACTACCTTTTGTACCCCTTAGTTCTATAGAGACAAATCTGTTGTAAACCCTAGGGGTAAAGTAGTCACTTCCTTAGGATGAAGCCGTGGGCTATAAATATGGGGGCTCGGTAGGTAACATTTAACACTTTGAGCATTTACTGTTGAGCTCCTGTAGACAGACCTCGCTGTATTCATTTTGAGTTCAATTTATTTCAGTGTTCCTTGTTCAAGCGGCGAAGCCCTGTTTTTCTTGTGCTTTTTGCTTGAGCTCGCTTTGCATACTTCGCTAGTTTAGTGCACCGAAGCCTGTTGAGGCGAAGGTAGTTTTTCGTGCGAGGTGTGCTTTGTCAGTGTGCATTCGCTCTGTGTAACAGGAGGTGTAACCTCGCTGCTTACTAGCGTAGCCCTGACCGAGGCCCGTTTTGCTTCTTGTGTCGAAGCCTTTAGCATAGTCCGTTTTGTGTGCGTGTAGACCTTCGCGTACGAAGCCCAACACCAGTTGCTGTCGCCAAGTACTTGGTCGAAGTCCCAGAGGGCTGTCCACTCTTGCGAAGGGTGAAGTGCGAAGCCTGCTCGAAGCACCTCGTGTGCGGAGCCTGCACTGACTTAGCAGAGTAGATTTTCGAGGGTTGTTCGTGGAGCGAAGTCTTCTTGACTTCGAACTTTTGCTCCTGTGAAGCCTGTGTTCGGAGCTGTCGAAGTACCTCCGAACCAGACCTTCGAAGGCAGTGTTCGAAGTCTGTTCCGCAGAAGACAGAACAGAACCGAAGGCTAAGTTTTTAGCCTGAAATTTTAAAAGCTCCCATTCACCCCCCCTCTGGTCGCCGTTTCCGGTCCAACAGCCTCTCCCTTCTTTGGTGATGATGCCATCGGGGTCGACGAACGATCCTTCGGTTGAGGCTTCGGAGGAGGATCCCGCCAAAGACGATCGGAGGGCCCTGTCCTGGCTTCTACTGCTAGCTCCGTTTTTGGAGCAGCGGACAGGGCTTCGGTCTCTCCTATAGCCCTTATCTCAAAAGAGCCAAGAGGTTGGTAACTCTAAGCCGGTCTCCACGCTGAGTGAAGCTAGTGGATCAGAGCTACACATTGCCCTCGAAAGGGCTACCCTCTAGGTATGCGAGGGACATAGTGTATATTTAATTTATTGTAATTACACCATACTTACTTTTCTTTTTGCAACAATTTGTTCTTGCTAGTGCGGCGCTGACTTCCAACGAGCTAAAATTTAATCGGCTCAAAAGGAAGGTTATAGCACTCTAAGAGGCTCTTAAGGGCTGTGAAGACAAGTCCCTATAATTGGAGGAAAAACTCCTCGAAGAGCAGAGGGCGAAGGCCATTATAGAAGAGGCGCTTTGAACGGAGAAGCATGCTCAAGCTAGCCTAGTGTCTGCAATTAAGGAGCTTCAAGTAGAGCGGGTGGTGCTCAGAGCTAAAGTCAACAAGCTTCTAGCAGCGGAGGTGACTTCCAGGGCCAAACTTGTGCGGCTCCGAGAAGCGCTCCAGCAAGCGCTATCTCAAAAAAATTATTTGATGACGAAGACAGCTGAGCTCTCCACCATCACCACCGACATGACAAAGGGCTGAGGTGAAGCATAACAAGGTGGCTGATCAGACCATTGACACCCTCTAGGGTGTTCTGGAACATTTTGGAACAGTCTGCCCATCATCCTCAGCTGTGACGGATGAACCTCTTCGTCACCTCGAAGCCGTCGGGGTCTCCATTGCTCAAGTGAAGGGTTCGACGCCTACAGGCTTTGCTGACGAAGGCTTGATGCAACCATCGCTGGACGTCGCCTTAGGTTGGGAAGCTTTCTGGGCAACCTGGAAAGCCGATAGCGAAGCTATGGCCAAGGCATGGATCGACGAAGCCCATCAGTAGAGGCAAGCACAGATGAGGCCTCCGGCTCCACCTTCGCCAATTGCTCCGCCTCCGGACCCAAAGGTCTATCTTCTTAGGGCGCTTTTGCCATGTAAAAAGACTTTGTAATGTTCTTTCTATTTCAATGAATGAAAAGTCTTGTTTGAATGTTTATTTTTAGGTTTTGCCACATGCTTCGGATTTTGATCTCGAAGTATTAGAACTTGATGAAGGGCTTCACCAGTAGTGGGCTATTCTTGAAAGCATGGAGAGATAGCACCTGATGTTTGTCACGAAGTCCTCTCTTACATCAAAGAAGAAGATAAAGTAATAACGTCTTCATCTTAGGAGTATGTAGATAAGTCTGATTCGGAGCATCAAGTCGAGGATCTGGTGGAGGTTAGCTCCGAACGGCTTCTAACTTGGGCCGAACTTCAGGAAGAGCAGAAAGTCTATAGATCTTCGCAAAAGGGCAATGGAAATCGAACCAAAAGGAAGGTTTTAAGAACTCTAGGCTCCGAAGACCGAGCCAGTCCTGGAGGTAGCTCTAGGGGTCGGAGAGGCCTTCGTTTCTTCTCAGGCTTTGATACTATTTTTTCATAATTATGATGTTTCGTAAATATTAAAGCCGAGGCTTCGCAAATAGTACTTGATAACCACGAACTCAACTTTTTCGTAGATTTCTTCAAACTATATGTTCATATCATAATATCTTACCTAATAGAGGTAGGGTAGGCGACGCATCAAACTAATGTGGTCACTTAGGACTCTTCATGGGGTTCATTTGGCCAGGGCCTTGAAACATCATAATGTGGTCACCTTTGAATCTTTTTCAGATGCTTTGAACCCAGACGATTGGAATCTGTTTGTTTACAGTCCTGAGACTCCTCTACAGATGCTATCAAGCCAATGGCTAAGAATCCATTGGTTTTGGCCACTTTTGGCACTTTTTCAGATTCTTCGAACCTAGAGGATCGGAATCTATTTGTTTAAAGTCCTTAGACTCTTCTACGGATGCTATCAAGCCAATGGCTCGGAATACATAGGTTTTGGACACCGTCGGCTCTTTTTCAGATGCTTTGAACCCGGAGGATTAGAATTTGTTTGTTTATAGTCCTTAGACTCCTCTACGGATACTATCTAGCCGGTGACTCGGAATCCATAGGTTTTGGCCACCTTTGGCTCTTTTTCATATGCTTCGAACCCAGAGGATCAGAATATGCTTCTTTAAAGTCCTTAGACTCTTCTACGGATACTATCAAGACATTCGCTCGAAATCCATAGGTTTCGGCCACCTTCGGCTCTTTTTCAGATGCTTTGAACCCGGAGGATTAGAATCTATTTGTTTAAACTCTTTAGACTCTTCTACGTATGCTATCAAGCCAGTGGCTCGTAATCCGTAGGTTTTGGCCACCTTCGGCTCTTTTACGAATGCTCCGAACCCTGAAGTTCGAACCTAATGATTTTATAGTCATTAGACTCCTCTACGGATGCTATCAAGCAGGTGGATCAGAATCCGTAGGTTTTGGTCACCTTCGACTCTTTTATGGAAGCTCCAAACCAATGGTTCGAAGGCGGTTTATTGGTCTCTGATGAAAGATGCTTACCTCCGCAAGCATCTCCGTTCCCCTTATGCGTCCATCAGGGGTAGGGAATATTGAGGGGTAAGCATAATTCGAACCTCAAGCTTTTATTCATTTAGAAAGGTATTTTACAATTCGTTACAAGGAGCCCCTAAGCATAATAACGTTTAAGGTGCTCCGCATGCCATGCATGCTTTAACTCTTCCCCATCTAAATTTGCTAATTTAAAAGATCCGGGGCGCCCTGAGCGTAGGATAATATATGGTCCTTCCCATTTGTTTCCTAATTTCCCCGGAGAAATTACACTTCGTAGTACCAAATGACCCAGTCTAAGTTCATTAACTTTTACCTCCGGGTCATACCATGCCTTCGTTTGGTCTTGGAACTTTGTCAAATTGGCGACAACTCGAAACCTCATTTGTTCGGACAAGTCAAGCGAAGTGTTCCATTCATCTTTAACTTCTGGCTCCGTTGTGCGGAGGGATCCATCTTTCAGCTCCGTTAGAGTTATGGCCTCGTCTCCGAACAACAACCTGAATGAGTAAAACCTGTGGACCTAACATGAGTGGTCCGAATGGACCATAAAATTTTAGGAAGCTCTTCGGTCCACAGCCCCTTTGCCAACCCTACAATCCTCCGATTTAAGCCAGACAAAATATTTCCATTGGCCTGCTCCACGGCTCCGTTGGATTGGGGATGACGGATGACTGCAAAGCACATTTTAATGTCCAGCTCTTCGCAGAATTCTCTAAAAGGTTCAGCATCGAATTGGTTTCTATTATCAATTGTGAACTCTCTAGGCACTCCGAACCTGCAAATAATATTTTGCTAGAAGAATTTCTGCACATTTTTCGAAGTGATAGCAGTTAAGGGTTTGACTTTGACCCATTTAGAAAAGTATTCGATTACTACCACCGCGAACTTCAAGCTGCCCTTTGCCATTGGGAAAGGGCCGATGAGATCCATTCCCCATCGTGACATCGACCATACCGTTGCAATCACATGAAGGGGTGTTGAGGGACGATGGCTTCGTCTTCCCATCCATTGGCACCCTTGACAGGTTCGGACCAATGATTCTGCATCTGCTACAATTGTTGGCCAATAAAGCCCCTGGCAAAGTGTTTTGCCTGCTAAAGCCCGAGGGGCTATGTGGCTACCACATAAGCCTTCATAGATTTCCCAAAGTATATCTTGGCCTTCGGGATGCGAGATGCATCGGAGTAGAGGAGTACAAACTCCGGCTTTGTATAGCATTCCATTGACAAGCTTATAATTCCGGACCATTGACTATAATCTTTGCAATTCTGGGCCTCTGAGTGAACTTGCTTTGTTCTACAAAAAGTCTAATATTGGACTCCGCCAATCAGTGATTGGTATGCAAAGTACTTCTGTGGAGGGTGGCTGAGGCACCGAAGGGTTGACAATCTCTTCATAAAAAGCCCTTTGTGGGACATCCAATGCTCCGGCAGCAGCCTTTGCTAGGATGTCTGCCTGCTGGTTATCTACTCGAGGGATGCTCCGGACATAAATTCCTTTGAATAAAGCCTCTGTCTTGCGGATTTCTTCTAAGTACTTCGCAAGATGTGGATGTCGAGCTTGGAAGCTTTTGTCAACATGCCCTGCAATGACCTGAGAATATGTTTTCATTACAACCCGAGTGGTGCCAAGTGCATGCGCTTTGCGGAGACCAAGCAGGATTCCTTCGTACTCTGCAATATTGTTAGTGGACTTAAAGTTCAGCCTTGCAGAGTACATTGTTTTCTATCCTGAATGTGAAATTATCACGGCTCTGGCACCAGCTTCGGATGCTTGAAATGCTCCGTCAGAGTACACCGTTTACACTCCTTCGCATGATTCTTCTGGAACCCATACTGCGGATGGAGTCCATTCTGCAACAAAGTTAGCTAAAAAGGGGCTAGCTCGACAACCCATTTTCCAATTCTCCCCATGGAGTCTTTGCTCCGGAGCATATCGCCAAGGGGAAATGATGCAGGGACAATTACATTGTGTGCTAAAAAGTAATGCCTTATCTTTCGCGAGGCCATTACCAAAGCATACGTGAATTTCTTGAGCTCGGGGTACTGTTTTTTTGCTCTGGACAAGGCTTCTGAAACGATATACACTAGGTTCTGCACCATTTTTCTATTTAGCTCTATTTCTCTAACAAGCACTGCGCTGATTGTGGGGCCTGTTGTTGCAAAATATAGGAGGAGAGTTTCCTCTGCAAGGGGCACAATAAGCGTTGATAGATTTCCAAGGTAGTCTTTGATTTCGTCGAAGCTCTTATGGCACTCTGGCATCCAATTGAAACTTTCGAAACCTTTTAATGCTTTGAAAATTGGGAGGCTTCGCTCCGTTGATCTGGCTAGGAAACTGCTGAGAGATGCGAGGCGTCCGGCCAGCTTCTGGATTTGCTTCAAATTTTTAGGCGGAGCCATCCTTTGTAGTGCACTTATCTATGTTGGGCTAGCTTCGATTCCTCTGCTCAAAACTAAGTACCCTAGCAACTTTCCTGCTTGAGCTCCAAAAATACATTTTTCAGGGTTGAGGCAAAATCCACCTACTCGGAGCCTCTCAAAAGTTTCTGCTAAGTCTAGATTATGTTGGTGCTTTAAAGAACTCTTTATTACAATGTCATCCATATAGGCTTTGACATTTCGGCCTATCTGGTGACCTAGAGCTTTAGCAATGAGACGTGAAAAAGTTTCCACGACATTTCTCAAGACGAAGGGTATTCGGACATGACAGAATACTCTGGAAGGGGTTATAAAGATTGTTTTGGCTTCATCTTCGCGTTTTACCCAGATTTGATGGTAACCAGAGTGTGCATCAATGAAACTCAGGAGCTCGGAGCCAGCCGTAGAGTCAACAAGTTGATCAATGCGGAGAATGGGGTAGGGGTCTGTGGGATCGGAATGGTGACTAGAGGGGGGTGAATAGGCGCCTCGACTAATTTTTACAATAATAATATGGCCTATCCCAACACACCCAATGATCCTCTAAAGTTTGAGAATTCAAATTGATGATTAATAAAAGATTTCAGATGAATTTGAAAAATCAGGTTTGATTTTTAAAAGAACTCAAACTTCAGTTATAAGTGACAATTTACCGTAGCAAACCTGAAAATAGAGCAAATAAGTCAATTCAGCATTGAAGCAACATTTAGATGAAACATTGTGAAAATTTCTCAATTTAGAGACCAATACAAACCAATTGAAACCTTAATTCAGTTCAACCATTCTTGTAAGATCAAATAGAAAATGTAAGAATTAGAATGGCAACAACTAGATGGTGAATAGTACTGCAATCAGACTACCTTCTGAATTTTACCCAATAGAATATTCAGATGACTTTCAACAACACTTGACTTCAGTTCTGGATTTTTAGATGAATCATGGCACAAACCAATCCCACCATGATCGCCAGAGATAACCAGTGTAAAAATTGATCTAAACTTTAGCAGGAGTAAATGTAGTAAGTTTATAAACTACAGAGCTTGTTTAATTTGTGAGACTTGCAAGGAACAACAGCTAGAGAGTGGTTGGCAGACAAAACTTTTTCTCTAAACAAACTAAAGTACTATGAGGTCACATTTTGGTCTGCTAAAGGCACACAACAGATCAGCAGCAATATCAGAGACAAAACAGGAGACAAGTTCTGAACATAAACTACCTCAAGAATTTCATCTCTTTGTTTAGTTGAACTGACATAAAAACACAGATATGATTTCAGGTATTATCAGAAAATGCAGTGCAGAACAAAATTGCAAAATACAGAAGATTTGTTCAAGACATATTCTGAAATTGAATTAAGATCATGAATATGAAAGGTTCAAACTGACATTTTGCACCAATTCAGAACACGCACTTCTAATAGCAATATTCAACTGAAAACAAAAAACTGAACTGAAACAATGTTTTATGATATAACTTTGTACTGAAATTCAGTCTAATACATTCAGAAACTCATGCTTGACTGACCATGATCAAGGGAAGAAAAGTACATCAGAAATCAAAATACCTCAAAATCTATTTAACTGAATTTAGACACTTTCACCAGAATTCAGTGAAACTTGAATCTGAACAGTATTCAAAAAACAAAGCAGTTAATGAAAACAAACCAAATTACTCAAACAGATCCTTGATATAGATTAAGGTAACTATTTCAGGTGATAGACAAAATTGCATCAAGGTAAGTCACTGATCAGTATCAAAAATTCAGAGCATCTAGTACACTCAGTTAAACTTAATCAAACAGATTCAGTTCAAATGACAGATAAAATTGTATCAAAACAAGGCTCTGTCCTGATCCTGATTAGCACAACAAAAACTACCTAATCAGGTGTATATCCAAACTGATCATTCAATCAGAACACAAATCACAACTCTGGTCCAGTACTCAGAACACATCCAAAGTGACACAAATGGAGACTAGCAATTTTCAGCAGTAAGGAACACAACTATTTGTATTCTGAATTCATTTGAAAACAAACAGCACAAGATCACTAGATTATGCAGTAGACCTGCTCTACACTTTACTGATGCACATGCCATCCAGGGAGAAAATTCAGATGTAGAACACTGTGTTACAACAAGACACATATCAAAACCATATCCAAAAGTGAGAGTTGCATGCTAAACCAAGGAGGATAAAAACTTACAGTACAACAGAGAAGATTGGATATAAACAAGAACTCGGGAACTAGAGAAATCAGCACACTAAACTGAACCTGCCAACATAAACCTCTTGTAGCTTGTATCTCCTATAGTTGATCCGGCACACCAGTGCTAAAACACTTTGTATAGATGAACAGAAGAATACACTGGACAGAGGTTCACACAAATAGAAAAACAGAACACAAACTGATTGATTCAGTTAGAACCAGAATTGATTCACAGCATTGATGTGAGTTCTTTCCTGTAGCCCATCCGAGACGATGGTCCTACTCACAGCAGCAAAACTCGAGTGCACAACGAACAGAAAACAATCAGAAGAGGATTGAATGAACCAAAGCAGTCTAGATGCAAAAGCAAACAGGATAACAATTAAGATACAGAAACATCTCTAAAAGAAAATAATGCAGTACCTCTTTCTAGTAGTGACGCTGCATCTTGACTTGATGTGTTTCTCTTCTGGAATGAATAGGGATGGGAATTTTACTTCAACAGCTGTGTGCTCCTCCCTTCTCTACTGTAGCACATCATGGACAAATTGAATAGAGTTGTTGGATAGTTTTCTTGGACAGCACACAAGGAAAAAGATCTCAGTTGAAAAGTTTTCTGGATTAAAAGTGGCAGCCAACCTTTTGGATGTGAATGCCTTTATATAGGCACACCCTAGGGGACTTTTTACACAAAGACTGTTGAGTATTTTCAGAACAACATATTCTGAAAAATACCACTATTTGATTCTAGTTAATTACAAGTTGACTAAAAACTTTTAATATATTTTCAGAACTTGAAAATTCTGAAAAGTACAAAAGTTTACACTTTAAACTAAAAAACTAAACACAATTAGACTCCTAATTCTTGGAATTAAATCACATTTAAAGATGAGACAGTTTTCACCAAAAAACCGATAAAGCCTCCTCGATCGCCGACATGTGACGGCAATCCGCGAACTCGACCGCCAGCAAGTCTCTCCCACTCTCGATCCTCTCGAGCCGCCTGATCACTTGTACTGGCCTCCCTTTCGCTGACTTGACCGTCACGCTGTCTCGACCATCCGTCAGTCCATGTCTTTCTTAGTCTCTTCGTGCAGTCTTGAGATCATCTCCAACTTCACCCAACCTCCTTTATCCTCTGGCATCGAGCTCCCCGCTTGACCCTTGATCAACCACCGCTGACAGTTGGTTAGCATCTCCACCCTGCACACACGAGACAAGCCAAAACAAGAGACACAATGCACACCGATCTCCTCGGCATCCACTCTCCATAACCACGTATTGATCCAATCGATGCAATCAAGCCATCACTCTCTGATCTCACCAGATCGCTCATCCTTGTCAATCACTCATCATAAAGACAGAAACCACTGTGCGAACTCACTAGGTTTCACAATCTCCCTCTTGATGAGTGCATTGATAACCCCAAACAAAGACATGATGAAAGTTTCAAGTTAAGCGCACAAGTGACCATAAAACTCAGAAAAGAGCAAAACATGTCACTTGGTAAAAGATCTCCCCCATGGGCAAAAACTCATGCAAAGCAAAGCATCTTTGTTGGCAAAAGCATCAATGCATCATGAAAGCCAATTACTCCCCCTTAACCAAGCAATCATCCAAAAGCCTCCAAAAGCATTGTGTAAACCATTTCTCCTCCTTTGGCAATGCAAGCATCAAGATGATAAAAAGATGCAAAGAGGGGTGTGGGGGTGGAGTAATGATGCAAGCTTCTGAAACATGAGCAATTCCAATTACAGTACAAACAAGCATTTGCCTTGAATATTGTCTAAAAGTACTGAATGAAACACTTAGATGAATACTATCTAAACAAATGCATGAGCAAGCATATTCAAATTTTAGCAAATAAAAGCATCACCACTCAGACTAGATAAGCATATCCCACTACAAGGAGCTTCAGCTAACTTGACATGCAATTGATTCAAGCTTTTTGATTTTTTTGATTTTCTTTTCATTTTAGTGCTAGAGGTTATTTGCATGTCAACCTTATGCTAACCGACCAAGCTAAGCCTAGGTTGAAACCATCAGAAGCTTAAAGCAATGGTCATGGCATACACTTCAATGTCCCAGTTCATACCAAAGTGCTATGGTAAGCAGTCCAGAATAAAGTAGTGCGATAAAGCAAACCCACCTGGATCTTTTCAATTTCATTTTCAATTTTTTAATTTTCAGCCCAACATTTTTGATAACATCAAGTTGCATATAAGCATCCAAGTGAAAAAGGATCTAGCTATCAGGTATGTAAAAGATAGCAAAAGCACCAACATATTCATGCTAGTTTCTAGACTAAGCAATGATCATTTTTAAATTTTCATAAATAAAAGTCATGCTCATGACAAATATCAGATGTAAACAAGCCAAGTGAAATCAACAGTATTAAAGACAATACTTCAAAGGCATAACAAAGCATGTACATGTAAATCAATTAATCATATAACAAAAGCTCATGCAGTGCTACACAACTCCCCCTCAAAACATGCTAGAAGATCTCGAATGCTCAGTGTTGGGGTGAGTGAAAAACTGTTTAGGAATCCAGCATTGTAAAACTCGAGAACTAGGTAAAATATTAGTCTGACCATGCACATGATATGAGTCATGATAAAAAGTGCGTGATCTACCTCCAAAGTGCGATCCTGGAAAAACATGAGGTCTCCTAAACTGTCGAGAATCAAAACCTCTTACACGCGGTCTAACACCATATGAAGCATGGTGTACACCACGAGGGGAAAACTCTCTCATGGGTCCATGGGGAGCCTCAAAATCAGAATAAGAGTGAAAAGCAGACTCATGCATACGAAAAGAAGGGTAATGCATGTCCTGAAAGATCATCGCAAAAGAATGTCATTCATCCTTGATACGACGAAAGCAAAACCCAACCAAATGACCCACCCGATGACAATAGAAGCAGTGATACACTCTATTGGGTGTGTGAGCATAGGTCTCAGGTGCAAATCTCACAGTCTTCTTGGGTTTTTGCTGAGGAGTTTCCTTTGGTGGACGAAGGGCTTTCTTTGTAGGTTGATTAGGATTCTCGGCTTTTTGAATGGTGTCTAACTGGGCTCTTTCTTTCTCAAGGGTAGTGGGTGGAGTGAACACTATTTCGCTCGGAGTGTTTGAAGCAGTTCTCTCATATCCCAACCCTAGAGCTAATCCTACCCTGTCAGCACACAATTTTGTCTTAGCCAAAAGCAAATCCATCATACCCTTCCCTTCAGTGCATTTTTCAACCACGGAGAGAAGATAATCATTTTCACATTTTAATTTTTCAACTTGCTCTCTAGCAAAGCTGAGTTGGTCCTTAAGGGTGATGCAGGTGGGACACGCTGGCTGCACATCCTTAGAACACTCAGCACTCTCCAATCTAGTCTTAAGTTCATCAACATGTCTATCTCTCAAATTAATGCTCTCAACAAGTAAAGGAGAGTTCATGCATTCGTTGATGACAGCAGGACTAGACTCCACCACCAAAAGCTGCTTTTCAGTAAATTCAAGTTTTTCAACAGTTTGAGCATGTGTAAAATGCAGCTGAGCAAGTTCATTCATAACAATCAGATAGGACTCACATTCAACATCATCAGATTTAGATTTTAAGATTGCAAGTTCAGTGGATAAATATTCAAGTATGAGTTTTAGATCTTTTCGTTCTTTAACAACAAGTTTAAGTAATCTATCCTGAGAACAGACAACATCATGTAATTCATCAATTTGAACAAGAAGCTGATCATGGGATAGATATACCTCAGATGTGTCAAGCTCGTCGCTGCTGTGGATGCTATCGGCCATGAAGCAAAGGCTGGTGAAGTCCATTCTCTTCTTCTCCTTCTTTTCTTCATTCTTGTATGGCTCTTCTTCATCGGAGCTTGGCTCCTCACTTGATGTACTGTCAATGTCACTGAGGGCGGCCACAAATGCTCTGGCTACTCTCTTAGCCACTTTGCCGCGCTTCCCTTTAAAAAGGGTTTCTTGTTCCACTTCTGGTACTTGTGCTCATTTTCATTTTTCATTTTTAGTTTAGGCAATCCGCTTTTATCTGAGAAGTATCACCACATTCAAAACAACCCCGAGACCCTCCTTTCCTCTGATCTCATCTATCATTATAGAAGCGTGTGAACTTTTTGACAATGAGAGCTAGCTCTTCATCATCTAGAGTGTCCACCTGTTCTTTTGTGACAGAGACCAGAGAGGACAAGTCAAAACCACCAGAATAAGCACAAACTTCATAACCACCAGAAAGACTCCCTCCAGATGAAGTGCCAATGCTAGGACTTGAAACTAAAGCAATAGAAGGCAACAAAGAGTTTCCAAATCCTGGATGAGATGCCTTGGCAATCTCGCAAGTTAGAGTGTCAAAACTCGCCGACTCTTCAATACTAGAGATCTTCACCTCCCATATGCTATGATCAAGAGCATAGAGAAGTTTGATCTCCCTATCATGGTCTGAATAAGCTAAAGTTCCAGTGGAGCGCAAGTTGCTCACAATTCCATCAAATCGAGCAAACATGGATCTACAGATTCGTCGGGGCCTTGCACAAACATTTGGTATTCTTGATCATAAGTGCTTTGCCTCCTAGCCTTAATCTGAGAAGTGCCCACATGAAAGGTTTTCAAAGTAGACCAAATCTCACATGCAGTTCTAAGGTGCTGGACCCTGTCAATCTCATTGCGATTCAGACTAATGAACAATATGTTTCTTGCTTTGCTATTACAATCGTACTATAATTTCTCAGTCTCTGAAGTGCGAGTTTCAGGGATCACATATTGGGAATCAACAACATCCCAAATAGCACTTCCTTGGTTTAGTAGTTAAGTGTTGGGGGAAAATACTTCACCCATAGGACTTTAGAGATTGACTATCAAAGATACCTTATCAGCATCGAAGCCCGTGCTTATGCCCGAAGGTGGTGAAGTTATTAAGCCGAAGGGTGCTTCGACTTACAATTCGAAGGTACCCTCCATAGGTTAATAAGCTTCGGTGGAAACCAGCAAGTCTGATAAGATGTTTGCCTTATCTACCTACTTCGGGTAGATTTTACCATTTTAACCCTGTTCGGGGTACCGAATAGTTTCCGCAATGTCGGTTGTAATTGAGGGGTAAATAGGTCTTTTCCTTAGACTTTTTGCCTATAAATACCCTCCTTCTTACCCTGTAATAGGCATCGAATACTCAACTATTCAATACACAATTTCAGACTACTTAAGCTATTATCCAATTCGGAGGCTTGAGATAGTTCTCAACACAATTTCACTGTTTGTTAGTTCTTAATATTAGAGAACCTGTTAGCGTAATCTTTTACACCAACAGTTGGCACCGTCCGTGGGGATCCTAGTTCTAAAAGCTAGTTCTCTACTACTGATTGTACTTCGAAGAGCACTTGCGGAGGGAGCTTCGGAGTCTCAAGATTCCAC
Organism: Zizania palustris; assembly: GCA_019279435.1. Classification (NCBI taxonomy): domain Eukaryota; kingdom Viridiplantae; phylum Streptophyta; class Magnoliopsida; order Poales; family Poaceae; genus Zizania; species Zizania palustris. The sequence continues at coordinate 96,426,920 of JAAALK010000287.1, read as the reverse complement.
GCACCCTTCGGTAAGGGGCTTCTTAGTGCAGTTCGAAGGCCTTTCCTCACCTTCCCAAACCAATCAAAGTCCTCGGTCTTCAGACCTCTTTTTCATTAGCTATGCATCCAAAACGGAGCCTAGCCTCGGATCCTCCCCGAAGGTCCCCTCGGACCAATGGAGGAGGACCCTCAGTTGTCCCAACAACCCCCAAAGGCGTTGCTGGACGTCGAGCACCCAAAGGCCCTCGGGCTGCTCCCACGGTGCTCCAAACCGATTACGCCAGTTCCCAAGACCTGGAGCTCCCCTCCGAAAGAGACGAAGACCTTCCTAAGGACGAGGCTACTCAAGTAGTGCGACTTCAGGAGGAAGTGGCTAGGTGGAGGCAAGATGCTGCTGATCTCCTCCGCTCCCAAGCTTCCACCCAGGCTCCAAAAGGGCCCCAAGATGGTGGTGCTCGCAACCTTCCCGAAGCTATCCAAGTCCTAGAGGAGGCTGAGAATGCATCCTTCGATGACGATTCTCCACTTCATTCGGACTTGCAAAAGGTGCCCTTTGATCCCAGGTTCAAAGCCTCGAAGTTGCACAAGTATTCTGGTGGGTCCGACCCTGGAGAATTCGCTCGTTCATATGCCCTGGCGATAGAAGCAAGCGGAGGGGTGCGTAACACTATGGTGAAGTGTTTTCCCCTCGCTCTCGAAGGTGTGGCTCTCCGATGGTTCTGGTCTTTGAGGCTAGGATCGATCAAATCCTGGGAGCAGTTGGAGAGGAAGTTTGTAAGCAACTTCCAAGGTACCTTTGTGGCTCCGATGTCAACGGGGAGCTTATTTAAGGTGAAGCAGCGAGCAGGGGAGACGCTTCGGGAATACTTCACGTGCTTCGCCTACACCAAATCGCAGATCAAGGGCTTGTCTACCTCTTCGGTAGTCGACGCCGCCCACGAAGGGGTGTTGAACCCAGATCTCCTCAGCAAGCTTCATCGGAAACCAGTGTCATCCGTGGCACAGCTGATGGCATACTTCGAATAGTATGCCAAGGCAGAGGAAGGCTATCTCTGAAGAGCCGCAACACCTGCACCAGCCCTTCGGGAAGTGAAGACGGAGCCCGAAGCCTCAACCTCTGCGCAACCCCCTCACGACAATCGCTTCAACGATCACAGGTGGGGAAAGAAGCACTTCCGCTCGGAGGTGTTGAACATTGCACCCTCCGTTCCGAAGGCACCTGCCAATTTTCAGCAGGCGCAAGGCTTCAAGGCTGGAGCACCGAAGCCCCAAGAAAGAATACCTGGCAGGCGCCAGAGCTTTTTCTGCTGCGTGCATGGCGAGAATAGAAGCCATGACACGAAGGATTTTAAGGCGGTATTAACCATTCGAGGTGAATACCTAGGACGAAGTACCAGGCGAGGTACTTCAGATCGAACCCCTCCAGCGGCACGGTCGGAGCCTGTGCAAACCGTGGCCCGAGCCGGTGTCCCCGAAGCCCCCATGCAGCTACCAGTGGCAAACATTATGCCACTACCGAAGCAGGAAAACCCCCAAGACCACGGCAAGCGAGTGGTCCGGCCCATCTCCGGAGGGGGAACCCTCGGTAACATGTCCAAGAGGCAGCGGCGAGAATACGTCCGTGAAGTAGGACACATAGGGACCTTGAATTGCACGGAGGGAATGCCCGAATGGTCTCATGTACCTATTTCCTTTGCTGCCAATGATGCTGCGGGGGTGAAGTTCCCCCATGCTGACCGCTTGGTCATTTCAGCAGATATAGCTGGGGTGGAAGTTCGAAGGATCCTGGTGGACGGTGGGAGCTCCACAGACATACTTTTTGTCCAGGCCTTCGATCAGATGTGCATACCTCGGAAGCATTTACTTCTGGCGGCCCTACCACTTCAAGGTTTCGCAGGTCCGCCTCTCGATGCCCTCGGCCAAATAGGCCTCGAGGTTGCCTTTGGAGTGGGGCCCTTGGCCAGGGTGGAAGAGGTGATCTTCGACGTCGTCGACGCCCCATATGCCTACAACGCAATTTTCGGACGGGGGATGCTGAACCAGTTTGGGGCTATAGCACATCACAACTATCTATGTCTCAAGATGCCCACGCAAGGTGGAGTTCTTACTATTTCAGGAGACCAAGCTATAGCCCGAAGAACGGAGTATGGCCACGGCCAGCCGTTGGACCCTCGGCAAGCACACGGTGTGACGGAGCACACCGAGGAGGTTCCAGAGTCTTCGAACTCTTCGAAGGGCCTTTCCCTCAAGCCAAGCCCGGAAGGTGATGTCATCATGAAAATAATTCTGAAGGGTGCAAAGAGTACCCAATACAGTTCGGCAAGGGGCTATCTCTAAAGATAGCTGCCTCATTGGAAGAAGTAGTCAAGCAAAATTTAGACATCTTTGCCTGGACTGACGAAGACATCACGGGGTTGATCGGAGTATCATCGAGCATAGCCTGCTTGTCAACCCGAAGGCTAGGCCAGTACGCCAGGGGCTCCGTAAGCTATCTGCAGAGAGGGCAGACCTCGCCAAGATAGAAGTGGAAAAATTGTTAAGGGCTGGCATCATCAGGGAAATAGCCCACACGGAGTGGTTGGCTAACCCTGTTTTTGTCAGGAAAAAGGGCTCCAGCAAATGGCACATGTGCATCGATTTTACATCATTAAATAAAGCATGCCCGCGAGACCCTTACCCTATGCCCCGAATAGACCAGCTGGTGGATTCTACGGCTGGCTCCGAATTATTGAGTTTCCTTGATATTTACTCTGGTTATCATCAAGTCTGGCTAAAGCGCGAATATGAAGCCAAGACAAGTTTCATAATCCCATCCGGAGTATTTTGTCATGTAAGAATGCCTTTTGGCTTGCGGAATGCCAGAGCCACATTCTCACGTTTGATAGCTAAGGCTCTAGGTCACCAAATAGGCCGAAATGTCGAAGCCTATATGGATGACATTGTAATAAAGAGTGTTGTAAAGCACCAGCATAGTCTAGACTTAGCTGAAACATTTGAGAGCCTCCGAGCATGTGGAGTCCGCCTCAACCCAGAAAAATGTATATTCGGGGCGCGTGTAGGAAAATTGCTAGGGTACTTAGTTTCGAGTAGGGGAATCGAAGCTAGCCCAACGCAGATAAGTGCATTGCAAAGAATGGCTCCAACAGAAAATTTGAAGCAAGTCCATAAGCTAACAGGACGACTCGTAGCTCTCAGCAGATTCCTGGCCAGATCAGCAGAACGAAGCCTTCTAATTTTTAAAGCCCTAAAGGGGTCCAAAAGTTTCAACTAGACACCGGAGTGCCAGAAGAGCTTCGATGATATCAAATAATATCTCAGAAGCCTGTCGACACTTACTGTGCCCCTCCCGGAAGAAACTCCGAGCTCGAGAAATTTGCTTATGCTTTAGTAATGGCCTCGCGGAAGCTGAGGCATTACTTTCTAGCACATAACCTAATCGTTCCTACCTCGTATCCTCTTGGTGATATGCTTCGGAGCAAAGATTCTATGGGTAGGATCGGAAAATGGGCTGTCGAGCTAGCCCTATTTGGAATTTCCTTCACGGCGAGAATAGCTATCAAATCCCAAATCATAGCTGACTTCGTAGCAGAGTGGACTCCATCTGCAATTTGGGCTCCGGAAGAACCCTCCGAAGGTCTATGGACAATTTTTTCTGACGAAGCTTATCAGGCGTCTAGTGCCGGAGCTGGAGCCATAATAATATTGCCGTTAGGGAAAAAGGCCATGTATTCTGTGAGGCTCAACTTTAAGACCACCAATAATATTGCAGAGTACGAAGGAATCCTGTTAGGCCTCCGAAAGGCAAAGGCACTTGGAGCAGCAAGGAAAATAATTAAAACAGATTCCCAAGTCATCGCAGGGCATGTTAACAAAAGCTTTCAAGCAAGAAACCCACATCTGGCAAAGTATCTGGAAGATATCCGCAAGACAGAAGCAATATTCAAAGGATTTTCTATTCAAAGTATCCCTCGAGCAGATAATCAACTTGCAGACATTCTAGCGAAGGCTGCAGCCGGAGCATTGGACCTCCTGGAGGGTGCTTTCTATGAAGAACTAGTCAAGCCTATAGTAAATCAATTACCTTCCGCAGAAGTCCTTTGCATCCCAGCTATAGATTGGCGGGCTCCGATAATGGATGTCTTGCAAAATAGCGCAGATTTGTCAGAAGGTCTGGATTTCCGAAGGTTGCAAGCAAGGGCTCGAAACTATAAGCTTATCAATGGAGTGTTATACAAAGCCAGAGTTTGTTCTCCTCTACTCCGGTGCATCTCACAACCCGAAGGCCAAGATATACTTCAGGAAATTCATGAAGGTTTATGTGGAAGCCACCTAGCCCCCCGTGCTCTAGCAGGAAAGTCACTTCGACAGGGGCTCTACTGGCCGACAATTGTAAGAGATGCAGAGGAATTGGTTCGAACCTGTCAAGGATGCTAGTGGATGGGAAGACAGAGCCATCGTCCACTAGTACCACTTCAAGTTATTGCCCCGGTGTGGCCAATGGCATGATGGGGAATGGATCTCATCGGCCCTTTTCCAATGGCAAAAGGCAGTTTGAAGTTTGCAGTGGTAGCAATTGAATATTTTTCTAAGTGGGTCGAAGCAGAACCCCTAACTGCTATCACTTCAAGAAATGTGCAAAAAATTTTCTGGCAAAATATCATATGCAGGTTCAGAGTGCCAAGGGAGCTAACTGTGGATAATGGAACCTAGTTCGAAGCTGAAACATTTAAAGAATTTTGTGAAGAATTGGGCATCAAGTTATGCTTCGCAGCAGTTCACCACCTACAATCCAACGGAGCCGTCGAGCGAGCCAACGGGAATATTCTCTCTAGTCTGAATCGAAGGATTGTCGGGTTGGCCAAGGGGGCTGTGGACCAAAGAACTCCCTAAGATTTTATGGTCCATTCGGACCACTCAAGCCAGGTCCACAGGCTTCACCCCATTCAGGCTGCTATTCGGAGATGAGGCCATGACTCCTACGGAGCTCAAGGGTGGATCCCTTCGCGTAGTAGAACCTGGAGATGAAGACGAGAGAAACACTTCGCTGGACTTGTCAGAAGAAACAAGGCTTCGAGCTGTCGCCAATCTGATGAAGTACCAAGACCAAACAAAAACATGGTATGACCCGAAGATAAAGCTGAGCGAGCTTAAGCCAGGTCATTTAGTTTTGCGAAGTGTAATAGCCCCAGGGAAGCTAGGAAATAAATGGGAAGGACCATATATTATCCTACGCTCAGGGCGCCCTAGCTCATTTAAATTAGCTAATTTAGACGGGGAAGAGTTGAAGCATGCATGGCATGCGGAGCACCTTAAGCGTTATTACGCTTAGGGGCTCCTTGTAATAAATTGTAAAAGTTCCTTTCTAAATAAAAGTGGAGGTTGGAATCTTGTTTGCTCTTCGAATATCCCTTACTCCTAGTGGACGCATCAGGAGAACGGGGATGCTTGCGGAGTCAAGCATCTTTCTAAGAACCCGGACAACGGCCTTGGAACCATTGGTTCAAGGACTCCTTTGCTAGCTGAGGAGGAAGTTTGACTACTTTTTTCCCTTTCTTGATGGGTCTCTTGACGGCTTTCTTCGAGGGCTCGATGACGACTTTTCTTTTTCGGGGGGCTGCTCTGGCTGGGTTGAAGTCTGGCAGAGGAGGAGGCACCATTCTGAGGGCCCCCCACACTCTATTGGAGCATTCCCAGCTTCCCACTAGCTCTATTCTTTTTTGCCTTTCAGCCACCGTAGGGGCTCCGAGCACCCGTTCGGTGGCTCTCGTTATCTGCTTCAGAGCTAATGCCAGTGGAGCCACTGATAAAAGGTAGCATATTATAAGTATGTTATTTTTCTTCTAACATATTATTGCAGGAAAATCGAAGGCTTACCTAGACTTCGAAGCTGACCCTCCGAAGCGTGTTGGAACGCTATCGGCCAGTCAGCTCCAAGAGATGGAATTCAGAGCGCGATAAACTCTTCGGCCAGGTCCCGCATGCTCATGCGACTCGCTATTGAAGTTAGTAACCCTAGCCGCATTGAGAGCAGGCTCGGGTTCGGGGTGACTTCTGCCTCTTTCCGAAACCAGATTTCTTGAAGAGGTCCTGCAAAGGGGGAATCTTCTCCGACCTCGGCATAGAACTACCGGAAGATCTAGTTGGTGTACCATCAGTCGTTAATGGCCTTCACTAGAAAGTGCTGAGCGTGCTCCCTCCGTAGCTGGAAGTTAACACTTCTGAACGCTGTTATCACCTTGGTGTCTCTGGGGCCATCTTGTAGTTTTGGCTGGCAGATAGCCTCGTGGGTGGCGGCGAAGACCTCCGATCGTCCTTCGCATCCTTCAGCTCGAAGCGCCCATTCGAAGATGTCCAGCCGTGCGATGGCATTGGGAGACAGTTGAGGCAAGGTAATATGAAACATTTCTAGTATCTCTGATAAAAAGTTGATGGCAGGAAGCCCCAAACCCGCTTCGAACAATGCTTCGAAGACTACAACCTCTCCGCTTCATGGCCTTGGGGTCGATTCTGTGTCGGGGACCTGAGTCCTCATTCCGAGCCCTAGCTTCTCGTCCACTACCTCTTCGATGGACTCCGCGGTGCTTGTAAATTGGCCGATGAGGAAGCTTTGGGGGATCTTCTTCTTGGATGGAGGGCGGAGCTCTCGAGGATTCTTGGGCTAAACATCTCCCGGAGCCCCCGCCATTGCCGCTACCGCTGAAGCCGCCCAAGCTTGCCTCTGCGCCAAAGTTCTTGCTGCTGCCGGCACGGTGTGGCTGGTCCTCGCCATGGCTCGATCGCTCGGGGAATTGGGAGATCTGAAGGTTGAAGAGAGTAAGTTTTGGATATCAAGCACGGTAAAAGTTTTTGGTGGATTCCGATTCCCCTTTATAGCCTCCCGTTAGTTGTTGCGCTTCGATTGCATTCACATTGCAGTTTCAACTTCCATCGCTGGAGAGTGGGCCCAGGAAGCGAAACGGTGTGAGTCCACGGTAAATTTCGACCGTTACCTTTTCAAGAGCATAACGTCTACTTGAAGAGTAACGGCTCCCAATTAACGACTCTTCACGACGTTTAAACTCCTTAACGGTTCTCTTGCTCGCGAAGTGTTCACACAACAGTCCTGGTTCGAAGCTATCATTGGGATACTTCGGGGTCAAATACCCTTCGAATAGCTGTAACACCTTCAAATTTTTCTAAGTCTCTGAATATGAAAATATTCCTTGCGTATACTGCTTCCGTACTATGTAGGTTAGAATTGGAGAAGCGTATTCGAGGGGCTACTGTTGGGGGAAAATACTTCACCCTCAGGACTTTAGAGATTGACTGTCAAAGATAACTTATCAGCATCGAAGCCCGCGCTTATGCCCGAAGGTGGTGAAGTTATTAAGCCGAAGGGTGCTTCGACTTACAATTCGAAGGTACCCTCCGCAGGTTATGAAGCTTCGGTGGAAACTAGCAAGTCTGATAAGATGTTTGCCTTATCTACCTATTTCGGGTAGATTTTACCATTTTAACCCTGTTCGGGGTACCGAATAGTTTCCGCAATGTCGGTTGTAATTGAGGGGTAAATAGGTCTTTTCCTTAGACTTTTTTCCTATAAATACCCTCCTTCTTACCCTGTAATAGGCATCGAATACTCAGCTATTCAATACACAATTTCGGACTACTTGAGCTATTATCCAATTCAGAGGCTTGAGATAGTTCTCAACCGTTGGACCAAAAACGGTGACCAGAGGGGGGGTGAATGGGAGCTTTTAAAATTTCAGACTAAAAATAACCTTCTGTTTTAGTTCTGTCTTCTGTGGAACAGGCTTCGAACACACCCTTCCAAGTTCTGGTTCAGAGGTATTTTATAGCTCCGAAATCAGGCTTCGCCAAGAGCAAAAGTTCGAAGCCAAGAAGACTTCGCTCCACCCACAGCCCCAAAGATTCAGCTCTGCTAAGTCAGTGCAGGCTCCGCACACGGGGTGCCTTTGGGCAGGATTTGCACTTCACCCTTCGCAAGAGTAGACTTCCCTCTAAGGACATCGACCAAATACTCAGCGATAGCAACTGGTGCTAGGCTTCGTACTTTGAAGGTATAAACGCAGACTGAACACACTTCGCCGAGGACTTCGACAAGGGAAGAAAACGGGCTTCGAACAGTGCTTCGCTAGTAATCAGAGAGGTCCAGCCTCTAGTTTACACAGAGTGAACAGACACTGAAAAACACACTTCACATACACAGACCTCTCACACACTTCTCCAAAACACACTCTAGTGCAATAAACTCAACACAGGAAGAAGTAAGACACAGAGAGATCAAAGCATGCAGTGTAAAGTAAGCATACAAGTTCAAGCAGTAAATGAAAATAGATTCAAGGCTTCATTCCTTTTACAGGGAACACAAAATGAACTCATAGACTGAATACGGAGAGTGTGGCGTCTAGCACAGGAGTTCTACAATGGCTGCTCAAAAAAATGTTAATGTGACCTAGCTAGCTTCCACTATTTATAGGCACTATTCAGCCCTGTGAATAGACTACTTTACCCCTAGGGTTTACAATGTTTTTGTCTCATCAGAACAGGGGGGTACAGCTGGTAGTCTACTTTATTTGGAGGCTTCTTTTGTCAGCTTCGCAGAGGAGACAACACCAGCTTTTGTAGAGCATACACAGTCAGCCTTTGCAGTTTTGGAGCCTTCTGAAGCCCCTCTTCGCATGCGAGGGGTGCAGTAGCTTCGGTGAGAAGCCTTGAGCCTGATGGCCTTCGCTTCCCCGAAGTCAGCCTTCGATACAGTGACGGTTTTTAGCCGAAGCCATCAAAGCCCTTGGGCCTTCGCACCAACACCTCCGGAGTGGACCACCACGGCTTCGCAGCTTCTCCCAGCTCGAACTCTGTCGGCCCATGTACCGAAGCCATGCCTGGCCGAAGTACCTCAAGTCAGCCTCATTCCGAAGCCCCACCTTCGGAGTACCACCCTTCGAAGTCCCTCCTTCGTCCAAGGCCTCCGCATGAAGAATTCCATGAGCACTTCATCGCAGTTTCTCTCCCCGAGCACACTCCTCGACGAACCTCACCCAGACCATGCCTTCGATGCACCTCGACTTCTGAGACCTTCGTCGGGTATACCTTCGAGTGTCTCCCTCCGGAGCATACTTCGAACACCTTGCCTCATTGCTGAGGACTTTGTCCACCATACTTCAAAGTCACTCCATTCCGAGTACCCTTCGAAGTGCCTCGCCTCCGAGGACTTCATCTCGGGGTACCTTCACCCGGAGCCACACTTCGCACTTACTGCCTTCTCCCAGCGCACCTCGACCCGAGGTCCGACCTTAACCCCTTCGCAGCCTTCGTAACCGAGCTCCCCGCTCACCTGGCATCAAGCCTCCCGCTTGACCCAGGTTCACCTTCCACGAACTGTACGTCGCCTCTGAAGTCACCTGCGCACCATAGACAGACAGACAAGTGTATCCAGTACCCCGGAGACCTCTCCGGGTAAACAACCTCCGATACACACTCCGGTGTACCGCCCAAAGTACTGAGACCTTCGGTACGACCCAGTCATCGTGTACTATCGGATCCCTCCGACAAGCACAGTCCGCTGCAACAGCTGCAGCAAACAGAATCCACCGAACCCTTTAGTGAAACAACCTCCGAACCCCTTCGGAGGGACCCCTTCGAATAAGAGGATAAAATCTGTCAATCACTCATCACAGACTTTGAAACCAATCCTTGGCTTCTCAATCTCCCCCTTGATGAGTGCATTGACAACCAAATTCATGTTCAAGAAAATTTGAAAAATGTCAGCACACAAGTGACCATAAAAACTCAAAATCGAGCCAAAAACATGTCACTTGACAAAAGAATTTTCCTGTCCCTTTTTCAAAAGAGTAAAAGCCCCTTCGGCAAATCTTTCCCTTTGCTAGATAAAAACTCCCCCTGAGTTATTTTCCCCCTTGCTGCAGAGAACTCAAAAATTTCTCCCCCTTTGGCAATGCAAGCATCAAGGAGCATTTAAAAGATGCAAAGCTTTGAAATGGACAGAATTGCAAAGACATATAAAGCAAGAATATGCCAACTTTAATACCAATTATGATGTGCTCAGCTCATTAACATTCTAAAAAACATGATCACAGCATGTGATTTTATCATTTTGAAATAAAAGCATCACCACTCAATCAAGGTAACTAGACAAGTAAAAGCAGGGACTGCGCAAAGCTAGTCAATTTCTACTCTAGACAAACAAGTCCAGTTCAAGTGGAGCATTAAAAGAAAGCTTGATGATCAATGAATTTACTGTTCTTTACATAATGCCAGGGGTTATTTGTTTGTTTACCTTATAATTTCCAATCAAGCCAAGCCTAGGCATGAAAGCCATCAGAAGCTTAAGGCGGTGATTTTGGCATACACTACACTATCCTAGTTCAAACCAATGTGCAACGGTAAGCAGTCTAAAATAGAGTAGTGCGACAAACAAACCCACCTGGATCTTTTTCGCTTGTATCATGCAAATCATGGATTTTTGAATTTTTAATTAAGTGAACAAATTTTTAGCACTTTGATGAATATCCATGAATACAATTTTTCAAGTTGCAATGGTTAGCATCCAGGGAAAAGGAGTCTTGCTATCAAGCAGATAAAAGATAGCTAAAGCAGTCCTACCTAAACATGCTAGATTCAAGACTAAGCAGGGAGCAGATTTGATTTTGGAAAAAAATCATGCACAAAATGTTTCAGACATATTAAATAGAGCTGAGTTGACATGATTACATGAATTATAATCAAGCATATAAGTGCAAAAGATGTAAATGCAATTTCACACATGATGAGCATATGCAAGACAATCAAAATCTGCTCCCCCTCACAAAATGTCGTAAGGGTGACAAACACCAAGTTCCCCACGCAAGTAGGTAAAACGAGAAGCATCAAGGGGTTTTGTGAAAATATCGGTTAGCTGGTGTTGGGTATCAACATATTGAAGCTCAATATCACCCTTCTCATTATGATCTCTGAGAAAATGATATCGCACATCAATGTGTTTGGTTCTGGAATGCTGAACCGGGTTGTTTGCAATACAAATAGCACTAGTGTTATCACAGAAAAGTGGAACACTCTTATAATCTAACCCAAAATCCCGCAAAGTGGAAACCATCCACAAAATCTGAGAGCAACAGTTAGCTGTAGCAACATATTCGACCTCAGCCGTCGATTGTGCAACACTAGACTGTTTGCGGGAAGACCAGCAAACCAGCGAAATACCCAGAAAATGATAAGTACCGGAGGTACTTTTCCTATCAATCCTACACCCAGCAAAGTCCGCATCGGAATAACCTCAAAGACACAAAGAGGAAGATGCCGAATACCAAATGCCAAATTCGAGGGTATGTTTGAGATACCTGAGAATGCGCTTTACCGCTTGGCGGTGCGAAGCTCGTGGTGAAGCTTGAAAACGAGCGCACAGACACACTGCGAAGTGTATGTCCGGCCTCATAGCAGTCAAGTAGAGGAGGGAGCCAATCATGCTTCAGAACTCCTTCTGATCTACGGCTTCTCCATCTTCGTCGGGATCCAATGCTACAAATGTAGCCATTGTAGTGGCGAGTGGCTTCGCATCATCCATGTCGAATTTCTTGAGCAGGTCCTTGGTGTACTTCGTCTGGTGGACGAAAGTACCTTGTTTGCTTTGCTTGATTTGCAAACCAAGGAAAAAAGTGAGTTCGCCCATCATGGACATCTCGAACTCCCTGCTCATGGCATCTGCCAACTCGGCAACCAAAGCATAAGAAGAGCCACCAAAGATGATATCATCCACATAAATCTGGACTAGGAGGAAATCTTTGCCATGCTTGAGAGTGAACAGGGTTTTATCAACAGATCCCATCAAATATCCTCGCTCAAGCAGAAAAGACTTAAGTCTATCATACCATGCCTGAGGGGCCTGCTTGATCCCATAAAGAGCCTTATGAAGTTGAAGGACTTTATGTGGGTATTTGGGGTTTTCAAAGCCAGGGGGTTGTTTTACGTAAACATCTTCACCTATGAAGCCATTAAGAAAAGCACTCTTGACATCAATTTGATAGAGTTTGAATCCCCGGGATGTCGCAAAGGCAAGCAAAATCCTAATGGCCTCTAGACGCGCAACAGGTGCAAAAGTTTCAGTAAAACCAATCCCTTCTAATTGAGAATAACCTCGAGCTACAAGTCTAGCCTTGTTTCTAACTACAGTCCCATTCTCCCCTTGTTTGTTTTTGAAAATCCATTTTGTTCCAATGAAATGAACATTTGGTGGAGGATCAACTAAAGTCCAGACTTGGTTTCTCTCAAAATTTTCAAGTTCTTCATGCATGGCATTGATCCAACTAGAATCAGAAAGTGCATGACTAACATCTAAGGGCTCGAAAGAAGCAACAAAAGCAGAATCAATGAAATGAGCATGAGAACGTGTTACCCTTTGATCAAGCTCACCAATGATCTACTCGGGAGGATGCATCCTTTGAACATGGTGTGGAGCCTCGTGGTGAGATGCAGTCTCCCCCTCAACTTGTGCGTTGGAGTGGTCCAAGATGACCGATGTCGAGGCACTTGCTTCGGGACCTTGTGCCGAAGTAGTCGAAGTGGGGTCGGCTTCGAGGGTCGATGTCGACGGTAGTAGGGGTTCATTCTCTAAATCTCTGGGATCTTCTTCTTCGAAGATGGTCTGCTCCATGTCGTGTTCATTTGTCTATTCAAGAGTGGAACTAATAGAGGGGGTTGATTCATCAAAAGTCACATCATATGACTCGATGACAGTGTTAGTCTCCAAATTGTAAACACAATAAGAATGACCATGAGTAGTGTAACCCAAAAAGATCCCATCAGAAGAACGCGACTCAAATTTGTCAAAATTTCCACGTTTTAGGATAAAGCAACGACAGCCAAAAACTCGAAGATGAGTAACTTTGGGCTGTCTCCCAAAACGTAGCTCATAAGATGTCAAGTTCAAAATTGAGCACAAGAAGATTCGGTTTGAGATGTAACAAGCAGTGTTCATGGCCTCATCCCAGAATTTTCTAGGAGTCCTGTGCTCATCGAGCATCGTCCTAGCCATCTCAATCAAAGTGTGGTTCTTTCTCTCAACAACACCGTTCGGTTGAGGAACCCGCGGAGCAGAGAATTGATGTTCTATGCCATGCTCCATGCAAAAGTCAACAAAGAGACTGTTCTTGAACTCAGTGCCATTATCACTTCGAATGAATTTCAATGCACTAGGGAGTTCAATGAAAAGTCTCAAAGCCAAGCTTCGAAAGTGTGAAAACACTTCATCCTTGCTGGCAAGAAAGAAGACCCAAGAGTAGCGAGAGAAATCGTCAACAATGACTAACACATACCACTTGCCGCCTAAAGAACTAACCCGAGAAGGACCTACAGTGTCCATGTGGAGAACTTCTCCGGGTTGTTCATTCATCACTGTGGTGACTGGCGAATGCGAAGCGGCAATCATTTTCCCATGTCGACAAGGAGTGCAAACTAAATTCTTCTCAAAGTTGAGCTTGGGCAATCCTCGGATCAGACCTAGGGCACTCAGACGAGCGAGCAACTCAAAGCTCATATGCCCTAGTCTCCTATGCCACTTCCAAAGCTCAGAAGTAGAATGTGCAACAAGACTATGAGAAGAACCAGATGACTCAGAAAAATCAGCTCCAAAAACTCTCCCAACTCTAAAGATCTTACAAACCACAACGCCATCAAAATTGAGTACTTGCGAATTATTGCGATGGAATCGCACTTCGAAGCCCTCATCAAGCAATTGAGATACAGAAAGCAAATTGTATCCCAAGTTTTCAACCAAAGCAACAACTTTGAGAGTGAAATTCGAGTTGATTCTTACCACACCTTTACCTTTCACTCTACTCCTTCGATTGTTGCCGAAGGTGATATGTTCCTTTTGCTTGGTTGTGGTGAGGCTGGAGAACCATGATGCATCCCCGGTCATGTGGCGCGAACAACCATGATGCATAGTAAAATTAGACTGTCTACACACAGGATAATCAGAATGATGCAAAGTGCGAGGTCTGCCTACATGCTATGATCCAAAAGCATAACGAGGTCTCCTACTCTGACGAGGTACAAAGCTACTCGCCCGAGGTCTACAACCATATGGAACATGGTGAACACCACGAGGAGCAAAACCTCTCCAAGAAGTACGAGGAGCCTCGAAAACAGGACGTGAGTAAAACTCAGACTCATGCATACCTCGAGATGGGTAATGCATGTCCTGGAAACTCACAGCCTGAGAGCATCGCTCATCCTTGATGCGTCGAAAACAGAACCCAACCAAATGACCCGCCCGCTGACAATAGGAATAATGAAACACTCTCCTAGGGGCACTCACATGGGTCATAGGAGCAATCCTCACAGGCTCCTTGGGCTTCTGTTGAGTGGTTTTCTTGGGAGGAATTTTCTTTGCGAGAGGAGTGTTTTTCTTTAGAGTTCGGGTAGGCTTCTTGGTTGATGGAGTGTCTAACAGTGCTCTCTCTTTCTCTAAGGTAGTGGGTGAGGTAAAAACAATTTTGTTCTCACTATCTGAGGGAATCCTCTCAAAACCCAATCCTAGAGCTAACCCTACCCTGTCAGCACACATCTTGGTTTTGGCCAAGAGCAAGTCCATCCTACCCTTTCCCTTGGTGCATTTGTTAACCACAGTAAGAAGGTATTCATTTTCAGTCATGAGGTTTTAGCTCGCTCTCTAACAGTTCCTAGCTGGCCCTTAAGGGTTATGCAAGTGTCACATACAGGTTGCACATCCTTAGAACTATCGGCCCTCTCCAATGTAGCCTCTATGTCCTGAACATGCTTATCACGTAAATTAATGCTCTCACGTAATAAGGGGCAGTTCATGCATTCATTTATATCATTAGGACTAGAATCAACCATCAAAAGCTGCTTTTGTGCAGTCTCAAGCTCGGAAAGAGTTTGAGCATGCATAGAACGCAACTGAGCAAGCTCACCCATGTCAACAGTGCAAGATTCACATTCAGCATCATTAACCCTAGACTTAAGCATGGCATAATCAGTAGAAATAGATTCTAGCGGCTTGCACAAGTAATATATTCTGACCAAGAACCACTTCATTTTGTTCATCTAATTTAATTGAAAGCTGGTCATAGGATAGAGGTACCTCAGATGAGTCAAGCTCATCACCGCTGTGATTTCTGTCGGCCATGAAGCAAAGGCCAGTGAAGTCTCGTCCCTTCTTGTCCTTCTTCTCCTCCTTCCTTGGGGACTCCTCCTGCTCATCAGATCTCAACTCCTCAGTTGAGGAAATGTTGATGTCGCTGAGAGCAGCAACAAATTCTCTGGAAGCAGCTTTGACTACCCTCTTAGCCACCTTGCCGCGCTTGCCCTTCACAAAGGGTTTCCTATCCTTTTTATGGTATTTGGGGTGCTCACTCTCATCCCTCTTCTTGAGTTTAGGACAGTTGGCTTTGATGTGAGAAGTGTCGCCACACTCAAAATAACCACTAAAACCACTTCTCCTCTGATCCTGTCTCTCATGATGAAAACGGGTGAACCTTCTGGCAATGAGAGCAAGCTCATCATTATCTAGAGTATCCACCTGCTCCTTAGTGACGGAGACCAGGGAGGATAAGGAAAAACCATATGCAAGAACACAAGTGCCTGATGTGCTTGGTTCTGTAGTGGTGCCACGGCTAGTGCTAGAAACTAGTGCCAATGGTTGTGACAAAGAGTTCCTATGCACTGCAAGAGATGCCTTGACAATCTCTATGGACTTCAACTTGCTGAAGAGCTCATCATAGGTCAATGTGTCATAACCTGAGGACTCCTCAATGCTGGATATCTTCACTTCCCATATGCTACGATCAAGAGCATAGAGAAGCTTGATAGCCCTATCATGATCATTGTAAGCAAGCGTCCCGTTGGACCTCAAGTTACTTACTATTGCATCAAAGTGAGAAAACGTGGCATCTATAGATTCACCAGGTGCCTGCACAAACAGCTGATACTGTTGATTGTATGAGCTTTGGCGCCTAGCCTTAATTTGTGTAGAGCCCTCATGAAAAATAGTGAGTGGAGTCCAAAACTCCCTAGTGTCCTAAGGTGCTGCACCCTATCAAACTCACTTCGACTCAAACCAATGAACAATATATTTCTAGCCTTGGAGTTGGCATTATAATGATCCTTCTCTGTTTGAGAGGTGCGAGTTTCTGGGATGGAGTATTGTGAGTCCACAATCTCCCAAATTGCATTTCCTTGGCTTAGCAAGTAAGCCTCCATGCGCACCTTCCAGTATGCAAAGTTCATCCCATCAAACAGAGGTATTTTACTAACTCTGTCCATGTCACCAATAGATCACAAAACTGGTTAAGGTCAACTGGTGATCTTAACCCACTCTGATACCAATTGTTGGACCAGAAACGGCGACCAGAGGGGGGTGAATGGGAGCTTTTAAAATTTCAGACTAAAAATAGCCTTCTGTTTTAGTTCTGTCTTCTACGGAACAGGCTTCGAACACACACTTCGAAGTTCTGGTTCGGAGGTATTTTACAGCTCCGAAATTAGGCTTCGCCAGGAGCAAAAGTTCGAAGCCAAGAAGACTTCGCTCCACCTACAGCCCCGAAGATTTAGCTCTGCTAAGTCAGTGCAGGCTCCGCACACGGGGTGCCTTCGGGTAGGCTTTGCACTTCACCCTTCGCAAGAGCAGACTTCCCTCTAAGGACTTCGACCAAATACTCAGCGATAGCAACTGGTGCTAGGCTTCGTACTTTGAAGGTCTAAACGCACACTGAACACACTTCGCCGAGGACTTCGACAAGGGAAGAAAATGGGCTTCGAACAGTGCTTCGCTAGTAATCAGAGAGGTCTAGCCTCTAGTTTACACAGAGCGAACAGACACTGAAAAATACACTTCACACACACATACCTCTCACACATTTCTCCAAAAACACTCTAGTGCAATAAACTCAACACAGGAAGAAGTAAGACACAGACAGATCAAAGCATGCAGTGTAAACTAAGCATACAAGTTCAAGCAGTAAATGAAAATAGAATCAAGGCTTCACTGCTTGAACAGGGAACACAAAATGAACTCATAGACTGAATACAGAGAGTGTGGCGGCTAGCACAGGAGTTCTACAATGGCTGCTCAAAAAATGTTGATGTGACCTAGCTAGCTTCCACTATTTATAGGCACTATTTAGCCCTATGAATAGACTACAGTACCCCTAGGGTTTACACTGTTTTTGTCTCATCAGAATAGGGGGTACAGCTGGTAGTCTACTTTATTTGGAGGCTTCTTTTGTCAGCTTCGCAGAGGAGACAACACCAGCTTTTGCAGAGCAGACATGGTCAGCCTTTACAGTTTTGGAGCATTCTGAAGCTCCCCTTCGCACACGAGGGGTGCAGTAGCTTCAGTGAGAAGCCTTGAGCCTGACGGCCTTTGCTTCCCCGAAGTCAGCCCTCGATATAGTGATGGTTTTGAGCCGAAGCCGTCAAAGCCCTTGGGCCTTCGCACCAACACCTCCGGAGTGGACGACCATGGCTTCACAGCTTCTCCCAGCTCGAACTCCATTAGCCCGTGTACCGAAGCCATTCCTGGCCGAAGTACCTCAAGTCAGCCTCACCCCGAAGCCCCACCTTCAGAGTACCACCCTTCAAAGTCCCTCCTTCGTCCAAGGCCTCCGCATGAAGCATTCCATGAGCACTTTGTCGCAGTGTCTCTCCCCGAGCACACTCCTCGACGAACCTCATCCGGACCATGCCTTCGATGCACCTCGACTTCTGAGACCTTCGTCGGGTATACCTTCGAGTGTCTCCCTCCGGAGCACACTTCGAACACCTTGCGTCATTGCTGAGGACTTTGTCCACCATACGTCGAAGTCTCTCCATTCGGAGTACCCTTCGAAGTGCCTCGCGTCCGAGGACTTCGTCTCGGGGTACCTTCACCCGGAGCCACACTTCGCACTTACTGCCTTCTCCTGGCGCACCTTGACCCAAGGTCCGACCTCGACCCCTTCATAGCCTTCGTGACCGAGCTCCCCGCTCGCCTGGCATCAAGCCTCCCGCTTGACCCAGATTAACCTGCTGCGAACCATCCGTCGCCTCCGAAGTCACCTGCACACCATAGACAGACATACAAGTGTATCCAGTACCCCGGAGACCTCTCCGGGTAAACAACCTCTGATACACACTCCGGTATACCACCCAAAGTACCGAGACCTTCGGTATGACCCAGTCATCATGTACTGTCGGACCCCTCCGACAGGCACACTTCGCTGCAACAGTTGCAGCAAACAGAACCCACCGAACCCTTCGGTGAAACAACATCCGAACCCCTTTGCAGGGACCCCTTCGAATCAGAGGATAAAATATGTCAATCACTCATCACATACTTCGAAACCAATCCTTGGTTTCTCATCAACACAATTTCACTGTTTGTTAGTTCTTAATCTTAGAGAACCTGTTAGCGTAATCTTTTACGCCAACAGTAAGCATCAATGCACACCTTCCAATAAGCAAAATCATGACCATCAAAAATCGGAATCTTAGAGTTTCTCTCCATGTCTCCAAAATAAGGATCACAAACCGGTTAAGGTCAACTGGTGACCTAACCAACTCTAATACCAATTGTGGGATCAGAATGGCAACTAGAGGAGGGGGTGAATAGGCGCCTCGACTAATTTTTACAATAATAATATGGCCTATCCCAACACACCCAATGATCCTCTAAAGTTTGAGAATTCAAATTGATGGT
This sequence comes from Zizania palustris, assembly GCA_019279435.1. Lineage (NCBI taxonomy): Eukaryota > Viridiplantae > Streptophyta > Magnoliopsida > Poales > Poaceae > Zizania > Zizania palustris. The sequence continues at coordinate 96,408,224 of JAAALK010000287.1, read as the reverse complement.
TAATAAAAGATTTCACATGAATTTGAAAAATCAGGTTTGATTTTTAAAAGAACTCAAACTTCAGTTATAAGTGACAATTTACTGTAGCAAATATGAAAATAGAACAAATAAGTCAATTCGGCATTGAAGCAACATTTAGATGAAACCTTGTGAAAATTTCTCAATTTAGAGACCAATACAAACCAATTAAAATATTAATTCAGTTCAACCATTCTTGTAAGATCAAATAGAAAATGTAAGAATTAGAATGGCAACAACTAGATGGTGAACAGTACTGCAATGAGACTACCTTTTGAATTTTACCCAACAGAATATTCAGATGAGTTTCAGCAACACTTGACTTCATTTCTGGATTTTCAGATGAATCATGCCACAAACTAGATAACCAGTGTAAAAATTGATCTGAACTTTAGCAGGAGTAAATGTAATAAGTTTCTAAACTACAAAGCTTGTTTAATTTGACAGACTTGCAAGGAACAACAGCTAGAGAGTGGTTGGCAGACAAAAGTTTTTCTCTAAATAGACTAAAGTACTATGAGTTCACTCTTTGGTCTGCTAAAGACACAAAGCATATCAGCAGCAATATCAGAGACAAAATAGGAGACAAGTTCTGAACATAAACTACCTCAAGAATTTCAACTCTTTGTTCAGCTGAACTGACAGAAAAACACAGATATGACTTCAGCTATTATCAGAAAATGCAGTCCAGAACAGAATTGCAAAATACAGAAGATTTGTTCAAGACAGATTCTGAAATTGTATTAAGATCATGAATATGAAAGGTTCAAACTGACATTTTGCACAAATTCAGAACACACACTTCTATTAGCAATATTCAACTAAAAACAGAAAACTGAACTGAAACAGTGTTTTCTGATATAACTTTGTACTGAAATTCAGTCTAATACATTCAGAAACTCATGCTTGACTGACAATGATCAAGGGAAGAAAAGTACATGAGAAATCAAAATACCTCAAAATCTATTTAACTGAACTTAGACACTTTCACCAGAATTCAGTGAAACATGAATCTGAACACTATTCAGAAAACAAAGCAGTTAATGAAAACAGACCAAATTACTCAAAAAGATCCTTGATACAGATTCATGTAACTATTTCAGGTGATAGACAAAATTGCATCAAGGCAAGTCACTGATAAGTATCCAAAATTCAGAGCATTTAGTACACTTAGTTCAACTTAATCAAATAGATTCAATTCAAATGGCATATAAAATTGTATCAAAACAAGACTCTGTCCTTATCCTGATTAGCACAACAAAAACTACCTAATCAGGTGTATATCCAAACTGATCATTCAATAAGAACACAAATCACAACTATGGTCCATTACTCAGAACACATCCAAAGTGACACAAATGGATACTAGCAATTTTCAGCAGTAAGGAACAAAACTATTTGTATTCTGAATTCATTTGAAAACAAACAGCACCAGATCACTAGATTATGCAGTAGACCTGCTCTACACTTTACTGATGCACATGCCATTCAGGGAGAAAATTTAGATGTAGAACATCTGTGTTACAGCAAGACACATATCAAAATCATATCCAAAAGTGAGAGTTTCATGCTAAACCAAGGAGGATAAAAACTTGCAGTACAACAGAGAAGATTGGAGATAAACAAGAACTCAGGAACTAGAGAAATCAGCACACTAAACTTGAAGTCAATGCACATGTGCCACTTGCCGGAGCCCTTTTTCTGGACGAAGACAGGGTTAGCCAACCATTCCATGTGGGCCACCTCCCTATTGATTCTAGCTCTTAACAACTTTTCCACCTCTACTTTAGCGAGGTCTAATCTCTCAGTTGACATCTTGCGGAGCCCCTAGCAAACAGGTCGAATCTTAGGGTTAACGAGCAAGCTATGCTCGATAATGCTCCGTTCAACTCCAGGGATATCTTCGTCTGACCAGGAGAAGACATCTAGATTTTCTCGAACCACTTCTTCTAGCGAAGTGGCGATCTCTGAAGGCAACCCCTTGGCAAACTGAATAGGGTATTCCCTGCCTTCTTTGATAATGATCCTCGTGACTACATCACCTTCTAGGCTTGGCTTGAGGGAAGGGTTCTTCGGAGGGTCCAGGGACTCCAAATCCTCCTCCAAGTCCTCTTGCACACTGTTTGCCTACCAAGGATCGAGATGTGGGCCATGGCCATACTCTACTCTCTAGGCTACAACTTGATCTTTGAGGATCGTTAGGACTCCTCCTTGCGTGGGCATTTTGAGGCACAAATAATTGTGGTGCGCCATGGCTTCGAATTGATTCAGCATCCCTCTTCTGAAGATTGCGTTTTAGGCGTACAAAGCGTCAACAACGTCAAAGATGACTTCTTCGACTCTGGCCTGGGGCCCCTCGCCAAAAGCAACTTCGAGGCCTATTTGGCCGAGGGCATCAAGAGTAGGGCCTGCGAAGCCTTGGAATGGGCGAGCTGTTGGAAGTAGATGCCTTCGGGGAATGCACATTTGATCGAAGGCTTGGACGAAGAGTATGTCAGCGGAGCTTCCACCATCGACCAGCACCCTTCGAACTTCTACCCCTGCCACGTCAGCTGAAATGACGAGGAGGTCAGCATGGTGGAACTTCACCCTTGCAGCATCATTGGAAGAGAATGATATGGGCACATGGGACCACTCGGGCATTTCTACAGCCGAGTTTGAATTCCCTATATGTCCAACTTCACGAACGTAATCCCTCCATTAATGCTTTGACATATTGCCGAGGGTCCCCCTGCGGAGATGGGTAGGACCACTCGCTTGCCACGATCTTGAAGGTCTTCTTACTTTGGTGGCGGCATAATGTTGGCCACCAGAGGTTTCATAGGGGCTTCGAAGTTGCCTGCACGTCCGATAGCTTGCACGGGCTAAGGATGTGCTGCTGGAGGAGCTCGGTCTGTAGTGCTTCAACCCGAGTTTCTCCCAAGATACTCGGTCCAGAGAGTTAGTATGGACTTGCAATCCTTGGTGGCATGGCTTCTGTTTTTGCCATGCACACAACAAAAGAAAGTCTGGCTTTGGCCAGCTGACTTCCTTGGTTGCCTCGAGCCACTAGCTTTATTGCCCTGAGCCTGTTGATAGTTCGAAGGCATCTTTAGAGTGGAGGGGGCAATATTCAATACTTCGGAGTGAGGGTTCTTCCTTCCTCTTCTCTAATCATGAGAATGATTATCGAAAGGGGGCCCGTGGAGGACTCGGAGCCCTTGGCTCCATCTTGACTTCTTGGGGGAGGGTTGGTATGGATGAATCGGTCCTCCAAAGACACCCTTCTTCTGATTTGGGATACTGCTCGAAGTATGCCATCAACTATGCCACTAAAGACACCGGCTTCCGGTGAAGATTGTTGAGGAGACTGGGATTCATTACACCTTCACGCGCCGCATCCACAACGGATGACGTGGATAGCCCCTTGATCTGGGACTTGGTGTGGGCGAAACGCGTGAAGTATTCCCAAAGAGTTTCTCCCGCCTGCTGTTTCACCTAAAAAAGGCTTCCAGTAGACATCGGGGTTACGAAGGTCCCTTGGAAGTTACTCATGAATTTCTTCTTTAACTGCTCCCATGACTTAATTCATCCTGGCTTTAGAGACTAGAACCAACGAAGGGCTATGCCTTCTAACGCAAGGGGGAAAAACTTTGCCATCGTATTTCGAACCCCTCCGCTAGCTTCTATTGCAAGAGCGTAAGAGCGAGAGAATTCCTCGGGGTCAGCCCCTCCAGAGTATTTGTGCAGCTTCGAGAGTGCAAGTCCGAATGCAATGGAGATTCATCGTCGAAGGAGGCATTCTCAGTGCTCACTCGGACTTGGGGATCTTCTGTATAGTAATCAGGGTCATCGTCTTGATGCCTCTTCGAAGCGGCAGGGTTGGCCTGAGGACGAAGCCTGTCCACAGCATCCTGCTTCCATCTTTCCACCTCCGCCTAAAGTCGGGCCATCTGAGAGGCCACGTCTTTGGGGAGGTTCTCACTTCCTCTGGAGGGGTCCTCTGGGTCTCAAGAACTGACATAGTCAGTTCAACGCACGGATGGAGCTGTCCGAGGGGCTTTGGTTGCTCAGGGCTTATTGACTACTTCAAGAGTTTGGGGGACATCTGAAGGTCCTGCTCCAGAGGTCCGAGAGGACCATCGGAGGGGGCCGGTGGCCATACTCTTCTTGGGAGGAATGACTTATGAAGCTAAGCAGGGTACGGAGACTGAGGGCTTCAAACGGTGGTGGAAGGCGAGAAAGGCCTTCGAACTGTACTTGAAGCCCCTTCCAAAGGGTGCACTGAATACTAGGACTCTGAAGCTCCCTCCGCAAACGTACTTCAAAATACATGCAGTGGCAGAGAACTAGGTTTTAGTACTAAGCTCCCCACGGACGGCGCCAACTATTGGCACAACGAATTACGCTAACAAGTTTTATGAGACCAAGAACTAACAAACAAAGTGTTTGTGAATGCGAACTATCTCAAGCCTTCAAATAGGATAATAGCTCGGAATAGTTCGAAGTGTGTATTGAATATCTGAATATTCGATGCCTCTTACAAGGTGAGAAGGGGGGTATTTATATGTAAAATCTCTAAGGAAAAGACCTTTATACCCCTTAATTACAACCGACATAGTGGATACTATTTCGATATCCCTTATAGGGTTAATATGGTAAAACATGCTCGAAGGATGTTGATAAAGTAGACGTCCCATCCTTCTGGTTGTTTTCCACTCCGGAGGTGAAGCCTTTCGGAGTGTCTCTTCGGACCGAAGCCTGGACGGACCCTTCGTCTTTGAGCCCTTCAGTTCGGAGGGGATTCTTGGCATCCGAGGTTACGACTTGCCTTTATATTTGTTGTACAATGTATTGGCTTGGAACCTTGGGGGATCATGAGGATGATGTATTTTCCCCCAACATTTGTTAAAGATTCTCCCCTTTAGAAGAAGAAATGAAATAAATTCTCCCCCTTTGGCAGTGCAAGCATCAAGATGACAAAAATGATGCAAAAAGATGTGTGAGGGTGGAATGTAGATTCAAGCCTCTAATACATGATTAACGATAATTACAGTACAAAGCAAACATTTTCCTTGAATAATGTCTTAATGTACTATATGATAAGCTCAAGAGAATATAATATTACAATCATGAGAAAGCAATTTTTAGGGTTTTATAAACAAAAGCATCACCACTCACACTAGCAAACTAGACATGGTAAAACATGAAGAGCAAAAGTTAGCAAATATCTACTCAGATAAGCTTATCCAAAAACATGGAGCTTCAACATACTTGCTATCCAAATTTTCAAACTTTTTGTTTCCTTTTTCTTTTTGACTTAGTGCAAGGAGTTATTTTCTTGTCAACCATATACTAACCGACCAAGCTAAGCCTAGGTCAAGCAAAGACCATCAAAAGCTTAAAGCGTTGGTCTTGGCATACACTGCAATGTCCCAGTTCATACCAAAGTGCTATGGTAAGTAGTTTAGAACAAAAGCAGTGTGACAAAGCAAGCCCACCTAGAACTTTTCAATTTTAGCACAAAAGACATGGATATCAATTTCTTGATTTTTTATCATTTTTCAGAACAAGATTTCCATGAAAAGTATTTAAATGTTCAAGTTGTATATTTCCATCTAGTGAAAAGATAGCAAAAGCATTTACCCTACTCATGCTAGTTACCAGAATAAGCAGTGATTGCATTTTAAATTTTTATAGCATAAAATCCATGATCATAACAGATATCAGATATATTTACTAGAGCAAAGTCACATGATCAAAGATAATAATTCAAAGGCATATAAAATCATGTGTATGTAAAAATAGTTAATCATATGATAGAAGCTTGTGAATGCACTAAGAAGAAACTCCCCCTCACAAAATGCAATAATGATGACAAACACCAAGCTCTCCTCTCAGAAATGCAAAATGAGAAGCATCATGAGGCTTGGTGAAAATGTCTGCAATCTGGTTCTAGGTATCAATGTATCTCAACTCAATATCACCCTTCTCATTGTGGTCTCTCAAAAAATGATAATGCACATTAATGTGTTTGGTTCTAGAATATTGAATTGGGTTGTTGTCTAAGTTAATAGTGAAGGAATTGTGCCCAGGAGAATTCTAGGCAGGAAGAACGGAAGTTTCGATTTGAAATTGAATGTTCTGATAATATTGTACTGGTCGGAAGTTCTGATATGGTATCAGAAGTTCCGACATGACTAAACCTAGGGCGATTTTTATAGTTTCTCAAAGAGTGAGAAGTTCTGATAGTAGATCAGAAGTTCCGATGTTCTGGGATCCTCGGATGGTCCGATGGATCGAAAGTTCAGATAGTGGATTGGAAGTTCCGATAATTTACAGAATTGAAACAAAGTGTCCTGATCAGAAGTTTTGATCCTAAGATCGGAAGTTCTGAGGTGGGCAAACATATTGGATCTATTAGGATTTTTAGTCTGGACTTGGGCCTAGGGTCTGGAGATCAGATAGATTGCAATTTAGATTAGTTCTAAACCCTAGCCACCAATAACTTCTCCTCTCCCTTTCTTGATCTCAAGAGTTGACATTGAGATCTCTCCCGGTTCTCACGAGCGGTGCTAGCATGCCGGCGTGGGAGAAATATCATCCTTGTACGCGTGGACTCTGTGGAGGCATTGTTTGAATAGTTACACTCATCATCTTCTTCGCGTGTACACCGCCATCTTAACCGATTGGATCGCCGTGGAATTGGTGGAGCAAGGCGAGGATAAGCGAGGATGCACTTCCCCAACATCTTCTTCCACTACACCTAACATGTCTTGCATTGGAAGGTAACGATTCATGACACCACATGTAAATGATTCTTGGGTTTTGGGGTGGAAATTTTGAATTTGCCGGCTAGCGTAGCTTCCCCATCCCCCAACAATGGTATTAGAGCCTATGTGCATAGTGTTCGATCTAGATCTCTCATGTATGGAGATACATGGTGGAAAAATAGATTAGATATGTTTTCTATCCATAGAAAATCGGAAGTTCCGATGCCAGATCAGAAGTTCCGATGCTTGCTAGATTAGAAGTTCTGATACTTGATCGAAAGTTCCGATATTGAATAAGATTCAATATAGAGAGCATTTTTGCTGTCGAATGTTCTGATATTGGATCGAAAGTTCCGACTGATCGGGCTTTTATTCGATACAGAGAGCAAATTTTTGCCATAAGTTCCAGTGGATTGGAAGTTCCGATACATGCAAAACTGGAAATTTCGAGCCTGTTGAGCTGATAGTTTCAGATCTAGATATCTGTCACTTGTAGATTCTTCACCTTACTTTGTTTTGAAGAGAATGTTGTGACTGGTATGGCCTTAATGAATTTGATGTATGAGATGTATGCAATGAATGTAAATTAAATACGAACTGCGTGTCATGATTATTTACAGCGAAGGTTGGTGTACATTTGTGACCTACGTGTCGAGTATTGATGCTTCGGCTCATGTGACTAGTATAGGTGCTATAGTGATAGGCTAATACGGTTCATGGAGGCCAAAACCACACACTCATTGATGGGAGCCATGGAGATGGAGATCGCCATGTGAAGGGACCATACTATGTCACAGTCAATGTGATTGTCTGTGGTGCTTACTTATATTCTCGTCATACTATTCTTGCATGTTTTATGCGCGCTAGGGACGTTACCCTGCTACAATAGTTTTCCCTCAAAAAATTAAGTATTGATGCTCTTTCCAATAGTTGCACCAACTAAGGATCTTGATCACCAATAGTGGGTCTGCCAAAGCAGGGTGTTGTCTTTTATCTTGACCCGTTGGGACGGAAGTCGGACTTCCGCACACATAGTGTTAGTTTGCTTAATAGGGCTATCAAAATGGTTTTGGGCCTTGGGGCATAGAGTTGGGCGTTGATCATTGGATGTTTCTCCAATGACAAGAGTCACATATGATGTGATTAGCAAAGTGTTGTTTACCTATGTCACCTAGCTTCTAGTAGTGATGCCAAAGCTCATTAGGAGTTAGAATGAATATGGAACTTGCGCCACTATTAGTCATTAGAGGGAAAGTGACTATCTTTAAATAGTGGAATATCTTTTATTGGATAGATGATAAACAATGCATAGTGCTGAACCTTGCATTTAATCTTTGTAAAATATGGCACCGACTGTTAAGAACACTTTATTTTTGCAATTGATTGTTTTTGGAACAATTTTTATTGACTAGTTTAAAAGCTTGAGAAGTGTTCTCAAGAGAAAGGAAAAATGAAAATGTTCTAGAGTAGTCCCATCATGATGAACTAGTTGACCGGATAGCTTGTGAGATGCCCTCGAATGAGTCACTTAATGTAAGTTGTCTCATACATGCATGTTTGTCCTTTGAGCTTTGGAAGCAAGATGAGAACAAGCATATCCATAATATGATTATGGGACAACAAGGCACTTTTGAGAGCCAAGATCGGGCTAAGAGGTATGGTACCACAGTGTCCTTGTTTGCCTGCAAAACTAATCAATGGTTTAGGAATTGCAAATTGCACTTGGAAGAAATTTTGAAGAAGAAGGGAAGTGGGACTTCTGCTTCTACTTCAAGTATAAATGTTAGTGAAATTAATCTTGCTACTTGTTCAAATGATTCATGTGTATTTGATACCGGGTCGATGATTCATACTTGTAAATTGTTGCAAGCACTGAGTAGGGCAAGAAAATGTGCAACACATGAACTGGATATTCGGGTTGGCAATGGTGCAAAGGTTGTAGCATTGGTCGTTGGCGTTTATTTTTGTCATTGCCCTCATAATTAGTTTTGGAATTGAATAATTGTTATTATGCTCTAGCATTTGATAGAAACATTATCTCTTCTTCATGTTTAGAAGAAGAAGGTTATGAGTTCCCGATAAAGAACAAATGTTGTCCGATATTCCCGAATGATATGCTCTATGGTGTTTGTTCATTGGTGAATGGATCATACATTCTAAGTCTTGAGGATGTACATGTTTATGATATTAGTACAAACAAACAATGACTCAATGATTTGAATCATACCTACATCTAGCATTGTCGTTAGGATCATATAAATGAGAAGCGCATGTAGAAGCTCCATAGTGATGGACTTTTAAAGTCATTTGATTTTGAATTATATGACACATGCGAGTCTTGCTTACTTGGCAAAATGACAAAGACGCCTTTCACTAGTCAAAGTGAGAGGGCGAGTGAGCTATTGGCCACTGTACATACTGATGTATGTGGACCAATGAGCCATGTCACAAGAGATGGTTTTCAATACTTTATCACTTTTACCAATGACTTAGTCGATATGGTTATGTCTACTTGATGAGGCAAAAGTGGGAGACCTTTGAAAATTTCAAGGAGTTACAAAATGAAGTACAAAATCATACATGCAAGACAATTAAAATTCTACGATATGGTCGTGGAGGTGAATAATTGAGCCATGAGTTTAGTGATCATCTGAAGCAGTGTGGAATTGTTCCACAACTGAATCCACCCGGCATGCCCCAGTGGAATGGAGTGTCCGAGCGGAGAAACTGCACCTTGTTCGACATGGTTTGGTCTATGTTGAGTCATACTGATCTTCCATTATCCTTTTGGGGACTCGATCTAGAAATTGTCGCTTTCACGATGAATAGAGTTCCATCTAAGTCAGTAGAGAAGACACCATATGAGATGTGGTATAGAAGGCGACCCAGTTTGTCTTTTCTAAAGATTTGGGATTGTGAGGTGTGTATCAAATGTTTGATGTCTGACAAGCTCACTCCTAAATCTGACAGGAGCTTCTTTGTGGGTATCCTAGGGAAACCAAAGGATACTTTTTATATAATAGAGAGGAGGGCAAAGTGTTTGTCGCTCAGAATGGTGTATTCCTTGATGAGGAGCCATGCTGAAGAGCGTGGGCCTCATGGCTCCAGATGTGATGAGTCATTGTCAACGGTAGTCAAAGAGGACTGAAGAGAGGAGAAGACCTACTGTGTCTGGGCCGCATGTGACTCAGGTACACGGGCAGCGAGCGACTGTTGGGCAGAGGGGCCGCGAAGTCGGGCTGGCCCAATCCGGGTACATGGGCTAGGAGCAGCAGAGAATCCACTGGGCTGTTGACCAGGATTGACTCAGGTACACGGGCGGCGAGTGATTGCTGGGCTGAGAGAGCTGCGGAATCAGGCCGGCTCAATCCGGGTACCTGGTGCAAAGTCGGTGGACGCTTTGTTAGTTTCGACGCAAAACTGATAACCGCTGATCTCGCATCGGACTGTTCAGAGGCGAAGCCGTAGTCGCTACGAAAGCTCCGCTTCTGGATAAGTCATCTATAAATAGGAAGTTTACTATTTTGTCCTTAGGCCCAAAATCAGTCAGTTGAGTCTGTAAAAATATTCTAAGGGCAGTTTGGTCTTTTCCTTTTATTTCAGCGTCTGTAAAAAACCCTAAGGGTCTGGTGGAATATTCCTAGGCTATTGGGCTCCCTATAAATAGGGCCCCAATCCCTTGGGTTAGGTTACCCTTTTCTGAAATCACTTTACTAATCAAGAGTGGGTCACTTTTTGTTTGTTCTTCCGTGTTCTTCCTGCGAGCGCCGCCACTATTTCATCAAGCACACGCCAGGAGATCGCATCTTCAGGTTTTAATCTCTGTGTCTCAGCCATCAAGATTCACAGTATATTCATTTAATCATGCCTCGTTTTGCGTGTCTATAGCAATCTTCTGTGTGCGATGGTTTAGGTTTTATTTATTCTGTGTTCTGTGCACTCAGATTTCTTGCGTTAAATTTATTGTGCTTGTTTCAAGGGTGTTATGAGTTCTGCAGTTCCGCAGGGCTAGCCTGGTTTGCTTAATAGGGCTATCAAAATGGTTTTGGGCCTTGGGGCATAGAGTTGGGCGTTGATCATTGGATGTTTCTCCAATGACAAGAGTCACATATGATGTGATTAGCAAAGTGTTGTTTACCTATGTCACCTAGCTTCTAGTAGTGATGCCAAAGCTCACTAGGAGTTAGAATGAATATGGAACTTGCGCCACTATTAGTCATTAGAGGGAAAGTGACTATCTTTAAATAGTGGAATATCTTTTATTGGATAGATGATAAACAATGCATAGTGCTGAACCTTGCATTTAATCTTTGTAAAATATGGCACCGACTGTTAAGAACACTTTATTTTTGCAATTGATTGTTTTTGGAACAATTTTTATTGACTAGTTTAAAAGCTTGAGAAGTGTTCTCAAGAGAAAGGAAAAATGAAAATGTTCTAGAGTAGTCCCATCATGATGAACTAGTTGACCGGATAGCTTGTGAGATGCCCTCGAATGAGTCACTTAATGTAAGTTGTCTCATACATGCATGTTTGTCCTTTGAGCTTTGGAAGCAAGATGAGAACAAGAATATCCATAATATGATTATGGGACAACAAGGCACTTTTGAGAGCCAAGATCGGGCTAAGAGGTATGGTACCACAGTGTCCTTGTTTGCCTGCAAAACTAATCAATGGTTTAGGAATTGCAAATTGCACTTGGAAGAAATTTTGAAGAAGAAGGGAAGTGGGACTTCTGCTTCTACTTCAAGTATAAATGTTAGTGAAATTAATCTTGCTACTTGTTCAAATGATTCATGTGTATTTGATACCGGGTCGATGATTCATACTTGTAAATTGTTGCAAGCACTGAGTAGGGCAAGAAAATGTGCAACACATGAACTGGATATTCGGGTTGGCAATGGTGCAAAGGTTGTAGCATTGGTCGTTGGCGTTTATTTTTGTCATTGCCCTCATAATTAGTTTTGGAATTGAATAATTGTTATTATGCTCTAGCATTTGATAGAAACATTATCTCTTCTTCATGTTTAGAAGAAGAAGGTTATGAGTTCCCGATAAAGAACAAATGTTGTCCGATATTCCCGAATGATATGCTCTATGGTGTTTGTTCATTGGTGAATGGATCATACATTCTAAGTCTTGAGGATGTACATGTTTATGATATTAGTACAAACAAACAATGACTCAATGATTTGAATCATACCTACATCTAGCATTGTCGTTAGGATCATATAAATGAGAAGCGCATGTAGAAGCTCCATAGTGATGGACTTTTAAAGTCATTTTATTTTGAATTATATGACACATGCGAGTCTTGCTTACTTGGAAAAATGACAAAGACGCCTTTCACTAGTCAAAGTGAGAGGGCGAGTGAGCTATTGGCCATTGTACATACTGATGTATGTGGACCAATGAGCCATGTCACAAGAGATGGTTTTCAATACTTTATCACTTTTACCAATGACTTAGTCGATATGGTTATGTCTACTTGATGAGGCAAAAGTGGGAGACCTTTGAAAAGTTCAAGGAGTTACAAAATGAAGTACAAAATCATACATGCAAGACAATTAAAATTCTACGATATGGTCGTGGAGGTGAATAATTGAGCCATGAGTTTAGTGATCATCTGAAGCAGTGTGGAATTGTTCCACAACTGAATCCACCCGGCATGCCCCAGTGGAATGGAGTGTCCGAGTGGAGAAACTGCACCTTGTTCGACATGGTTTGGTCTATGTTGAGTCATACTGATCTTCCATTATCCTTTTGGGGACTCGATCTAGAAATTGTCGCTTTCACGATGAATAGAGTTCCATCTAAGTCAGTAGAGAAGACACCATATGAGATGTGGTATAGAAGGCGACCCAGTTTGTCTTTTCTAAAGATTTGGGATTGTGAGGTGTGTATCAAATGTTTGACGTCTGACAAGCTCACTCCTAAATCTGACAGGAGCTTCTTTGTGGGTATCCTAGGGAAACCAAAGGATACTTTTTATATAATAGAGAGGAGGGCAAAGTGTTTGTCGCTCAGAATGGTGTATTCCTTGATGAGGAGCCATGCTGAAGAGCGTGGGCCTCATGGCTCCAGATGTGATGAGTCATTGTCAACGGTAGTCAAAGAGGACTGAAGAGAGGAGAAGACCTACTGTGTCTGGGCCGCATGTGACTCAGGTACACGGGCAGCGAGCGACTGTTGGGCAGAGGGGCCGCGAAGTCGGGCTGGCCCAATCCGGGTACATGGGCTAGGAGCAGCAGAGAATCCACTGGGCTGTTGACCAGGATTGACTCAGGTACACGGGCGGCGAGTGATTGCCGGGCTGAGAGAGCTGCGGAATCAGGCCGGCTCAATCCGGGTACCTGGTGCAAAGTCGGTGGACGCTTTGTCAGTTTCGACGCAAAACTGATAACCGCTGATCTCACATCGGACTGTTCAGAGGCGAAGCCGTAGTCGCTACGAAAGCTCCGCTTCTGGATAAGTCATCTATAAATAGGAAGTTTACTATTTTGTCCTTAGGCCCAAAATCAGTCAGTTGAGTCTGTAAAAATATTCTAAGGGCAGTTTGGTCTTTTCCTTTTATTTCAGCGTCTGTAAAAAACCCTAAGGGTCTGGTGGAATATTCCTAGGCTATTGGGCTCCCTATAAATAGGGCCCTAATCCCTAGGGTTAGGTTACCCTTTTCTGAAATCACTTTACTAATCAAGAGTGGGTCACTTTTTGTTTGTTCTTCCGTGTTCTTCCTGCGAGCGCCGCCACTATTTCATCAAGCACACGCCAGGAGATCGCATCTTCAGGTTTTAATCTCTGTGTCTCAGCCATCAAGATTCACAGTATATTCATTTAATCATGCCTCGTTTTGCGTGTCTATAGCAATCTTCTGTGTGCGATGGTTTAGGTTTTATTTATTCTGTGTTCTGTGCACTCAGATTTCTTGCGTTAAATTTATTGTGCTTGTTTCAAGGGTGTTATGAGTTCTGCAGTTCCGCAGGGCTAGCCTGGTTGCTAGGTGCTTTGTGTTAGTTTTTTATTCACTAACTTTGCACGGTTGTTTTCTCTAAGTGTACCCTTTTCTTTCCTGTACTAGCTGTTTTTGTCTTCTCGCGTTGCTAGCTAGCCTCAGTTTCCTTCCGTAGGGTTTTGCTGTAGGCTCTATCATCAGGCCTGCTCCTCTGCTGTGCGCAGCAGTGCACATGAGTGCCTAGAAGGAGTGCTGCAGCTATAGGTTTCAGTTCTTGCTTCTAGGTGCTAGTGTGTTAAAGCATTTTTTGTTTGAGAGAGCATGTAGCAATCAGATTAGCTAGGCTAGCTAGCTCATGTTCTCTTTTTATTGTTTATGCTGATGTTCCACAAGTAGGTGCCTAGGCTCTTGTTGCACGGTAGTCTTTGCATAGCTATAGGTTTTGTGTTTTTCCTACTCATTGCCCATCACTCGGCAGAAGGAGCACATCGCTTGCATGTGTAATAGTCCAAGCACTGGCACATCTGCAATCTTCGTCCTTGTGCCTTGTGGGTCCCGCATGCTTTCTGGAAGCAGCTAGCTTCTGTTTTGGTTGTCACGCTCGGTTGTAGTCACAGAAGTTCGAAGTCTGCACAGGGACTCCGCTCAGGTCTGGTGAAGGGTTCGGAGCTGAGCATGCGAAGGTAGGGCAGTTGAGCGTGGGACCACTCTGTTGCTAACGAAGGTGCTTCGTAGACTTCGCTTTCGGAGAGTGTTTGGTTCGGAGTTTGCAGCGCATGCTTCAAACTAGCTCCGACAAATTCGAAGTCCAGTCCGTGATAAACTCCGAAACCAGAGTCTAACTCCGCTGAAAATTGCAGGCTCCACTTTGTACTCTTCGAACATATTTTTTATAGCCTCCGAACCAAAGACCAATTTGTGAACAGTAATATGTCATCTCTTTTTGCATGAACTGCTCATGTCTTGAATGATCTGCTAATCTGCCTTTTGAACATTGTGTTGGTGTCTTTTCAAATTGGACACCGGTTGTTGTTTAGACTAGATTAGTTTAAGCACTTGTGATCTGTTAAGTTCCAGCTGGTTGTTTGTCGAGGTGCGTTGGGTGTTGGGAGCAGGCCATTGATTCGAAAGAATTTTTTAGGCGCCCATTCACCCCCCCTCTGGTCGCTACTTTCGGTCCTACACTTGAGAAAGAGTTTCTCTGAAAATGGGTTAGTGAGAGAACGATGCATCTCGAAGTGGTTCGAGAGCAACTGGAAAGTGTTCCAGATCCCACTGAACCAAAACATGATATGCAAGATGTTGCGAAGCCCATTTTATGGTCACTAGCCCCATGAAGGTCTGGGAGGGGGAGTCACGCGCCGGAGCGGTTCATGTTTTTGACCACTGGGAGTGTGACGTGTTGTTGGACAACGATGAGCCCATGACCTATGCTGATGCAGTGCTGGGACCAGACTCTGAGAAATGTCTTGGAGCCATTTCTCAGAGTCTGGTCCCAGCAGCCATCAGATCCGAATTGAAAACAAATTAGATATGTTTCTGTTTGTAGAATTTTGGAAGTTCCGATACTTCATCGAAAGTTCCGATGTTTGATCGGAAGTTCTGATGCCGGACAAGATTTGTGACAGAGGAGTCAGATCAGAATTTTCGTTATCAGATCAAAAGTTCTGATCCAGACAAAATTAGAGTCTATGCGAGAAGACCAAGTTTGGAACTTGGTCGATCCACACAATGGTGTAAAAACTATTGAGTGTAAATGCATTTTCAAGAAAACGATAGACGTTGATGGAAATGTTCACATATATAAGGCATGATTGGTGGCAAAAGGTTTCAAATAAATTCAAGGTGTTGATCATGATGAAACATTTTTGCCCGTTGCTATGCTTAAGTCTATTCAGATTATCCTAGCAATTGCCACATTTTATGATTATGAGATATGGCAAATGGATGTCAAAACAGTTTTCCTGATTGGAAACCTAAGTGAGGATGTACATTACAAAACCTGAAGGTCTTGACAATAAAGTGAATGCTGAGAAAGTTTGTGGGATTGGAATGGCAACTAGAGGGGGGTGAATAGGCGTCTTGATAATTTCTTGCGAATATGATGGCCTTTTCAAATCACCCAACGCGCCTCTAAATGAACAAGCGGAAGCAGATGTAACAACATAGTAAAAATTCCAATAAATGCAGATGCTATCACCCTCCCGTCTGATATGATGTGAAATGACAGATTGAGAGATCACCAGCACTGAATTTCAACACACAAAGACTACACTCAAATTTTTCTTCAATTCGGGCTTTCAACAACCGAACTCAATTTTCAGTCGGGTGATGAAGTGTCGACTCCATGGTTCAGTCGGACTTTGAAATGTCAACTTACTTCAGTCGGTTGATGAAATGCCGACCAAATGTAGAAAGACAGAGAACAATTATTTTTGTAACAATTTCATATTAAGATAAACAAAAAGAACTGGACAACAATTTCAGAACCAAGATTTGCAGTCACATTCGGCAGTGAGAAAATAGCTTAGCCATTTCTGTAGCCCATCATGCAATTTCGCATGGTATATAACAACACACAAATTTCTATCGCTGAAATGCTTAATGTGAAAAATCTAAAAACAGAAGGCTAGCGCTCTCAAGAACTTGGCGATGAAGCTTCTGTATCACATCTGACAACACTGATCTCAGGGTGAAAGGAGCTCTCAGTTGTGATTAGAAGACAGCAAGAAAATGGAGAAATAGTTTTGTGGGATCGGAATGGCGACTAGAGGGGGGTGAATAGGCAGGCGCCTTGATAAATTCTCGTGAATGTGATCTCCCAACACACCTCAAAAAGGCATATTTCAAAATCTATATCAACAAAAAGAAATCAGAGCAAAAGGATCTTCCCAAACTCACACAAACTGATTTTCACTTGACCTTGACACTCATTCAATCACCAATTGAGTTATAGGATATTAAACCACAAACTAAATAACCCTTGATATCCAATATCTATTGCTGATCAAGAACTCAGAGGTAAACAATATGAAATGTCTAAATGAACTTGCAATGTAACCAAGTGATAACTCAATCAACAATATGAACCAAACAATTTAATTTCAGATCCTGCAGAATATGTTCAGTTATATTTCAGACTCAAACTGACAATCATTTTCAGAGGATAACTTCTAATTCAAAATATTGCATCACTCAAAATCCAAATTCAATACAAATTGAAGTTGTAAAATCAATTCAATTCAGTTATACCACTAATTCAAATAGATCTAGAGACTCTTCAGGTTTTGAACAAAACTGAACCAAATTTAATTTCTTCTAGAAACCAGATTTCAGTTTATCAAAGTTTGATTTATATCTGAACACATATTAGAACTTTTCAGTTCATTTGAAAACAGCAAAATAATTCAATAATCAGAATACAACAGTTTTAAACCCAAAACACATCTACTGCAACTTCAGAGTGTGATCTGATCCAATCTGAATATCCAACAACATATTCACAATTCAGACACTGTCCTGTAGCTGTGAATAATATTCTGAATCAGTATAGAAATACTATGAGTTTTTGAAATGAATCAGAATAGTATAATCACTAGACTGAAAATAGTATCTCCTAGCTGAACCAAGTATTAAACCAACTCAGAGATTCCAATTCTATCAAATGACAAATCAGGAATTGCACAACAGGATAACTGAAACAGTAATATGCTTTGGCTTAGTCAAAAATGATGTATCAAATCTGAAACATTGAAGTTAGCTCAACATAGAATTCAGACTATGAATTTAGTTTGAAATCTGATGCAAAACCAAAGCTTAGACTACGCAATTCAGAATAAAACTTCAGATCAGATCTTAGTGATGAAACACTACACCAACACTTGCATGACATATAAATCAATATTGATATTTACTCATGTCAATCAGAAATTTGTTGTAGTTAGTCATTTGAAATACACATGACAATGAACAGAGGTAAAATCACAGCACTTGATTCAATTTAAATACTTAACTGATCTAAAAATTTTAATCTGAACACCAGGACATGATCTTCTTAAGTCAGAATAATTTTCAATGAATTTGTATCACACTGTCTGAAAGGCTAATCACTTTGGAAACTAAAAAAACATACTTCAGTACAATTGCTATTTTCTGAAAACCCTGAAGAAAAAACAATCAGGACACACATTCAATTTAGTCCAGCCAGAACCAATACAATTTTGCCTATATTCAGTTTTTGGGTAAAAACAGTGTAATAAACATTTCTGAATATACACAAGACATTAAATCATTTGAATGAATGTTTAGGTATCAAAGCTTGCTCAGAATAATTAGGAAATGTTGATTATCTCAATTTCAACAGCAATAAGTACTAAATATCCAGTTTGACACATTTGAGTTCAAAGCAATACTGTTTCAGTTTGAAAAACAACTTCACTACAGTTTCAGACTGTAAGCAACAGAAACAACATATTTAAATCACAAATCAAAAATAAAAACAACACTCTGTTTATACCAGCTTTCAAATATGCTCAAAAGCACAAGATGATTTGACAGATCAAGTTTCATATAATCTATCTACAGACCGAAACATTCTGATTCTACACAAAATTTCAGTTTCAGACATCAAAGATTTGAATCTAAACTCATTTACTACATAGGCTCATATACCTCCTCTATAAAGTATTTTGTGATAAAAAACATGAAACCCAACCTTCAGCATGTTCACAAAGATGAAACAAACATTTTCACAAACACTTAACAGGGATTTTGCACAAATCAGAGAAAAACAGAACAACTCTAAATCAGAAACAGATGTGCCACTTGGGATCAGAAAAAGAATCAACCAAAATCATAGAAACGAGTTGCAACTTTCGAAAATGAAACATTCAAATCATCCTTAACAAAAGTTACATAGACATCTATATCAAGTTCTGCACTGGATTCATCAGCAAATGGCTCACAAAAACGAATTTGGCCACAAAAACTGACCTGCGTTGGGGACTTCTAGAATCCTCGCGATGGACTGTTCCTTTTGTCGGATCAACAACAGTATGCAGATTTGATTCCAAGCAGCAAAAACACAACAACATTTGATGGATTTAATATTTGGTTCAGCCCAAAAGAACAGCCAAAAAAATCCCCCACCTGCCCATGGATATGGTCCCCTATTTATAGGCCAACCATGGGGGTATTTTCTGAAAAGAACCCTCTAGAATTAAAATTACACAAAAGTCATATTCCTTGTAATATATTTTCAGAATTAGGAAATTCTGAAAAATATATCAAAGGAGTACAATTACTCTAGACTCTAAACTTTTTATTACACATTGACTCAAAGTAAAAAGGACTCCAAACTGTTGAAATTAACAAAAATTGATTTGTGACGGTTTTCAGCAAAAACCGACAAAGCCCCTCAACCCTTCGACTCGCGACACTGCTTTGCGACTCCGAGCGCCATCAAGCCACTTCCGCTCTCGTTCCCCTCGAGCCGCCTGAATGCTTTCCCTGGTCTCCCTCTCGCATATCCGGCCATCACGCCGTCCCTTTCATCCGCCCATCCAAGTCTTGCTCGGTCTCTTCGTGCACTCTTGAGATCTTCTCCAACTTCACCCGGCCTCCGTGATCCTTCGGCATCGAGCTCCCCACTTGACCCTCGATCACTTGCCATCGACAGTCGGTTAGCATCTCCACCGTGCACATCCAAGACAAGCCAAAACAAGAACGCGACGCACCGCCGAAACTCTCAGCACACAATCTTCCATTTTACATCAAACCCCTCGATGTACTCAAACCAACTCTCAACCACTCAACCGCTCAAACGCTCATCCTTATTGTTGGGGGAATATATTTCCCTTGAACAGGGGCCAAATGACGTCAGCCTCCGACAGTCTTCGGCCCAGAGCCCAGCACTGTCGGAGCCTGTTTTTCTCTCTAAGTGTTGTTTCCAGGTCCCAAGGTGCCTTTCGGGGTCCGTAGCTTCGGAGCCTTCAGACCAGGAGGTCCGGCCCGGAGCCCCCCTTCGGGCCCTGGCGCAGGGCGCCGGAGGCCACCCTCCGGGCACAGGAGGCCGGAGGCCACCTTCCGGGAGCCCAGTCCGGAGGCCGCCCTCCGGAGTCCAGTTCGGAGGCCACCCTCTGGGAGCCAAGTCTAAAGGCCGCCCTCCGGAGTCCAGTTCGGAGGCCGCCCTCTGGGAGTCCAGTTCGGAGGCCGCCCTCCGGAGCCCCGTCCGGAGGCTGCCTTCCAGAGCATGCTTCGAAGCCCCCCTCCGGGGAGCGCTTCGAAGCCTTCCCCCCAGCCTCCACCTTCGGTGTATCTTTTAGCTGGTCAAAGCCTGGCGTGGCCTGACACGTCAGTAAAGCTGTAAAGTTGTCTGGCACTTTTTGCTCAGTAGCTAGCTCTCTTTCCCTGTCTACCCCTATAAGCCTAGGGGCTTGTAAAGGGTATCTTGGTCTTTTCCTTAAAGGCCTGCGTGCCTATAAAAGCAGGGCCAAGCCCTTGTAGCAGGACACGCTCCAGGGGGCCAAGAGACCCTGGAATTATTACTCCAAACTAGTGCATACCATGCCAAATCCACCGCAACTGGACGTAGGGTTATTATCTCCCAAGAGAGGCCCGAACCAGTATAAACGTTTTTCTCCCTCTGTTAGAGTCCTTCGAGGCTCCTTCTCCACATCACACTCCACCACACAGAAACCTGCTGGAACTAACGCGATTGTTCCAACAGTTGGCGCCGTCCGTGGGGAACTTAGTCCTAGAAGCTAAATTCTCTACCACTGCCTGCAACCCGAAGTGCGCCTGAGGGGGGAGCTTCGAGGCTTTTTTGCTTCGCGCACCCTCCGGCAAGGGGTTTCGGTTGCAGCTCGAAGGCCACCTTCGCCTTCCCCCCCCCCGAGGCCTTCGCCTTCCTCCATCCTTCACACACCGGAGCTCCCCTCCGGCAAGGGGCTCCGCTCCACGTTTCGAAGGCCGTCAACGCCCCAAGGGCTACAAGGTATGTACGGCCCGAAGCCTTACTTCGATGCACCAATATGCAACTACATTAATATAAATCTGAAGTCATGCTTCGCCTTATTTAAAACCGAAGCCATGCTTCGCCTTATTCAAAAACCGAAGCCATGCTTCGCCTTATTTAAAACCGAAGCCATGCTTCGCTTTATTTAAAACCGAAGCCATGCTTCGCCTTATTCAAAAACCGAAGCCATGCTTCGCTTTATTTAAAACCGAAGCCATGCTTCGCCTTATTCAAAAACCGAAGCCATGCTTCGCCTTATTTAAAACTGAAGCCATGCTTCGCCTTATTCAAAAACCGAAGCCATGCTTCGCCTTATTTAAAACCGAAGCCTTGCTTCGCTTTATAAAATCCGGAGCACCCCTCCGAAGACTACACAGCGCCTCCGGGCCCGTAGCAGTGGGCTTTGAGACTTCCGAGCGACGGCTCGGCAAGTCCGGGATTCCAGGCTCCGGCCTGATGCATCCCCGGGTCGAAGGTGGCCCAGGGTCGAAGGTGGCCCAGAGTCGAAGGTGGCTCAGAGTCGAAGGTGGCTCAACTATCCCAGGTTCGGTGAATCCACACCAAATATCCTTTTCAATACAGGACCAAGCTCCAGAAGCCTTGCTTCGCTATCTAAACACGCACTGAAGCCTCGCTTCGTGTGACGTGATCTAAGCTAAAGATTAAAGCCTGTCGAAGTCATACTTCGCTAAAAAATCTAAGTGCGTTTCAGAGCCTCGCTCACGCACAGCATCCAAATCCTAGCATGCCGAAGCATGCCCCGCTAAGCTTGGTTGTGCCGAAGCCTTGCTCCGCACCAAGTTAGCGCGTTCGAAGCCCAAAGAGGCCATCGCTCAGTGAAAATTGCGAGCAGCCGAAGCCTCGCTTCGCACCAACTTAAGGCATTCGAAGCCCGAAAGAGGCCTTCGCTTAAATAAAATTCACGCGTCGAAGCCGCCGAAAGGCGCACCCTTCGCATCGTTTATTTGTTGCCCGCACCAGCAACGGCTAAGTCCCTAGCTGCCACGAGCAAAGGGGGGGAAGCATGTATGCGAGGTGTGCGAATGTAGTACGCAGTACGAGTGTAACAAGCTAAAGCATTCGAAGCCAAACAACACGAAGCATACAGACGAAGTGTGCAAAGATAACAAACTCTATTCATTGTATGTTGAGAAGTGTGTTACAAACATACTTCGGAAGCAAAACTACGTATAATCTGTATCTAAGCCTAAAAAGAACCGAGTGCGAGGCCCCGACCCTCGCTTGCCCCTTCTTCGGCCAGGGCCACCTCGGCTGGACGTCGCCTCGTCGGAGCCCGCTCTCCCTCGACTAGCCCGTCCAGGCTCCGAAGCCCGTAAGCTCCGTCTTCCACCTTGCAGGTCGCTCCAAGTTAGCGAAGCAGGCGGTGCTGTATCGAAGGCAGAAAAGTCTAGGGCTTCGTCGCCTGCTAAGGCCGTACGCGGAGGAAAAGACGAAGGACCCTGAAGGTACTCCGTCTTCACAGCGGCTAATAAATCCTGAGCTATGTCGGAGATGGCTTCGCCATTAGGCCCCCACGGAAGCTTAAACCGAGGGGGGCCTTCGGACCTAGCTACTTCGAGGATTGCCCACAGCTGTTGAAGCTCTTCGGAGTCCTCGAGGACTTCGAGGTCTGCGCTCGAAGTCTGCGCCTGGGCAGGTATAAAAAACCCCCGCATTCATATTAATAAACTGATAGAGTTTTACAAGCCTGCAGCTAAGTATTACAAAAGGCCTAAGGAGATCTACACCTTCGGAGGCGGAGGTACCGAAGTCGAAGGCTGATCAGGCACAGCAGGCGCTTTGGATCGGCGATGTCGGAGGGCCTTCTGGAGGTCGAGGACTGCTTCGCAGCCTTGCTCCTTCCAGGGGTCCTGCAGCCGCCGCCAGGCTCCGCGAACTTCGGCCGGAGGCGTCACCAAGTGCGGACCCCCAAAGGCCACTGGGGTCACGGAGGTTGCGGCCCGAAGGTGGTCACACCCCGCGGCATGGAGCAGGTGCAACACCCCTTGGCCCGCGACGCGACCGGCCATAAGAGCGAAGCCCGTCAGCGCTTCGTCCGCTACCGAAGCTGCAGTCTTCAAGAAGTCGGCGCGGTCCCCAATCGGGTCCTGATCGCCAAAATCCGGAGTCCAGCACTCGGTCCCTATTTTCTCAAGGACCTCGGTCAGACTCTGAGTGGCCTCGCCGAGATTAGCCACGACGAAGCTCTCAAGATCCCAAGCCCGCTGGCGAAGATCCTCGTTCTCCTTCGCCTGACGGGCCTCGGCGCCCTTCGAAGCTTGGAGCTCCGCGCGGAGCCGAGCCGTCTCCGAGGCCAAGGCTTCCTTCGCCTCAGCAGCCGAAGCCTCGGCCCGCCTCCGCTTCTCAGCTTCCTCCAAGACCTCGCGGCGAAGGGCCTCCTTCTCTTCTGCGAGGCGCTCCATCCGCCTGTCGGCAGCAGTCGAAGCTGCCGCGTTCAGTGTGAAGGCCTGCAGGAATTCAACAAACCTTGAGTATCAACCAAAGGACAAAGTATTGTTCAAAGCTGCAAGGGGCTTCGCTCACCCGCAGGAGGACTTCGCTCGAACTGACAAAGAGGTCCGCGGGGTCCTGACGGCTAAGCTGGGCCACCAAGTCCCCCTCCTCCGCAGAAGCACAAGCCTCGCGGAAACTGCGGATCGCCACCACCGTCACGCCCCCCCTCGGCTTGAAAGGGTGAATCACGGCCACAGTCGTCTCCGCGGGCTCCGGCGAGGCGGGGCTCAAGCCCACCACATCCACTTCTTCTTCGCCTCGAGGGACTTCGCGGCCTCCGCTGCCTTCATCGTCGGACGAAGTACTCTCGGACTCCGAGCCGCTGCCGTTGCTGCTGCCGCTGCTACTCGAAGCTTCCGTGGGCTTCGCCTCGGCAGACTTCGATCCACCCTCGCTTGTCGGCTTCGCCTTAGCGGGCCTCGCATCGTCCTCGTCCTCTGCAGGGAGCCAAGTCAAAATCCGCATATTGGGGCAAAGCTTGCATAAAAGGTTTACCTTCGTCAGAGATTTCTTGGAAGGCCGGTGGGGCTAAGTGCGTCCTCCAGCCCCCTCGCTGCGAAGCTGGCTCATCCACCTCCGCGCCCGAAGCCGGTTCCGCTAGAGCACCCGTGGCCTCCTTAGCAGCCGGAGTGTGCGCGTCAGCCTCCGCCGCCGAAGGCCTCGCCGCCAGGGGCTTCGCTGCCTTCTTGAAGGGCGGTGTAGCTGCGGGCTTCTCCGCAACCTCCCCCGAGGCATTCGGCTCGTCCTCGTCCCCCCGCTTCCTCTTGGCTACGGCCGACGAGGTGGTCAGGTGGGCGAAGTCCGGCAGAACAGGGAGCCCTCCGAGGTCGAGCGCGGTCCACACTCTGTTCCAGCGCTCCCAGGACCCCACCAGGGCAAGGCGCTGGTTCTGCTCCTCGGGGGTCGGAGTCCCGACGACTCGATCCGCCGCCGCGATGGCCTCCTCCGGGGTCCTCATTTCGAGGTCGGCTTCATGGAAAGTTTGAGTTAGAAGTGAAGTCTACGAAGTATTAAAAAGCAGAGAGACTTCGAAGCCTTACAGAAGCGGTCGAAGGCCAGCTCGCTAAGTTCACCTCGGCCCGAAGCCTGAAAGAGCCCCTCCGGCCAGGAGCGCGCGAGGGGGCTGAGCCGGAGGGTGATGAACTCCTCCGCGAGGTCCCTCATGCTCATCTTCGCCGCCACTCTCCGGAGCAGCGAGATCCTCGAGCGAAGGATGTCTTCGCTGGTCTTCACCACACCTTCGCGCCGGTACAAAATATGGGCGTTGGTACTCCGAAGGGGGGAGTTGGCACCGACGGAGGCATAGAACCACTCTTGGTCCCACCTCGAGTACCACTTGTTGTTGATGGCCCTCGCCGGGAAGGCGTCTTGGTACTCCTTCCGGAGCTGGAAATTGGCGCTGCCGAAGGCCAGCGCCCTCTTGACGCGGTCCGTCCCCTCCCGCGGCTTCGGTTGGCAGTTGGCGTCGTGGAGGGCGACGAAGACGTCCGCGCGGCCCTCGCAGCCCTCGGCCCTCATGGCCCACTCGAAGACAGCTAACCTCGCCACTGCGTTGGGCGAAAGCTGAGGGATCTCGAGGTTGTAAGCCTTGAGGACTTCGCTCAGCATCCCCACTGCAGGCAGTCCGAGGCCGGCTTCGAAGAAGGCCTCGAACACCACCACCTCGTCAGCACGAGGCCTCGGCTCAGCCTCCGACTTCTCCGAGACCCGAAGTTGGATCTTCGCCGCAATCTTCCCTTCGCAGGCCCTCCGAGCCGACTCCTCCGTGGAGATCGAGGCCCTCATCTCCAGGGTCTGCTCGAACTTGTCGGAGGGCGTCCGAAGGTCCCTCGGCCCTAGCCGCCTAGGCGCAGTCTTCGCCGCCGCAGCCGCCGCTGTCTGCACCTGGGCGGAGCCCGAGCTCGAGCCCAGGGCCATAGGCTTCGCCACCGCCTTCTTCGGCATGTTGATGGGACTCCGCAGCGAAGGGCTAAAACTAGCGAAGGGGGCTCGAAGCGAAGCTAGAAGAAGAAGAGAGCGAAGGTTGCAAGGCAGCAAGAAGAAAGCAAATGAAGGTGTGCCGAAGCCGCGCGCGGTAAGTCCCTATTTATAGGCGCGGTAAGAATTCCAACCGTCGTGGGCCGAACCCACCGCCAGGTGGGCCTCCAGCGAAGGCGAACCGGCCCAGATCAAGGTAACGGTAACTTTCTTGATCGTTGCAGAGCCGTTCGGCCTCCCCGAGGCCGTTCTGGCGACTAGCGCGGGCATTTATTACCCCCGAGTAGCGAGGTCACCTTCGGTCTAGGCTCCGAAGGTATGTTCTCTCTGAAGTTGTGTTTTCAAGTCATTTGTCCTAAGGGCGCGTGCACCCCTTCGTCCCGAAGGCCTACACGCGAGGGGCTACTGTTGGGGGAATATATTTCCCTTGAACAGGGGCCAAATGACGTCAGCCTCCGACAGTCTTCGGCCCAGAGCCCAGCACTGTCGGAGCCTGTTTTTCTCTCTAAGTGTTGTTTCCAGGTCCCAAGGTGCCTTTCGGGGTCCGTAGCTTCGGAGCCCTCAGACCAGGAGGTCCGGCCCGGAGCCCCCCTTCGGGCCCTGGCGCAGGGCGCCGGAGGCCACCCTCCGGGCACAGGAGGCCGGAGGCCACCTTCCGAGAGCCCAGTCCGGAGGCCGCCCTCCGGAGTCCAGTTCGGAGGCCACCCTCCGGGATCCAAGTCTAAAGGCCGCCCTCCGGAATCCAGTTTGGAGGCCGCCCTCCGGGAGTCCAGTTCGGAGGCCGCCCTCCGGAGCCCCGTCCGGAGGCTGCCTTCCGGAGCATGCTTCGAAGCCCCCCTCCGGGGAGCGCTTCGAAGCCTTCCCCCCAGCCTCCACCTTCGGTGTATCTTTTAGCTGGTCAAAGCCTGGCGTGGCCTGACACGTCAGTAAAGCTGTAAAGTTGTCTGGCACTTTTTGCTCAGTAGCTAGCTCTCTTTCCCTGTCTACCCCTATAAGCCTAGGGGCTTGTAGAGGGTATCTTGGTCTTTTCCTTAAAGGCCTGCGTGCCTATAAAAGCAGGGCCAAGCCCTTGTAGCAGGACACGCTCCAGGGGGCCAAGAGACCCTGGAATTATTACTCCAAACTAGTGCATACCATGCCAAATCCACCGCAACTGGACGTAGGGTTATTATCTCCCAGGAGAGGCCCGAACCAGTATAAACGTTTTTCTCCCTCTGTTAGAGTCCTTCGAGGCTCCTTCTCCACATCACACTCCACCACACAGAAACCTGCTGGAACTAACGCGATTGTTCCAACACTTATCAATCACTCATCATCCAGACCGAAACCACCCTTGGTTTCACAATCTCCACCTTGATGAGTGCATTGACAACCCTAAGTAAAGTCATGATGAGGATAGCAAGTTAAGCGCACAAGTGACCATAAAAACTCATAAAAGAGAAAAACATGTCACTTGGTAAAAGATCTCCCCTCTTTGGAAAAAACCTTATGCAAGGCAAGGCAAAAGCATCTCAATGCAACATGCCAGGCAAAAGCATCTCAAAATGCAAGCCAATTACTCCCCCTTAACCAAGCAATCCAAAAGCCTCCAAAAGCATCATGTAGACCATTTCTCCCCCTTTGACAATGCAGGCATCAAGGAGATAAAAAGATGCAAAGAGGGGAATGAGTGTAAAGTAGAGATGTGAGCTTCTGAAACATGAGCAACTGCAAATACAATACAAACAAGCATTCGCCTAGAATATCGTCTAAAAAGTATTGTATGACTAGCTCAGGTGAATAACATCTAAACAAAAGGCATGAGCAAGTATTTTCAGATTTTAGCAAATAAAAGCATCACCACTCAGACTAGCATACTACACATATCAAGGCATGAGATGCAAAAGCTATCCAATTACTAACTAGATAAGTGTATCCCACTTCATGGTGCTTCAACAAACATGATATGCAATGAATTTTAACTTTTCATTTTTGTGCTAGGGGTTATTTGCATGCCAACCTTATGCTAACCGACCAAGCCAAGCCTAGGTCAAGCAAAATACCATCGGAAGCTTAAATGATTGATCTCGGTATACACTTCAATGTCCCGGTTCATACCAAAGTGCTATGGTAAGCCATCCAGAACAAAGTAGTGCGACAATGCAAACCCACCTAGATCTTTTCAATTTTAGCACAAAACAGCATGGATGTCATTCATTTTCATTTTCATTTTTATTAATTTTTCATTTTCATTTTCATTCATTTTCATTCATTTTTGACGAAATCAAGTTGCGTATTAGCATCCAAGTTAGAAAGGACCTAGCTATCAAGTGTGTAAAAGATAGCAAAAGCACTCAGCCAATTCATACTAGTTTCTAGACTAAGTAGTGACCATTTTCAAATTTTCACAAATAAAAATCATGCTCACGACAATTATCAGACGTAAACTTGCCAAGTACAGTCAACAGTATTGAAGACAATACTAGAAAGACATTACAACACATGTACATGTAAAAGCAATTAATCATATGAATGAAGCTCATGCAATGCTACACAACTCCCTCTCAAAACATGCTAGAATCTCTCGGATGCTCAGTGAAAGGGTGAGTTAAAAACTATTTTGGAATCCAGCATCACAAAACTCGAGAACCAGGCAAAGTAGTAGACTGACCATGCACAGGAGATAAACCATGAGAAAAACTATGTGGTCTATCTACAAAGTACGAACTTGGAAAACGACGAGGTCTCCCAACCTGCCGAGCATCAAAGCCTCTTACACGTGGTCTATCACCATATGAAGCATGGTGTACACCACGAGGGGCAAAATCACTCGTAAAGCCATGTGGGGCCTCATAATCAGGATAAGAGCAAAAAGCAGACTTATGCATACCTAAAAATGGGTAATGCATGTCCTGAAAGCTCACAGAAAAAGACCGTTGCTCATCCCTGATATGACGAAAGCAAAACCCAACCAAGTGACCCACCCGATGACAATAGGAGCAGTGATAAACTTTTTTGGGTGTGTGAGCATGGGTCTCAGGCGCAAATCTCACAGTCTTCTTGGGTTTTTGCTGAGGAGGTTCATCTGATGAATGAAGAGCTTTCTTTGTAGGTTAGGTAGGGGTCTTGGCTTTTTGATCGATGTCTAACTGGGCTCTCTCTTTCTCAAGAGTAGTGGGAGGAGTGAACACAGTTTCGCTCAAAGTGTTTGGAGTAGTTCTCTCATAATCCAACCCAAGAGCTAACCCTGCCCTATCAGCACACATTTTGGTTTTATCCAAAAGCAGATCCATCCTACCCATTCCTTCAGTGCACTTTTCAACTATGGAGAGAAGGTAGTCATTCTCACATTTCAATTTTTCCACTTGCTCTCTAGCAAAGCTAAGTTGGTCCTTAAGGGTGATGTAGGTGGGACACGCTGGCTACACATCCTTAGAACACTCAGCACTCTCCAATCTAGCCTTAAGTTCATCAACATGCCTATCTCTCAAATTAATGCTTTCAACAAGTAAAGTACAGTTTAGGCATTCGTTAATGACTGCAGGACTAGACTCCACCACCAAAAGCTGCTTTTCAGTCAATTCAAGTTTTTCAATAGTTTGAGCATCTATAAAATGTAGATGAGCAAGCTCATCCAAGACAGTAAGACATGACTCACAATCGGCATCATCAGACTTATATTTCAAAATTGCAAGTTCAGTGGAGATAGCTTCAAGTCTGAGTTTTAGTTCATTTCATTCTTTAGCAGCAAGTTTAAGCAATCTATCCTGAGAATAAACAGCATCATGCAATTCATCATTTTGAACAAGAAGCTAATCACGGGACAGATATACCTCAGATGTGTCGAGCTCATTGTTGTTGTCGTTGCCGTCGACCGCGAAGCAAAGATCGGTGAGGTCCACTGTCTTCTTCTCTTTCTTCTCCTTCTTCTCTTTCTTTGGAGGCTCCTCTTCCTCCAAGCTTGGCTCCTCGCTTGATGTGCTGTCGATGTCGTTGAGGGCGGCCACAAAAGCTCTGGCTACTCATTTAACCAACTTTTCGCGCTTCCCTCTAAAGTAAGGTTTTTTGTTCCACTTTTGGTGCTTGTGCTCATTTTCATTTTTCATTTTCAATTTAGGGCTATTCGCTTTTATATGAGAAAGATCTCCATATTCAAAGCATCCCTGTGACCCTCCTCTCCTTTGGTCTCGTCTATCATTGTAAAAGCAAGTGAACTTCTTGACAATGAGAGCTAGCTCCTCATCATCTAGAGCGTCCACTTGTTCTTTTGTGACAGAGACAAGGGAGGACAAGTCAAAAACACCAGAATAAGCACAAACTCTAGAAACGCTAAAAAAATTACCTCCAGATGAGGTACCACTGCCAGGACTGGAAACCAAAGCAATCGAAGGCAACAAAGCTTTTCCAGCTCCTAGTCAAGATGCCTTGGCAATCTCGGTGGACTTAAGCTTACTAAAGAGTTCGTCACAAGTCAGAGTGTCAAAGCTTGCCGACTCTTCAATAATAGAGATCTTCACCTCCCATATGCTACGATCAAGAGCATAGAGAAGTTTGATCGCCCTATCATGGTCAGAGTAAGACAAAGTCCCAATGGAGTGCAAATTACTCACAATTCTATCAAAACGCACAAACATGGCATCTACAGATTCGCTAGGGCCTTTCACAAACATTTGGTATTCTTGATTATAAGTGCTTTGCCTCCTAGGCTTAATCTGGATAGTGCCCTCATGAAAAGTTTTCAAAGTAGTCCAAATTTCATGCGCAGTTCGTAGGTGCTGGACCCTATCAAACTCTTTGTGACTCAGATTGATGAACAATATGTTTCTTGCTTTGCTATTGCATTCGTACTGTGATTTTTCAGTCTCTGAGGTTCGAGTTTCAGGGATCACATATTGGGAATCAACGATGTCCCATATAGCACTTCCTTGGCTTAGAAGGTAAGCCTCCATGCACACCTTCCAATAAGCAAAGTCATGACCATCAAACATCGGTATTTTCGAGTGTTGGCGTAAAAGATTACGCTAACAGGTTCTCAAAGATTAAGAACTAACAAATGAAGAGTTTGTGAAGCGGACTATTTCAAGCCTCCGAATAGGATAATAGCTCGAAGTAGTTCGAAGTTGTGTATTGAATATCTGAGTATTCGATGCCTTATTACAGGGTGAGAATGGGGGTATTTATAGGTAAAAACTTTAAGGAAAAGACCTTTTTACCCCTAGATTACAACGACATAGTGGAAACTATTTCAGTACCCCTAATAGGGTTAAAATGGTAAAAGACTAATCTAATTAGAAAGAAGATAAGTCTTCTATCCTCGCTGGAAGCTATGTGCTCCGAAGATTGAACCTTCGAAGTTATACTTCGAACAGGAGTCTGGATGGATTCTTCGAGCTTGATCATACGCCAGGCCGGAGTTAAGTCTTGGACTTTGGTCTAGTAAATTGTATTTGTCTTATAACCTTGAAGATCCTAGGGATGAAGTATTTCCCCCAACAGTAGCCCCTCGAATACGCTTCTCCAAGTAATCTGTAAGGTTAGGGAAGCAGTTTACGCAAGAAATATATTCATGCTCAGGGACTTAGCAAAATTTACCATCCTTGGAAGTATTCATAAATTTGAATCGACTTCCATGCAAAGGTATCATCGGAGCAGCTCCGAAAATAGTCTTTGCGAAGCTGAAAAGACCGTTAGACTCACAAAAATAGCCGTTACCCTTTTTTCTCGGAAAGAGTTATGACGTCGCTTTGTTTTGGGGAAAATGAATTCTCACGAAGGGTGGCAATGAATGGTAACGGTAGAGAAGATGGAACTACATGTATGAAAAGTAAAATGCCTATGAGCACAGACTATAAATAGAGAGACAAGGGTGCGTTTGAGATACTTTACCCACTGCTCCCGCATTGTTCCTCTTTCTGCTTCTTGAGCTCAAGTTTCAAACTCCATCTTCTCTCATGGCGAAGACCAGTCACAAGGCTCCCATCCCTACTTCGACCTTGGCCAGGCAGCAAGCTATGGCGGCCGCAGCAGTGGTGGCCTCTTTGGGCAACCCTCGTCCGGCCGGTCCCCATGACCTTCTCCCAACGTCTTCAAAGTTTTGTGATTAGTCGTACAGCCTGGGACCTTCAACCTGCACAAAGAAGTCCATTGCAGTGGTAAGTGCAGGGAAGATTAGTCCGAGGATCAAGATTCGCCAACCCGGCCAAGAAGCAAACCCTTCGCCTCGGGCTGGAGAAGTGGTCGTGTTCGATGCATTCTTCGAGGCTGGGTTGGGACTTCCCACAGTAGACTTACTTTCTAAGGTATTGGAGCTTTTTCATGTTACTCTTCCTCAGTTATCTCTGAATGCCATAGCAGGCCTAGCCATCTTCGAATGGGTGATGCAAGCTGAAGGTTGCAAAGGGAGAGCAGAGATCTTCGCAGCACTCCACAAAGCTTCCTGTCAACCAAAAACTTACCAAGGCTCCGGAGGAGAGAAGATAATAATTGCCTTCGGCAGTATCAACTTTTGGCTCCGAGATGAGTATCAAACTCGGTTCCCAGTGAAGGCCATCAACGCCAGATGGTATACGGATTGGGTCCTCCGCTGGTTTTACGCCGAAGTAGGAGTGGACAGCACCTTGGCCGGGCGTCTCGAAGACATCTTTTACCGGAGAGAAGCAGAGGTTCATCTAGACCCAGACCAGCTCGAAGCTCGCCTCAACCTGCTACAAACAATAAGTCGCCGCATGAGCATGCGGGACTTAGCGGAGGAGTTCATCGGACTCTGAATTCTGCCCTTGATGGTCAGCTGGCCTATTAATTTCGAAGAGATTCCGGAGGGTGGACTCCAAGAAATCTCTTCAACTGTTGTAGGTAACCTTGAAAGCTCTGCGAAATGTTTTATATGAAATAATAACTTCATAAAAATGATTTAACTGAAATAAAATCTTATCTTTCAGCTCCAGGCGCCACCCTGAATTTGGAGCAAATTGTACGGGCTTTGGAGAAGATCCTCAGAGCTCCTACGCTCACCGAGAAGGAATGGAGGGTGAGGCTGGTGGGCAGCTAGGAGCCATTCAACCGAGTATGGAGCGTACTCGGAGTTGAAGCTCCTTCACTTCCAGACTAGAGCACGTCTGAGCCGGGTCCCAAGAAGAGGAAAGTCGAAGCGGGGACCTCAACACCAACCAAGACACCCGTGAAGAAGGTGGCCCAAAAGCCGAAGTTCGTCGCTCCTTCCAAATCCCATACTTCGTCTTTGGAGTCATCTGAAGATGAAGGACAAGTAGATATATGGAGGGAGTTCGAAGTCCTCATTAACGAGGATGAGGAGATACAAACAGAGGTTGAAGTCCCTACCCAGGACAACGCGGCGGTAGTGCCCGTTGCTAAAGACAACCTTGAGGAGGCAGAGACTCAAAATGTCCTGTCTGGCCAAGAAGCCCCTGATACGGGAGAAGGCGGAGTCGAGATGGAAAATGAAGAAATCTCGGCTCCGGACGAAGTAATAGCTGCGGTTGTTGGAGAAGTTTTGGCAGATAATCCTTCGGTTCCAAGCCCGGAGTCCGGAGAGGACTTCGAAGAAGCGTTCAAGCCTCCGAGCATCCCCGTGCTCATCCAGTGGCAGAACGACGAAGGTAAACTTCAGTAGAGTACTTTTTATTTCTTTTTGTGTCCTGCAAAACTTATGCAATATAGAGTACCTTTGGCCTTTACAGGATCAACTCCCATGGAGATGACCGTTGCCACGAAGACTGTGCTAGAGGCTTCCAAATCTCCGAAGCCAATTCCGGAGGTAGCCATGAGAATGGGGCCTGGGAAAGGTAAAGGTAAGGGGGAACCTTTGTCTGCTCCGACTCCACGATGGACCCCATCTGAGTCTACCGACGAAGGCCAATCCACGGAAGGGGGCAAATCTACGGAAGTCTCCGAAGATGCAACGCTGCGCTCTGGCCCTTCTCCGAACGAAGATGATCATAGAGCCTTGTCAAGGTTCCCCTCCTAGCTCCTTTTCTGGAGCAAAGGACTGGACTTCGGACTTTGCTAGAGCCTCTGGCTCGGGCTAGTCGTGATGTTGGGGAGACCGACTTGGAGCAGGCAGCCTATCAGGTACGAAGTATCTGCAACAACAGAGTTAGTTCAAATTTATGTAAATAGTTTGCTTACATTGCTCTTTTCTTCCTTCGCAGCAAATAGTCTTGGCTCGAGCTGCGGCTATATCAAATGAGTGAGAGTGTAACCGACTCAAGGAGAAGATAACGGCTCTTCAGGTGAGTCTTGTTAGCTTCGAGGTTCGGACCTTTAGCTTGGACAAATTGGTGGCCACAGAAAGGAAAGCTAGACTTGGCTTGGAGGCTGCCAACCGCAAGCTCGAAGCTAAACAGATCGTGCTTTAGGCCGAAGTGGAAAATCTACAGAGGGAGCAGGCAACTGCAGGGGCTGAGCTGGTCAAGCTCCGAGAGGAGTAGTTGAAGTTGACAGAGAAGGCCAACAACTTACTTGGACAAAAGAATTCTTCGATTACGGAGGCGGCTAGGCTCTCATTCTTGACAGACGAGCTGTCTACATCAAAGAAGGCTTTGTCCAAAGACAAGGCGAAGTGTGAGAAGGTAGCCTTAGAGACCATGGACAACCTTTGGGGCATCCTAGAGTACTTTGGTACTTCCTAGACTTTACCTTCGACTGGCGATGTCCCTCTGCTGCGAAGACTGAAGATGATCCAAGAAGCAGCGAAGACTATGAACACAGCAGGTATTAGGTATGGAGAGATCTCCGGCCAAGTAGCTGCTCTTGGACTGCTTCACTACTACGAGGGTTTAGGGCTATCTGTAGCACCAAAACCAGAGGAAACTCTTGTTAACTTCGGTGATGACCTGCTCTTAACTCCTTCCGCCGATGTGGCTGCAGCTTGGGAAGCCTTCCAACCGTCTTGGAGAGCTGAAGGCCGATCGGCGATCAAGACATGGATTGACGAAGGACTTCGCCAAAAGCAAGTGTGGTCGCAACCTTTGACCAGCCAGCCTCCTTCGGACCTAAAGGTCTTGTTCTCCATAGGGCCCCGATTATGTAAAAAACTTATGCTTTTATCCTTTATGAATGAAAAGACTTATTTGGAAATGTTTTTAGGCTTTCCAACCTTTTTTGGATGATCTCGAAGTGCTATAGATTAATGAAGAGCTTCGCCTACAATGGGCTACCTTCGAAGCTCTAAGGCCTCACAAACGCCCTCGGTTTTCAATTCCTCGGGGAATCTTTGGTGAAGTTATACCCGATATATGTAAAGAAGTATTAGCTTATATTAAAAAGGAGGAAAAAGAAGATAGTTTAGAACCTTCATCTTCTGAGGACATTGAATGGTCCGAAGAAGAAAATACCGCCGAAGAGCAAGTAGAAAAGAGCCCTGAACAACTTCAAAGCTGGGAAAGAAGTCCCGAATGACTTCAGACCTAGGCTTACTTTAGCAAGAGCAGAAGGACTTCCGAGCTTCCAGATGAGGGAAGATGGTTAAATGTAAAGTTATTAAAACTCCTGGCTCCGGACGAAGTCGCCTTCGAAGTCGTACTAGTTTTAACAGTAGCTCTAGGGATCGAAGAGGTCTTCGTTTCCTTCTTGGTATAGATACAGATTTTTCATGATGTAATGTAATCTATTTGAATGATAAAGATTAAAGTTTCATAATTGTCTCCCTACTTCCCAACCACTCTTTGGGTGTAAGCAACTCTGAAATTTGGTCGAATGTGGTTACGCACAACGAAGATAACGTTAGTTAGGACTACAATTTTGGAGGCTCAGAGCCCCTTATCATATTAAAGATGGACTAAGTCCAACAGTGGTCACTAAAGACGTCGAAAATGTCTTCGACTCTATTAATTCGGAGTCTGAAAACTAGTAACTTACTACCTTTTTGTTTGAATGTAGTCACTTCGGACTCTTTTTCGGACACATTAGCATCCAATAAAAATGGTCGCTTTGGACTCTTTTTACAGACGTTTCAAGTTATCATCTCGAAGTCTGTTCTGTTTGGCCTCCTTTGGCTCTTTTTACGGATGGTATCAAATCGGTGGTTTGGAATCCGCTTTGTGGTCTCCTTGGACTCTTTTTATGGATGCTTTCAAGCCGGAGCTTGGAATCTGTATCATTTGATCTCCTTGGACTCTTTTTACGGATGCTTTCAATCCGGTGGATTGGAATCCATTTTTGTGAATTTCCCACCTCGTCGGAAGCTTCAAACCGGTGGTTCGAAGTCCATAAAATTGGTTCAATGAATGACACTTCCCTCACAACCGACTTCGTTCTTCCAGTGCGTCCACTAGAAGTAGGTAGTGTTTGAGAGGTAGGCATTATCTAAACCATGAGCTTTATTTATTCAGAAGGTATTTATAGATGATTACAAGGAGCCCCTATGCAAAATACCACTTCAGGTTCTCCGCATGCCAGACATGCTCTAACTCTTCACCTTCTAAATTAGCTAGCTTAAAAGAACCAGGGCGTCCTGAACGTACAATGATATATGGACCTTCCCACTTATTTTCTAATTTCCCTGGTGCTATGATGCTTCGCAAAACTAAATGACCTGGTTTAAGCTCATTAAGTTTAACCTTCGGGTCATACCAAGTCTTCGTTTGATGCTGATACTTCGATAAATTTGCAATAGCTCAAAGCCTTGTTTCTTCCATTAAATCTAACAAAGCTTGCCTTTCATCTTCTTTTTCAGGTTCGGTGGTGCGAAGAG
The DNA here is from genome assembly GCA_019279435.1 of Zizania palustris. NCBI lineage: Eukaryota > Viridiplantae > Streptophyta > Magnoliopsida > Poales > Poaceae > Zizania > Zizania palustris. The sequence goes on along the minus strand of JAAALK010000287.1, from coordinate 96,372,306 downwards.
ATCTCCCTTTAAGCTCCGTCGGCGTCATGGCTTCATCTCCGAATAGTAATCTGAAAGGAGTAAAAATTGTGGACCTCGTTTGAGTGGTTCGAATGGACCATAAAATCTTTGGGAGTTCCTCGGTCCACAACCCTTTTGCCAATCCTACTATTCTTCGATTCAGGCCTGATAAAATATTACCATTATCTCGTTCAACAGCTCCATTAGACTGAGAATGATGCATAGCTGCAAAACACATTTCTATGCCAAGGTCTTCACAGAACTTTCTGAAGGGTTCTGCATCAAATTGGGTCCCATTGTCGATTGTGAGCTGTCGAGGCACTCCGAACCTGCATATAATATTCTTCCAAAAGAATTTTTGTACATTATTTGAAGTGATAGCTGTGAGGGCTTCTGCTTCGACCCACTTGGAAAAATATTCAATTGCTACCACTGCAAATTTCAGACTTCCTTTTGCTACTGGGAATGGGCCAATGAGATCTATGCCCCATCTGGCTATGGGCCAAACTAGAGAAATAACTTGAAGAGGTACTGGCGGATGATGACTTCGTCTTCCCATTCATTGACAACCTTGGCAAGTGCAGACTAAGGTCTCCGCATCAGCTACTATTGTAGGCCAATAAAGCCCCTAGCGAAGTGTTTTTCCTGCTAAAGCCCGGGGGGCAAGATGGCTACCACAAAGGCCTTCATGAATTTCTCAGAGTATCTCTTGGCCTTCTACTTGAGAAATACATCGGAGTAGGGGGGAACATACTCCAGCCTTGTAAAGAATACCGTTGATATTGTGATAATTCTGAACTCTTAGCTGCAATCTTGAAAGTTGTGGCCCTTCAAGTAAGGTTGTTTTGCCTTGCAATAATTCCATGATCGAACTCCGCTTGTCAGTGTTCGGAATGCAAAGAACCTCCGCAGGAGGAATTTGTGGCACCGAAGGCGAAGTAAGCTCTTCATAAAATACTCCTTCTGGAATATCCACAGTTCCAACTGCAGCTTTTGCTAGGGTATCATCTTGTGCATTGTCAGCTCTTGGTATACTTCAGATAGAAATCCCTTTGAATGCTGCTTCGATCTTAAGGATCTCTTCCATATATTTTGCAAGCGGTGGATGCCAGACTTGAAAACTTATCAACATGCCCTGCTACAATTTGAGAATCTGTTTTTATAATAACTCTTGTAGCACCCAGAGCACGCGCCTTTCGGAGTCCTAACAAAATTCCCCCGTACTTCGCTATATTATTGGTGGACTTAAAGTTGAGCCTTGCGGAATACATCGCTCTTTGCCCTGAAGGCGAAATTATCACTGCTCCAATGCCTGCTCCAGATGCTTGAAAAGCTCCATCGGAGTATATGGTCCAAATTCCTTCGCTTGATTTTTCCGAAGCCCGTATTGCAGACGGAGTCCATTCTGCTACAAAGTCTGCCACCACTTGTGACTTGATTGTTGTCCTTGCTACAAAGGAGATGCCGAAGGGTGCTAGCTCAACGACCCATTTTCCAATTCTCCCCGTAGAATCTTTACTTCGGAGCATATCTCCCAAAGGATAATAAGTTGGTACAATTACATTATGTGCTAAAAAATAAGCTTTGACGGCTTCGGCTCAAAACCGTCACTGTATCGAAGGCTGACTTCGGTGAAGCGAAGGCCGTCAGGCTCAAGGCTTCTCACCGAAGCTACCGCACTCCTCGCGTGCGAAGGGGGGCTTCAGAAGGGTCCAAAACTGCAAAGGCTGACAGCGTCTGCTCTGCAAAAGCTGGTGTTGTCCCCTCTACGAAGCTGACAAAAGAAGCCTCCAAATAAAGTAGACTACCAGTTGTACCCCCTGTTCTGATGAGACAAAAACAGTGTAAACCTTAGGGATAAAGTAGTCTATTCACAGGGCTGAATAGTGCCTATAAATAGTGGAGGCTGGCTAGGTCACATCAACACTTTGAGCATTCATTGTAGAACTACTGTGCTAGCCACCACACTCTCTGTATTCATCCTATGAGTTCATTTTGTGTTCCATGTTCAAGCATTGAAGCTTTGACTCTGTGTTCATTTACTGCTTGAGCTTGTATGCATACTTCTCTGCATGCTTCGGTTTCTCTGTACATCATTTTCTTGTGAGCTTTTCTGGAGAGGTGTGTGAGAAGCCTGTTCGAGCGAAGTGTGTTCGAGCGAAATGTGTGTTTCAGTGTTCGTTCGCTCTGTGTAAGCTGGAGGCTAGACCTCTCTGATTACTAGCGAAGCACTGTTTGACTTAGATCGAAGCCCGTTTTTCTTTTCTTGTCGAAGTCCTAAGCGAAGTCTGTTTATTGTGCTTTTAGACCTTCGAAGTACGAAGCCCGGCACCAGTTGTTGTCGCTGAGTATTTGGTCGAAGCCCGCAGAGGGAAGTCCTCTCTTGCAAGTGCGAGGCCTGCAAGTGCGAAGCCTGCACAAAGGCACCCTGTGTGCGAAGGCTGCACTGACTTAGCAGAAGCTAAATTTTTGGGTTTGTGGGTGGAGCGAAGTCTTCTTGGCTTCGAACATTTGCTCCTTGCGAAGCCTGTTTTCGGAGCTGTGAAATACCTTCGAACCAGTACCTCGAAGGGTGTGTTCGAAGCCTGTTCCGCAGGAGACAGAATTAAAACAGAAGGCTATTTTTAGTCTGAAATTTTAAAAGCTCCCATTCACCCCCTTTGGTCGCCGTTTCCGGTCCAACAATTGGTATCAGAGCGGGTTAAGATCACCAGTTGACCTTAACCGGTTTTTTTATCTGTTGGCGACATGGACAGAGTTAGTAAAATTCCTCTGTTCGATTGGACTGATTTTGCATACTGGAAGCTGCGCATGGAGGCTTACTTGCTAAGCCAAGGAAATGCAATTTGGGAGATTGTGGACTCACAATACTCCATCCCTGAAACTCGCACCTCTCAAACAGAAAAGGATCAATATAATGCCAACTCCAAGGCAAGAAATATACTGTTCATTGGTTTGAGCCGGAGTGAGTTTGATAGGGTGCAGCACCTTAGGACAGCAAGGGAAATTTGGACCACTCTCACTATTTTTCATGAGGGCTCTACACAGATTAAGGCCAGGCGCCAAAGCACATACAATCAACAGTATCAACTGTTTGTGCAGGCACCTGGTGAATCTATAGATGCCATGTTTTCTCGTTTTGATGCGATAGTGAGTAACTTGCGGTCCAACGGGATGCTTGCTTACAATGATCATGATAGGGCTATCAAGCTTCTCTATGCTCTTGATCGTAGCATATGGGAAGTGAAGATATCTAGCATTGTGCAGTCCACAGGTTATGACACATTGACCTGTGATGAGCTCTTCAGCAAGCTAAAGTCCACAGAGATTGCCAAGACATCTCTTGCAGTGCACAGAAACTCTTTACCACAGACATTGGCATTGGTTTCTAGCACTAGCCGTGGCACCACTGCAGAACCAAGCACATCTGGCACTTGTGTTCTTGCAGATGGTTTTGCTTTGTCCTCCCTGGTCTCCGTCACTAAGGAGCAGGTGGATACTCTGGATGATGATGAGCTTGCTCTCATTGCCAGAAGGTTCACCCGTTTTCACCATGAGAGATGGTATCAGAGGAGAAGTGGTTTTAGTGGTTGTTTTGAGTGTGGCGACACTTCTCACATCAAGGCCAATTGCCCAAAACTCAAGAAGAGAGAAGAGAGTGAGCTCCCCATATACTACAAAAAGGAGAGGAAACCCTTTGTGAAGGGCAAGCGCGGCAAGGTGGCTAAGAGAGTAGCCAAAGCCGCTTCCAGAGCATTTGTTGCTGCTCTCAGCGACATCGACACTTCCTCAACTGAGGAGTCGAGCTCTGAGGAGGAGTCTCCAAGGAAGGAGGAGAAGAAGGACAAGAAGGGACGAGATTTCACCGGCCTTTGCTTCATGGCCGACAGCGATAACAGTGGCGATGAGCTTGACTCATCTGAGGTACCACTATCCTATGACCAGCTTTCAATTAAACTAGATGAACTAAATGAAGTAGTTCTTGGTCAGGATAGATTACTTGTGCAAGCCGCTAGAGATAGAAAAGACCTTAGACTTAGGCTAGAATCTGTTTCTACTGATTATGCCATGCTTAAGTCTAGAGTTAATGATGCTGAATGTGAATCTTGTACTGTTGTCATGGGTGAGTTTGCTCAGTTGCGTTCTGTACATGCTCAAACTCTATCTGAGCTTGAGACTGCACAGAAGCAGCTTTTGATGGTGGATTCTAGTCATGATATAACTGAATGTATGAACTGCCCTTTATTACGTGAGAGCATTGATTTACGTGATAAGCATGTTCATGATTTAGAGGCTAGATTGGAGAGGGCCGGTAGTTCTAAGGATGTGCAGCCTGTGTGTGACACTTGCATGACTCTTAAGGACCAGCTAGGCACTGTTAGAGAGCGAGCTGAAAACCTTATGACTGAGAATGAGTACCTTCTTTCTATGGTTAACAAATGCACTGAGGGAAAGGGTAGGATGGATTTGCTCTTGGCCAAGACTAAGATGTGTACTGACAGAGCAGGGTTAGCTCTAGGTTTGGGTTTTGAGAGGATTCCTTTGGAAAGTGAAAACAAAACTGTTTTTATCTCACCCACTAACCTAGAGAAAGAGAGAGCTCTGTTAGACACTCCATCAGCCAAAAAGCCTACCTGAACTCCAAATAAAACCACTCCTCCCACAAAAAGAGTCCCTCCCAAGAAAACCACTGATCAAAGCCCAAGGAGCCTGTGAGAGTTGCTCCTATGACCCATGAGAGTGCCCCTAGGAGAGTTTTTCATTGTTCCTATTGTCAGTGGGTGGGTCATCTAGTTGGGTTCTGTTTTCGTCGCATCAAGGATGAGTGACGCTCTCAGGAGATGAGGTTCCAGAACATGCATTACCCATCTTTAGGTATGCATGAGTCTGAGTTTTACTCTCGTCCTGTTTTCGAGGCTCCTCGTGCTTCTCGGAGAGGTTTTTCTCCTCGAGGTGTTCACCATGTTCCATATGGTGGTAGACCCCGGGCGAGTAGCTTTGTACCTCATCAGTGTAGGAGACCTCATCATGTTGTTAGATCACAGCATGTAGGTAGACCTCGCACTTTGCATCATTCTGATTATCCTGTGCATAGACAGTCTACTTTTACTGTGCCTACTACTCGTATCACTCAGTGCTGGATGCCTCGTCATATTTTCACTCACCCCAGCACTGAGCGATCGAGATTTTCTTATCATGTGTAGGTAGCAGACCGAGGCTTGGAGGGCACGTGGATTATGGTCTCCGGTTGTTCACGCCACATGACCGGAGATGTAGCATGGTTCTCCAGCCTCACCACAACCAAGCAAAGGGAACATATCACCTTCGGCAACAATCGAAGGAGTAGAGTGAAAGGTAAAGGTGTGGTAAGAATTAACTCGAATTTCACTCTCAAAGATGTTGCTTTGGTTGAAAACCTGGGATACAATTTGCTTTCTGTATCTCAGTTGCTTGATGAGGGCTTCGAAGTGCGATTCCATCGCGATACTTCGCAAGTACTCAATTCTGATGGCGTTGTTGTCTGCAAGATCTTTAGAGTTGGGAGAGTTTTTGGAGCTAATTTTTCTGAGTCATCTGGTTCTTCTCATTGTCTTGTTGCACATTCTACTTCTGAGCTTTGGAAGTGGCATAGGAGACTAGGGCATATGAGCTTTGAGTTGCTCGCTCGTCTAAGTGCCCTAGGTCTGATCCGAGGATTGCCCAAGCTCAAGTTTGAGAAGAATTTAGTTTGCGCTCCTTGTCGACATGGAAAAATGATTGCCGCTTCGCATTCGCCAGTCACCACAATGATGACAGAACAACCCGGAGAACTTCTCCACATGGACACTGTAGGTCCTTCTCGGGTTAGTTCTTTAGGCGACAAGTGGTATGTGCTAGTCATTGTCGATGATTTCTCTCGCTACTCTTGGGTCTTCTTTCTTGCCAGCAAGGATGAAGTGTTTTCACACTTTCAGAGCTTGGCTTTGAGATTTTTCACTGAACTCCCTGGTGCATTGAAATTCATTTGAAGTGATAATGGCACTGAGTTCAAGAACAATCTCTTTGTTGACTTTTGCATGGAGCATGGTATAGAACATCAATTCTCTGCTTCGCGGGTTCCTCAACAGAACGGTGTTGTTGAGAGGAAGAACCGCAATTTGGTTGAGATGGCTAGCACGATGCTTGATGAGCATAGGACTCCTAGAAAATTCTGGGCTGAGGCCATGAACACTGCTTGTTACATCTCAAACCGAATCTTCTTGTGCTCAATTTTGAATTTGACATCTTATGAGCTACGTTTTGGGAGACAACCCAAGGTTACTCATCTTCGAGTTTTTGGTTGTCGTTGCTTTATCCTAAAACGTGGAAATTTGGACAAATTTGAGTCGCGTTCTTCTGACGGGATCTTTTTGGGTTACACTACACATGGTCATTCTTATCGTGTTTATAATTTGGAGACTAACTCTGTCATCGAGTCATGTGATGTGACTTTTGATGAATCCACCCCTCTGTTAGTTCTGCTCTTGAACAGGCAAATGAACACGATATGGAACAGACTATCTTCAAAGAAGAAGATCCTGGACATTTCGAGGATGAACCCCTACTACCCTCGACATCAACCCGCGAAGCCGACCCCGCTTCGACCACTTCGGCACAAGGTCCCGGAGCAACTACCTCGACATCGGTCATCTTGGACCACTCCAACACACAAGTTGAGGGGGAGACTGCATCCCGCCGTGAGGCTCCACACCATGTTCAAAGGATGCATCCTCCCGAGCAGATCATTGGTGAGCTTGATCAAAGGGTAACACGTTCTCATGCTCATTTCATTGATTCCACTTTTGTTGCTTCTTTTGAGCCCTTAGATGTGAGTCATGCACTTTCTGATTCTAGTTGGATCAATGCCATGCATGAAGAACTTGAAAATTTTGAGAGAAACCAAGTCTAGACATTAGTTGATCCTCCACCAAATGTTCATTTCATTGGAACAAAATGGATTTTCAAAAACAAACAAGGGGAGGATGGGACTATAGTTAGAAACAAGGCTAGACTTGTAGCTCAGGGTTATTCTCAATTAGAAGGGATTGATTTTACTGAAACTTTTGCACTTGTTGCTCGTCTTGAGGCAATTAGGATTTTGCTTGCCTTTGCAACATCCCAGGGATTCAAACTCTATCAAATGGATGTCAAAAGTGCTTTTCTTAATGGTTTCATAGGCGAAGATGTTTATGTAAAACAACCCCCTGGTTTTGAAAACCCCAAATACCCACATAAAATCCTTAAACTTCATAAGGCTCTTTATGGACTCAAGCAGGCCCCTCGGGCATGGTATGACAGACTTAAGTCTTTTATGCTTGAGCGGGGGTATTTGATGGGCTCTGTTGATAAAACCCTGTTCACTCTCAAGCATGGCAAAGATTTTCTCCTAGTTTAGATTTATGTGGATGATATCATCTTTGGTGGCTCTTCTCATGCTTTGGTTGCCGAGTTTGCAGATGCCATGAGCAGGGAGTTCGAGATGTCCATGATGGGCGAACTCACTTTTTTCCTTGGTTTGCAAATCAAGCAAAGCAAACAAGGTACTTTCGTCCACCAGACGAAGTACACCAAGGACCTGCTCAAGAAGTTCGACATGGCTGATGCGAAGCCACTCGCCACTCCAATGGCTACATCTGTAGCATTGGATCCTGACGAAGATGGAGTAGCCATAGATCAGAAGGAGTTTCGAAGCATGATCGGCTCCCTACTCTACTTGACTGCTACGAGGCCGAACATAAACTTTGCAGTGTGTCTGTGTGCTCGTTTTCAGGCTTCACCACGAGCTTCGCACCGCCAAGCGGTAAAGCGCATTCTTAGGTATCTCAAACATACCTTTGAATTTGGCATTTGGTATTCGGCGTCTTCCTCTTTGTGTCTTCGAGGTTATTCCGATGCGGATTTTGCTGGGTGTAGGATTGATAGGAAAAGTACCTCTGGTACTTGTCATTTTCTGGGTACTTCTCTGGTTTGCTGGTCTTCCCGCAAATAGTCTAGTGTTGCACAATCGACGGCTGAGGCCGAATATGTTGCTGCAGCTAGCTGTTGCTCTCAGATTTTGTGGATGGTTTCCACTTTGCGGGATTTCGGGTTAGATTATAAGAGTGTTCCACTTTTCTGTGACAACACTAGTGCTATTTGTATTGCAAACAACCCGGTTCAGCACTCCAGAACCAAACACATTAATGTGCGATATCATTTTCTCAGAGATCATAATGAGAAGGGTGATATTGAACTTCAATATGTTGATACCCAACATCAGCTAGCCGATATTTTCACAAACCCCTCGATGCTTCTCGATTTGCCTACTTGCGTGGGGAACTTGGTATTTGTCACCCTTACGGCATTTTGTGAGGGGGAGCAGATTTTGAATGTCTTGCATATGCTCATTGTGTGTGAAATTGCATTCACATCTCTTGCACTTATATGCCTGATTCTAATTCATGTAATCATGAAAGCTCAGCTCTATTTAATATATCTGAAACATTATATGCATGATTTTTCTTTCCAAAATCAAATCATGCTCACTTCTTAGTCTTGAATCTAGCATGTTTAGGCTAGACTGCTTTAGCTATCTTTTATCTGCTTGATAGCAAGACACTTTTTCTCTAGATGCTAAACATTGCAACTTGAAAAAAATTGTTCTACATACTCATGGATATTCATCAAGTGATAAACAATTTGTTCACTTAATCAAAATTCCAAAAAATCCATGATTTGCATGCTTCCAAGCAAAAAGATCCAGGTGGGTTTGTTTGTCACACTGCTCTATTCTAGACTGCTTACCATTGTACTTTGGTCTGAACTGGGATAGTGTAGTGTATGACAAAATCACCGCCTTAAGCTTCTGATGGCTTTTTTGCCTAGGCTTGGCCTGATTGGAAAGTATAAGGTAGACAAACAAATAACCCCTGGCATTATGAAAAGAACAGAAAATTCATTGATCATCAAGTTTGCTGTTAATGCTCCACTTGAACTGGACTTGTCTGTCTAGAGTAGAAATTCACTAGCTTTGCGCAGTCTCTGCTTTCACTTGTCGAGTTACCTTGATTGAGTGGTGATGCTTTTATTTCAAAATGATAAAATCACATGATGTCATCATGTTTTTAGAGCATGTTAAATTGAGCTGAGCACATGATAATTGGTATTAATATTGGCATATTTTTGCTTTATATGTCTTTGCAATTCTGCCCATTTCGAAGCTATGCATCTTTTACATGCTCCTTAATGCTTGCATTGCCAAAGGGGGAGAAATTGTTGAGTTCTAAGCCGTAAAGGGGAACATTAACTCAGGGGGAGTTTTTATCTTGCAAAGGAAAGTTTTGCCGAAGGGGCTTTTTACTCTATTGAAAAAGGGGGAGGAAAATTCTTTTGTCAAGTGACATGATTTGGCTCGGTTCTGAGTTTTTATGGTCACTTGTGTGCTGAAATTCTTCAAATTTTCTTGAACTTGAATTTGGTTGTCAATGCACTCATCAAGGGGGAGATTGAGAAACCAAGGTTTGGTTCCGGAGTCTGTGATGAGTGATTGACAGATTTTACCCTCTGATTCGAAGGGGTCCCTCCGAAGGGGTTCGGAGGTTGGTTCTCCGAAGGTATTCGGAGGCTGGTTCTCCGAAGGTGTTCGGAGGCTGTTTCACCGAAGGGTTCGGTGGGCTCTGGTTGCTGCAGCTGTTGCAGCGGAGTGTGCCTGTCGGAGGGGTCCGACAGTACACGATGATTGGCTGTACCGAAGGTCTCGGTACTTTGGGCGGTACACCGGAGTGTGTATCGGAGGTTGTTCACTCGGAGAGGTCTCCGGGGTACTGGATACACTTGTCTGTTTGTCTGTGGTGCGCAGGGGACTTCGGAGGCGACAAACGGTTCGTAGCAAGTGAACCTGGGTCAAGCGGGAGGCTTGATGCCAGGGGAGCAGGGAGCTCCATCACGAAGGCTGCGAAGGGGTCGAGGTCGGACCTCGGGTCGAGGTGCGCCAGGAGAAGGCAGTAAGTGCGGAGTGTGACTCTGGGTGAAGGTACTCCGAGACGAAGTCCTCGGAGGCGAGGCACTTCGAAGGGTACTCCGAATGGAGTGACTTCGGAGTATGGTGGATCAAGTCCTCAGCAATGAGGCAAGGTGTTCGAGGTGTGCTCCAGAGGAAGACACTCGAGGATATACCCGACGAAGGTCTCAGAAGTCGAGGTGCATCGAATGCATGGTCCGGGTGAGGATCGTCGAGGAGTGTGCTCGGGGAGAGACACTGCGACGAAGTGCTCATGGAATGCTTCATGCGAAGGCGTTTGACGAAGGAGGGACTTCGAAGGGTGGTACTCCGAAGGTGGGGCTTCGGAGTGAAGCAGGCTTCGGAGCAAAGCTGGCTTCTCCGGAGGGAAGCAGGCTTTGGAGTGAGGCTGGCTCCGGAGTGAGGTTGACTTGAGGTACTTCGGCCCTGCATGGCTTCGGTACACGGACTGACGGAGTTCGAGCTGGGAGAAGCTGCGAAGCCGTGGTGGTCCACTCCGAAGGTGTTGGTGCGAAGGCCCAAGGGCTTTGATGGCTTCGGCTCAAAACCTTCACTGTATCGAAGGCTGACTTCGGTGAAGCGAAGGCCGTCAGGCTCAAGGCTTCTCACCGAAGCTACCGCACCCCTCACGTGCGAAGGGGGGCTTTAGAAGGGTCCAAAACTGCAAAGGCTGATAGCATATGCTTTGCAAAAGCTGGTGCTGTCCCCTCTGCGAAGCTCACAAAAGAAGCCTCCAAATAAAGTAGACTACCAATTGTACCCCCCTGTTCTGATGAGACAAAAACAGTGTAAACCCTAGGGGTAAAGTAGTCTATTCACAGGGCTGAATAGTGCCTATAAATAGTGGAGGCTGGCTAGGTCACATCAACACTTTGAGCATTCATTGTAGAACTACTGTGCTAGCCATCACACTCTGTTCCATGTTCAAGCATTGAAGCTTTGACTCTGTGTTCATTTACTGCTTGAGCTTGTATGCATACTTCTCTGCATGCTTCGGTTTCTCTGTACTCCATTTTCTTGTGAGCTTTTCTGGAGAGGTGTGTGAGAAGCCTGTTCGAGCGAAGTGTGTTCGAGCGAAGTGTGTGTTTCAGTGTTTGTTCGCTCTGTGTAAGCTGGAGGCTATACCTCTCTGATTACTAGCGAAGCACTGTTTGACTTAGATCGAAGCCCGTTTTTCTTTCCTTGTCGAAGTACTAAGCGAAGTCTGTTTAGTGTGCTTTTCGACCTTCGAAGTACGAAGCCCAGCACCAGTTGTTGTCGCTGAGTATTTGGTCGAAGCCCGCAGAGGGAAGTTCGCTCTTGCAAGTGCGAAGCCTGCAAGTGCGAAGCTTGCACAAAGGCACCCTGTGTGCGAAGACTGCACTGACTTAGCAGAAGCTGAATTTTTGGGTTTGTGGGTGGAGCGAAGTCTTCTTGGCTTCGAACATTTGCTCCTTGTGAAGCCTGTTTTCGGAGCTGTGAAATACCTCCGAACCAGTACCTCGAAGGGTGTGTTCGAAGCCTGTTCCGCAGGAGACAGAATTAAAACAGAATGCTATTTTTAGTCTGAAATTTTAAAAGCTCCCATTCACCCCCCTCTGGTCGCCGTTTCCGGTCCAACATAATATCATCAAAACTCTGTTGGCACTCTGGTGTCCATGCAAAATCTTCGGACCCTTTCAATGCTTTGAATATGGGCAGGCTTCGTTCTGCGGACCTTGCTAAAAATCTGCTGAGTGCTACAAGGCACCCAGTAAGCTTCTGTACCTATTTTATATTCTCCGGCGGAGCCATTCTTTGCAATGCAATTATTTGACTAGGGTTAGATTCGATTCTTCTACTCGAAACTAATAGATACCCTAGCAACTTTCCAGCTTGAGCCCTGAAGATATATTTTTCGGGGTTGAGGCGGACTCCACATGCTCAGAGGCTCTCAAATGTTTCCGATAAGTCTAGGCTATGATGTTGCTTTAAAGCACTCTTTATTACAATATCATCCATATAGGCTTCTACATTGCGGCCTATTTGGTGACCTAGAGCCTTAGCAATTAATCTCTAAAATGTTGCCCTGACATTTCTCAAAGCCAAAGGGCATTCTTACATAGCAGAAGACTCCCGAAGGAGTTACGAAGCTTGTTTTGATTTCATCTTCGCGCTTTAACCAGATTTGATTATAACCGGAGTATGCGTCGAGGAAGCTCAATAACTCCGAACCAGCAGTGGTGTCAACTAATTGATCTATTCGGGGCATGGGGTAGGGGTCACGTGGGTATCCTTTATTCAAAGATGTAAAATCAATACACATATGCCACTTTTTGGAGGATTTCTTTTTGACGAAGACTGGGTTGGCTAGCCACTCCATATGAGCTACTTCTCTGATAATCCCAACCTTCAATAATTTCTCCACTTCTTCCTTAGCAAGGCTTGCCCTTTCTACCAATAACTTTCGAAGCCCCTGTCGAACAGGCCAAACCCTTGGGTTTACAAGTAAGTTGTGCTCAATGATATCTCGGCTAACTCCTGGAATGTCTTCATCAGACCAGGCAAAGACATCCAAATTCTCTCCAACTACTTTTTCCAATGAAGTAGTGATTTTCGAAGGCAAATCTTTACCAAACTAAAAGGGATAGTCTTTGTCGTCCTTAGCAATAATCTTCGTTACAATTTCTCCTTCGAGACTTGGCCTTGGGAAGGATTTCTTTTAAGATTCACTTGAAGCAGAGATATCCTCCGAATTGCCTTGCACATTATTCACTTGTCTTTGGTCGAGAGGGGGGCCATGACTGTATTCTGCTCTTCGCGTAGTGGCTTGATCACCAAAGACAGTAAGTACTCTTCCCTGCGTGGGCATCTTCATGCATAAATAAATATGGCGTGCCACAGCTCCAAACTAATTTAACATGCCCCTTCTGAAGATGACATTATAAGCGTAAGGAGCATCACAACATCAAAAATTACTTCCTCCCTTCTTGCCAGGAGACCCTCTCTGAAGGCAACCTCAAGACCTATTTGGCCGAGGGCATCAAGTGGAGGTCCCGCGAAGCCTTGAAGGGGACGAGCTGCGGGGAGGAGATGCTTCCGGGAGATGCAAAGCTGATCGAAGGCTTGAACAAAAATAATATCTACTGAACTCCAGCCATCGACCAGCACTCTCTGAACTTCTGTTCCTGCAATATCGGCAGTGATGACAAGGGGATTTGCATGAGATAATTTTATGCCTACTGCATCATCTGCAAAAAAAGATATAGGCACATGGGACCACTCGGGCATTGCGGCTGTCGACGAAGAGGTTCCAATATGACCTAAATCCCGAACATACTCTCTCTGTTGCCTCTTTGACATGCTGCCAAGAGTTCCTCCTCCGGAGATACGAAGGACCACTCTTTTGCCCCGGTCTTGGCAATCTTCTTGCTTCGAAGGTTGAGGAGCCATGCTGAATAGCGTGGGCCTCATGGCTCCAGATGTGATGAGTCATTATCAACGATAGTCAAAGAGGACTGAAAAGAGAGAGATGATCTGCTGCGTCTGGGCCGCGTGTGACTCAGGTACACGGGCAGCGAGCGACTGTCGGGCAGAGGGGCCGCGAAGTCGGGTTGGCCCAATCCGGGTACATGGGCTAGGAGCAGCAGAGGATCCACTGGACTGTTGACCGGGATTGACTCAGGTACACGGGCGGTGAGTGATTGCCGGGCTGAGGGAGCCACGGAATCAGGCCGGCCCAATCCGGGTACCCGGTGCGAAGACGGTGGACGCTTTGTCAGTTTCGGCGCAAAACTGACGACCGTTGATTTCTGATCTGACCGTCCTGAGGCGAAGCCGTAGCTGCTACGAAAGCTCCGCATCAGGACAAGTTACCTTTATTTAGGTTTTTACTATTTTGCCTTTAGGCCCACAGTCTGTCAGTCGAGTCTGTAAAAATCCTAAGGGCATTTCGGTCTTTTCCATTTTTATTTAGCGTCTGTAAAAAACCCTAGGGGTATTTCTGCATTTTTACATTTAATGGGCTGCCTATAAATAGGCCCCAATATCCTAGGGTTAGGGTTACCCCTTTTTTAAAAACACTTTACTAATTCCAGAATTTTGGGGGTCAAATTGTTCCCTGTGTTCCTTCGCCGCCGACGTGTTTTTTACATCCGAGCAGATTAGCCACCATAGCCATCGCGATCTTTTTCCTCTAATCTGGTTATTGCGCATTCGTTTTTCTCTCTATAGTTTAGAATCATGTTTCCTCTCGTTCTTGCGTTTTTCTGTGGGTTTGTGCACAGTTGCCGTGCGGAAAATGTTTTAGGCCATACGGAAGCCTAGATCTGTAGGCGCCAGGCTCTAGGGGCTAATCCCTTGGCTTCATAGCTTGCTAGCTTGAGGTTTCAGCTGCAGACATCTCAGCCGGCTAGCCCCTAGTGGCTCTAGCTTCTAGCCCTGCAGTCCTGTAGCATTCGGTGGAGCACGCTTCTCAGGGCAGCAGCAGCAGGCGTCCACCGAGAGAACACACGAACAGCTGCAAGCAGCAGGAAGCTGCGTCAGGTTTGGAGTCTTGGACCTCGTGAAGACCGGGCGCATGTGCGAGTAACAGGCAGAGGGATCGAGGGAGCCACAGCAGTTTTGAAGCTGGAGTACCGCATGCCTACTGGGCGTTCGGTCAGGTTTCCAGGAGACAACGATTCAAGGTACTCCTGTTTGCCTCGTTTCACGTGCGTATGAAATTTTCTTGGTTTGCCTTGTCACGCCAGATGCTCATGATTAGTACTAATTGTATTTCTCGTTTTGCGTGCTAATTGAATACCTATGTGTTGCCATGTACGATCAGTATTACTTCAATACTTCCCGTAACCTCCTATTACATGTGATGGCATACTGTTAAAAAGTATTTTTCATGAATATATTTTATCTGTTGAATCTGCCTTTAAGCACTGTGTTGGTGTCTTTTCGATTAGGACACCGGTCGTTTTTAGGCTAGATCATTTTAGGTCCTGTTGATCTGTTTACTTTTCCTTGCTAAGTCTGTCGAGGTGCGTTGGGGATTGGGAGCAGGCCATTGATTCGAAAGAATTTTTTAGGCGCCCATTCACCCCCCCTCTGGTCGCTACTTTCGGTCCTACAAGTGGTATCAAAGCCTGGTTAGGGTTTTTCCATACCTTAACCGGTTCTAAACCCCAGTAGTGATCATGACTTCTCCTGGCAAGGTCCCGTCCTTGGAAGCTTATGGCTATAATTATTGGAAGACTCGCATGCGAGCCTATCTCATGAGCCAAAGCTCGGACATCTGGGACATTTGCGTTCACGCTACGTTTGTCATATTGCCAGTTGCTGAGCGTGATTCTCCTGGTATCATCGCCCAGCATGTGAACAATAGCAAAGCGGTGAACATCTTGTTTTCTGGTTTAGGTCCCACTGAGTTTGAGCGTGTGAGCCATCTCTCCACTGCGAGAGAGATCTGGGCTACCCTCCAGGCACACCATGAGGGGACAGCTCAGGTCAAGGCTCGGCTCTATCAGACCTACCGGCGTGAGTACGAGAACTTCACACAAAAGCCGGGTGAATCTGTTGAAGCATTGTTTGGTCGTTTTCAGTCGATCATAAACAAGCTTCGGGACAACAAGGCTGAGGGTGTTCAGTTGGTCTCAGATCATGAACAGGCGCTCAAGGTTCTTCATACCTTGGACCCAAAGATCTGGGAGATCAAGGTATCCTCTATCATTGAGAGCACTTCTTATGATACCTTGACCATTTCTGATTTGTTTAGCAAGCTGAAGGCCACCGAGGTTGATACCCAGTTGAGATCAAATCTCACTGGCTCTGGATCAAAGTCTCTGGCCCTTGCTACACCTTCTGTTGATCCCTCTTCTGTGAGTTGTGTTGGGTTCTCTTTGATGTCTATCACTGAGGATCAGCTTGAGTCGTTGGGAGATGATGATTTGTGTCTTTTTAACAACCGGGTGCGTCGTGTCTATGATAAGAGGATGTTCAAAAGACACGACACAAAGACCGGATGCTTTGAGTGTGGTGATACAGGACATTTCATCGCCGACTGCCCCAAGCGCAATGGCCACAAGAAGGGCACCGGTGGTGGCTTCCACGACTTCGGCAAGCACGACAGCTCCTCCTTCAACAAGGGCAAGCCAAAGACCAGATTCTTCAGAAAGGCCCTGAAGGACTACCGGCGAGAGAACAAAAAGCGAGACAAGGCCTTCTTCGCCGAGATGGAGAAGAGCTACTCCAAGCGGTCCACGTCTTCTTCCTCTTCATCGAGTTCGAGCGATGAGGAGATCATCATCAGGAAGGGGAAGGACAAGGACGATCCAGCAGGCCTTTGCTTCATGGCCTTCGGGGACAGACCGAAGAGCCGCTCACATCAGCGCCGAAGATCCCGCAAGAGCTTCTGCTCAATGGCTCTTGGGGATAAGAAAGAGAAGAGCTCCTCCGATGACTCCGACGACGACGACAACGAAAAGGTATCATCCTATGAACGCGAAATTGTTGATTTACTTGAAAGCAATCGTCAGGAGTTAAAGTATCGGGAAAAACTGCTTAGAGGGGCTAAGAAGAGGATAGATGAGTTAGAGAGTGAGCTTGCCGTGGCCAACGGCAGAATTGAGAGTCTATCTTCTTCCCCTTGCTTGGGTGATAGCAGTGAGTGCCCAAAGTGTGAGGTGCTTCTGTGTGACCTGTCGACTCTGAAGTCCAGGTACACAGAAAGGGTTGATGAGAGGGACGCTTTGGCCACTGAGCTTGAAAGTGCTCAGCTGGAGCTGAAAGATGCTCAAGCCACTGTCATCCTACCCTGTGCTGATTGCCCATCTCATCTTGCTAGCTTAGCTGAGCTAAAAGCCAAGGGCGATGAGCGTCTGGGTGATTTGGAGAGAATGAGAGCTGAGTTGGCGCAGACTAGGCTAGAGCTTGAGACATTGTCAGTTCCACCCACTGTCTGTGAGAACTGTCTGTCTCTTAGACTTGAGTTGATTAAGCTGAAAGCTGAGAAGTCTGTCCAGGTGGATAGTGAGTGTGAGACCTGCTTGTCTCAGGTGGAGGTACTAGCTTCCTTGAGAGAGGAGCTAGCTGATTCTCAGAATGAGAACTTTTACCTCCGTTCTATCCTGAGTTGGATCAGTGCCAGAGAGCCACAGCTCGGCATGATGATCCAGCAGTTCAAGAGGCAGGATGGGTTTGGGGTAGGTTACACCTATACCAAGGCTGACTTTGAGAGTGCCATTAGCCGGGCAGTGGAGTGGAGTAAAATGACTCCTGAGCAGAGATATCCCAAGACCCATTCCACTGAGTCTTCCCAGGCTTGTCAGCCCAAGGATGGAGTGATCCATGAACCACCCAAAGCTCCACCCAAGAAACCCATCTGGGTTCCAAAGCCCAAACTTCTCCACACTTCTCTAGACTCTCTTCCTGGACCCTCTAAACCCAAGAAGCCGACACCAAACACCACTAAGCCCAAGAACCCCAAGCCTCAACCACATTCCAAGAAGCCCACCTATCATTGTGAGTACTGTCAGAGAGACGGGCATCTTGCGGAGTTTTGCTTCAGGAGGAAGCGGGTTGAGAGAGCAGAGCGTGCTCGTGGTGGTCAGGAGCAGTTCTACCAGCAGGGTGGTAGACTGCGTGTTCCTCGACGCGGGGAGAGGCTGGAGGCCAGGCCGCGTCGTGTAGGTGGTGGTAGAGGAGACGACTTTCATGCCCGTGCTCCAGATGGTGGTGCTCGTTCCGGTAGAGCTCCAGGCCGTTTTGGCTACGGACCTGGACCTCGTAGCCGAGGTTTTAGGCAGAACCGAGGACCGCGCTTTGAGCCGCGTTTTGGTCCAAACTTTTCTGATGATTTCTGCTTTCCGTCTTTTGAGCAGATGGCTCGACACTGGTTTAGCTCGTTTGCTAAACCCCGTGCCGGACCATTTGCTCCCACTTACGACCACTGATTGTGCAGGATCGGGGACTGGAGGACGTTTGGATCATGGACTCAGGATGCTCTCGCCACATGACGGGACATCGCAGATGGTTCTCCAGTCTCACTCCCCCGAGCTCCAAAGAGTACATCACCTTCGGGAACAGTGGTCAAGGGAAAGTAAGTGGCATTGGCTCAATTCGCATTTCAGACCATTTTTCTTTGAAGAACGTTGCTTTGGTTGGAAACTTGAATTTCAATTTGATTTCTGTTTCGCAACTTATTGAGGATGGTTTGGAGGTGCGTTTT
The DNA here is from genome assembly GCA_019279435.1 of Zizania palustris. Lineage (NCBI taxonomy): Eukaryota > Viridiplantae > Streptophyta > Magnoliopsida > Poales > Poaceae > Zizania > Zizania palustris. Next base: position 96,354,115 of record JAAALK010000287.1, on the reverse strand, counting down.
AAGAAGGGCAATTCTTCTGTGTTTGATTCTAGAGGGTCTTTGATTTGCCAGATATTACCTTTCGGTAAAGTTTTTCGGATTGACTTCTCTAGTTCTTTTGGCCCTTCTCGCTGTTTAATTGCTGGATCTTCTTCTGAGCTCTGGAAGTGGCATAGGAGGTTAGGCCATTTGAGTTTTGACCTGCTAGTCAGGTTGAGCTCTATGGACCTCATCCGAGGATTGCCCAAGCTTAAGATGGAGAAGGATCTAGTTTGCCATCCCTGTCGTCACGGGAAAATGGTTGCCGCTTCTCACTCACCTGTGACTCAGGTGATGACTTCGTATCCGGGCGAGCTGTTACACATGGACACTGTCGGTCTAGCTCGGGTACGCTCAGTCGGTGGGAAGTGGTACGCACTTGTGATTGTTGACGACTTTTCTCGATTCTCGTGGGTTTTCTTTTTGGAATCTAAGGATGAAACTTTTCATTTTGTTCATGACCTGATTTTGAAGCTGAAGAATGAGAACAATGGTCGGATGCGAGCAATTCGCTCCGACAACGGCTCTGAGTTCAAGAACTCTCAGTTCGTCAGCTTCTGTAGTGATCAGGGTCTTGACCATCAGTTTTCTGCTCCTTACACTCCCCCACAGAATGGCGTTGTGGAACGAAAGAACCGCACGCTAGTCGAGATGGCCAGGACGATGCTCGATGAGCACAGGACTCCTAGGCGCTTTTGGGCTGAAGCCATGAACACGGCTTGCTATCTGGCCAACCGCATTTTTCTTAGAGCTTACCTTGGTAAGACCTCTTATGAGTTGCGGTTTGGCAGACAGCCCAAGGTGAGCCACTTGCGAGCGTTTGGCTGCAAGTGCTTTGTGCTCAAGAAGGGAGGGCATTTGGACAAGTTCGAGTCTCGTTGCTGGGATGGTGTTTTTCTTGGTTACGCTTTGCATTCTCGAGGCTTCCGTGTTTGGAACCTCGACTCCCAGCAGCTTGTCGAGACTTGTGAGGTTTCGTTTGATGAGTCCTTGCCTTCTTTAAATCCTTCTTTTGAGCTTTCTGGGGATGGTGAGCTCGGAGAGTCCATCTTCGAGGAAGATGAGGATACTCCAGCTACTGATGAGGGTGGGCCTTCTGCACCTCCTGCAGAGCCCACACCTTCTGAGACTTCGACTGAGGACGAGGGCAGACCTTTGATCACTTCTTCCACTTCGATCGAGCCCCCTCAGTCAAGTCCAGAGGTGCCAGCTGATGACTCCGGTGAGGTGACTTCAGATCACCAGGGATCCCGAGCAGTTCAGCGTGATCACCCCTCAGAGCTCATCATCGGTGATGTGTCTTCAAGAACCTTGCATTCGTCTGTTGACTCTCTTGCTGTGTTTGCTGAATCTGCTTTTGTTGCATCTTTTGAGCCCAGAGACATTTCTCATGCTCTTTCTGACTCGAACTGGATTAATGCCATGCAAGAAGAGCTTGAGAATTTTGTCCGCAATCGGGTTTGGACTCTAGTAGAGCTGCCACCAGGATGCAACCCCATAGGCACCAAGTGGGTATTCAAGAACAAGCAAGGTGAAGATGGGGTTGTGGTGCGCAACAAAGCTCGACTAGTTGCCCAGGGTTTCTGCCAGAAGGAAGGTATTGATTTTGAAGAAACTTTCGCCCCTGTTGCCCGTCTTGAGTCCATTCGCATTCTTTTAGCTTTTGCCGCTTCGAAGGGTTTTAAGCTTTTTCAAATGGACGTCAAGAGTGCTTTTCTGAACGGGTACATAGAGGAGGAGGTTTATGTTAGGCAGCCCCCCGGTTTTGAGAACCCCAAATTTCCTCGACATGTTTTTAAGCTGCAGAAAGCTTTATACGGGTTAAAGCAAGCCCCCAGGGCTTGGTATGACCGGTTAAAGCAGTTTTTGTTGGGGAAGGGCTTTGTGATGGGTTCTGTGGATAAGACTCTCTTCTTGCTCAGAGATGCTTCAGATTTTTTAGTTGCTCAGATATACGTGGACGATATTATCTTTGGCGGTACTACTAACGATCTTGTGTCCAAGTTTTCTGAGCAGATGCACAGCGAGTTTGAGATGAGCCTCATGGGTGAGCTCAAGTATTTTCTAGGGCTCCAGATCAAGCAGACCAAGGACGGCACCTTCATCCACCAGGGTAAGTACACTCGAGACATGTTGAAGAAATTCGACTTTGGTGGAGAGCTGAAGCCTCAGATGACCCCAATGGGTACATCTGGGGGCCTGGACAAGGACGAGAGCGGCGTCAAGGTCAACGAGAGAGAGTTTCGAGGGATGATCGGTTCGCTGCTGTACTTGACGGCGACGAGGCCAGACATACAGTTCGCCGTGGGACTGTGCGCGCGCTTCCAGTCTTCACCACGCGCGTCTCATCGGCAGGCTGTCAAGCGCATCTTCAGGTATCTCACTTATGCGCCTGATCTTGGTCTTTACTATTCAGCATCATCTTCTCTTGATTTATCTGGCTTTTCGGACGCTGACTTTGGTGGGTGCCGGTTGGATCGCAAGTCGACTTCCGGTACTTGCCAATTTCTTGGTTCTTCTCTTGTCTCTTGGTCTTCTCGAAAGCAATCTGGAGTTGCTCTTTCGACCACAGAGGCTGAGTATGTAGCTGCTGCTAGCTGCTGCTCACAGTTGGTTTGGATGATTTCCACTCTGAGAGATTTTGGGTTGTTCTTTCCTACCAGAGTTCCTTTGTTTTGCGACAGCACCAGTGCAATTAGTGTAGGGAAAAACCCATGTCTTCATTCAAAAACCAAACACATTGATGTGCGCTTTCACTTTTTGCGGGATCAATATGAGAAAGGTGTCATTGACCTTGTTCATGTTGATACCCATCATCAGTTGGCTGACATTTTCACCAAACCCCTAGATCAGTCTACTTTTGAGCGTTTACGAGGGGATTTGGGTGTTGTGTATCCTTTTTAGGATATTTTGAGTCAGTTCATTTCTTTCTTCTTTACTCTTTTCTTGAGTCCTTTTGTGTGTGTTCATATCATACATATTCACATATCACACTTTTGAGCCTGCTTCTGTTATATGATTGAACTGCTTTACTTATTCTAGCTGGTACATGCTTTTGATTACTTGTCGATGATCATGCTTTGCTTCAGTTCATTTGATATGTCGGATATCTGTCATATGCATGGCTTTTATGCTTTCAACTTGAAAAATGATCACCATTGCTTCTGGTAACTAGCATGTGTAGGCTGAGTGCTTTTGCTACCTGTTACATACCTTGTAGCTAGTTTCTCACATAGATGCAGATATGCAACTTGGACATCTTTATGCTTTAACATGGAAAATATGCTATAAAAATGATAAAAAAAATCAAAAATGAATGAAAATTCCATGCCCTTTTATGCTTGAGTTGAAAAGATCCAAGTGGATTTGCTTTGTCGCATTGCATTGTTCTGGACTGCTTACCATAGCACTTTGGTATGAACTAGGACAGTGTAGTGTATGCCAAGACCAATGTCTTAAGCTACCGATGGTCCAGTTCTGGCCTAGGCTTGACTTGGTCGGTTAGCATAAGGTTTGACATGCAAATAACCCTTGGCAAAAATGAAAAAGGAAAATGAAAAAGCCTAAAAATTAAAAAGACAACAAGTTTGCTGAAGCACTTTGTTTTGGACAATGCTTATCTTGGTAGATATCAGTTAGCTTCTGCATCTCATGTTTTTACCTTGCTTGTTAACTTGACAATGTGGTGATGTTTTGTTTGCAAAAACTGAAAAAATGCGTGCTCATGACTTTCTTTAGATATCATCTGTTGCACTGATCATGCCATGAGTCTTAGACATTATGTCTTTTGCTATACTTGTTAGATGTCGTAATTGCAGTCAATCATATCTGAGAAGCATGCTTTCTACACTCCACCTGCACCCCAGTTGCATTCATTGCATATTTTGAGGGGGAGTTGCATTTCAGGGGGAGTCAGTGTCGTTTTTTTTTTCGAGTGCTTGATGAGTTCACTTGTCAACAAGGGGGAGAAATTTTGGTATAAGAGTTTAAGGGGGAATTTTGGCTTTCTCTGGGATTTGTTTCAGGGGGAGTTTTTGTCCCGTTTGTCCTTACTCTTTTGATATCCTTGTTGATGTTTCTGAGATTGCACTCGTTTTCGAGCTTTTACTTTATTCTTCTTCTTCTTTGTTTTTCTTGTGTTTTGTTTTCGTGTTTCCACAGTTGATTGCAGGTACTGAAGAGCAGATGAAGAGAAGTGTTGACAATGCACTCATCAAGGGGGAGATTGAGGAGCCATGCTGAATATCGTGGGCCTCATGGCTCCAGATGTGATGAGTCATTGTCAACGATAGTCAAAGAGGACTGAAAAGAGAGAGATGATCTGCTGCGTCTGGGCCGCGTGTGACTCAGGTACACGGGCAGCGAGCGACTGTCGGGCAGAGGGGCCGCGAAGTCGGGTTGGCCCAATCCGGGTACATGGGCTAGGAGCAGCAGAGGATCCACTGGACTGTTGACCGGGATTGACTCAGGTACACGGGCGGTGAGTGATTGCCGGGCTGAGGGAGCCACGGAATCAGGCCGGCCCAATCCGGGTACCCGGTGCGAAGACGGTGGACACTTTGTCAGTTTCGGCGCAAAACTGACGACCGTTGATTTCGGATCTGACCGTCCTGAGGCGAAGCCGTAGCTGCTACGAAAGCTCCGCATCAGGACAAGTTACCTTTATTTAGGTTTTTACTATTTTGCCTTTAGGCCCACAGTCTGTCAGTCGAGTCTGTAAAAAATCCTAAGGGCATTTCGGTCTTTTCCATTTTTATTTAGCGTCTGTAAAAAACCCTAGGGGTATTTCTGCATTTTTACATTTAATGGGCTGCCTATAAATAGGCCCCAATATCCTAGGGTTAGGGTTACCCCTTTTTTAAAAACACTTTACTAATTCCAGAATTTTGGGGGTCAAATTGTTCCCTGTGTTCCTTCGCCGCCGACGTGTTTTTTACATCCGAGCAGATTAGCCGCCATAGCCATCGCGATCTTTTTCCTCTAATCTGGTTATTGCGCATTCGTTTTTCTCTCTATAGTTTAGAATCATGTTTCCTCTCGTTCTTGCGTTTTTCTGTGGGTTTGTGCACAGTTGCCGTGCGGAAAATGTTTTAGGCCATACGGAAGCCTAGATCTGTAGGCGCCAGGCTCTAGGGGCTAATCCCTTGGCTTCATAGCTTGCTAGCTTGAGGTTTCAGCTGCAGACATCTCAGCCGGCTAGCCCCTAGTGGCTCTAGCTTCTAGCCCTGCAGTCCTGTAGCATTCGGTGGAGCACGCTTCTCAGGGCAGCAGCAGCAGGCGTCCACCGAGAGAACACACGAACAGCTGCAAGCAGCAGGAAGCTGCGTCAGGTTTGGAGTCTTGGACCTCGTGAAGACCGGGCGCATGTGCGAGTAACAGGCAGAGGGATCGAGGGAGCCACAGCAGTTTTGAAGCTGGAGTACCGCATGCCTACGGGGCGTTCGGTCAGGTTTCCAAGAGACAACGATTCAAGGTACTCCTGTTTGCCTCGTTTCACGTGCGTATGAAATTTTCTTGGTTTGCCTTGTCACGCCAGATGCTCATGATTAGTACTAATTGTATTTCTCGTTTTGCGTGCTAATTGAATACCTATGTGTTGCCATGTACGATCAGTATTACTTCAATACTTCCCGTAACCTCCTATTACATGTGATGGCATACTGTTAAAAAGTATTTTTCATGAATATATTTTATCTGTTGAATCTGCCTTTAAGCACTGTGTTGGTGTCTTTTCGATTAGGACACCGGTCGTTTTTAGGCTAGATCATTTTAGGTCCTGTTGATCTGTTTACTTTTCCTTGCTAAGTCTGTCGAGGTGCGTTGGGGATTGGGAGCAGGCCATTGATTCGAAAGAATTTTTTAGGCGCCCATTCACCCCCCCTCTGGTCGCTACTTTCGGTCCTACAAAGGTGGCATTACACTGGCCACCGAAGGTTGTCTTGTGGGGTCGAAGTTGTCTACACGTACGACAGCCTGCACAGGCTCCAGACGTGCATTAGGAGGTACTTGGTCAGTAGTGCCTCGACTAGAGCTCCTTTCGAGATACTCGCCTCTTAAAGCTAGTATAAACTTGGATGCATCGATAGCATGGCTTTGGTTTTCGCCGTGAACACAGCAGAAGAAGGCCTGGCCCTTGCTAGCTGGCTTCCCTGGCGGCCTCCAGCCGCTGACCTTGTTTCCCGAAGCCTGTGGACCTTTGGGGGAAAATTTTTGCGGAGAAGGAGCAATGTTCAGGACTTCGGAGCGATGATGTTTTTGCCCTCAACACCTGTCATGTTGGATGTCGGTAGTGGGTGGAGTGAACACAGTTTCGCTGGAAGTGTTTGGAGTGGTTCTCTCATAGCCCAACCCTAGAGCTAACCCTTCCCTGTCAGCACACATTTTTGTTTTAGCCAAAAGAAAATCCATCCTACCCTTTCCTTATGTGCATTTTCCACCACGGAGAGAAGATAATCATTTTCACATTTTAGTTTTTTGATTTTCTCTCTAGCAAAGTTAAGTTGATATTTAAGGGTGATGCAGGTGGGATTAGCTGGTTGCACATCCTTAGAACACTCAACACTCTCCAATCTAGCCTTAAGATCATCAACATGCTTATCTCTCAAATTAATGCTTTCAATAAGTAATGGAGAGTTCATGCATTCGTTGATGACAGCGGGACTAGACTCCACCTCCAAAAGCTGCTTTTGAGCAATTTCAAGTTTTTCAAAAATTTGAGCATGTGTAGAACGCAGCTGAGCAAGTTTAGTCATTACAACAAGACAGGACTCACATTCAGCACCATCAGACTTAGATTTTAGCAAGGCAATTTCAGTAGAAATAGATTCAAGTATGAATTTTAGTTCCTTTCATTCTTTAGCAGCTAGTTTAAGTAATCTATCCTGAGAAAAAATAGCATCATGTAGTTCATCATTATTAACAAGAAGTTGGTCACGGGATAGATATACCTCAGATGAGTCGAGCTCGTCACTGCTATGGATGTTGTCGGCCATGAAGCAAAGACCGGCGAAATCCATTTTCTTCTTCTCCTTCTTCTCCTCTTTCATGGGAGGCTCCTCCTCCAAGCTTGGCTCCTTACTTGATGAAGTGTCAACGTCACTATGGGCGGCCACAAAAGCTCTGACTACCTTCTTAGCCACTTTGCCGCGCTTCCCTTTAAAAAGGGCTTCTTGTCCCACTCCTGGTGCTTGTGCTCATTTTCATTTTTCATTTTTAATTTAGGCCAATTAGTTTTATGTGAGAAAGATCTCCACACTCAAAACATCCCTGAGACCCTCCTTTCCTCTGATCTCGTCTATCATTGTAGAAGCGGGTGAACTTCTTGACAATGAGAGCTAGCTCCTCATCATCTAGAGTATCCACATGTTCTTTTGTGACAGAGACTAGGGAGGACAACTCAAAACCTCCAGAAAAAGCACAAACTCTAGAACCACCAGAAACATTACCTCCAGCTGAGGTGCCACTGCCAGAACCAGAAACTAGTGCTATGGATGGTAGCAAAGAGTTTTTAAATCCTGGAAGAGATGCCTTGGCAATCTCAGTGGACTTGAGCTTACTAAAGAGCTCATCGCAAGTCAACGTGTCATAACTTTCAGACTCCTCAATACTAGAGATCTTCACCTCCCATATGCTATGATCAAGAGCACAGAGAAGTTTGATAGCTCTATCATGATTTGAATAAGCTAAAGTCCCAGTGGAGCGCAAGTTGCTCACAATCCCATCAAATCGAACAAAATGGCATCTACAGATTCACTAGGTCCTTGCACAAACATTTGATTTTCTTGATTATATGTGCTTTGGCATCTAGCCTTAATATTAGTAGTGCCCTCATGAAAAGTTTTCAGAGTTGTCCAAATTTCACGTGCAGTTCGTAGGTGCTGGACCCTATCAAACGCATTGTGACTTAGAATGATAAACAGTATGTTTCTTGCCTTGATATTACAATCGTATTGTTTCTATTCAGCTTGGGTGGTGCGAGTTTCAGGGATCACGTATCGTGAATCACCAATGTCCCATATAGCACTTCCTTGGCTTAGTAAATAAGCCTCCATGCGCACCTTCCAAAATACAAAATCATGACCATCGAACACCAGAATCTTGGTATTCTTGTCCATGTTGCCAAAGGATCACAAAACCGGTTAAGGTCAACTGGTGATATAACCGGCTCTGATACCAATTGTGGGATCGGAATGGCGACTAGAGGGGGGTGAATAGGCATGATTGGTGGCGAAAGGTTACATAAAGATTCAAGGTGTTGATCATGATGAAACATTTTCACCCGTCAATATGCTTAAGTCTATTCGGATCATACTAGCAATTGCCACATTTTATGATTATGACATATGGCAAATAGATGTCAAGACGGTTTTCCTGAATGGAAACCTAAGTGAGGTTGTGTACATTACACAACCTGAAGGTCTTGACGATCAAGTGAATGTTGGGAAAGTTTTTGGGATCGGAATGGTGATTAGAGGGGGGTGAATAGGGGCCTCGACAATTTCTCATGAATATGATGGCATTTTCAAATCAACCAACGCGCCTCTAAATGAACAAGCAGAAGCAGCTGTAACAACATAGTAAAAATACCAATAAATGCATATGCTATAACCCTCCTGTCTGATATGATGTGAAATGACAGATTGAGAGATCACCAACACTGAATTTGAACACACAAAGACTTCACTCAAATTTTTCTTCAATTCGGATCTTCAACAACCGAACTCAATTTTAGCCGGTCGATGAAGTGCCGACTCCCTGGTTCAATTTGTCTTTGAAATGTCAACTTACTCTAGTCGGTTGATGAAATGCCGACCGAATGTAGAACGACAGAGAACAATTATTTCTATAACAATTTCAGATTAAGATAAACAGAAAGAACTCGACAACAATTTTAGAACCAAGATTTGCAGTCACATTCGGCAATGGGCAAAATAGCTCAGCAATTTCTGTAGCCCATCATGCAATTTCACATGGTATAAAACAACACCCAAATTTCTATCGTTGAAATGCTTTAGGTGCAAAATCTAAAAACAAAAGGCTGGTGCTCTCAAGAACATGGCGATGAAGCTTCTGTATCACATCCTACAACACCATTCCACGGGTAAAAGGAGCTCTCGGTTGTGATCAGAAGACAGCAAGAAAATGGATAAATAGTTTCAAGCTTCTTCCCAAAAGTGCACCCCCAAAAGGATGATGAACTTTGATTAGGTAATCACATGCACAACATTGGTGTTTCTCGAGTAAAATTCAGTAGAAACTAGGCAATTAAACTGAACAGGAACATTTGGCAATGTAGAAACTATTGACTGCGATCTGGCCGGACGACGAGGGCTATCAACAAAAATATTCTTGGTAGAAAGAATGCATAGCCACAATCAAAAACTAGTCAAAATAATTTCTCAAATAAAACTGTATGCACCTGCTTCAGGCAGCTCTGTGCCCCTCGCAATGGCACCAAGCACTGCACACCATCTAGCACTAAACAACTCCCGATAGAAACAAATCTAGAGCAAGAGATATTTCAGTAGATACAGAACCGAAGTAGGAGATGAATTCTGCTCGCGGTGAAACAATAACAGCACTCCAAAGAATAAATTCTAGATGAACTTTGAGCAAACAATCACAGACAAAATGTTGCAGTTTCTTGAAAAATTCAACTAATAATAACAGCAAAGAACAGGATAGAGAACCGGCCAAAAATCTAAGAAAAACTCATGTAGGAAATCCGGCAAAAATGAACAGAAATGATTCTGTATCTCATAAGATGAGCACACCTGCACGGCAATGGACATTCAACAGTAGCGGCGCTGGAATCAGCTGGTGGTGAAATGTCACTGTAGATAAAATAATCACAGTAATGAACCAAAAAGCTCTCACGGTAGCAACACAAATCATAGCAAAAAACTCTCAAGGCACCAACAAAAACCGTCTAAAAGTCTTCCTCAAAAAGACCGGCACTATAGCAGGTACCTGCGGTGGCGCTATGGAGTTCTTGGCGTGTGGCGCTATAGGGCAACTGGGACCACGCACTTGTGCTTGTTCGGTGTTGTAGCGAAAATGGCACGGTGGCACTGTTGCTTGGCCGACATGCAATTGTAGCAAATTTGGGACAAAACTCTAAGCCGCACAAAGACAATAAGAGGAGAGAAATTTCTAGATAGCTCTCTCTACAATATTCAGCCCAAATGCCTCCAAAATGTCCACATAAACCCCTAGGCCTTGGATCCTTTATATAGACAAAGCTATAAAGGTATTTCTCAAAATGCCATTAGGGTTTAATTACACTAGAATTACCTAATTACCATTGAATATTTTTCAAAATTAAAAATTTAGAAAAATACCCAAAAGTCTACACTTATTTTATTACATCAATTAACCTATTCTTTTAGTAGTTTTTCAGAATTAAAAATTCAGAAAAATACTAAAAGATTACACTTAATCTAGACGACTAAATAGAAAAATAAACTCCTATTTATTGGAATTTAAAAACATTTTCGGATATGACGGTTTTCAACCAAAACCGACAAAGCCTTCCAGATCGCCGACACGTGACACCAATCTACGAACTCGACCGCCAACAAGTCTCTCTCGCTCTCGATCTCCTCGAGCAGCTTGGTCACTTGCACTGGCCTCCCTTTCGCTGACTTGGTCAACACTTCCTCGATCATCCGTCCGTCCATGTCTTCTTCATCTCCATGTGTACTCTTGAGATCACCCCCAACTTCACCCGGCCTCCTAGATCCTCTGGCATCAAGCTCCACGCTTGACCCTTGATCACCTACCGTTGACAGTTGGCTAGCATCTCCACCCTGCACACATGAGACAATCCAAAACACCAATCGCGATGCACACCGATCCCATCGGCACACAATATCCACTCACACATCGATCCCATCGATGCACGCTGTTGGGGGAAATTACTCCATTTCCAAGACTTAAAGATTAAGCCTTCAAGGGCTGATGAGGACCCCGAAGCCGGCGGGCTGCTGTTCGAAGTATGCGTCGCCACGACCGGAGGGTGCTACGATGCGAAGCCCTAGAGAACCCTCCGAAGGAAGGATGCAGGCTTCGAAGCCGAGGGACATGATTGATTGGATGTCCAGCTTATCCATTTACCTTGCAGTACTTTACCGTGTATAACCTTGTTTATAATACCGAATAGTTTCTACTATGTCGGTTGTAATCTAAGGGTAAATAGGTCTTTTCCTTATGCTTTTTCCCCTATAAATACCCCCATTGTACCCTGTAAAAAGGGATCCAGAACAAATTGTTCATCTACACTTATTCGGACCACCTGAGCTATTATCCATTTCGGAGGCTCAAAGTAGTCCTAAAGCACAAACTCCCTGTTTGTCCGTTCTTGATTACCGAGAACCTGTTGGCGTAACATTTACGCCAACAGTTGGCGCCGTCCGTGGGGAACCGAGTTATAAAAGCTTGTTCTCTACTGTTGACTGCACTCCGAAGAGCACTTACGGAGGGAGCCTCGGGGTCCCAAGACTCCGCGCACCCTTCAGTTAAGGGCTTCTTAGTGCAGCTCAAAGGCCTTCTCTCGACCCCTCGAGTCGTTCGAAGTCCTCCATCTCCAAGACATCTTCGCGGCTAGCTATGCCTCCGAAGCGTAGCCAGGCTTCGGGTCCTCTTCGAAGGTCCCATCGGACCAATGGAGCCGGACCCTCAGCTAATCCGGCGATTCCTGTCGAGACCGCTGGGCGTCGAGCGCCCCGGGGCCCTCTGGCTCCTCCTACGGTGCTTCAGACCGACTACGCAGCTAGCCGGGATCCAGAAGTGCCTTCCGATGAAGACGAAGGCCCTCCCGAAACCGAGGCTACGCAGCTGGCCAGGCTTCAGGAGGAGGTATCCAGGTGGAGGCAAGAGGCCGCCGATCGCCTCCGCACTCAAGCTTCCACCGAAACTCCAGGAGGGCCTCAAGACGATGGAACCCGCAATCCCCCAGAAGTTATCCAAGTCCTGGAGGAAGCCGAGAATGCATCCTTCGATGATGAGTCTCCGTTACACTCGGATCTGCAGAGAGTGCCTTTCAACCCCAGATTCAAGGCCTCGAAGCTGCACAAGTACTCCGGGGGGTCGGACCCCGGAGAGTTCGCCCGCTCTTACGCCCTGGCAATAGAAGCAAGCGGAGGGGTGCGAAGCACCATGGCAAAATGCTTCCCCCTCGCTCTCGAAGGCGTGGCACTCCGCTGGTTCTGGTCCCTAAAGCCAGGATCGATCAGTTCATGGGAGCAGCTAAAAACGAAATTTGTGAGCAACTTCCAAGGTACCTTTGTGGCCCCGATGTCCACAGGAAGTTTGTTTCAAGTAAAGCAGCGGGTGGGAGAAACCCTCCGGGAGTACTTCACGGGCTTCGCCCACACCAAGTCACAGATCAAGGGCCTGTCTACCTCCTCGGTAGTTGATGCTGCCCGCAAAGGGGTGCTGAACCCCGACCTCCTCAGCAAACTCCATCGGAAGCCGGTGACGTCTGTGGCACAGCTCATGGCATACTTCGAACAGTATGCCAAGGCGGAGGAAGGATGTCTTCGGCGAGCTGAAGCGCCATTGCCCACCCTCCGAGAAGTCAAAAGGGAGCCTGAAGCCTCCGCTACACTGCAACCTCCACAAGACAACCGCCTCAACGAGTACAAGCGGGGGAAGAAGCATTTCCGCTCGGAGGTGCTAAACATTGCACCTTTAGCTTCGAAGGCACCTGCCAATTTCCAGCAGGCAAAGAATTTCAAGGCTGGGCCACCAAAGCCTCAAGAATGGATGCCTGGCAGGTGCCAGAGTTTTTTCTGTTGTGTGCATGGCGACAATAGAAGCCATGACACGAAGGATTGCAAGGCAGTATTGGCCCTTCGGGGCGACTACCTTGAGCGAAATACCGGGCGGGGTACTTTGGATCGGGCCCCACCGTCGGCACGCTCGGAGCCTGTTCAAACTGTGGCCCGAGTCGGTGCCCTCGAAGCCCCCATGCGGCTACCGGTGGCCAGTATTATGCCACCACCAAAGCAAGAAGACCCGCAGGACCGCGGCAAGAGAGTGGTCCTTCCCATCTCCGGAGGGGGGACCCTCGAAAGCATGTCCAAGAGACAGCGCCGCGAGTACGTCCGCGAGGTCGGGCACATTGGGACCTCGAGTTCCGCCGAAGGAATGCCAGAATGGTCCCGTGTGCCCATCTCATTCACAGCCAGCGATGCGGCGGGGGTGAAGTTCCCCCATGCTGACCCATTAGTCATCTTTGCTGATATAGCAGGAGCAGACGTTCGAAGGATCCTGGTAGATGGCGGGAGCTCCGTAGACATACTCTTCGTCCAGGCCTTCGACCAGATGTGCATACCTCGGAAGCATCTACTTCCAGCAGCCCGGCCGCTTCAAGGGTTCTCAGGACCGCCTCTCGATGCCCTCGGCCAAATAGGCCTAAAGGTTGCCTTCGGAGAGGGGCCTTTGGCCCGAGTAGAAGAGGTGATCTTCGATGTGGTTGATGCCCCATACGCTTACAATGCTATCTTCGGTCGAGGGATGTTGAACCAGTTCGGGGCTATAGCGCATCATAATTACCTTTGTCTCAAAATGCCCACGCAAGGTGGAGTGCTTACTATTTCAGGAGACCAAGCTGTAGCCAGGAGGACGGAGTATGGCCATGGGCAGCCATTGGACCCCCGACAAGTGCATAATGTGGCGGAAAGCGTCAAAGAAGTACCGAAGGCCTCGAACCCTCCGAAGGGATCTTCGCTCAAGCCAAGCCCGGAGGGTGATGTTGAGACAAGAATAATCTCGGAAGATGGCAAAGAGTACCCAGTGAAATTCGGCAAGGTGCTATCTCCAGAAATAACCGCCTCGTTAGAAGAAGTCGTCAGGAAAAATCTGGACATATTTGCTTGGACTGACGAAGACATCACCGGGGTCGATCGAAGCATCATCGAGCATAGTCTGCTCGTCAACCCGAAAGCCAAGCCAGTGCGCCAGGGGCTCCGCAAGCTGTCTGTAGAAAGAGCAAGCCTAGCCAAGGCCGAAGTAGAAAACTTGTTAAGGGCTGGCATCATCAGGGAGGTAGCCCATACCGAGTGGTTGGCTAACCCTGTTTTTGTAAGGAAGAAGGACTCGAGCAAGTGGCGCATGTGTATTGATTTCACTTCATTAAATAAAGCATGCCCGCGAGACCCCTACCCGATGCCCCGAATAGATCAGCTGGTAGATTCCACAGCCGGCTCCGAATTGCTAAGTTTCCTCGATGCTTACTCCGGATATCATCAAGTATGGCTGAAACGCGAAGACGAAGCCAAGACAAGCTTTATAACTCCTTCTGGAGTATTTTGTTATGTAAGAATGCCTTTTGGGCTGCGGAATGCCGGAGCCACCTTTTCTCGTTTAATAGCTAAGGCTCTAGGTCATCAGATAGGCCGGAATGTCGAGGCCTATATGGATGATATTGTAATAAAAAGTGCTCAAAAGCACCAGCATAGCCTAGACCTAGATGAAACATTTGAGAGCCTCCGAGCATGTGGAGTACGCCTCAATCTAGAAAAATGTATATTCGGAGCACAAGCAGGAAAACTGCTAGGGTACTTAGTTTCGAGCAGGGGATCGAAGCTAGCCCAACACAGATAAGTGCACTGCAAAGGATGGCTCCACCGGAAAATTTGAAGCAGGTTCAAAAGTTAGCAAGGAGACTTGCAGCTCTTAGCAGGTTCCTGGCCAGGTCAACAGAGCATAACCTCCCAATTTTCAAAGCAATAAAGGGGTCCGAAAGCTTTCAATGGACATCGAAGTGTCAAAAGAGCTTCGATGATATAAAAGAATACCTCGGAAGGTTATCAACTTTGACCATTCCGCTCCCAGAAGAAACATTGCTCCTTTATCTTGCAGCAACAAATTCAGCAGTGAGCGTAGTACTAGTCCGGGAAGTTGAGCTTAAAGGAAAGCTAGTCCAGAACCCAGTGTATTTTGTGTCGGAGGCATTATCCGGAGCTAAAATCAGATACTCCGAGCTCGAGAAGTTTGCTTATGCCCTAGTAATGGCCTCGCGGAAGCTGAGGCATTATTTCTTGGTGCATAACCTGATCGTCCCTACGTCATATCCTCTTGGGGATATGCTCCGAAACAAAGATTCCACAGGCAGGATTGGAAAATGGGCGGTCGAGCTGGCACCCTTCGAAATCTCCTTCACGGCGAGGACAGCTGCTAAATCTCAAATTATAGCAGATTTCGTAGCATAATGGACTCCATCTGCAATCTGGACCCCGGAAGAACCCTCCGAAGGTTTTTGGACAATATTCTCTGACTGAGCTTATCAAGCATCAGGTGCCGGAGCAGGGGCCATCATCTTATCACCATCAGGGCAGAAGGCCATGTATTCCGCAAAGCTCAACTTCAGAACCACTAATAACATTGCCGAGTATGAAGGAATCTTGCTAGGCCTTCGAAAGGCTAAAGCGCTCGGAGCTGCAAGAATAGTGATCAAGACAGATTCCCAAGTCGTCGCGGGGCATATTGACAAAAGTTTTCAAGCAAAAAACCCACATCTCGCGCAATACCTCGAAGAAATCCGCAAGGCCGAAGCAGCATTCAAAGGGTTTACAGTTCGAAGCATCCCTCGGGCACAGAATCAACTTGCAGATATTCTTGCAAAGGCTGCAGCAGGAGCGGTGGACCTCCCGGAGGGTGCTTTCTACGAAGAGCTAGAGCAGCCAGCGGCTGACCAAATACCCTCGTCAGAAGTAATGTGCATTCCAACTACAGATTGGCGGGCCCCGATAATAAGCATGTTGCAAAGTACCATGGACCCTCCTGAAGGCCCAGAAGCTCGAAGGTTGCAAGCAAGAGCTCGAAATTACAAACTTATTGATGAAGTACTATACAAGGCCGGAGTGTGTTCACCCCTACTTCGATGCATCTCACAGCCCGAAGGTCAAGACATACTTCGGGGCATCCACGAAGGGCTATGCGGAGGTCATTTAGCCCCTCGAGCGCTAGCAGGCAAGACGCTTCGGCAAGGATTTTATTGGCCAACAATAGTAAGAGACGCGGAAGAACTAGTTCGAACATGCCAAGGCTGCTAGTGGATGGGCAGACGGAGCCATCGCCCGCCAGCTCAGCTTCAAGTTATTGCCCCAATATGGCCGATGGCTAGATGGGGCATGGACCTCATAGGCCCATTCCCAGTGGCAAAAGGCGGCTTGAAATTTGCGGTGGTGGCAATCGAATATTTCTCAAAATGGGTTGAGGCGGAGCCGTTAACAGCTATCACCTCGAAGAATGTGCAACGATTTTTCTGGCAAAATATCATATGCAGGTTCGGAGTTCCAAGAGAGTTGACAGTGGATAATGGAACCCAGTTCGAAGCTGATGCCTTCCAAACATTTTGTGAAGAATTGGGCATTAAGTTGTGCTTCGCAGCAGTGCGGCATCCACAGTCCAACGGAGCTATTGAGCGAGCCAACGGGAACATCCTTTCCGGGTTGAATCACCGAATTGTTGGATTGGCCAAGGGGTTGTGGGTCGAAGAGCTCCCCAAAATCTTGTGGTCCATTCGAACCACTCAAACCAGGTCAACGGGGTTCACACCGTTTAGATTACTCTTCGGAGATGAGGCCATGACTCCTACGGAGCTTAGAGGCGGATCGCTTCGCGTAGTACAGCCTGAGGACGAAAGTGACCGGAGCACTTCCCTGGATTTGTCAGAAGAAACAAGGCTTCGTGCTGTCGCGAACCTATCTAAATACCACAAACACACCAAGACATGGTATGACCCGAAGGTAAAGCTAAGTGAATTAAAACCGGGTCATCTGGTATTGCGCGGTGTAATAGCTCCGGGGAAGCTAGGAAACAAATGGGAAGGACCATATGTTATCTTACGCTCAGGACGCCCCGGGTCGTTTAAATTAGACAATTTAGAAGGAGAAGAATTGAAGCATGCATGGCATGCAGAGCACCTTAAGCGTTATTTTGCTTAGGGACCCCTTGTAATCATTTGTAAAAACTTCCCTTTCTATGAATAAAGATAAGGGTTGAATTTTGTTTGCTCTCCGAATATCCCTTACTCCTGATGGACGCATTAGGATGACAGAGATGCTCATAGAGCCAAGCATTTTTCTCAAGACCCAGGCAGCCGCCTTCGAACCATTGGTTCAAGGGCTACGTTGCCAACCTACGGATTCCAGGCTCTGGCTTGTTAGGATCCGTAGAAGAGTCTAAGGACTTTAAAGAAAAACAGATTTTCGGCCTCCGGGTGCGAAGTATCTGTAAAAGAGCCGAAGGTGGCCAACCTACGGATTCCAGGCTCCGGCTTGTTAGGATCCGTAGAAGAGTCTAAGGACTTTAAAGAAAAATAGATTTTCGGCCTCCGGGTGCGAAGTATCTGTAAAAGAGCCGAAGGTGGCCAACCTACGGATTCCAGGCTCCGGCTTGTTAGGATCCATAGAAGAGTCTAAGGACTTTAAAGAAAAACAGATTTTTGGCCTCCGGGTGCGAAGTATATGTAAAAGAGCCAAAGGTGGCCAACCTACGGATTCCAGGATCCGGCTTGTTAGGATCCGTAGAAGAGTATAAGGACTTTAAAGAAAAACAGATTTTCGGCCTCCGGGTGCGAAGTATCTGTAAAAGAGCCGAAGGTGGCCAACCTACGGATTCCAGGCTCCGGCTTGTTAGGATCCGTACAAGAGTCTAAAGCAACAATTTTAGTCTTCTTAAGTACAAAGCTCGAAGCATGCAGGTGTTCGGACAATCATTGTGCCTAGCAAACCCTTTTCTATGGTAAAGGCTCTGCCACACACAAGGGGGGTCGGAGGGTACGAGTCACACAACATACTTTCGAAGCATTCCACATTAAATCTTTATAATTGTACATCAAGAGAAATTTGTGTCTAAGCCTAAATAAAATCGGAGACCCTTTCGGCCCCTAGAGATACCCCTACGGCTACTTTGCCCTTTGGAGCTCGAAGCCGCCGAAGTCGTCCTTTTAGTCCGGATGCTTCTCTTCTTCTTCAAGGCTCGCAGTTTCTTCTGCTCCTCTTGAAGCTCAGCCCATGTCAAGAGCCCTTCGGAGTCAGCCTTCGTAGGGTCTTCAACTTGGTACTCCGAGTCAGACCAGTCAATAGGCTCGGAAGACGAGGACCCCTCTGTCCTTTCTTCCTCTTTAATATAAGCTAAGACGTCCCTTCGAACTTCAAAAGTGATCTCCCCCCGTCTCCATGAGGAACAGAAAAGCGGGAGCGGCGGTAAGGCCTCAAACCCTCGAGGTTTGCCCACTCCTTTCGGAGCTCGTCGGTAATCTCCAGAAGTTCGAAGTCAGGGCTCGAAGGGCATGACAAAACCTAAAAAAGAGTAGAACACCCAAGACAAGTTCCCGTTTATAACTTCTTCATTAATAAAAGCAGGGTTTACAAGGCTTCATATACATAGCAGTCCTAAGCGGCTAGACCTGCGGGTCGGTCGGCGGAGCAGGAACCGAAGGGGCTGGCGCAGCAGGAAGGGGTGGCCTTGTTTGCGCTTGCTTCTGCCGGCGGGCCTCGTCAATCCAGGCCTTAGAGGCGGCCTTGTGGTCCATCTTCCAGGTCGACCGGAAGGCTTCCCAGGCCGAAGCCACCTCCGAAGATGGCCGCAACAAGTCGTCGTCCGCGAAGCCTCCAGGAGACGAGCCTCTGACTGAGCCAAGGGGGATCCAAAGGGATTCAAGATGACGAAGAACCCCGATACCAGCGCACTGTCCGGAGATTTCCCCATACCGAATATCGGAGTTCTTCATCAACGACGAAGCAACCTGGATCCTCGTCAGCTTTCGGTCAAGGGGCTCGTGGGTTGCCACAGAAGACGAAGGGCACATGGTGCCGAAGTACTCCAGCGTACCCTGGAGGGCTTCCAAGGTACGATCCACAGTACTAGAGTTCTTCTTCTCCGCTGCTTCCAAGCCTGCAGCAGTCGCGCCCACTTCGGCCACCCGGAGCATCAAAGAACTCTTGAGGGCCATCACCTGGCTAAGAGCCCCCTGAAGCTCCACCAGCTGCGCACTTGAGGTAGCGGCCTCTTGGCGGAGCCTTTCAACCTCCGCTCGAAGGACAACGCGCTCGGCCTCGACCTCCTGGGCAGACGAACGGAGGGCTCTGAGGGCTTCGTCCGACGCCGCCCTAGCCCTCCGTTCCTCCAAGACTTCTTCCTCCAGCCTGAGGGATCTCCCGGTGGAGTCGTTAAGGGCCGTCTGGAGGGTAGTGACCTTCCGTTTAAGTCGATTAACTTCGACCTCATTGGAAGTCGCTGCCGCTCTAGCAAGAACAAATTGCTGCAAAAAGAACTAAGTAAGTACTAAAGTATTTATGACCACTAATGCGAAGTAGCTATGGTGTCTTTTTCATACCTGAAGGGCAGCCCTTTCGAGGGCCGTGTTGAGTGTCGAAGCCCTGGCTTCGCTCAAGACGGAGGTCAACTCCGAATTGGCAATGTCCTGGCTTCTCTCAGCCAAGGGCTCCATAAGTATTCGGAGGCCACTCCGGTGCTCCAGGAACGGAGCCAGCAGAGGAAGCCAAGACAGAGCTTGAGCATCATCCGCTGCGGCCTCATCCTCCGAATTGCCAACGGAGGGTGCGGCCTGGCCAGGAAGAAGGCCGAGGCTAGAAATACTCTTGCCCCGCCCTGGTACGAAGGAGGGCGAAGCAGGAGTACTCCGACCATTGGCAACCACCTCTTCGACCAGAACCGCAGCGGCGGAGGCAACCTCGGTGGTCGAGGCGGCCACTACATGAGTGACCTCCATCGCCAACTCCGTCCCGGCGAGCACGTCGTCTGCACCGAAGGACACATTCTCCACCGCCAAATTCAGAGCCTCCAGAGGTGCGGAGGGATCCGCTCGAAGGACAGCCTCCGAAGACGCAGGGGCTTCGGACGCCACCAAAGCATCAACACCCGAAGAGGTACCTATTTCAATAACAAAATTAATAAGCATGTTTTCACATACAGCAAGCAGGTACTGATTATAAAAGGGAGGAGCTTCGGAAAAAACCTCCGGGAGCTTCGTGGGGAAGGATTGCTGGATCCTCCAAGGCTTCGTACATCTGGAGGATGTTGGCGAAGTCATCCCCCGAGGTCCTGCCCTCAACATTCTCCATCGGAACCACGGCCTCCGCAGGGACCACCTCAGGTGCGGGCAAGTTGGGAGTAGGGGAGTCCGACTCCACCTGAACGACGACGGGCGCAGGAGGAGCAGTCGGAGTCACACTTACCACCTCCCTGACGGAGGTGTGAGGAGGGACTTCCCCTGTATCTTCGTCACCCAGGAGGTAGGCTTCGAAGGCCGCTGTTGTCTGGCCGTCGGAGTCCTCTGCCTCTTCGGAGGACGAGCTTGGCGCACCCGGCGACGAGACAGACGAGGCGGGTGCCAACTCCGAAGGGTGCTTCGCTACCTTCTTCCTCCGAAGCGGCTGTTTGCCGGCTTTCTTAGAGGGCTCGACAACAGCTTTCCTCTTACGGCCAACCGCTCCGGTCGGAGCGAAGTCAGGAAGATTCGGGGGCTCCATGCCGAGAGCTCTCCACACTCTGTTGGATCGCTCCTAGCTCCCCACCAGCTCTAACCTTCTTTGCCTCTCGGCCACCGAAGGGGCTCCGAGAACTCGTTCGGTGGCCCGAACTACGTCCTCCGGATCCAATGCCAGAGGCACCACTGAAAGAAAAAGGTATGATAATATAAGTATAATTGATTTCTTCATTTAAATATGATGCAGCAAGGAGAAGGTTTACCTAAGTTTCGGAGGTCCCCCTCCGAAGCTTGTGGGAACACAATCGGACAGTTGGCTCCGAGGGGAGGGATCCGAAGGGCGACGAACTCCTCAGCCAGGTCACGCATGCTCATACGACGAGCCACTGAGGTAAGCAACCCTAGCCTCGTCGAGAGCAGGCTAGGGTTCGGAGAGATGTCCGCCTCCTTCCGGTACCATATCTCCTGGAGAGGGCCTGCGAGGGGGGAGTCCTCTCCGACTTCGGCATAAAACCACCGAAGTATCCAGTTGGTGTACCACCTGTCGTTTATAGCTTTGGCAGGAAAGTGGAGGGCATGCTCCCTCCGAAGCTGGAAATTGACGCTGCCAAAGGCTATCGTCACCTTGGAGTCCCCTGGCCCATCTTGTGGCTTCGGTTGGCATATGGCCTCGTGGGTCGCGACGAAGATTTCGGAGCGCCCTTCGCACCCCTCCGCCCGGAGCGCCCATTCGAAGATGGCCAATCGCGCGATGGCGTTTGGGGACAGTTGGGGCAGGGTGATATGGAACAAGTCCAACACCTCTGCCAAGAAGTCCATGGCCGGCAGCCCCAGGCCTGCTTCGAAGAATGCCTCGAAGACCACCACCTCTCCGCTCCGCGGCCTTGGAGTCGACTCCGTCCCGGGGACTCGAGTCCTCAGCCCAGCGCCCAACCTTCCGTCCACCGCTTATTCAATAGACTCGGCTGTGCTCAAGGATTGGCCGATGATGAAGCTTTGAGCAATCTTCTTCTTGGAGGGCGGACGGAGCGCCCGAGGATTCTTGGGCCAAGCACCGCTCGGAGCCCCCGCCATTGCCGCTGCTGCCGACGCGGCCCACGCCTGCCTCTGTGCCAGGGTGTTGGCCGCTGCAGGGGTGGTGTGGCTAGTTCTCGCCATCACGCTCGAACGTTCAAGAGTTTGGAAGATTGGGGGAAAGATGAATCGCAGGTGATGAATGCGGTAAAAAATCTTGGTTAATCTCCTTCTCCCCCTTTTATAACCACGCGACCGGTACTGCTCTTCGATTGATTTCACATTGCAGGTTCGGCTTCCGTCACCGACAGGTGGGTCCGGTAATTGGAACGGCGTACAACCGCTGTAAAAATCGACCGTTACCTTTTTTACAGAAGGTAATGGCTACTTGAGCCGTAACGGCTACTTTGACGGCGTCCCACGACGTTCGCTCTCCGGAACCGTCTCCACGACGTGCACTCTCTGAAACCATCTCCACGACGTGTGCACTCCGAAACCGTCTCCACGACGTTCGCACTCTGGAACCGTTCCCTTCCCAATGTGCGTTCCCACTGTATTAAGAACTCGAAGGCGAAGGTTCGAAAGTATTGGGTCCAAAATCCTGGGCTAAGTCATAGCATCCTCAAATCCTCTTTAAGCCTCAGAAATTAGAAATGTTCTTTTCGTATACTGCCTTCTTTCTAAAACAGGTTAACTACAGAAAGGCGTATTCGAGGGGCTACTGTTGGGGAAATTACTCCATTTCCAAGACTTAAAGATTAACCCTTCAAGGGCTGATGAGGACCCCGAAGCCGGCGGGCTGCTGTTCGAAGTATGCGTCGTCACGACCGGAGGGTGCTACGATGCGAAGCCCTAGAGAACCCTCCGAAGGGAGGATGCAGGCTTCGAAGCCGAGGGACATGATTGATTGGATGTCCAGCTTATCCATTTACCTTGCAGTACTTTACCGTGTATAACCTTGTTTATAATACCGAATAGTTTCTACTATGTCGGTTGTAATCTAAGGGTAAATAGGTCTTTTCCTTATGCTTTTTCCCCTATAAATACCCCCATTGTACCCTGTAAAAAGGGATCCAGAACAAATTGTTCATCTACACTTATTCGGACCACCTGAGCTATTATCCATTTCGGAGGCTCAAAGTAGTCCTAAAGCACAAACTCCCTGTTTGTCCGTTCTTGATTATCGAGAACCTGTTGGCGTAACATTTGCGCCAACACACGCAAACCACCAATCACTCATCACCATGATCGAGCAAACTTGTTAATCACTCATCACCAAGATAAAAATCACAAGGCAACCCCACTTGGTTCCACAAAGTTTGTAAGTTGCAGAAGTCAATTTATGGGCTAAAGCAAGCTTCTGGGACTTGGAATCTTCATTTTAATGAGGTAGTTAAAGGGTTTAGTTTCATCAAGACTTCAATGAAAAATAGTTTTTCGATGAAAGATCTTTGAGAGACAGCATACATTTTGGGCATAAAGATCTACTGAGATATAGATCAAAGCCGCTAATTGGATTCATCCAGAGCATGTACATTGACAAGGTTTTGAAACAGATCAAAATGGAGAATTCCAAGAAGGGATTTCTGCCAATGTCATGTGGTATTTCTTCTTAGTAAGACTCAGTGTATCGTGTCACTTGATGAGCTAGAGAAAATGAGTGTGATCGCGTATGCCTCTGCAATCGGCTCCATCATGTATGCCATGCTATGTACACGTCCAGATGTTTCATTTGCTCTAAGTGTTACTAGCAGATACCAATCGAACCCGGGTGAAAGTCATTGGTTTGTAGAAAAAGGCATCCTCAAGTACTTGAGAATGACTGAGGAAATGTTCCTTGTTTACAGTGGTGATGAGGAGCTTGTTGTAAGTGGTTACACCGATGCTAGCTTACAGACCGATAAATATGATTCTCAATCACAATCTGGTTTTGTGTTCTGCCTCAATGGAGGCGTAGTTAGTTGGAAGAGTTCCAAACAAGAGACGTTGGTCGATTCTACAATAAAAGCTAAGTATATTGTAGCTTTAGAAGCTGCGAAGGAGGTGGTTTGGATCAAAAAGTTTGTTTCTGAGCTTAGTGCTGTTCTTAGTGTGTCCAGTCCAGTGGACCTCTATTGTGAAAATAGAGGTACCATTGCGCAAGGCAAGGAGACTAGATCACACCAGAAGTCCAAACATATACTTCGGCGACATAACCTGATCCATGAGATCATAGAGGAGTGATGTGAAGATTTGCATGGTGCACACAGATTTCATCATAGAAGATCTGTTGACAAAACCTCTTCCACAGCCCAATGATGAGGTGCGCCTGAGCTCCATGAGTATTAGATACTTGTGTGAGTGAGTCATGTGTATGTGTAAGATGTTTGTACTGTATATGCTAATGTAAGAGGATAATTGCTATCTTGTTTCTTGAATAAACGTCATTTACATTGATTGATGAGTTGATGACTTATCTGTTAGACTCCTTGTTTTATAATGATGTTGTTCAAAATAGATCCCTAATCTCATCGTCATGTGGGACAATGATGATACATATATTAGCACATCTAGCTGATTGACGATCATGTTTCACAAATCATTGACATGGTGTTGGACCAGAAACAACGACCAGAGGGCGGGGTGAATGGGAGCTCTTAAAATTTCACGCTAAAAATAGCCTTCTGTTTTAATTCAGTCTCATGCGGAATAGGCTTCGAACACACCCTTCGGAGGTCTGGTTTGGAGGTATTTCACAGCTCCAAAAACAGCCTTCGCGAGGAGCAAAAGTTCGAAGTCAAGAATACTTTGCTCCACTCACAAAACCAAAAACTCAACTCTACTAAGTCAGTGCAGGCTCCGCACACTAGGTGCCTTCGAGCAGTCTTCGCACTTCACACTTCACAGGAGGTGATTTCCCTCTGCGGGCTTCGACCAGATACTCCTCACTAGCAAATGGTACTAGGCTTCATATTTTGAAGGTCAAAACGCACACAGAACAGATTTTGGTAAGGGAAGAAAGTAAGCTTCGAGCACACTCCACTCAGTGCTTCGCTTGTAACAGTGAGGGGTTACCTCAATTTACACAGAGAGAACGCATACTGAAAAACACACTTCACATGTACTGATCAAACTCACACTTCTCCAAAAACACCCCAGTGCACAAACTCGGATCAGGAAGAAGTGGAGCACAAAGAAATCAAGACATGCGGTGCAAAGTAAGCATACAATTCAAGCAGTAAATGGAAAACAGAATCAGAGTTTCATTGCTTGAACAGGGAACACAAAATGAACTCACATACTAAATACAAGGATGTGATGGCTAGCACAGGAGTTCTAAAATGGCTTCTCAAATTGTTACTGTTTCCTAGCCAACCTCCACTATTTTTATTCAGCCGTGTGAATAGACTACTTTACCCCTAGGGTTTATACTGTTTTTGTCTCTCTCAGATAGGGGGTATAGATGGTAGTCTACTTTATTTGGAGGCTTCTTTTGTCAGCTTTGTAGAGGAGACATCATCAGCTTTTGCAGAGCAGACACGATCAGCCTTTGTAGATTTTGGAGTCTTTTGAAGCCCCCATTCGCACGGGAGGGGTGCGGTAGCTTCGGTGAGAAGCCTTGAGCCAGACGGCCTTCGCTTCACCGAATTCATCCTTCGATACAGTGACGGTTTTGAGATGAAGCCATCAAAGCACTTCAGCCTTCACGCCATCACCTACGGAGTGGACCACCACGGCTTCGCAGCTACTCCCAGCTCGAACTCCATCAATCCATGTACCGAAGCCATGCATGGTTGAAGTACCTCAAGTCAGCCACATTCCGAAGCCCCACCTTCAGAGTACCACCCTTCGAAGTCCCTCCTTCGTCCAAGGCCTCCGCATGAAGCATTCCATGAGCACTTCGTCACAGTGTCTCTCACCGAGCACACTGCTCGATGAACCTCACCCGGACCATGCCTTCGATGAACCTCGACTTCTGAGACCTCCATCTGGTATCCCTTCAAGTGCCTCCATCTGGAGCACACTTCGAACATCTTGCCTCAATGCTAAGGACTTCATCCACCATACTTCGAAGTCACTCCATTCGGAGTACCCTTCGAAGTGCCTCACCTCCGAGGACTTCGTCTCAGGGTACCTTCAGCCGGATTCACGCTCCGCACTCTCTGCCTTCACCTGGCGCACCTTGACCCAAGAACAGACCTTGACCCCACGCAGCCTTCGTGATCAAGCTCCCCACTCGCTTGGCATCAAGCCTCCCACTTGACCCAAGTTCACTTGCTACGAACCGTCTGTCGCCTCAGAAGTCACCTGCACACCACCGACAAATAGACAAGTGTTTCTAGTACCCCGGAGACCTCTCCGGGTAAACAACCTCCGTTACACACTCCGGTGTACTGCCCAAAATATTGAACCCTTCGGTACGACCAAGTCATTGTGTACTGTTGGACCCCTCCAATAGTCACACTTCACTGCAAAAGCCACAGCAACCAAACCCACCGAGCCCTTCGGTGAAACAACCTCCAAACCCTTTTGGAGGTACCCCTTCGAAACCAGAGGATAAAATCTGTCAATCACTCATCATAGACTCTGAAACCAACCCTTGGTTTCTCAATCTCCCCCTTGATGAGTTCATTGACAACCAAATTCAAGTTCAGGTAAATTTGAAAAAAATTCAGCACACAAGTGACCATAAAAACTCAGAAAAGAGCCAAATCATGTCACTCGACAAAATAATTTCTCCCCATAAGAATTTCTCTCCCCCTTTTTAAAACAGTAAAATCCCCTTCAGCACATCTCTCCCTTTGCAAGGCATCAAAAGTTCAGACTTCCCCTTTGTGCAATAAAACTCCCCTTGAGTTATTTTCCCTCTTACTGCAGAGAACGCAAGGATTTCTCCCCCTTTGGCAATGCAAGCATCAAGGAGCAATTAAAAGATGCAAAGCTTCGAAATGGGCATAAGTGCAAAGACATATAAAGCAAAAATATAACAAATATAATCCCAATTTTCATGTGCTCGGCTCATTTTAACATGACCTAAAAGCATGATGACAACATGTGATTTCATCATTTTGAAAGAAAAGCCTCACCACTCAATCAAGTTAACTACACAAGTAAAAGCAAGGGCCGCACAAAGCTAGTCAATTTCTAATTGAGACAGACAAGTCCAGTTCAAATGGAGTATTGAAAACAAACTTGATTGACAATGAATTTATACTTCCTATTCATTTCATAATGCCAGGGGTTATTTGTTTGTCTACCTTACTTTCCAATCAAGCCAAGCCTAGGCACGAAAACCATTAGAAGCTTGAGGCATTGATTTTGGCAGACACTAAATTATCCCAGTTCATACCAAAGTGCAATGGTAAGCAGTCTAGAATTAAGTAGTGCGACAAATAAACCCACTTGGATCTTTTCACTTTAAGCATTTAAATCATGGATTGTGGTTTTTTGATAAATGAACAAATTGTTTAGCATTTTTTTTTTGAGAATATCCATGAGTAAGCAGTATGCTTTTTCAAGTTACAATTTTTGCATCTAGAGAAAAGGATTATTGTTACCAAGCAGATAAAAGATAGATAAGCAGTCCTGCCTAAACATGCTAGATTCAAGACTAAGCAGTGATCATGATTTAATTTTGGAAAAGAGAAAATCATGTGCAAAATGAATCAGACATATTAAATAGAGCTGAGCTGTCATGATTACGTGAATTAAAACAAGACATATTAGTGCAAAATATGTAAATGCAATTTCACACACAAGAAGCATATGCAAGATAATCAAAGTATGCTCCCCCTGACAAAATGTCGTAAGGGTGACAAACACCAAGTTGCCCACGCAAGTAGGCAAAACACGAAGCATCGAGGGGTTTGGTAAAAATATCGGCTAGCTAGTATTGGGTTTCAACATATTGAAGTTCAATATCACCTTTCTCATTGTGATCTCTGAGAAAATGGTATCAGACATCAATATGTTTGGTTCTGGAATGCTGAATTGGGTTGTTTGCAATACAAATAGCACTAGTGTTATCACAGAAAAGTGGAACACTCTTATAATATAACCCAAAATGCCACAAAGTGGAAACCATCCACAAAATCAGAGAGCAACAGCTAGCTGCAGCAACATACTAGGCCTCAGTCGTCGATTGTGCAACACTAGACTGTTTGCGGGAAGACCAACAAACCAACGAAGTACCCAGAAAATGACAATTATCGGAGGTACTTTTCCTATCAATCCTACACCCAGCAAAAGCCACATTGGAATAACCTCGAAGACACAAAGAGGAAGACGTAGAATACCAAATGCCAAATTCAAGGGTATGCTTGAGATACCTAAGAATATGCTTTACCACTTAGCAGTGCGAAGCACGTGGCGAAGCCTAAAAACGAGTGCACAGACACACAACGAAGTGTATGTCTGGCCTTGTAGCCATCAAGTAGAGGAGTAAGCCGATCATGCTCTGAAACACCTTCTGATCCACGGCTTCTCCATCCTCGTCGGGATCCAATGCTACCGAAGTAGCCATCGGAGTAGCGAGGGGCTTTGCATCGGATATATTGAACTTCTTGAGCAGGTCCTTGGTGTACTTCGTCTGGTGGATGAAGGTACCTTGTTTGCTTTTCTTGATTTGCAAACCAAGGAAAAATGTGAGTTCGCCCATCATGGACATTTCAAACTCCCTGCTCATAGCATCTGTAAACTCGGCAACCAAGACATGAGAAGAGCCACCAAAGATGATATCATCCACATAAATCTGAACTAGGAGGAAATCTTTGCCATGCTTGAGAGTGAATAGGGTTTTATCAACAGATTCCATCAAATACCCTCGCTCAAGCAGAAAAGACTTAAGTCTATCATACCATGCCTGAGGGGCCTGCTTGAGTCCATAAAGATACTTATGAAGTTTAAGGACTTTACGTGGGTATTTGGGCTTTTCAAATCCAGGGGGTTGTTTTACACAAACATTTTCGCCTATGAAGCCATTAAAAATGCACTTTTGACATCCATTTGATAGAGTTTGAATCCCCGGGATATCGCAAAGGCAAGCAAAATCCTAATGGCCTATAGACGTGCAACAGGTGCAAAAGTCTTAGTAAAATCAATCCCTTCTAATTGAGAATAACCCTGAGCTACAAGTCTAGCCTTGTTTCTAACTACAGTCCCATCCTCCCCTTGTTTGTTTTTGAAAATCCATTTTGTTCCAATGAAATGAACATTTGGTGGAGGATCAACTAAAGTCCAGACTTGGTTTCTCTCAAAATTTTCAAGTTCTTCATGCATGACATTGATCCAGCTAGAATCAAAAAGTGCATGACTAACATCTAAGGGCTAGTAAGAAGCAACAAAAGTTGAATCAATGAAATGAGCATGAGAACGTGTTACCCTTTGATCAAGCTCACCAATGATCAGCTCGGGAGGATTCATCCTTTGAATATGGTGTGGAGCCTCACGGCGGGATGCAGTCTCCCATCCAACGTGTGCGTTGGAGTGGTCCAAGATGACTGATGTCGAGGTAGTAGCTTCGGGACCTTGTGCCGAAGTGGTTGAAGCGGGGTCGGCTTTGGTGGTCGATGTCGAGGGTGGTAGGGGTTCATCCTCAAAATCTCCGGTATCTTCATCTTCGAAGATGGTCTATTCCATGTCGTGTTCATTTGCCTGTTCAAAAGTAGAACTAACAGTGGGGATTGATTCATCAAAAGTCACATCACATGACTCGATGACAGTGTTAGTTTCCAAATTAAAAACATGGTAAGAACGACCATGAGTAGTGTATCCCAAAAAGATCCCGTCAGAAGAGCGTGACTCGAATTTGTCCAAATTACCACATTTTAGGATAAAGCATTGACAACCAAAAACTCGAAGATGAGTAACTTTGGGCTGTCTCCCAAAATGCAGCTCATAAGATGTTTAAGTTCCAAATTGAGCGCAAGAAGATTCGGTTTGTGATGTAGCAAGCCGTACTCATGGCCTCATCCCAGAATTTTCTAGGAGTCCTGTGCTCATCGAGCATCGTCCTAGCCATCTCAACTAAAGTGCGGTTTTTCCTCTCAACAACACCATTTTATTGAATAACCCGCGGAGCAGAGAATTGATGTTCTATGCCATGCTCCATGCAAAAGTCAACAAAGAGACTATTCTTGAACTCAGTGCCATTATCACTTCGAATGAATTTCAATGCACCAGGGAGTTCAGTGAAAAGTCTCAAAGCTAAGCTCCGAAAGTGTGAAAACACTTCATCCTTCCTAGCTAGAAAGAAGACCCAAGAGTAGCGAGCGAAATCGTCGACTATGACTAACACATACCACTTTCCACCTAAAGAACTAACCCGAGAAGGACCTACCGTGTCTATGTGGAGAAGTTCTCCGGGTTATTCAGTCATCACCATGGTGATTGGCGAGTGCGAAGCGCCAATCATTTTTCCATGTCGACATGGAGCGCAAACCATATTATTCTCAAATTTGAGCTTGGGCAATCCTCGTAACAGACCTAGGGCACTCAAACGAGCGAGCAACTCAAAGCTCATATGCCCTAGTCTCCTATGCAACTTCCACAGCTCAGAATTCGAATGTGTCACAAGACAGTGAGAAGAACCAGATGACTTAGAAAAATCAGCTCCAAAAACTCTCCCAACTCTAAAGATCTTACAAACTACAGCGCCATCAGAATTGAGTACTTGCGAAGTATCGCGATGGAATCACACTTCGAAGCTCTCATCTAGCAACTGAGATACAGAAAGCAAATTGTATCCCAAATTTTCAACAAAGCAACATCTTTGAGAGTGAAATTTGAGTTGATTCTTACCACACCTTTACCTTTCACTCTACTCCTTCGATTGTTGCCGAAGGTGATATGTTCCTTTTGCTTGGTTGTGGTGAGACTGGAGAACCATGCTGCATCTCTCGTCATATGGCACGAACAACCGGAGTCCATGATCCATGTACCCTCCAAGCTTCGGTCTGGCGCCTACACATGATAAGAGTATCTCGATTGCTCAGTGCTGGGGTGAGTTAAAGCATGGCGAGGCATCCAGAACTGAGTGATACGAGCAGTAGGCATAGTGAAAATAGACTGTCTACGCACAGGAAAATCAGAATGATGCAAAGTGCGAGGTCTACCTACATGATGTACACCAGAAACACGTCGAGGTCTCCCAACCTGTCGAGGCGCAAAACCACTAACACGAGGTCTACCACCGTATGAAACATGGTGAACACCTCGAGGGCAAAGCCTCTCCGGATAGCATGGGGAGCCTTGAAAACAGGACGAGAGTGAAACTCAGACTCATGCATACCTAGAGATGGGTAATGCATGTCTTGGAAACCCATCGTCTGAGAGTGTCGCTCATCCTTAATGCGACGAAAACAGAACCCAATCAAATGACCCACCCGCTGACAAAAGGAACAATGAAACACTCTCCTAGGGGCACTCTCATGGGTCATAGGAGCAATCCTTACAGGCTCCTTGGGCTTCTACGAAGGATTTTTCTTGAGTGGAGGAGGCAGCTTTTTCTTGTGATGAGGAGTGGTTTTCTTTGGAGTTTAGGTAGGCTTTTTGGCTGATGGAGTGTCTAACTGGGCTCTTTCTTTCTCTAAGGTAGTGGGTGAGGTAAAAAATAGTTTTGTTCTCACTATCTGAAGGAATCCTCTCAAAACCCAAATCGAGAGCTAACCCTGCCCTGTCAGCACACATCTTGGTCTTGGCCAAGAGCAAGTCCATCCTACCCTTTCCCTCAGTGCATTTGTTAACCACAGAAAGAAGATATTCATTTTCAGTCATGAGGTGTTCATCTTGCTCTCTAACAGTGCCTAGCTGGTCTTTAAGGGTTATGGAAGTGTCACACATAGGTTGCACATCCTTAGAACTACCGGCCCTCTCCAATATAGCCTCTAAATCCTGAACATGCTTATCACGTAAATCAATGCTCTCACGTAATAAAGAACAGTTCATGCATTCATTTATATCACGAGGACTAGAATCAACCATCAAAAGCTGCTTTTGTGCTGTCTCAAGCTCAGAAAGAGTTTGAGCATGCACAGAACGCAACTGAGCAAGCTCACCCATGACAATAGTGCAAGATTCACATTCAGCATCATCAGCCCTAGATTTAAGCATGGCATAATCAGTAGAAACAAATTCTAGCCTAACTCTAAGGTATTTTCTATCTATCCTAACCAAGAACTACTTCATTCAGTTCATCTATCTTAATTGAAAGCTAGTCATAGGATAGAGCTACCTCAGATGAGTCAAGCTCATCACCGTTGTGATCGCTGTCAGCCATGAAGCAAAGACTGGTGAAATCTCGTCCGTTCTTGTCCTTCTTCTCCTCCTTCCTTGGGGACTCCTCCACATCAGAGCTCGAATTCTCAATTGAGGATGTGTCAATGTTGCTGAGAGCAGCAACAAATGCTCTAGAAGCGGCTTTGGCTACCCTCTTAGCCACCTTGCCACGCTTGCCCTTCACAAAGGGTTTCCTCTCCTTTTGTGGTATTTGTGGCGCTCACTCTCATCTCTTCTCTTGAGCTTAGGACAGTTGGCCTTGATATGAGAAGTGCTGCCACACTCAAAACATCCACTAAAACCACTTCTCCTCTGATCCCGTCTCTCATGGTGAAAACAGGTGAATCTTTTGGTAATGAGAGCAAACTCTTCATCATCCAGAGTATCCAACTGCTCCTTAGTGTCGGAGAACAGGGAGGACAAAGCAAAACCACCTGCTAGAACACAAGTGCCAGATGAGCTTGGTTTTGTAGTGGTTCCATGGCTAGAGCCAGAAACTAGTGCCAATGGTTGTGGCAAAGAGTTTCTATGCACTACAAGAGATGCCTTGGCAATCTTTGTGGACTTCAGCTTGCTGAAGAGCTCATCACAGGTCAGGGTGTCATATCCTATGGACTCCTCAATACTAGATATCTTCACTTCCCATATGTTATGATCAAGATCATAGAGAAGCTTGATAGCCCTATCGTAATCATTATAAGCAAGTGTCCCGTTGGACCGCAAGTTACTCACTATAGCGTCAAAGCGAGAAAACATGGCATCTATAGATTCACCACGTGCTTGCAGAAACAACTGATACTGTTGATTGTACGTGCTTTGGTGCCAAGCCTTAATCTATGTAGAGCCCTCATGAAAAATAGTGAGTGTAGTCCAAATTTCTCTGGCTGTCCTTAAGTGCTGAACCCGATCAAACTCACTCTGACTCAAACCAATGAATAGTATGTTTCTAGCCTTGGAGTTAGCATTATACTAATCCTTTTCTGTTTGAGAAGTGCGGGTTTCTGGAATGGAGTATTGTGAGTCCACAATCTCCCAAATTGCATTTCCTTGGCTTACCAAGTAAGCCTCCATGCGCACCTTCCAGTATGCAAAATCAGTTCCATCAAAACCGGTTAAGGTCAACTGGTGATCTTAACCCGCTCTGATACCAATTGTTGGACCGAAAATGGCGACCAGAGGGGGGTGAATGTGAGCTCTTAAAATTTCAGGCTAAAAATAGCCTTCTGTTTTAATTCCGTCTCCTGCGGAACAGGATTCGAATACACCCTTCGGAGGTCTGGTTCGGAGGTATTTCATAGCTCCAAAAACAGCCTTTGCGAGGAGCAAAAGTTCGAAGTCAAGAAGACTTCGCTCCACTCACAAAAACAAAAACTCAACTTTGCTAAGTCGGTGCAGTCTCTGCACACTAGGTGCCTTCGAGCAGTCTTCGCACTTCACCCTTCACAGGAGGTTATTTCCCTCTGCGGACTTTGACTAAATACTCCGCACTAGCAACTGGTACTAGGCTTCGTATTTCGAAGGTCAAAATGCACATAGAACGGATTTTCCTAAGGGAAGAAAGCAGGCTTCGAGCACACTCCACTCAGTGCTTCACTTGTAACAGTGAGGGGTTAGCTCAGTTTACAGAGAGCGAACGCATACTGAAAAACACACTTTGCACGTACTGATCACTCTCACACTTCTCCAAAAACACCCTAGTGCACAAACTCGAATCAGGAAGAAGTGGAGCACAAAGAAATCAAGACATGTAGTGCAAAGCAAGCATACAAGTTCAAGCAGTAAATGGAAAACATAATTAGAGTTTCATTGCTTGAATAGGGAACACAAAATGAACTCATAGACTAAATACAAGGATGTGACGGCTAGCACAGGACTTCTACAATGGCTGCTCAAAGTGTTACTGTTGCCTAGCCAGCCTTCACTATTTATAGGCACTATTCAGCCATGTGAATAGTGAGGAGCCATGCTGAAGAGTATGGGCCTCATGGCTCCAGATATGATGAGTAATTGTCAATGAAAGTCAAAGAGGACATGAATAGGAGAGAAGACCTGCTATGTCTGGGCTGCATGTGACTCAGGTACACGGGCAGCGAGTGACTGTCGGGCAGAGGGGCCATGAAGTCGGGCTGGCCCAATCCGGGTACATGGGCTAGGAGCAGCAGAGGATCCACTGGGCTATTGACCGGGATTGACCCAGGTACATGGGCGGCGAGCGGTTGCCGGGCTGAGGGATCGGTGGAATCGGGCCAGCCCAATCCGGGTACCCGGTGCAAAGACGGTGGACGCTTTGTCAGTTTCGGCGCAAAACTGACAACCGCTGATCTCGGATCTGACCGTTCTGAGGTGAAGCTGTAGCCGCTACGAAAGCTCCGCTTCAGGATAATTCATATGTAATTAGGAGTTTACTATTTTTCCTTTAGGCACACAGTCTGTCAGTCGAGTCTGTAAAAATATCCTAAGGGCATTTTGGTCTTTTCCATTTTATTTCAGCGTCTGTAAAAAACCCTAAGGGTCTTTTGGTATTTTCCTAGGCTATTGGGCTACCTATAAATAGGGCCCCAATCCCTCGGGTTAGGGTTACCCTTTCTAAAATCACTTTACTAATCCAAAAGATTGGGTCATTTTCTCTGTTCCTTCTGTTTGCGCCGCCGGGAAGTTTATCGTCGTCGCTGTTCATCACGTGATCGTTTGATCTGTTTCTCAGGCTGATATGAAAAATCGATTCATCAGGTACTGTTATTCCTCATTTAGTCTTCAATCGTCAAGCTGTGGAGTAATTTCCATGTTGCCTCGCCGCAGAGATATTTTTCACTCGAATCCACTACAATCTCTCTGGCTTGCGCTGTTTGTTTTACTGAGCAGTTTCTCTCCCGCTGGTTGGTTTTAGCTCGATCGCACGCAGGCTAGCCATCAGTCTAGGCATCCAGTGCGTGTCTGGTGCAGCAGTGCCGAGAACCAGACACTAGCCACGCAGGCTAGAGGCCAGCTTAGCTGAAGCTAGTTTCCTTGAGAAAGAGACTCACTCAGCGTTTTTAGTCTGCATGAGCATTTATTGTATAATTCTTGTTTTGCGTGTTCATGCTGAAAAGCTGAGTGTGCTGGTTTGTTTTTGCTACAAGGTTCTGTCTGTTATTCGTTTTCTTGAAACCCATGAGAACTGTGTGTATCAAACGTATTTCGTTCAGCTGCACAGTATAGGTTGTCAGCTAGCTTGTAGCTACTGCGCTCGGTTCCTATTGCTTTGTATCTTCGCAGGAAAAGCAGGCTGGTTGTTTTACCCATAGCAGCTTCACTTGTGGGTACCTAGGCACTTAGTGCGTGGTAGCCTACCATCGGCCTTAGTTTTTTACAACTAAGCTGCTAGGCTCTGTCCTGGTTTCAGTCTTTCACGTGGGCCCCACTATAGGTTTTTGTTGGCTTCGATTTTGTCTTTTGCTTGCTTCGGCTCTGTGGTTTTCATTTATGAAGTGTTTTTGGCGAGGGGTTCAGAGCGTGCAACGTCACTTTTTCTGCCGAAGGTGCTTTGCTAGCTTTGCTATTCGAAGTGTGTCCGTGGCTTTTATTTGCGAAGTGTGCTGCGAAGATATCGGTTTGGAGTTTATTTGGTTCAGAGCTAGTGCACTAGCAGGCTTCGGCGGTGTTTTCGTATGGCTCCAAAAGCTTGTTGTGAATAGCTTCGCATGTGTTTCATTTCTGTGCACGGTTTTTCGAAGTGTGACTGCTTCAGAGTCTGCAGCTTAGCCTTCGTACCGGCTTCAAATTTATTTTTCTCTTGCACGCTTCATTTCTATCTTTGGTGGTTGTGAACTTCGAAGGACGGAGGCTGTCTACACTGAAGCACTGCAAACTTCGGTGAACATCTAGCAAACTTTGAACAGGCTTCAACAAGTATCATACTGGAGACAACTCTGAACAGTAAGATCTTCACTTGTTTACGTGCACTTAAATTAAATGTCTGTGATGATTTACTTTTATGTAGCTTGAATATTCATGTCTTGAATGATCTGTTAATCTGCTTTTGAACACTGTGTTGGTGTCTTCTCTTTTAGGACACTGGTTGTTTTTAGGCTAGATTAATTTTTGTCATCTGTGATCTTTCTTGTTTGTCTGTTGAGGTGTGTTGGGTATTGGGAGCAGGCCATTGATTCGAAAGAATTTTTTAGGCGCCCATTCACCCCCCCTCTGGTCGCTACTTTCGGTCCTACAAATAGACTACTTTACCCTAGGGTTTACACTGTTTTTGTCTCTCTCAGACAGGGGGTACAGATGGTAGTCTACTTTATTTGGAGGCTTCTTTTGTCATCTTCACAGAGGAGACAGCATCAGCTTTGGCAGAGCAGACACGATCAGTCTTTGCAGATTTTGGAGTCTTCTAAAGCCCCCCTTTGCACGCGTGTTGTGCGGTAGCTTCGGTGAGAATCCTTGAGCCAAATGGCCTTCGCTTCACCGATGTCAGCCTTCGATACAGTGACGGTTTGAGCCAAAGCCGTCAAAGCTCTTGAGCCTTTGCATCATCACCTCCAGAGTGGGCTACCACGACTTCATAGCTACTCCTAGATCGAACTCCGTCAGTCCGTGTACCGAAGCCATGCATGGTCGAAGTACCTCAAGTCAGCCACAATCTGAAGCCCCACCTTCGGAGTACCACACTTTGAAGTCCCTTCTTCGTCCAAGGCCTCCGCATGAAGCATTCCATGAGCACTTCATCGCAGTGTCTCTCCCCGAGCACACTCCTCGATGAACCTCACCCAGACCATGCCTTCGATGCACCTCTAATTGTGAGACATCCGTCAGGTATCCCTTCGAGTGCCTCCATCCGGAGCATACTTCGAACGCCTTGCCTCAATGTTGAGGACTTCATCCACCATACTTCGAATTCACTCCATTTGGAGTACCCTTCGAAGTGCCTCGCCTCCGAGGACTTCGTCTTGGGGTACCTTAAGCCAGAGCCACTCTCGACACTCTCTGCCTTCACCTGTCGCACCTTGACCCGAGGACATACCTTGACCCCACGTAGCCTTCGTGACCGAGCTCCCAGCTCGCATGGCATCAAGCCTCCCGCTTGAGCCAGGTTCACTTGCTACGAATCGTCTGTCGCCTCCGAAGTCACCTGCACACCACCAAAAAATATACAAGTGTTTCCAATACCCTAGAGACCTCTCCGGGTAGACAACCTCTTGTACACACTCCAGTATACCACCCAAAATACTGAACCCTTCGGTACGACCAAGTCATCGTGTACTGTTGGAGCCCTCCAACAGTCACACTCTGCTGCAACAACCACAGCAACCGAACCCACTGAGCCCTTTGGTGAAACAACCTCCGAACCCTTTTGGAGGCACCCCTTTGAAACCAGCGGATAAAATATATCAATCACTCATCACAGACTCCGAAACCAACCCTTGGTTTCTCACATGGGGATGTCAAATCAGAGATGTGGACACATGTTGGTGAACATGGTGTTGGATAGACCCAGTTGAGATACTGTTAGGATTGTTATTGTAATATGCCATCGGTTGTCATGTCAAATGGTATACCTGTAGAGTGCTCAGACCTGAGATCGTCATTTGATTCTAGAATGTGTAGCGACACACGTATATGCTTCCTAACGCTATTGCGTAACTGGGTAGTCATACGGGTTGTTTTTAGATGTGTTGTGAAACATGTTGTGGGATGTGATCGGTCAAGATTGAATTTACCCCTCCTAATAATAGGATAGACATCTCTAGGCCCCTCTAGGTAGTCGGATTGGAAAAGTGCATAGCCATGCCACTGTGACTAAAGAGTTAGTCATGATTTGAATCTGATACTTAATCAAGTGTAATGTCGAGCTATCTAACAAGGGTGACACATATCTCGCATTGAGCTTGACAGATGTCGTGCGGTGAAGGGACTAGTGCATGATTATATTAAGGTTCAGCGAAAAATTGATTTTGTATACTTTCGAGGGTCAATATGTGCTGCTAGGTACTTGAGCATGACCATATTGACCCTCGATACACTCATATTGACCCTGGCTCTTCTCATTCTCTTGTTGCCGAGTTTTCAGATTCTTTGAGCAAGGAGTTCTAGATGTTGATGATGGGCGAGCTGACATTTTTCCTTTGTTTGCAAATCAAGCAATGTAAACAAGGTACTTTCGTGCATTAGACGAAGAACACCAAGTATCTGCTAAAGCGCTTTGACATGAGCGATGCGAAGCCATTAGACACTCTAATGGCTACCTCAGTTGCACTAGACCTGGATGAGCATGGTGAAGAAGTTGATCAGAAGGAGTTCCAGAGCATGATTTGCTCCCTCCTCTACTTGATGGCCACGAGACCAGACATAGACTTCGTCGTATGTCGGTGTTCTTATTTTCAAGCATCCCTGGGATCTTCCCATCATCAAGTCACGAAGTGCATTCTAAGGTATCTCAAACACACCCTTGAATTTGGCATTTGGTATTCTGCATCATCATTTATTTGTCTTAGAGGTTTTCCAATGATGATTTTGCTAGTTGTAGAATTGATAGGAAAAGTACCTCTGATACTTGTCATTTTCTAGGTTCCTCTCTTGTGTGTTGGTCTTCTCGCAAATAGTCTAGTGTTATGTAGTCTATGGCTGAGGCTGAATATGTAACTGTTGTTAGTCGTTGTTCTCGTATTTTGTGGATGGTTACTATTTTGTAGGATTTTGAGTTGGATTTTAAGGGTGTACCACTTCTTTATGATAACACTAGTGCCATTATCTCAGCCAACAACCCAGTTCAACATTTTAGAACCAAACATATTAATGTGTGTTACCATTTTTTGAGAGATCATAATGAGAAGGGTGATATTGAGTTGAGATATATTGATACCCAGAACTAGCTTGCAAACATTTTTACCGAGCCACTTGATGCTTCTTGTTTTGCATTTTTGAGAGGAGAGCTCGGTGTTTCTCATCCTTATGGCATTTTGTGAGGGGGAGTTATGTGTTATTGCATAAGCTTATGTCATATGATCAACTGCTTTTACATGCACATGCTTTTATATGCCTTATGAAAAATTGTCTATGATCATATTGATTTTTCTCTATTGAATATATCTGATATCTATCATGAGCATGGCTTTTAGTTCTTAAAATTTAAAACAAGATCACCACATAGTCTAGTAACTAGCATGTGTAGGCTGATTGCTTTTGTTATCTTTTACATACCTGGTAGCTAAGTCATTTTTCACTTGGATGCAAACATGCAACTTGATCAATTAAATGCTTATAATGAAAATCTTGTTCTAAAAAATTAAAAAAATCATGAAATTGTTTGAGAAACCAAGGGTTGGTTCCGGAGTCTGTGATGAGTGATTGACAGATTTTACCCTCTGATTCGAAGGGGTCCCTCTGAAGGGGTTCGGAGGTTGGTTCTTTGAAGGTATTCAGAGGTTGGTTCTCTGAAGGTGTTCGGAGGCTGTTTCACCGAAGGGTTTGGTGGGCTCTGGTTGCTGCAGCTGTTGAAGCGGAGTGTGCCTGTCGGAGGGGTCTGACAGTACACGATGATTGGCTGTACCGAAGGTCTTGGTAGTTTGGGAGGTACACCAGAGTGTGTATCGGAGGTTGTTCACTCGGAGAGGTCTCCGGGGTACTAGATACACTTGTCTGTTTGTCTGTGGTGCGCAGGGGACTTCGGAGATGACGGACGGTTCATAGCAAGTGAACCTGGGTCAAGCGGGAGGCTTGATGCTAGGGGAGCAGGGAGCTCCGTCACGAAGGCTGCGAAGGGGTCGAGGTCGGACCTCGGGTCGAGGTGCGCCAGGAGAAGGCAGTAAGTGTGGAGTGTGACTCCGGGTGAAGGTACTCTGAGACGAAGTCCTCGGAGGCGAGACACTTCGAAGGGTACTCCGAATGGAGTGACTTCGGAGTATGGTGGATCAAATCCTCAGCAATGAGGCAAGGTGTTCGAGGTTGACTCCAGAGGGAGACACTCGAAGATATACCCGACGAAGGTCTCAGAAGTCGAGGTGCATCGAATGCATGGTCCGGGTGAGGCTCGTCGAGGAGTGTGCTCGGGGAGAGACACTGCGACGAAGTGCTCATGGAATGCTTCATGCGGAGGCCTTGGACGAAGGAGGGACTTCGAAGGGTGGTACTCCGAAGGTGGGGCTTCGGAGTGAAGCAGGCTTCAGAGCGAAGCTGGCTTCTCCGGAGGGAAGCAGGCTTCGGAGTGAGGCTGGCTCCGAAGTGAGGTTGACTTGAGGTACTTCGGCCCTGCATGGCTTCGGTACACGGACTGACGGAGTTCGAGCTGGAAGAAGTTGCGAAGCCGTGGTGGTCCACTCCGAAGGTGTTGGTGCGAAGGCCCAAGGGCTTTGACGGCTTCGGCTCAAAACCGTCACTGTATCGAAGGCTGACTTCGGTGAAGCGAAGGCCGTCAGGCTCAAGGTTCTCACCGAAGCTACCGCACCCTCGCGTGCGAAGGGGGGCTTCAGAAGGGTCCAAAACTGCAAAGGCTGACAGCGTCTACTCTGCAAAAGCCGGTGCTGTCCCCTCTGCGAAGCTGACAAAAGAAGCCTCCAAATAAAGTAGACTACCAGTTGTACCCCCCTGTTCTGATGAGACAAAAATAGTGTAAACCTTATGGGTAAAGTAGTCTATTCACAGGGCTGAATAGTGCCTATAAATAGTGGAGGCTGTCTAGGTCACATCAACACTTTGAGCATTCATTGTAGAACTACTGTGCTAGCCACCACACTCTATGTATTCATCCTATGAGTTCATTTTGTGTTCCATGTTCAAGCATTAAAGCATTGACTCTGTGTTCATTTACTGCTTGAGCTTGTATGCATACTTCTCTGCATGCTTCGGTTTCTCTGTACTCCATTTTCTTGTGAGATTTTCTGGAGAGGTGTGTGAGAAGCATGTTCGAGCGAAGTGTGTTCGAGCGAAGTGTGTTCGAGCGAAGTGTGTGTTTCAGTGTTTGTTCGCTCTGTGTAAGCTGGAGGCTAGACCTCTCTGATTACTAGCGAAGCACTGTTTGACTTAGATCGAAGCCTGTTTTTCTTTCCTTGTCGAAGTCCTAAGCGAAGTCTGTTTAGTGTGCTTTTAGACCTTCGAAGTACGAAGCCCAACACCAGTTGTTGTCGCTGAGTATTTGGTCGAAGCCCGCAGAGGGAAGTCCGCTCTTGCAAGTGCGAAGCCTGCAAGTGCGAAGCCTGCACAAAGGCACCCTGTGTGCGAAGGCTGCACTGACTTAGCAGAAGCTGAATTTTGGGTTTGTCGGTGGAGCCAAGTCTTCTTGGCTTCGAACATTTGCTCCTTGCGAAGCCTGTTTTCGGAGCTGTGAAATACCTCCGAACTAGTACCTCGAAGGGTGTGTTCGAAGCCTGTTCCACAGGAGACAGAATTAAAACAGAAGGCTATTTTTAGTCTGAAATTTTAAAAGCTCCCATTCACCCCCCTCTGGTCGCCGTTTCCGATCCAACAATTGGTATCAGAGCGGGTTAAGATCACCAGTTGACCTTAACCGGTTTTGTGATCTATTGGCGACATGGACAGAGTTAGTAAAATTCCTCTATTCGATGAGACTGATTTTGCATAC
This sequence comes from Zizania palustris, assembly GCA_019279435.1. Taxonomy (NCBI): domain Eukaryota; kingdom Viridiplantae; phylum Streptophyta; class Magnoliopsida; order Poales; family Poaceae; genus Zizania; species Zizania palustris. The sequence continues at coordinate 96,312,812 of JAAALK010000287.1, read as the reverse complement.
TGGAAGGTGCGCATGGAGGCTTACTTGTTAAGCCAAGGAAATGCAATTCGGGAGATTGTGGACTCACAATACTCCATCCCTGAATCTCGCACCTCTCAAACAAAAAAGGATCAGTATAATGCCAACTCCAAGGCAAGAAATATATTGTTCATTGGTTTGAGCCGGAGTGAGTTTGATATGGTGCAGCACCTTAGGACAGCTAGGGAAATTTGGACCACTCTCACTATTTTTCATGAGGTCTCTACACAGATTAAGGCCAGGCGCCAAAGCACATACAATCAACAGTATCAACTGTTTGTGCAGGCACCTGGTGAATCTATAGTTGCCATGTTTTCTCGTTGTTGGTGTAAAAGATTACGCTAACAGGTTTCTGAAGATTAGAAACTAACAAATGAAGTGTTTGTGAAGTAAACTATTCCAAGCCTCCGAAAGGATAATAGCTTAAAATATTTCGAAAGTGTGTATTGAATAACTTGTATTCGGTCCGTATTACAGGGTAAAACGGGGGGTATTTATAAGCCCAAACATTAAGGAAAATACCCTTTTACCCCTTTATTACAACCGACATAGTGGAAACTATTCAGTACACTTAATAGGGCTAAAATGGTAAAAGACTAATCTAATGAGAAAGAAGATAAGTCTTCCATCTTAGCTGGCAAGGAAGTTCTCGGAAGAGTCCAAGTTCGAAGATATACTCCGAACTATAGTCTGTCTTCATACTTCGAACTTGATTCAGTGCATTCCGGAGATACAAGCTGGAAACCTTTGATTCAATCACCTGCCTTTGTCCTATTACTGCAATAACCCAGAGGATAGAATATTTTCCCCCAACAGTAGCCCCTCGAATACGCTTCTCCATTAAATCTGTAATGTTAGGAGAGCAATATACGCAAGAAAAATAATCATGCGTAGAGGTTAGCAGATTTAATCCATCTCCGAAATACGTGGAAATGTAAAACTTCGAATCAGCCTCTAAGAAAATTACATTCGAACTGTCTTAGAATTAACTCGAGAAGCCCGAAAGCCTTTTTAGCCTTGGAAGAAATAGCCGTTGGCTTTTTCCTTCTAACGGAAGTTACGCAATGCGTTAACTCCGCAACAAAATAACGGTTAAGAATGCGAAACGGCAGATGCAAACGGTAAAAAATCATGGTCTAGGCTATAAATAGAGGGCCTAGACCCTTCTCGAGTACCTTTCCACCGCTTTTGTGCAAATAGGCCATCAGACAAACCCTAGCCTTCATTTTTCCTCTGAAGCAACTCGTGCGATCCCATGGCGAAAACCAGTTTCAAGGTTCCTAGAGCGGCTTCAGCCTTGGCTCGGCAGCAGGCTGCTGCAGCAGCGGCGGCTGCGACATCGGCAATGGCAACTCCGACACCAGCAGTGGCAGCAATGGTGGTGGCGGGGAGAAATCCCCAAAATGTTGGCCCTCATGACCTCTTCCCGGCGTCGACGAAGTACACGGATCAGTTCTATCAATTGGGGCCCTCAACCTGCAAGAGGGAATCGCTCGCGGCCGCAATAGAAGGCAAAATCAGTTCTGGGATCATGATTCGCAAACCTGGGAAAGAAGTCATGATTCGAAGCTGGCTTAGGGCTTCCGGCAGTTGACTTCTTGGCCGAGGTATTGGATTTATTTCACGTTACTCTCCCCCAGCTCTCTCCAAATGCAGTAGCACATCTTGCCATCTTTGAATGGGCGTTGTGAGCCGAAGGTTGCGAAGGAAGGGCTGAGATCTTCGCAGCACTGCACAGAGCTTCGTGCCAACCAAAGACCTTCGTAGGCCCCAGAGGCGAAAAGATAGTGGTGGCCTTCGGAAGCATCAACTTCAGGCTTTGAGACGAGTATGCTCTTCGGTTTCCCGCCAAGGCCATCAATGCTAGATGGTACACAGACTGGATCTTGAAGTGGTTTTATGCCGAAGTTGGGGCGAGCAGCCGTCTAGTTGGACCCTTGCAAGATATCAACTTCCGAAAGGAAGCTCTTGTGCATCCGGATCTGGGCCAGCTCGAAGCTCACCTCAGCTTGCTCCAAAAATTAGTTGCCGCCTGAGCATGCGTGACTTAGCAGAAGAATTCCTCGGGCTTCAGATCCCTCCTCTGATGGCCAACTAGCCGATCACCTTCGAGGAAGATTCGGAGGGCGGCCTCCGCAAAATTTCTTCGAACTCGAGCCCTATAGGTAACTTCGAAAACAACATATATTATGTATATTTATTCGAAGAAATAACCAATGTTAACTCATTTTTCAGCCTCTTCAGCCCCTATAACTTCGGAGCAGATTGTACGAGCTTCAGAGAAAATTCTGGGCGTCCCAACTCCAGTCGAAAAGGAATGGAGGATTAAATTGGTTGGTACTTGGGAGCGGTCCAACCGAGTATGGGGGCTACTTGAAGTTGTTCCGCCCCCTCTTTTGGATTGGGTACCTTCGGAGAAAGGGCCCAAAAAGAGAAAAGCCAAAGCTGGAGCCTCGAGCTCTGCCAAGACTCCACTGAAGAAGGTAGCTCGAAAGCCAAGAGTTGTTGCGCCTTCAAGTCCAATAGCTTCGGTCTCCGATTCCTCGGAGGATGAAGGCAGAATGCTTGTTGACCTGATCGACAAGGATGCAGCCCAAACTGATGCAACTATTGATGATACTGCGAGCGTGCTGGAGTCTCAAGACAACCTTGGGCAAGTGAGGACTTCGGGTGCTCAAGAGAATTTACCGCAGGATGGAGCCCCTGTGAACGAAGGCGGAGTCGAAGTTGCTGTAGAATCAATTTCGATTCTGGGTGAAGTAACAACGACCGCTCCCGAAGATGCTCCAACAGTCGAAGATTTGACTATAGACTCTGACGAAGACTTTGGAGCAGCCTTCGACCCGCCAAGCAGTCCAATGCTCACCCGTCGACAAGATGTCGAAGGTAAACTTCACATAATTCTTTTGTTCTTTTTTCCTGCAAAATTATACAATGTATAATACCTTTGCTTCAACATGATCTGCTCCCGTGGAAGAAGTCCGTCCAGAAGATATGATTCCTGGGCCTTTGACAACTTCGGAGTCAATTCCAGGAGTCACCCAAATGGGACCTGGAAAAGGCAAAGGCAGGATGGACCACCTCCCTGCTCTGAGCTTAGGATCAATCCGTCTGAATCGACAGACGGAAGCCAATCTACGGAGGGAAGTCAGTCTACCAGATTTCCAAAGGATACAGCTCAGCACTTCGGACCTTCACCGAACGAAGACGACCAGAGGGCCCTGTCTATGCTCCCTCTTATAGCTCCTTTCTTGGAGCGAAGAACTGGGCTTCAGACTTTGCTCGAGCCTTTGGATCGAGCTAGCCGCGAAGTCGGGGAGACAGACTTGGTAGCTATCTTGAGCGAGGCGGAGAGTTCGGAGCTCAATGCTGCTATGGAGCATGCAGCATACCAGGTACGAAGTATCTGCAAAACAAAATTAAACTTATGTACAAATAATTTCTCACCTTGGTTTTTTCTCTTCGCAGCAAATAGTCTTGGCCCGAGCTGTGAACATTTCAAATGAACGTGGAAGCCTTCGCCTTCGAGAGGAAAATACAACTCTTCAGCGAAATCTTACTATCTCCGAAGGTCGGGTTTCCCACTTAGAAAACATGGTTTCAGCGGAGCGCAGGTCCAGACAAAGCTTGGAAACTGCGAACAAGGAGCTCGAAGCAGAACAAATTGTGCTTCGGGCAGAAATAGAAAAGATGCGGGCAGAGCATGCCATGGCGGGAGCTGAGCTTGTCAGACTCCGAGAAGAAAAAGCCAAAGCTGCCGAGGAAGCTAGCCACCTACTCAACCAGAAAAATTCTTTAGCTACAGAGGCAGCTAGGCTCTCTGGAGTGGTAGGAGAATTAACTTCGGCGAAGGATGCCTTAATCGAAGACAAGCTGAAGTCAGAGAAGGTAGCTGCGGAGGTCATGAACCAACTGCTAGGTGTTCTAGAGTACTTTGGTACTACTGGGACTCTTCCTTCGGATGACAACATCCCCCTGCTACGACGGTTGAAGAGGATCCAAGGAGCAGCGAAGAAAATAAAGACAGCAGGCATTCGGTACGGAGAAATCTCCGGACAAGTGGCTGCTATCGGCATACTTCGTTACTACGAAGATCTGGGCATATCGATAACTCCGAACGCAGGGGCAGCTCCCATTACCTTTGATGACAATCAGCTTCTTACTCCTTCCGAAGGTGTGGCCGCTGCTTGGCAAGCCTTCCAAACTTCATGGAGAGCCGAAGGTCGCTCTGCGATCAAGGCTTGGATTGATGAAGGGCAACGCCAGAAGCAAGATCGGTCACAAGCTTCGAGCAGCCAGCCTCCGCCAAACCCGCAGGTTTAGATTTATCTTAGGATCTTCGACTATGTAAAGCATCATGCTTTTGTACATTTATGAATGAAATTTTGCTTATCATGTCTTTAGGCTTTGCCTCATATGGAAGATGTCGAAGTGTTAGACGTTAACGAGGAACTCCGCCTACTATGGGCTACCTTCGATATTTTAAAACTTCACAAGCGCCCTTGATTTTTAGTTCCTCGGGATAGCTCCGGTGCGATTACGCCCGAAGTAAGCAAAGACATAATGTCTTGTATTAAAGAGGAAGAAAAAGAAGTTAACTTGGAAACTTCATCTTCCGAAGACATTGTATGGTCCGAAGACGAAGATGAAGCACAAGGTTAAAAGCCTGAAGAACTTGGAAGCTGGGAAAGGAGCCCCGAACGACTTCGAACTTGGGCCGAGCTTCAACAAGAACAGAAAGACTTTAGAGCTTCGAAGGGAGGTAGGAGAGTTAAACGCAAAGTTGTTAGAACTCCCGGCTCGGGAACTAGTCGTTCCAACCTTAGCTCTAGAGATCGAAGGGGTCTTTGATTCCTTCTTGGTATAGATACTGATTTTTCATGATGTAATCATATTTGTTCGAATAATAAATATCAATTTAAAATTGTCTCCCTATTTACCAGCCCCTCTTTAGGTGTAAGCAACTTCGAACTATATTCAAAGATGGATAGGCGCAAAGAAAAACTTAGGAGTACAATTTTGGGGGTTCGGAGCTCCTCAACAATTTAAAGATTGATTAAAATCTTATAAAATGTCTCCGACTATTTGTAGTCTGAAGATTGGTAACTTTGTACCTTATGTTTTGAAAGAAATCACTTTGGACAACTTTCCGGACACTTTAGTGTCCTAAATGATTTGTCACTTTGGACTTTTTTAACAGACATTCGAAGCTCATGGGCTCAAACTCTGTTTTGTTTTGGCCTCCTTTGGCTCTTTTTGCGAATTCTGTCAAACCAGTGGTTTGGAGTTCGCAGTGGTCTCCTTGGACTCTTTTTATGGATGCCTACAATCTGGTGGCTTGGACTCCGCATCATTTGGTCTCCTTGGACTCTTTTTACGGATGTCTACCAGCCGGTGGCTTGGACTCCGCATCCTGTGGTCTCGGGCTCTTTTACGGATGACTACAAGCCGGTGGCTTGGACTCTGGATTATTTCAGCCCACCACGTCGGAAGTGGGAAGTTTATGAGGGGTAGGCATTATCTGAACCATATGCTTTATTGATTCGGAAAGTGTTTACAAATGATTACAAGGAGCCCCTATGCGAAGTATCGCTTTAGGTGCTCCGCATGCCATGTATGCGCTAACTCTTCACCTTCCAAATTAGCTAACTTAAAAGAACCAAGACGCCCTGAGCGAACAATTAAGTATGGACCTTCCCATTTATTTCCTAATTTCCCTGGCGCTATGATACTTCGCAAAACGAGATGACTCGGCCTAAGTTCATTAATCTTGACCTTCGGGTCGAACCAAGTCTTCGTCTGCTGCTGATACTTTGACAAATTTGCCACAGCTCGAAGTCTTGTCTCTTCTGTTAAATCCAGCGAAGCTTGTCTTTCTCCTTCTATTCCCGGTTCGGTGCTGCGAAGTGATCCTCCTTTGAGCTCTGTTGGTGTCATAGCTTCATCTCCGAATAATAGTCTGAAAGGAGTGAAGCCGGTAGACCTTGTCTGAGTTGTCCGGATGAACCATAGGATCTTTGGGAGCTCTTCGGTCCACAATCCTTTTGCCAATCCCACTATTCTTCGATTCAGCCCTGACAAGATATTACCATTGGCTCTTTCAACAGCTCCATTAGATTGAGGATGTCTTACTGCAGCAAAACATAGTTGAATGCCTAAGTCTTCACAGAATTTCATGAAGGGTTCTGCATCAAACTGTGTTCCATTATCCACTGTCAGCTGTCGAGGCACTCCGAACCAGCATATGATATTCTTCCAGAATTTTTTTTGAACATTATTCGAAGTGATAACTGTTAGGGGCTCTACTTCGACCCACTTTGAAAAGTATTCGATTGCTACCACTGCGAACTTCAAATTTCCTTTTGCTGCTGGGAAGGGACCAATAAGATCCATGCCCCATCTGGCCATGGGCCATACTAGGGCAATGACTTGAAGAGCTGTTGGTGGGCGATGACTTCTTCGTCCCATCCACTGACATCCTTGGCAAGTGCGGACCAAGCTCTCCGCATCAGCTACTATTGTAGGCCAATAAAGCCCCTGGCGAAGTGTTTTTCCTGCCAAAACTCGAGGGGCCAGATGGCTACCGCAAAGTCCTTCATGAATTTCTCGAAGAATTTCTTGACCTTCGGCTTGAGATATACATCGGAGCAGAGGGGAACATACTCTGGCCTTGTATAAAATACCGTTGATTATGTGATAATTCCGAGTTCTAAGCTTTAACCTCGAAAGTTGTGGCCCTTCTGACATATTTCCTTCTCCTTACAACAATTCCATAATTGGACTTCGCCAATCTGTACTTGGAATGCAAAGGACTTCCGCAGCAGGAATTTGTGGCACCGAAAGTGTACTGAGTTCTTCATAAAAAGCTTCTTTGGGTATATCTATAGCTCCGGCTGCAACTTTTGCTAAGATGTCAGCTTGCATATTTTCTGCTCTAGGTATACTCTGAATGGAAATCCCTTTAAATGCTGCTTCGATCTTTCGGATTTCTTCTAAGTACTTTGCAAGCTGTGGATGTCGAACTTGGAAACTCTTGTCTACATGCCCTGCTACAATATGAGAATCTGTTTTAATAACAACTCTTGTAGCCCTTAGAGCACGTGCCTTTCGAAGTCCCAATAAAATTCCCTCATACTCCGCTGTATTATTGGTAGACTTAAAGTTGAGTCTTGCGGAGTACAGTGCCTTTTGCCCTGAAGGCGAAATTATCACAGCTCCGACACCTGCTCCAGATGCTTGGAAAGCTCCATCAGAGTAAATAGTCCAAATCCCTTCACTTGGCTTCTCCGGAGCCCATGCTGCAGGGGGAGTCCACTCTGCCACGAAGTCCGCCAACACTTGCGACTTAATTGCTGTTCTTGCCACAAAGGATATACCGAAGGGTGCCAACTCAACATCCCACTTCCCAATTCTTCCAGTGGAATCCTTACTTCGGAGCATATCTCCCAAAGGATACGAAGTTGGTACAATTACATTATGTGCCAAAAAATAATGCCTTAGCTTCCTCGAAGCCATTATCAGAGTGTAAGTGAATTTCTCAAGCTCAGAATATCTTGTTTTTGCTCCTGACAATGCTTCGGACACAAAATAAACTGGATTCTGTACCAACTTCCCGTTGAAATCAACCTCTCTGACAAGGACTGCACTAACAGTAGAGCCAGTAGCTGCAAGGTAGAGGAGTAGAGTTTCGTCCGCAACAGACACCGTGAGTGTAGCAAGGTTACTGAGATAATTCTTAATATCTTCGAAGCTCTTTCGACACTCCTTTGTCTATGCAAAATCTTCGGACCCTTTCAATGCTTTGAAAATGGGTAAGCTTCTCTCCGCAGACCTTGCCAGGAATCTGCTAAGTGCTGCAAGACGACCGGTCAGCTTTTGCACTTGCTTTAAATTCTCTGGGGAGCCATCCTCTGCAACGCAGTTATCTGAGTGGGGCTAGCTTCGATCCCTCTGCTTGAAACTAGATACCCTAACAATTTTCCAGCCTGCGCCCTGAAGATACATTTTTCGGGGTTAAGACGGATCCCACATGCCTGAAGGCTATTGAATGTTTCTGCTAAGTCTAGGCTATGCTGGTGCTTTAAAGCACTCTTTATTACAATATCATCCATATAGGCCTCTACATTACGACCTAATTGATGATCTAGAGCCTTAGCAATTAACCTCGAAAAAGTAGCCCCGGTGTTTCTCAAGCCAAAGGGCATTCTTACATAACAAAAGACTCCTGAAGGAGTTACGAAGCTTGTCTTGATTTTATCTTCGCGCTTTAACCAGGTTTGATGATAGCCGGAATACGCGTCGAGGAAGCTTAATAAATCCGCTAGGATTTCTCCTTCGTTGCAATTTCCCCTTCGGGACTTGGTCTTGGGAAGGATTTCTTCGAAGATTCGCTAGGAGCAGAAAAATCTTCCAGATTATCTTGCACACTGTTCACTTGTCTCGGGTCAAGAGAAGGGCCATGACCATACTCCGCTCTTCGCACAATGGCCTGATCTCCGAAAACAGTGAGCACCCCCGCCTGTGTGGGCATCTTCATACATAAGTAATTATGGTGCGCCATAGCTCCGAATTGATTTAGCATGCCTCTTCCGAAGATGACATTGTATGCATATGGAGCATCCACAACATCGAAGATCACTTCCTCTGTCCTGGCCAATGGCCCCTCTCTGAATGTAACTTCTAGGCCAATTTGGCCGAGGGCATCAAGAGAGGGTCCTGCAAAGCCTTGTAAAGGACGGGCTGCTGGGAGAAGGTGCTTTCTGGAGATGCAGAGTTGATCAAAGGCTTGGACAAAAATAATATCCGCCGAACTCCCTCCGTCAATTAGCACTCTTCGAACCTCAGTTCCTGCTATGTCGGCAGTGATGACAAGTGGGTCTACATGTTGAAATTTTATACCAGCTGCATCATCTGCGGAAAAAGATATTGGCACATGGGACCATTCGGGCATAGCAGCTACAGATGAAGAGGTTCCAATATGGCCCACTTCTCTAACATATTCTCTTCTCTGCCTCTTTGACATACTTCCGAGGGTCCCTCCTCCGGAGATGGGGAGGACTACTCTTTTTCCTCGATCCTGCCCCTCTTCTTGCTTCGGGGGTGGCATAACATTGACCACCGGAGGCCGTCTTGTAGGGTCAAAGTTCTCTATTCGTGCCACAGCCTGGACACGCTCCGAACGCACTTCAGCCGGAACTCGGTCAGTAGTGCCTCGACCCGAAGTTCTTTCCAAATACTCTCCTCTCAGAGCAAGTATAGACTTGCACGCATCAGTTGCGTGACTCCGATTTTCACCATGGATACAGCAGAAAAAGGCCTGGACTTTAACAGCCGGTTTCCCTGGCGGCCTCCAGCCGCTAGTCTTGCTTCCTGAAGGTTGCGGAGCCCTTTAGGTAAACTTCTGCGGGGGTGCAATGTTCAAAACTTCCGAACGAGGATGCTTTTGCCCCCGACGCCTGTCATGCTGAACTTCGAAGCTAGGCCCTTGCGGCTGTGCTGAAGTTTTTATTTCCAACTTAACTTCTTGAAGTATCGACGGGGTCGCAGCAGTTCTCCGAAGCCATCCCTCTTCTGACCTTGCATACTCTTCGAAATAAGAAATCAACTGAGAAACAGAAGATATACTTTTCCGGTGAAGTTTATCAAGGAGGCCTGGATGAATAACTCCCTCTCGAGCTGCGTCAACTGCAGAAGACATAGTTAACCCTCGAATTTGCGACTTCATATGAGCGAAGCGCTTGAAATACTGTCTTAAGGTCTCTCCAGGGAGCTGCTTCACCTGGAAAAGACTTCTTGTTGACATTGGGGGCACGAAGGTGCCCTAGAAATTGCTTACGAACTTCTTCTTCAACTGTCCCCATGAACTGATTGACCCTGGCTTCAGAGAACAGAACCACCGCAATGCCACCCCCTGGAGAGCTAGGGGGAAACATTTGGCCATAGTATCTCGCACTCCCCCGCTGGCTTCAATTGCTAATGCACAAGAACGTACAAACTCTCCAGGATCTTCATCTCCGGAATATTTGCAAAGCTTCGAGGTTTTGAACTTAGGGTCAAAGCGCACTTTTTGCAACTCAGGATGTAGCAGAGATTCATTGTCGAAGGAGGCGTTCTCCGGGGCTTCGGGATAAGGAAGTTCATCGTCTTCGGGCACTTCGGGGATGACTGGGGTGGCCTGAGAACGAAGCCTATCTGCGGCTTCTTGCTGCCACCTTGCTACTTCAGCTTGGAGACTGACCATTTGAGCGGCCATATCACCAAGACCGTCTTCATCTCCTCCAGAAGGATCTTCCGGGTCTTGAGAAATGTAGGGATCGGTTCAAAGTGGAACTTGAGGTGGAAGAGGGACTCCGGCTGGCCAAAGTATAGATGGAGTTGGCGGATGTTGGCGTAAAAGATTACGCTAACAGGTTTCTGAAGAATAGAAACTAACAAACGAAGTGTTTGCGAAGTGAACTGTTCTAAGCCTCCGAAAGGATAATAACTTAGAATAGTTCGAATGTGTGTATTGAATAACTTGTATTCGGTCCCTATTACAGGGTGAAATGGGGGGTATTTATAGGCCCAAACATTAAGGAAAAGACCTTTTTACCCCTCTGTTACAACCGACATAGTGGAAACTATTCGGCACCAATAATAGGGCTAAAATGGTAAAAGACTAATCTAATGAGAAAGAAGATAAGCCTTCCATCTTAGCTGGCAGAAAAGATCTCAAAAGAGTCTATGTTCGAAGATATACTCCGAACTAAGGTCCATCTTCATACTTCGAGCTTGACTCAAGGCATCTCCGAAGATGCATGTTGACAACCTTCGAATCCATTATCTGCCTTTGTGTTGTTACTGCAATAACCCTGAGGATGGAATATTTTCCCCCAACAGTAGCCCCTCGAATACGCTTCTCCGTTAAACCTGTAATGTTAGGAGAGCAGTATACGGAAGAAAAATAACCATGCGTAGGGGTTATTAGATTTATAATTTATCTCCGAAATGTATGGAGATATAAAACTTCGAATCAGTTTTAAGACAATTACTTTCGAACCATCTTAGAACTAATTCAGGAAGCCCGAAAGCCTTTTTATACTTAGAAGAAATAGCCGTTGGCTTCTTTCTTCTAACGGAAGTTACGCAGTGCGTTAATTTTGGAAAAAAGTAACGGGCAAGAATGCGAAACGGCATGGACAAACGGTAAAAAATGTAAAGTCTAGGCTATAAATAGAGGGCCTAGAACTTTACTAAGTACCTTTCCACCGCTTTCTTGCAAACAAGCCATCCTTTGAGCCTTAGCCTCCATTCTTCTTCCAAAGCAATTCAGTAGTGTCAATGGCGAAAACTAAAGGTTCGGGAGCACCTTCAGCTCTGGCTTGACAACAGGCTGCTGCTACAGGAGTGGCTGCATCATTGGTGACGGCAGCTCCAACCCCCGCAGCAACAACCATGGCGGCGGGAGGAGGAAATCCCCAAAGTGTTGGTGATCAAGGCCTCTTCCCGGCATCGGCAAAATACATGGATCAATCCTTCCAACTGGGGCCTTCAACCTGCAAAAGAGAATCACTAGCGGCTGCAGTAGAGGGCAAAATTAGCTCGGGAGTTATGATCCGCAAACCTAGGAAGGAAGTTATCCCGTCACCAAGACCCGGAGAAGTGGTCGTCTTCGAAGCCTTCTTCGAAGCTGGCTTAGGTCTTCCGGCAGTGGATTTCTTGGCTGAGGTATTGGATCTGTTCCATGTTACTCTCCCCCAACTTTTTCCGAATGCAGTAGCTCGTTTAGCCATCTTCGAATGGGCGTTGAGAGCCGAAGGTTGTGAGGGGAGGGCAGAAGTCTTCGCTGCGTTGCACAGAGCTTCGTGCTAGCCAAAGACCTTCGTAGGTCCCGGAGGTGAAAAAATGGTAGTAGCCTTCGGAAGTATTAACTTCAGGCTTCGGGATGAGTACGCCCTTCGGTTTCCTGCTAAGGCCATCAATGCTAGATGGTATACCGACTGGATCATGAAATGGTTTTATGCCGAAGTTGGGGCGAGCAACCGTCTAGCTGGACCTCTGAAAGACATCAACTTCCGAAAGGAAGCCCTTGTGCATCCAGACCTCGGTCAGCTCGAAGCTCGCCTCAGCTTGCTTCAAAAGATTAGCCATCGGTTGAGCATGCGAGACTTAGCCGAAGAATTCGTCGGGCTCCAAATTTCTCCCTTGATGGCCAACTAGCCTATCATCTTCGAAGAGGATTCGGAAGGCGGTCTCCATAAAATTACTTCGACTTCGAGCCCTGCAGGTAACTTCGAAAACAACATACTCCATGTATATTTATTCGAAGAATTAACTAACTTAACTCATTTTTTAGCTTCTTCAGCCCCTATAACTTCGGAGCAAATCATACGGGCTTCAGAGAAGATTTTGGGCGCTCCAACTCTGGCCGAAAAAGAATGGAGAATCAAGTTGGTCGGGAGTTGGGAAAGATTTAACAGAGTATGGGGAATGCTGGAAATCGTTCCGCCCCCTTTGGTGGATTGGGTGCCTTCGGAGAAAGGACCCAAGAAGAGGAAGGCTGAGGCTGGGACTTCGAGCTCCGCCAAGACTCCGGTCAAGAAGGTGGCTCGAAAGCCAAAGAACCCAGCTCCTTCGAGCCCAAGGGCTTCAGTCTCCGATTCCCAGGAGGACGAAGGCAGGTTACTTGTGAACCTGATTGACGAAGATGCAGCTCAAAGAGCTGCACAAGTTGAAGTACCTGTGAACGTGCCGGAGTCTCAAGAGAACCTTGAACAAACAAGGACTTCGGCAGTTCAAGAGGATTTACCTCAAGACGAAGTTCCTACGGATGAAAGTGGAGTCGAAGTCACTATGGCTTCGATTCCAGATGAAACAACAAGGACTGTTCAGGAAAATGTTCCTGCAGTCAAAGACTTGACGCTTCATTCGGACGAAGATCTCGCCTTCGATCCGCCAAGCAGTCCGATGCTCACCCGCCATCAAAATGTCGAAGGTAAACTTCGAATAATTATTTTATATTTATTTTGTGTATTTATACGATGTATAATACTTTTGTTTTTACAGAGTCCACTTCCATAGAAGAGGTCTATCCGGAAGATACAATCCCTGGACCTTCGACAACTTCGGAGCCAATCCCAGGAGCCACTCAAATGGGGCCTGGAAAAGGCAAAGGAAAAATGGACTCCCTCCCTGCTGCGAGCTCCGGATCAACTCCGTCTGAGTCAACAGACGAGAGCCAATCTACCGAGGGGGGCCAGTCTCCGGGGGCTCCGAAGACTACAGCTCAACACTCCGGGCCTTTGTCAAACGAAGATGACCAACAAGCTTTAAGTATGCTCCCCCTTCTAGCTCCTTTCTTAGAGCGAAGAACTGGTCTTCGGACTTTGCTCGAGCCTTTGGATCGAGCTAGTCGCGATATTGGGGAGACAAACTTGGTGGCCATTTTGAGCGAAGCGGAGAGCTCGGAGCTTAACGCTGCTATGGAACACACAGCCTACCAGGTACGAAGCATCTGTGAAATAACATCAAATTTACATACAAATAATTTCTTACCTTGGTTTTTTCTTTTCGCACCAAAACAGTCTTGGCCCGAGCTGCGAATATATCAAATGAACGAGAAATCGCTCGCCTTCGAGAGGAAAACGGAACTCTTCAACGGAATCTCACTATCTCCAAAGGCCGAGTGGTTCATATGGACAGCATGGTGTCAACGGAGCGTAGGGCTAGACAAGGCTTGGAGGCTGCGAACAAGGAGCTCGAAGCAGAAAGAATTGTGCTTCGAGCAGAAGTTGAAAGAATGCGGGCGGAGCACGCTACTGCGGGGACCGAGCTTGTTAGGCTTCGAGAGGAAGCTAGCCAGCTTTTGAATCAAAAGAATTCCTTAACTACAGAGGCTGCTAGACTTTTCGGAGTTCTGGAAGAGCTAACTTCGGCGAAGGATGCGCTGATCGAAGATAAGCTGATGTCCGAGAAGGTAGCTGCGGAGGTTATGGATCAACTGCTAGGCATTCTGGAGTACTTCGGTACTACCGGGACGCTTCCTTCTGATGACAACATTTCCCTTCTGCGCCGGTTGAAAAGGATTCAAGGAGTGGCGAAGCAGATGAAGACAGCAGGCATTCGCTATGGAGAACTCTCCGGACAAGTGGCTGCTGTTGGCCTACTTCATTACTACGAGGATCTGGGCTGATCGATAACTCCGAGCGTAGGAGAGGGCCCAATTACCTTCGACGACGAGCAGCTTCTGACTCCTTCTGAAGGTGTGGCCGCTGCCTGGCAAGCCTTCCAAACTTCATGGAGAGCCGAAGGTCGCTCTGCGATCAAGGCCTGGATCGACGAAGGACAACGCCAGAAGCAAGCTCGGACCCAAGCTTCGAGCAGTCAGCCTCCTCCGAACCCGTAGGTTTAGATATATCTTAGGATCTTTGACTATGTAAAGCTTTGCGCTTATGTACATTTATCAATGAAAATTTGTTTATCATGTTTTTAGGCTTTGCCTCATATGGAAGATGTCGAAATGTTAGACATTAACGACGAACTTCGCTTATTGTGGGCTACCTTCGATATTTTAAAAGTTTACAAGCGCCCTCGATTTTTAGTTCCTCGAGATAGCTCCGGTGCAATTACGCCTGAAGTAAGCAAAGATATACTACCTTATATTAAAGAGGAAGAAAAAGAGGTTAACTTGGAAACTTCGTATTCTGAAGACGTTATATGGTCCGAAGACGAAAATGAAACTCGAAGTAAAAAGCCTGAAGAACTTGGAAGCTGGGAAAGGAGCCCCGAACGGCTTCGAACTTGGGCCAAACTTCAGCAAGAACAGAAGGACTTTAGAGCTTCGAAGGGAGGCAAGAGAGTTAAATGTAAAGTTGTTAGAACTCCCGGCACTGGAACTAGTCGTTCCAACCCTAGCTCTAGAGATCGAAGAGGTCTTCGATTCCTTCTTGGTATAGATACCAATTTTTCATGATGTAAACTGTAATCATATTCGTTTGAATAATAAATATCGATTAAAATTGTCTCCCTATTTACTAGCCCCTCTTTGGGTATAAGCAACTTCGAACTGTATTCAAAGATGGTTATGCGCAAAGAAAAACTTCGGAGTACAATTTTTTGGGGTTCGGAGCCCCTCTGTAATTTGAAGATCTTTTAAAATCTTGTAAAATGTCTTCGACTATTTGCAGTCTGAAGAATGGCAACTTAGTACCCTTTGTTTTTTGAAAGAAATCACTTGAGATAACTTTCAGGACACTTTAGTGTCTTAGATAATTTGTCACTTTGGACTAACTTAACAGACATTCGAAGCTCATGGCTCAAACTCTGTTTTGTTTTGGCCACCTTCGGCTCTTTTTTGCAAATTCTGTCAAACCAATGGTTCGGAATTCGCAGTGGTCTCTTTGGACTCTTTTTACGGATACCTACAACCCAATGACTTGGGCTCCGCATATTTTGGTCGCCTTCGACTCTTTTTACGGATACCTACAAGCCAGTGGTTTGGGCTCCGCATATTTTGGTCACCTTCAACTCTTTTTACGGATGTCTACCAGCCGATGGCTTGGACTCCGTATGATGTGGTTTTGGGCTCTTTTACGGATGCCTACAAGCCGGTGGCTTGGACTCCGGATTATGTCAGCCCCCACGTCGGAAACTTCGAACCAATGATTCGAAGTCCGAAAATATGATTCAGCTTTATGACACTTCCCTCTCGGTCAACCTCGCGGTTCCAGTGCGTCCACTCGGAAGCTAGAGGTTTATGAGGGGAATGCACTATCTGAACCATATGCTTTATTAATTCAGAAGATGATTACAAGTGGTTTACAAGGAGTCCTTATGCGAAGTATCGCTTTAGGTGCTCCGCATGCCAAGTATGTGCTAATTCTTCACCTTCTAAATTAGCTAATTTAAAAGAGCCAGGGCGTCCTGAACGAACAATTAAGTATGGACCTTCCCATTTATTTCCTAATTTTCCTGGCGCTATAATGCTTCGCAGAACAAGATGACCCGGTCTAAGCTCATTGATCATAACCTTCGGGTCAAACCAAGCCTTCGTCTGCTGGTGATACTTTGATAAATTGGCCACAGCTCGAAGTCTTGTTTCTTCTGATAAATCTAGCGAAGCTTGTCTTTCTTCCTCAATGTCTGGTTCGGTGTTGCGAAGTGATCCTCCTTTGAGCTCCGTTGGAATCATAGCTTCATCTCTGAATAGTAATCTGAATGGAGTAAAACCTGTGGACCTTGTTTGCGTAGTTCGAATGGACCACAAAATCTTCGGAAGTTCTTCGGTCCACGGTCCTTTTGCTAATCCTACTATCCTTCGATTTAGCCCTGATAAAATATTTCCATTGGCTCTTTCTACAGCTCGATTAGACTGAGGATGCCTCACTGCAGCAAAACATAACTGGATGCCTAGATCTTCGCAAAACTTCCTGAAAGGTTCTGCATCGAATTGTGTTCCATTATCAACTGTGAGTTGTCTAGGCACTCCGAACCGGCAAATGATATTTTTCCAAAATAATTTCTGTACATTGTTCGAAGTGATAGCTGTTAAGGGCTCTGCTTCTACCCACTTAGAAAAATATTCAACAGCTACCACTGCGAACTTTAGATTTCCCTTAGCTACTGGAAAGGGACCAATTAAATCCATACCCCATCTGGCCATAGGCCATACCGGAGCAATAACTTGAAGAGCTGTTGGTGGGCGATGGCTTTGTCGACCCATCCACTGACATCCTTGACAAGTGCGAACCAAGCTCTCCGCATCAGTTGTTATTGTAGGCCAATAAAGCCCCTGGCGAAGTGTTTTTCCTGCCAAAGCTCGAGGGGCTAAATGGCTACCGCAAAGTCCTTCATGGATTTCTCGAAGAATTTCTTGACCTTCGGCTTGAGATATACATCGGAGTAGAGGGGAACATACTCCGGCCTTGTATAAAATACCGTTGATTATTTGATAATTTCTAGCCCTGAGTTTCAATCTTGAAAGATGTGGCTCTTCAGTCAAATTTGTCCCTCCTTGTACAAGTTCCATGATTGAATTTTTCCAATCTGCACTTGGAATGCAAAGAGTCTCTGCAGAGGGAATTTGTAGCACCGAAGGTGTACTGAGCTCCTCATAGAAAGCTTCTTCTGGTATATCCACAGCTCCGGCTGCAGCTTTTGCTAAGATGTCCGCTTGCACATTTTCTGCTCTTGGTATACTCCGAATGGAAATACCCTTGAAGTGTGCTTCGATCTTACAGATTTCTTCTAAGTACTTTGCAAGCTGTGGATGTCGAACTTGAAAACATTTATCTACGTGCCCTGCTACTATTTGAGAATCTGTCTTTATAACAACTCTTGTAGCCCCTAGAGCACGTGCTTTTCGGAGTCCCAGTAAAATCCCTTCATACTCCGCTATATTATTGGTAGACTTAAAGTTGAGTCTTGCGGAGTACATTGCTCTTTGCCCTGAAGGCGAAATCAACACTGCTCCAACGCCTGCTCCGGATGCTTGGAAAGCCCCATGGGAATAAACAGTCCAAACTCCGTCACTTGACTTCTCCGGAACCAAAGTTGCAGGTGGAGTCCATTCTGCTACAAAATCTGCTAAGACTTGCGATTTGATTGCTGTCCTTGCCAGAAAAGATATGCCGAAGGGTGCTAGTTCGACTGCCCATTTTCCAATTCTTCCAGTGGAGTCTTTACTTCGGAGCATATCTCCCAAAGGATACGAAGTTGGTACAATTACATTGTGAGCCAAAAAATAATGTCTTAATTTCCTCGAAGCCATTATCAGAGCATAAACGAACTTTTCGAGTTCGGAATACCTTGTATTCGCTCCTGATAATGCTTCGGACACAAAATAAACAGGATTTTGCACCAACTTCCCATTGAAATCCATTTCTCTGACAAGGACTGCACTGATAGCAGAACCTGTAGCTACAAGGTAAAGGAGTAGGGTTTCGTCCGCAGTAGGCACCGTGAATGTAGCGAGATTACTGAGATACTCTTTAATATCTTCGAAGCTTTTCTGTCACTCTGGTGTCCATGCAAAATCTTCGAACCCTTTCAATGCTTTAAATATAGGCAAGCTTCTCTCCGCAGACCTTGCTAAAAACCTGCTAAGTGCTGCCAGACGTCCAGTCAGCTTTTGCACTTGCTTTAAATTTTCCGGAGGAGCCATCTTTTGTAGCGCAGTTATTTGAGTAGGGCTAGCTTCAATCCCCCTGCTTGAAACTAAATACCCTAACAACTTCCCAGCCTTAGCCCCGAAGATACATTTTTTGGGGTTAAGACGGATCCCACATGCCCGAAGGCTATTAAATGTTTCTGCTAAGTCTAGGCTATGTTGGTGCTTTAAAGCACTCTTTATTACAATATCATCCATATAGGCCTCCACATTGCGACCTAATTGATGACCTAGAGCCTTAGCAACTAACCTCGAAAAAGTAGCCCCGACATTTCTTAAGCCAAAAGGCATTCTTACATAACAAAAGACTCCCGAGGGAGTTACGAAGCTTGTCTTGATCTCATCATCGCGCTTCAACCATATTTGATGATAACCAGAATACGCATCAAGGAAGCTTAATAACTCCGAACATGCGGTGGAGTCGACCAATTGATCAATTCGGGGCATGGGGTAAGGGTCACGAGGGCATGCTTTATTCAAGGATGTGAAATCAATGCACATGCGCCACTTCCCGAAGGATTTCTTTTTGACGAAAACTGGGTTGGCTAACCATTCTGTGTGAGCCACTTCTCTGATAATCCCAGCCTTCAACAATTTTTCAACTTCGTCCTTCACTAGAACAGCTCTTTCTGCAGACATTTTTCGGAGTCCTTGCCGAACAGGCCGGGCCTTCGGGTTTACAAGCAAACTATGTTCAATGATATCCCGATCGACTCCGGTGATGTCTTCGTCAGACCAAGGGAAGACATCTAAATTTTCTTTTACCACTTTTTCCAAGGAGGTTGCAACTTCTGGAGGTAAATCTTTACCAAATTGAAATGCATATTCTTTACCATCTTTAACAATAATCTTCGTTGCGATCTCTCCTTCAGGACTTGGTCTTGGGAAGGATTTCTTCGAAGATTCAGAAGGAGCTGAAAAATTTTCTTGATTATCTTGCACATTATTCACTTGTCTTGGATCAAGAGGGGGGCCATGGCCATATTCCGCTCTTCGGGCAGTAGCTTGATCTCCGAAGATAGTAAGCACTCCTGCTTGCATGGGCATCTTCATGCACAAGTAATTGTGATGTGCCACAGCTCCGAACTGGTTTAACATGCCTCTCCCGAAGATGACGTTGTAGGCATATGGAGCATCTACAACGTCGAAGATTACTTCCTCTGTCCTGGCTAACAATCCTTCTCCGAAGGTAACTTCTAGGCCTATCTGGCCGAGTGCATCAAGCGGAGGTCCCGCGAAGCCTTGCAAAGGACGAGCCACTGGAAGAAGGTTCTTTCTGGAGATGCACAATTGATCGAAGGCTTGAATAAAAATAATATCCGCTGAACTACCTCCGTCAATTAACACCCTTCGAACCTCAGTTCCTGCAATGTCAGCAGTAATGACAAGTGGGTCTGCATGTGGGAATTTAATGTCAGCTGCATCCTCTGTAGAAAAAGATATTGGTACATGGGACCATTCCGGCATAGCAGCTGCAGATGACGAAGTTCCAATGTGGCCCAGTTCTCTGACATACTCTCTTCTCTGCCTTTTTGACATGCTTCCGAGGGTACTCCTCCAGAGATGGGGAGGACTACTCTTTTTCCTCGGTCTTGCCCTTTTTCTTGCTTCGGGGGTGGCATAACATTGGCCACCGGAGGGCGTCTTGCAGCTTCAAAGTTTTCTATCCGCGCCACAGCCTGGACAGGCTCCGGGCGCACTTCAGCTGGAACTCGGTCAGTAGTACCTCGACCCGAAGTTCTTTCTAGATACTCTCCTCTCAGAGTAAGTATAGCCTTGCAAGTATCAGTTGCATGGCTTCGGTTTTCACCATGAATACAGCAGAAAAGGGTCTGGCCTTTGCCAGCCGTTTTCCCTGGCGGCCTCCAGCCGCTGACCTTGTTTCCCGAAGGTTGTGGAGCTCTCTGGGTGAACTTTTGCGGGGGTGCAATGTTCAGGACTTCAGAACGGGGATGCTTTTGCCCCCTTCTCCTATCATGCTGAACTTCGAAGACTGGTTCCCACGGCTGTGCCGAAGTTTTTACTTCCACTTTTACTTCCTACAGTATGGACGGAGTAGCTGCAGTTCTTCGAAGCCAACCTTCTTTCGACCTCGCATATTCTTCAAAGTATGACATCAACTGAGAAACAGAAGATATGCTTTTCCGGTGAAGCTTATCAAGGAGGCCTTGATGAATGACACCTTCCCGAGCTGCGTCAACTACCGAAGATGTAGTCAACCCTCGGATCTGCGACTTCGTATGAGCGAAGCGCTTGAAATATTGTCTCAATGTCTCTCTAGAAAGTTGCTTCACCTGGAAAAGACTTCCGGTCGACATTGGAGGCACGAGGGTGCCTTGAAAATTGCTTACGAACTTCTTCTTCAGCTGCCCCCATGAATTAATTGATCCTGGCTTCAAAGACCAGAACCACCTTAATGCCACTCCTTGAAGAGCTAAAGGGAAGCATTTTGCCATTGTGTCTCGAACTCCTCCACTAGCTTCAATTGCTAGAGCATAAGAATGGACAAATTCTCCAGGGTCCTCATCTCCGGCATACTTGCAAAGCTTCGAAGTCTTAAACTTCGGATCGAAGCGAACCTTTTGTAGTTCAGGATGCAGCGGAGATTCAGTATCAAAGGAGGCGTTCTCCGGGGCTTCGGGATAGATGGTTTCGTCATCTTCAGGCACTTCAGGAATAGTCGGGATGGCTTGAGAGTGAAGCCTATTCGCAGCTTCTTGCCGCCATCTCGCTACTTCGGCTTGGAGACTGGCCATTTGAGCGGCCATATCACCAAAATTGTCTTCATCTCCTCCGGAAGGATCTTCCGGGTCTTGAGAACTGAGAGGATCAGTTCGGAGTGGAACTTGAGGTGGAAGAGGAACTCTGGGTGGTCGAAGTATAGATGGAGTTGGCGGAGGAACTCCGTATACTCGAGGAATGGGAACTCCTTCCGGAGTTTGAGGTGGAGGAAACGTCGAAGGTCCTCCGACCTCAACAGTGTCGGAAGGTGCCCCTCCGGAGGTCCGAGGGGACCTCCGAACAGGGTTACGAGTTGCGCTCCGCTTAGGAGGCATGATGTAAGAAGTTGGTAGAGAACGAAGTTTCTTGGACTAAGTTCCCCACGGACGGCGCCAACTGTTGGCGTAAAAGATTACGCTAACAGGTTTCTGAAGAATAGAAACTAACAAACGAAGTGTTTGCGAAGTGAACTGTTCTAAGCCTCCGAAAGGATAATAACTTAGAATAGTTCGAATGTGTGTATTGAATAACTTGTATTCGGTCCCTATTACAGGGTGAAACGAGGGGTATTTATAGGCCCAAACATTAAGGAAAAGACCCTTTTACCCCTCTGTTACAACCGACATAGTGGAAACTATTCGGCACCCTTAATAGGGCTAAAATGGTAAAAGACTAATCTAATGAGAAAGAAGATAAGCCTTCCATCTTAGCTGGCAAAAAAGATCTCAAAAGAGTCTATGTTCGAAGATATACTCCGAACTAAGGTCCATCTTCATACTTCGAGCTTGACTCAAGGCATCTCCGAAGATGCATGTTGACAACCTTCGAATCCATTATCTGCCTCTGTGTTGTTACTGCAATAACCCTGAGGATGGAATATTTTCCCCCAACAGCGGAGGAACTCCGTATGCTCGAGGAAGGGGAATTCCTTCTGGAGTTTGAGGTGGAGGAAACGTCGAAGGTCCTTCGACCTCAACTGTGTTCGAAGATCTTGCTCCGGAGGTCCGAGGAGACCTCCGAACAGGACTACCACCTGCACTCCGCTTAGGAGGCATGGTTTGAGAACTTGGTAGAGAACGAAGTTTTTTGGACTAGGTTCCCCTCGGACGGCGCCAACTGTTGGCGTAAAAGATTTCGCTAACAAGTTTCTGAAGATTAGAAACTAACAAATGAAGTGTTTGCGAAGTAAACTATTCCAAGCCTCCGAAAGGATAATAGCTTAAAATAGTTCGAAAGTATGTATTGAATAACTAGTATTTGGTCCGTATTACAGGGTAAAACGGGGGGTATTTATAAGCCCAAACATTAAGGAAAAGACCCTTTTACCCCTTTATTACAACCAACATAGTGGAAACTATTCGGTAGCCTTAATAGGGCTAAAATGGTAAAAGACTAATCTAATGAGAAGAAGATAAGTCTTCCATCTTAGCTGGCAAGGAAGTTCTCGGAAGAGTCCAAGTTTGAAGATATACTCCGAACTAGAGTCCGTCTTCATACTTCGAACTTGATTCAGTGCATTCCGGAGATACATGCTGGAAACCTTTGATTCAATCGCCTGCCTTTGTCCTGTTACTGCAATAACCCTGAGGATAGAATATTTTCCCCCAACACTCGTTTTGATGCGATAGTGAGTAACTTGCGGTCCAACGGGACGCTTGCTTACAATGATCGTGATAGGGCTATCAAGCTTCTCTATGCTCTTGATCGTAGCATATGGGAAGTGAAGATATCCAGCATTGAGGAGTCCGCAGGTTATGACACATTGACCTGTGATGAGCTCTTCAGCAAGCTGAAGTCCACAGAGATTGCCAAGGCATCTCTTGCAGTGCACAGAAACTCTTTGCCACAGCCATTGGCATTGGTTTCTAGCACTAGCCGTGGCACCATTGCAGAACCAAGAACATCTGGCACTTGTGTTATTGCAGATGGTTTTGCTTTGTCCTCCCTGGTCTCCGTCACTAAGGAGCAGGTGGATACTCTGGATGATGATGAGCTTGCTCTCATTGCCAGAAGGTTCACCCGTTTTCACCATGAGAGACGGGATCAGAGGAGAAGTGGTTTTAGTGGTTGTTTTGAGTGTGGCGAAACTTCTCACATCAAGGCCAATTGCCCAAAACTCAAGAAGAGAGAAGAGAGTGAGCGCCCCAAATACTACAAAAAGGAGAGGAAACCCTTTGTGAAGGGCAAGCGCGGCAAGTTGGCTAAGAGAGTAGCCAAAGCCGCTTCCAGAGCATTTGTTGCTGCTCTCAGCGACATCGACACTTCCTCAACTAAGGAGTCGAGCTCTGAGGAGGAGTCTCCAAGGAGGAGGAGAAGAAGGACAAGAAGGGACAAGATTTCACCGGCCTTTGCTTCATGGCCGACAGCGATAACAGCGGCGATGAGCTTGACTCATTTGAGGTACCACTATCCTATGACCATCTTTCAATCAAACTAGATGAACTGAATGAAGTAGTTCTTGGTCAGGATAGATTACTTGTGCAAGCTGCGTTCTGTACATGCTCAAACTCTATCTGAGCTTGAGACTACACAGAAGCAGCTTTTGATGGTGGATTCTAGTCATGATATAACTGAATGTATGAATTGCCCTTTATTACGTGAGAGCATTGATTTACGTGATAAGCATGTTCATGATTTAGAGGCTAGATTGGAGAGGGCTGGTAGTTCTAAGGATGTGCAGCCTGTGTGTGACACTTGCATGACCCTTAAGGACCAGCTAGGCATTGTTAGAGAGCGAGCTTAAAACCTTATGACTGAGAATGAGTACCTTCTTTCTGTGGTTAACAAATGCACTGAGGGAAAGGGTAGGATGGATTTGCTCTTGGCCAAGACCAAGATGTGTGCTGACAGAGAAGGGTTAGCTCTAGGTTTGGGTTTTGAGAGGATTCCTTCAGATAGTGAAAACAAAACTGTTTTTACCTCACCCACTACCCTAGAGAAAGAGAGAGCTCTGTTAGACACTCCATCAGCCAAAAAGCCTATCCGAACTCCAAAGAAAACCACTCCTCCCACAAAAAGAGTCCCTCCCAAGAAAACCACTCAGTAGAAGCCCAAGGAGCCTGTGAGAGTTGCTCCTATGACCCATGAGAGTGCCCCTAGGAGAGTTTTTCATTGTTCCTATTGTCAGCGGGTGGGTCATCTAGTTGGGTTCTGTTTTCGTCGCATCAAGGATGAGCGACGCTCTCAGGAGATGAGGTTCCAGAACATGCATTACCCATCTTTAGGTATGCATGAGTCTGAGTTTTACTCTCGTCCTGTTTTCGAGGCTCCTCGTGCTGCTCGGAGAGGTTTTGCTCCTCGAGGTGTTCACCATGTTCCATATGGTGGTAGACCCCAGGCGAGTAGCTTTGTACCTCATCAGAGTAGGAGACCTCGTCATGTTGTTAGATCACAGCATGTAGGTAGACCTCGCACTTTGCATCATTCTGATTATCCTGTGCGTAGACAGTCTACTTTTACTGTGCCTACTACTCGTATCACTCAGTGCTGTATGCCTCGTCATATTTTCACTTACCCCAGCACTGAGCGATCGGGATTTTCTTATCATGTGTATGTAACAGACCGAGGCTTAGAGGGCACGTGGATCATGGACTCCGGTTGTTCAAGCCACATGACCGGAGATGCAGCATGGTTCTCCAGCCTCCCCACAACCAAGCAAAGGGAACATATCACCTTCGGCAACAATCGAAGGAGTAGAGTGAAAGGTAAAGGTGTGGTAAGAATTAACTCGAATTTCACTCTCAAAGATGTTGCTTTGGTTGAAAACCTAGGATACAATTTGCTTTGTGTATCTCAGTTGCTTGATGAGGGCTTCGAAGTGCGATTCCATCGCGATACTTCGCAAGTACTCAATTCTGATGGCGTTGTTGTCTGCAAGATCTTTAGAGTTGGGAGAGTTTTTGGAGCTGATTTTTCTGAGTCATCTGGTTCTCCTCATTGTCTTGTTGCACATTCTACTTCTAAGCTTTGGAAGTGGCATAGGAGACTAGGGCATATGAGCTTTGAGTTGCTCGCTCGTCTGAGTGCCCTAGGTCTGATCCAAGGATTGCTCAAGCTCAAGTTTGAGAAGAATTTAGTTTGCGCTCCTTGTCGACATAGAAAAATGATTGCCGCTTCGCATTCGCCAATCACCACAGTGATGACTGAACAACCTAGAGAACTTCTCCACATGGACACTGTAGGTCCTTCTCGCGTTAGTTCTTTAGGCGGCAAGTGGTATGTCCTAGTCATTGTCGATGATTTCTCTCGCTACTCTTGGGTCTTCTTTCTTGCCAGCAAGGATGAAGTGTTTTCACACTTTCGGAGCTTGGCTTTGAGACTTTTCACTGAACTCCCTGGTGCATTTAAATTCATTCGAAGTGATAATGGCACTGAGTTCAAGAACAGTCTCTTTGTTGACTTTTGCATGGAGCATGGTATAGAACATCAATTCTCTGCTCTGCGGGTTCCTCAACAGAACGTTGTTGTTGAAAGGAAGAACCGCACTTTGGTTGAGATGGCTAGGACGATGCTTGATGAGCATAGGACTCCTAGAAAATTCTGGGCTGAGGCCATGAACACTGCTTGTTACATCTCAAACCGAATCTTCTTGCGCTCAATTTTGAATTTGACATCTTATGAGCTACGTTTTGGGAGACAGCCCAAGGTTACTCATCTTCGAGTTTTTGGTTGTCGTTGCTTTATCCTAAAACGTGGAAATTTGGACAAATTTGAGTCGCGTTCTTCTGACGGGATCTTTTTGGATTACACTACACATGGTCATTCTTATCGTGTTTATAATTTGGAGACTAACACTGTCATCGAGTCATGTGATGTGACTTTTGATGAATCAACCCCCTCTATTAGTTCTGCTCTTGAACAGGCAAATGAACACGATATGGAACAGACTATCTTCGAAGAAGAACATCCCGGAGATTTCGAGGATGAACCCCTACTACCCTCGACATCAACCCGCGAAGCCGACCCCGCTTCGACCACTTCGGCACAAGGTCCCGAAGCAACTATCTCGACATCGGTCATCTTGGACCACTCCAACACACAAGTTGAGGGGGAGACTACATCCCGCCGTGAGGCTCCACACCATGTTCAAAGGATGCATCCTCCCGAGCAGATCATTGGTGAGCTTGATCAAAGGGTAACACGTTCTCATGCTCATTTCATTGATTCCGCTTTTGTTGCTTCTTTTGAGCCCATAGATGTGAGTCATGCACTTTCTGATTCTAGTTGGATCAATGCCATGCATGAAGAACTTGAAAATTTTGAGAGAAACCAAGTCTGAACATTAGTTGATCCTCCACCAAATGTTCATTTCATTGGAACAAAATGGATTTTCAAAAACAAACAAGGGGAGGATGAGACTATAGTTAGAAACAAGGCTAGACTTGTAGCTCAGGGTTATTCACAATTAGAAGGGATTGATTTTACTGAAACTTTTGCACATATTGCTCGTCTTGAGGCAATTAGGATTTTGCTTGCCTTTGCAACATCCCAGGGATTCAAACTCTATCAAATGGATGTCAAAAGTGCTTTTCTTAATGGTTTCATAGGCGAAGATGTTTATGTAAAACAACCCCCTGGTTTTGAAAACCCCAAATACCCACATAAAGTCCTTAAACTTCATAAGGCTCTTTATGGACTCAAGCAGGCCTCTCGGGCATGGTATGACAGACTTAAGTCTTTTCTGCTTGAGCGGGGGTATTTGATGGGCTCTGTTGATAAAACCCTGTTCACTCTCAAGCATGGCAAAAATTTTCTCCTAGTTTAGATTTATGTGGATGATATCATCTTTGGTGGCTCTTCTCATGCTTTGGTTGCTGAGTTTGCAGATGCCATGAGCAGGGAGTTCGAGATGTCTATGATAGGCGAACTCACTTTTTTCCTTGGTTTGCAAATCAAGCAAAGCAAACATGGCTGATGCGAAGCCACTCGCCACTCCAATGGCTACATCTGTAGCATTGGATCCTGACGAAGATGGAGTAGCCGTAGATCAGAAGGAGTTCCGAAGCATGATTGGCTCCCTCCTCTACTTAACTCCTACGAGGCCGGACATACACTTCGCAGTGTGTATGTGTGCTCGTTTTCAGGCTTCACCATGAGCTTCGCACCACCAAGCGGTAAAGCACATTCTTAGGTATCTCAAACATACCCTTGAATTTGGCATTTGGTATTCAGCGTCTTCCTCTTTGTGTCTTCGAGGTTATTCAGATGCGGATTTTGCTGGGTGTAGGATTGATAGGAAAAGTACCTCTGGTACTTGTCATTTTCTGGGTACTTCTCTGGTTTGCTGGTCTTCCCGCAAATAGTCTAGTTTTGCACAATCGACGGCTGAGGCCGAATATGTTGCTGCAGCTAGATGTTGCTCTCAGATTTTGTGGATGGTTTCCACTTTGTGGGATTTCGGGTTAGATTATAAGAGTGTTCCACTTTTCTGTGACAACACTAGTGCTATTTGTATTGCAAACAACCCGGTTCAGCACTCCAGAACCAAAACATTGATGTGCGATATCATTTTCTCAGAGATCATACTGAGAAGGGTGATATTGAAGTTCAATATGTTGATACCCAACATCAGCTAGCCGATATTTTCACAAAACCCCTCGATGCTTCTCGATTTGCCTACTTGCGTGGGGAACTTGGTATTTGTCACCCTTACGGCATTTTGTGAGGGGGAGCGGATTTTGACTGTCTTGCATATGCTCATTGTGTGTGAAATTGCATTCACATCTCTTGCACTTATATGCCTGATTCTAATTCATGTAATCATGACATCTCAGCTCTATTTAATATATCTAAAACATTATGTGCATGATTTTTCTTTCCAAAATCAAATCATGCTCACTGCTTAGTCTTGAATCTAGCATGCTTAGGCCGGACTGCTTTAGCTATCTTTTATCTGCTTTATAGCAAGACACTTTTTCTCTGGATGCTAAACATTGCAACTTGAAAAAAATTGTTCTACATACTCATGGATATTCATCAAGTGATAAACAATTTGTTCACTTAATCAAAATTCCAAAAAATCCATGATTTGCATGCTTCCAAGCGAAAAGATCCAGGTGGGTTTGTTTGTCACACTGCTCTATTCTAGACTACTTACCATTGTACTTTGGTCTGAACTGGGATAGTGTAGTGTATGCCAAAATCACCGCCTTAAGCTTCTGATGGCTTTTGTGCCTAGGCTTGGCCTGATTGGAAAGTATAAGGTAGACAAACAAATAACCCCTGGCATTATGAAAAGAACATCAAATTCATTGATCATCAAGTTTGCTGTTAATGCTCCACTTGAACTAGACTTGTCTGTCTAGAGTAGAAATTGACTAGCTTTGCGCAGTCCCTGCTTTTACTTGTCGAGTTACCTTGATTGAGTGGTGATGCTTTTATTTCAAAATGATAAAATCACATGATTTCATCATGTTTTTAGAGCATGTTAAATTGAGTTGAGCACATGATAATTGGTATTAATATTGGCATATTTTTGCTTTATATGTCTTTGCAATTCTGCCCATTTCGAAGCTATGCATCTTTTACATGCTCCTTGATGCTTGCATTGCCAAAAGGGGAGAAATTGTTGAGTTCTCTGCCACAAAGGGGAACATTAACTCAGGGGGAGTTTTTATCTTGCAAAGGGAAGTTTTGCTGAAGGGGCTTTTTACTCTATTGAAAAAGGGGGAGGAAAATTCTTTTGTCAAGTGACATGATTTGGCTCGGTTCTGAGTTTTTATGGTCACTTGTGTGCTGAAATTCTTCAAATTTTCTTGAACTTGAATTTGGTTGTCAATGCACTCATCAAGGGGGAGATTGAGAAACCAAGGGTTGGTTCCGGAGTCTATGATGAGTGATTGACAGATTTTACCCTCTGATTTGAATGGGTCCCTCCGAAGGGGTTCAGAGGTTGGTTCTCTGAAGGTATTCGGAGGCTGGTTCTCCGAAGGTGTTCGGAGGCTGTTTCACCAAAGGGTTCGGTGGGCTCTGGTTGTTGCAGCTGTGGCAGCGGAGTGTGCCTGTCGGAGGGGTCCGACAGTACACGATGATTGGCTGTACCGAAGGTCCCGGTACTTTTGGTGGTACACGGGGGTGTTTATCGGAGGTTGTTCACTCGGAGAGGTCTCTGGGGTACTGGATACACTTGCCTGTTTTTCTGTGGTGCGTAGGGGACTTCGGAGGCAACGGACGGTTCGTAGCAAGTGAACCTGGGTCAAGCGGGAGGCTTGATGCCAGGGGAGCAAGGAGCTCCGTCACGAAGGCTGTGAAGGGGTCGAGGTCGGACCTCAGGTCGAGGTGCGCCAGGAGAAGGCAGTAAGTGCGGAGTGTGACTTCGGGTGAAGGTACTCCCGGACGAAGTCCTTGGAGGCGAGGCACTTCAAAGGGTACTCCGAATGGAGTGACTTCGGAGTATGGTGGATCAAGTCCTCAGCAATGAGGCAAGGTGTTCGAGGTGTGCTCCGGAGGGAGACACTCGAAGATATACCCGACGAAGGTCTCAGAAGTCGAGGTGCATCGAATGCATGGTCCAGGTGAGGCTCGTCGAGGAGTGTGCTCGGGGAAAGACACTGCGACGAAGTGCTCATGGAATGCCTCATGCGGAGGCCTTGGACGAAGGAGGGACTTCGAAGGGTGGTACTCCGAAGGTGGGGCTTCAGAGTGAAGCAGGCTTCGGAGCGAAGCTGGCTTCTCTAGAGGGAAGCAGGCTTCGGAGCGAGGCTGGATCCGGAGTGAGGTTGACTTGAGGTACTTCGGCCCTGCATGGCTTCGGTACACGGACTGACGGAGTTCGAGCTGGGAGAAGCTGTGAAGCCGTGGTGGTCCACACCGAAGGTGTTGGTGCGAAGGCCCAAGGGCTTTGACGGCTTCGGCTCAAAACCGTCACTGTATCGAAGGCTGACTTCAGTGAAGCGAAGGCCGTCAGGCTCAAGGCTTCTCACCAAAGCTACCGCACCCCTCGCGTGTGAAGGGGGGCTTCAGAAGGGTCCAAAACTGCAAAGGCTGACAGCATCTGCTCTGCAAAAGCTGGTGTTGTCCCCTCTGCGAAGCTGACAAAAGAAGCCTCCAAATAAAGTAGACTACCAGTTGTACCCCCCTGTTCTGATGAGACAAAAACAGTGTAAACCCTAGGGGTAAAGTAGTCTATTCACAGGGCTGAATAGTGCCTATAAATAGTGGAGGCTGGCTAGGTCACATCAACACTTTGAGCATTCATTGTAGAACTCCTGTGCTAGCCACCACACTCTCTGTATTCATCCTGTGAGTTCATTTTGTGTTCCATGTTCAAGCATTGAAGCTTTGACTCTGTGTTCATTTACTGCTTGAGCTTGTATGCATACTTCTCTGCATGCTTCGGTTTCACTGTACTCCATTTTCTTGTGAGCTTTTTCTGGAGAGGTGTGTGAGAAGCCTGTTCGAGCGAAGTGTGTTCGAGCGAAGTGTGTGTTTCAGTGTTTGTTCGCTCTGTGTAAGCTGGAGGCTAGACCTCTCTGATTACTAGCGAAGCACTGTTTGACTTAGATCGAAGCCCGTTTTTCTTTCCTTGTCGAAGTCCTAAGCGAAGTCTGTTTAGTGTGCTTTTAGACCTTCGAAGTACAAAGCCTAGCACCAGTTGCTGTCGCTGAGTATTTGGTCGAAGCCCGCAGAGGGAAGTCCGCTCTTGCAAGTGGGAAGCCTGCAAGTGCGAAGCCTGCAAGTGCGAAGCCTGTACAAAGGCACCCTGTGTGCGAAGGCTGCACTGACTTAGCAGAAGCTAAATTTTTGGGTTTGTGGGTGGAGCGAAGTATTCTTGGCTTCGAACATTTGCTCCTTGCGAAGCCTGTTTTCGGAGCTGTGAAATACCTCCGAACTAGTACCTCGAAGGGTGTGTTCGAAGCCTGTTCCGCAGGAGACAGAATTAAAACAGAAGGCTATTTTTAGTCTGAAATTTTAAAAGCTCCCATTCACCCCCCTCTGGTCGCCGTTTTCGGTCCAACATTGTTATTCATGCCTTTTGTGTTAAAATTGAAAAGATCCAGGTGGGTTTTCTTTACCGCACTTCTTTGTTCTAGACGGCTTACCATAGCACTTTGGTATGAACTGGGACACTGCAGTGTATGCCAAGACTAATGCTTTAAGCTTCTGATGGTCTTTGCTTGGCCTATGGTTGACAAGCAAATAACCCCTGGCACTAAAACAAAAATAAAATGAAAATGAAAAGATTGAAAATATTGGATAACAAATTTGTTGAAGCTCCATGTTTTGGACACATTTTTTTAGGTAGGTATTTGTTAGGTTTTGCACTTCATGTCTTATCATGTCTAGTTTGCTAGTCTGAGTGGTGACGCTTTTGTTTGCAAAAACTTGAAAAATGCTTCCTCTTGATTTTCTTTGCATATGATTCACCTGAACTTTTCATACAATACATTTAGACAATATTCAAGACAAATGTTTGTTATGTACTGTAATTGTTGCTAATCATATTTTAGAAGCTTGAATTTACACTCCATCCTCACAACTCTCTTTGCATCATTTTTGGTTACCTTGATGCTTGCATTGCCAAAGGGGAGAATTCATTTTGTGCTTCTGCCAAAGGGGAGAATCTTTTATCAAGGGGGAGTTTTTTTAAATCGTATGACATGGTTTGGCTTTTTGAGTTTTTATGGTCACTTGTGTGCTAAATTTTTTTTTCATATTGATTTTTATGGGAGTTTTCAATGCACATATCAAGGGGTAGATTGAGAAAATAAGTCGAGTTGTATCTTTATTTTGTCTAAGTGATGAGTGATTGACAAGTTTTCCTTGTTCACTGTTTGGATCTGTGCGTGTTTCTTGAGTTCACTGAAGGGTTCGGTGTGTGTGGAGAAATGTGTTTGCTTGTCTAATGGTGTGCAGTATTAAGATGGTACTCAACTGTCAATGGCGGGTGATCAGGGTCAAGCAGGGAGCTTGATGTCAAACGATCAAGGAGGCCGGGTGAAGTTGAGGATGGTCTCAAGCGTACACGTGGAGATGAAGCGGGACATGGACGGTAGATTGATCAAGACAGTGTGTTCACCAAGTCAAGCGAAAGGGATGCTAGTACAAATAACAAGGCGACTAGCGCAATCGAGAGCGGGAGAGACTTGCTGGTGGTCGAGATTGTGAGATGGTGACACATGTGAAGATATGGAGAGGATTTGTCGGTTTTGGCTCAAAACCGTCAGATCAAGATCTAAAGGTCATGATTAGAAGCCGTAGCTCCTATGAAAGCTTCGCATCAAGACAAAGTACCTATAAATAGGATTTTACTTTTTTAGCCCTGTAGGCCTTGAGTCTGTAAAAAGGAGTCTGTAGTTAATTAAATCCTCGGGGCAAATCATTCTTTTCTTGTTCAAAGTAGAGGCTTTAAATATCCATGTATCCCTAAGGTTTCAAACCACACATTTCGGAAATACCTTTTCCATTTACTAAAAGGTTTGGGTCATTTTCTTTATGTGTTTCTCCTTCATCATGCAAGCGCCAATGGATGACAATATGTTTTTCATCACCGACTGATTTTGATTTTTCGTGTGAAGAGGTGCCTCTTCGATGCACAGATCGATGATAGTGTCTCGGCTGAGGTGTTGGTTCTGATATTTATTTTATCATCAAAGTTGTTGATCTCTTTTTTTTATTTTTCCTGTATTGTTCTTCGCTATGCTGCATCGAGTTCTTCGCCATCTGCAGCAACTGAGAAACTAAGTTGGGATGTACATTAATTTTGTCTAAGTGATGAGTGATTGACAAGTTTGTCTAGTTTAATATTTGGACCTGTGCTTGTCTGTTGAGTTCACCTGAGGGTTCTGTGTGTGTGGAGAAATGTGTCTGCTTGTCTCATGTTGTGCAGGATTGGATGCTACTGAAATGTCAACGGTGGGTGATCAGGGTCAAGAGGGGAGCTTGATGCCAGATGATCGAGAAAGCCGGTGAAGTTGATGATGGTCTCAGACGTACATGTGTAGATGAAGCGAGACATGTACGACAGAATGATCAGGACAGTGTGTTGACCAAGTCAAGCGAAAGAGATGCCAGTGCAAGTCATAAGCCGGCTCGAGGGATCGAGAGCGGGAATGACTCGCTGGTGGTCGAGGTCGCGAGATTGGTGACACGTTTGAAGATCTAGAGAGGCTTTGTCGGTTTCGGCTAAAAACTGTCCAATCAAAATCTAAAAGTCATGATGAGAAGCCGTAGCTGCTACGAAAGCTTCGCATGAGGATAAACTATCTAGAATTAGGATTTTAATATTTTGCTCATTGGACCTGTGCCTTTATTTTCGCGTATGTCAGAAAAATACCTTTGAAAATAAATCTGTATTTTTCTTTTTGTAGGCTGTCTATAAAAGGCCGTGTAAACCTTAGAATTTGAACGACCGAATTAAAAAATAATTTTTCCATTTCTCAAAAGTTTGGGACATTTTTACTTTGTTTTACCCTTCTTTCTCTTGGGTGCGCCTCCACCAAGAACTGTTGTGTTCTTCTCTGGTTTTATCACCTTCAGTCGATTGCCGGCGCGTGTGCATGTGAAATCCACCGCTTGCTTTTCTTCACCGTTTTCCTCGATCGGTGTGCGTTCTGCAATTTTTAATCCGCCCCTGGCTGCATCTAGTTTCCATCGCCCCACAAAGTTTTTGTTTTGTATTTGATGCGCTGCCCAAGACGAGCGAAGGCACTGTTCTATAATGCAGATTTAACATATGCCTCTATAATTTCCTGCGCAACCTAGTTCTATTGCTTCCAACGTTTGTTTTTTGGTCTGTAGCCAACATTTTTCAGCAACCATAGTGTGTTTTTTTGTCTCGGGCCGTGTGCATGGGAAACAAGCTAGTAACTGTTATTTCTCATTAATTGCGCTTGGTTTTTCTTTCTGTTTTTTCTGTACCTGCCTCTACTCAACATAGACACTCCAACGGGAGACAAGGGCCGGCGCCATTTCATCTGCCATCTACAAGCAGATGCCCGTCCCCATAGGTAAAGGGGTGTTTGCATCGGAGGCTAAAATTATAGTTCCATCACATTTAATATTTAAATGCTATTTTGAATTATTAAATGTAGATTATTTATAAAACACATTCATAATCGGAGAATTATTCATGAGACAAATCTAATGAGTCTAATTACACTATGATTTGATAATTTGATGCTACACTAAATATTTGCTAATCATGGATTAATTATGCTTAATAAATTCATCTCGCCAATTAGTCTCCGATTTTACAATTATTTTTATAATTAGTTCACGTTTAGTCTTCAAATTAATGTTGAAACATTCGATGTGACACGAGCTAAAATTTAGCTCTAGGATCCAAACACCCCATAAGTATGGGTAAACTCTTTTTTCCCTACATTTAATTTGTTCAATTAAATGTCTGTGATTATTCTATTCTATGCTTACCTTGTGTTTGATGAAATGCCTCTAAGATTGTGTGTCAAGTACTTTGATGGATTACTTATAAGTTCCGATTTGCACATTTTGTGTTTGATTGAATGCTTATGAGTACTTTGTGCGTTCCTTTTTCATAGGACATTTGGACTACTTATGAAGGCAAGATTTGTTTGATTGTTTTTTGAATGCTTCTGATCTCTTGGACTATCTTTTTCACCTTTCAACTGATAGGAGAGTGATAGCACTAATTTCATCTGTGATTTGAGAAGCCCGTCTATTGGAAAGAATTTATTGAGGCGTCTATTCACCATTCTCTAGTCACCTATTTCGGTCCTACAATTGGTATCAGAGCTAGTTAGATCACCAGTTGACCTTAATCAGTTTGTGATCTGTAGGTGACATGGACAGACATAGTAAAATTCCGTTGTTTGATGGAAAAGAGTTTGCATACTGGAAGGTACGCATGGAGGCTTATCTTCAAAGCCAAGGAATAGCGATTTGGGATACTGTTGATTCCCAATATACGATCCCTGATACTAGTACCATTGAGACTAAAACATATTGTTTATAAGCCTGAGTCGTAATGACTTTGATAGGGTCCAACACCTATGTACTACTCATGAGATTTGGACCACTCTTGTTGTTTTCCATGAGGGTTCTACCCAGATCAAGGCCAGGTGCCAAAGCACATATAACCAAGAATATCAATTGTTTGTGCATGGCCCTAGTACATCGGTAGATGCCATGTTTGCGCGCTTTGACGGCATTGTTAGCAATTTGCGCTGCACTGGGACGTTAGCTTACTCTGACCATGATAGAGCAATCAAACTTCTCTAAGCTCTCGATCGTTGCAAATGGGAGGTGAAGATCTCTAGAATTGAGGGGTCGACAAGTTACGACACGTTAACTTGCGACAATCTCTTCGGTAAGTGTTGGGGGAAAATATTTCATCCTCCAGAAGTCAAGGACATTTCCATGTCAATACAGGCAGAAGAAACGAAGTTAGAAGCTTTGATCTCCGAAGATCCTAAAAGTATAAAGGCTTCGTTGTATTCGGAGCCCTATACAGCTAAGACCTACGTCAAGGCTTCAGCATGACGGAGCCTCCTGAAGCCTCTTCACCCGAAGGGGTGTTGCCAGCGAGGATAGAAGATTTATCTTCTCACTGATTAAACTAGTCTTTTACTCTTTTACCCCTATGAAGAATATTAAACAATATCTTCTTAGTCAGTTGTAATTAGAGGGTAAATAAGTTTTTCCCTATGTATTCGGTATATAAATACCCCTCTTCACTGTGTAAAGGGTATCGAATACTCAGATATTCAATATTGTGGGATCAGAATGGCAACTAGAGGGGGGGGTGAATAGGCGTCTCGACACTTTCTTTCGAAAGTGATGGCCTACTTAAATCACCCAACGCTCCTCTAAAAACACAAAATCATGACTCAATTCAAATAGTACGAAAGTGAAGCTCAAACTGAGTCAAATTCTCAAAACAACTTTGATTTGAGTTCCTAGACAACACCTATCAGAGAAACTCACTCAGGAGATCAATTTCAACTGCAAAGAGTAACTCAAATTGTTTTAGTTCAATCACAACAGAGATTAACACAATTCTGAATTTTATCGGACGATGAATAGTAAAGTAAATTCAGCAAAGCACATTTGATGAATGTTGGTTCAATTTGCAAGTTTCAATTTCGGTGTCACTTTAGTTCAGCATGTACGAATTCAGATCATGATAATCAACATGGATTCAGAAAATTCTCAACTCTAATCAATCAAATTCAGAATATAGCTTTTCAGACGGTGAATAGTAAATGACAATTTCAGCAAGGAGTATTTGATAAACTATGATTCAAATTGCGGGTTTCAAATTCAGATTATATTTAATTCAGCACATATCAAATCAGAGCATGAATTGAAATAAGACTTGCAGTTACTGTTTCGTATCCATCAACAAAACAGGAAAGCACATTTAAGCTGAGTATACACTATGCTGATCAAAAGTTTCAACCAAAAAACAGATGTTGAAATTTACCTAAACAAAGCACTGAACCATCACTGATAGTTGTTCATCTCTGGAAGCCGAACTTTCTCTGACGCCTGCTGTATATCGCTGTAGCAGAATTCTTGTCGACAACGGTGTTGGTCTTTTGGCAAAACACTTGACCTCTGTTAATAATCATGTACAAATTCCAGCCGTATGCAATCTCACGGCAAAGCAATTCACAGAAGTATAGAATAAATTCTAACAGCAAAAACCACACATGGCTGTAGCAAAACAAAATCGACAACGCTATTGAACTTCCTTCAGTGCGCTGTAGCTCATCAGTTTCAGCATGGCTGTAGTAATATTCGGCAAAACCGTGGCAAAACAGTGTTGCTGTTCATGGTAATTCAGTCCATGCACTCAAAACAAGAATTCCCGGATGAATAACAGAAGCAGCAAAAATCAAATTGAGTTCTTCAACAAAAAGTTCTGGTAGCTCTTAATCACAAATCCCTGGGACAAAACTCTCGGCACTAATCACTGTAATCCATCCATGCAAGAAAAATGTTCTCTCGCAATACAAAAATTACAGAGCAAAAGTTCTGAATGTATTAACTCTAAACTCAAATTTGAAATACTGTAATTTACCCTGATCAAATACTGAAACATTTAGGCAACAAACCAGTGATCAGTTTTTTTCTGGACAGCTCGATCAGCAAGTAACAAATCAGGAACAAATACTTTCAGTGCTGTTCATGATCATGTGAAACAGCAGAAGAACTGAACAGCAACTAACAAAATCTGCACAAGGCACTTGGTCCTGTTCATGATCTATCAGCAAGAAAACAGCTCTCTCGGCAAAACGACAAATGTAGAGGAAAAGTTATGGATGAACCCAAAAATTTTCTTGCCATACTATTTCTAATCATTCAATGCAACAGGAAAGGAAAAAGTCTGATGAACAGACATGGCTGTGAAAATCAGATTAGTACAAAACATATCCAGATACATCACTTTGAACAATGAAAATAATTACTCAGACTCTTAGAAATTCGATGCAAACTACGAAAACGAATCATTAACAACTTGTACTACAAAAAGTGTATAGACATCCACATATATTTCTGTAGCAAAATCGCAAGTAAACTTGATCTCAAAATTGCATTCAACCAGAAAATACCTCTGGCGCTATCCTGTTCCTCAGCCTCTGTAGCCGATCTGGCACATCGCTGGAAGCTCTGTTCATCGTCATGAGCAAACGCAGGAAAAGTTGTTCTCGGCTGAGCAAAACTTGCTTGAAGCAAAAATGAAACTCATTTCCTCTCAAAACGAATGTTCTGGATAGTCTATCTTTTTTTTTTCGGCCAGCACAGCCAAGGGATATATATATATATATCCCGCCTACTACAGCTTCTAGAAGACACAATTTCAAACAGCCCCCTAGAGTTTTCCTAATTACAAATCTGAAACTAAAAATTGAATAAACCCTATTACTAAAAAAGAAAATTACATTTGACTCCTTTTTAATATATTTTCAGAATTTACATTCCAAAAATACACTAAAAAGTTCACACTACACTAAAAATTTAAACTAACATTTCGACACTATTTTATTTAAATAATAAAAACAGAAAATGTTTCGACGGTTTTCAGCAAAA
The DNA here is from genome assembly GCA_019279435.1 of Zizania palustris. Taxonomy (NCBI): domain Eukaryota; kingdom Viridiplantae; phylum Streptophyta; class Magnoliopsida; order Poales; family Poaceae; genus Zizania; species Zizania palustris. Next base: position 96,274,915 of record JAAALK010000287.1, on the reverse strand, counting down.
ACCGACAAAGCCTTTTCAGCTCCTCGACTCGTGACACCGCTTCGCTACTCCGAGCGCCAGCAAGCCACTTCCGCTCTCGATCCCCTCGAGCCGCGCAAATGCTTGTCTTGGCCTCCCTCTCACGAACACGGTCGACACGCCGTCGTAGGCAGCCGTCCGTCCGTCAGCCGGCCGTCCGAGTCTCGCTCCATCTCTTCGTACACTCTTGAGATCTACCCAAACTTCGCCCGGCCTCCTTGATCCTTGGCATCAAGCTCCCCGCTTGACCCTCGATCACCCGCCGTCGACAGTCTGTTAGCATCTCCACCCTGCACAAACAAGACAAGCCAAAACAAGAACGCGACGCCCTGCCGAAACCCTCGGCAGCCACACCTTCACTTCACAACCTCTCGACCATTCTCTCTCAGTTGCTCATCATTGTCAATCACTCATCATCCAGACCGAAACCATCCTTGGTTTCTCAATTTTCCTCTTGATGAGTGCATTGACAACCCAAAAGCAAAAACATGATGAGATAGCAAGTAATGCGCACAAGTGACCATAAAAACTCACACAGGAGCAACACATGTCACTTGTTAAAAGATCTCGCTTGGGCAAAAACCTTATGCAAGGCAAAGCAAAAGCATCAAAAGTGCATCGCCATCAAAATCTCATCGCATCAAGCAAAATCATCAAAAGCAAGCGCATCAGACGCGCAAGCATCAAAAGCACATCGCATCAAAAGTGTGCATCACATCATCAAAAGCAGTTCAACATGAAAGCTCCCACTTAACCAAGCAACCAAGCAATCAAAGCTCCCCCTTAACCAAGCAATCCAAAAGTCAAAGCATCATGTATATCATTTCTCCCCCTTTGACAATGCAGGAATCAAGGAGATAAAAAGATGCAAAGAGGGGAAAAGAGGGTAAAGCAAAGATGTGAGCTTCTGAGATAAGAGCAACTGCAATTACAATACCAACAAGTATTCGCCTTGAACATCATCTAAAAGTACTGAAAGACATCCTCATATGTATACCATCTAGATAAAGGGCATGAGCAAGCATTTTCAGATTTTAGCAAATAAAAGCATCACCGCTAAGACTAGCATACTAGACATGTAAAGGCATGAGAAGCAAAAGCTAAGCAAGCACACACTAGATAAGTGTATCCCACTCCAAGGTGCTTCAGCAAACATGATATGCAATGAATTTTCAATTTTCATTTTTTTTTCATTTTAGTGCTAGGGGTTATTTGGATGTCAACCTTATGCTAACCGACCATGCTATGCCTAGGTAGAAACCATCAAAGGCTTAAAGCAATGGTCTCGGTATACACTCAATGTCCCAGTTCATACCAAAGTGCTATGGTAAGCCATCCAAAACAAAGTAGTGCGACAAAGCAAACCCACCTGGATCTTTTCAAAATTCAGCACACAAAAGCATGAATATCATTCATTTCCATTTTCATTTTCATTCATTTTTCATTCATTTTTTCATTCATTTTCATTTTTCATTTTTGATACCTATCATATGTATAAAAGCTAGCAAAAGACTAAGCAGTGACCATTTTAATTTTTTTCACAAATAAAAGCCATGCTCATGTCAATTCTCAGATGAATACATGCTAAGCAATCAACAATATTAAAGATAATCGTTCAAAGGCATTAACAAAGCATTTACATGTAAAAGCAGTTAATCAAATGACAGAAGCTCATGCATTGCTACACAGCTCCCCCTCAAAACATGCTCATATCTCTAGGATACTTAGTGAGAGGGTGAGATAAAAATTGCTTTGAAATCCAAAAGCCCAAGACATGAAATCCATGCAAAGTAGAGAACTGACCATGCACAGAAGATAAACCATGAGAAAAAGTGTGTGGTCTAGCAATAAAGTGCGAACCTAGAAAAACCTACCGAGCAACAAAGCCTCTTACACGTGATCTATCACCATATGAGGAATGGTGTACACCATGAGGGGCAAAAACACTCTCCTAAGAGAAGTTAAATCTCGAGTACTCAGCGCTAGGTTCAGAGATAAGATGCTTAGGTACCCAGCGCTGAACAACCCGAGAAGCAGATAAAGCAGGAGACTATGTAAAATGAGAATCATACTACAAATGTTGTCTCCTAGCAACTTGCTGAGGTCTCCTAAAATAATTAGAACCAAAATGCCTACGTGGTCTATCATCATACAAGGTACGATATACACCACGATGAGCATGGCCACTCATATAACCATAAGGAGCCTCAAAATCAAGCTGAGATCGAAAAGCAGACTCATGCATACCTAAAGATGGGTAGTGCATGTCCTGAAAACTCATGTCAAAAGACCGTCGCTCATCCCTGATACGACGAAAGCAAAACCCAATCAAATGACCCACCCGATGACAATAAGAACAGTGAAACACTTTCTTGGGTGTGTGGGTATGGGTCTTAAGCTCAAATCTCACAGTTTTCTTGGGTTTTGGCTTAGGAGGATCATCTAAAGCACGAAAAGCATTCTTTATCGGTTGGGTAGTATTCTTGGATTTTTGATCTTTTCTTTCTTTAGCAGCAAGTTTGAGCAGTCTATCTTGAGAAATCATAGCATCATGTAATTCATCGTTTTGCATAAGTAATTGATCAAAAGATAGACTGACCTTAGATATGTTGGGTTCATCGCTGCTTTGCTTGCAGTTGGCCATGAAGCAGAGGTCGTTGAAGTCCTTCATCTTTTCTTTCTTCTCGTTCGGTTCATCTTCATCAGAACTAGGATCTTCGCTCGAGGTGTTGTCGATGTCTGTAAGTTCTGCCACGAAAGCCCTAGCCATTCTTTTCGCCACATTTCCTCTTTTGCCTTTGTAGAACGGTTTTCTATCTTTTTTCCGATACTTTTGTTCACGTTCATTTGTAGCTTTTAGTTTTGGGCACTTGGCTTTAATGTGATTTAAATTTCCACACTCGAAACACCCTCGAGAGCCTCCTCTCCTCTGGTATCTTCTATCATTATAAAATCGAGTGAACTTTTTGACTATGAGAGCGAGCTCTTCATCGTCTAATGTGTCCACTTGCTTCTTTGTGATAGAGACCAAAGAAGACAAGGCAAAACCCCCCAAAAAAGCACACACACTAGACATGCTACCTCCAGATGAGGTGCCACTGCTGGAACTGGAAACTAGTGCCATGTCGCCAAAAAGATCACAACCGGTCAAGGTCAACTCGTGATCAAACTAGCTTTGATACCAATTATGGGATCAGAATGGCGACTAGAGGGGGGTGAATAGGCGCCTCGACACATTCTTTCGAAAGTGATGGCCTACTCAAATCACCCAACATTCCTCTAAAAACACAAAATCATGACTCAATTCAAACAGTACGAAAGTGAAGCTCAAACAGAGTGAAATTCTCAAAAACAACTTTGATATGACTTCCTAGACAACACCTATCAGAGATACTCACTCAGGAAATCAATTTCAACTGCAAAGAGTAACTCAGATTGTTTTAGTTCAATCACAACAGAGATTCACATAATTCTGAAATTTATCGGACGATGAATAGTAAAGTAAATTCAGAAAAGCACATTTGATGAATGCTGGTTCAATTTGCAAGTTTCAATTTCAGTGTCACTTTAGTTCAGCATGTAAAAATTCAGATCATGATAATCAACATGGATTCAGAAAATTCTCAACTCTAATCAATCAAATTAAGAATATAGCTTTTCAGACGATGAATAGTAAATGACAATTTCAGCAAGGAGTATTTGATAAACTACGATTCAAATTGCGGGTTTCAAATTCAGATTATATTTAATTCAGCACATATCAAATCAGAGCATGAATTGAAATAAGACTTGCAGTTACTGTTTGATATCCATCAACAAACTTGGAAAGCACATTTAAGCTGAGTATACACTATGCTGATCAAAAGTTTCAACCAAAAAACAGATGTTGAAATTTACCTAAACAAAGCACTGATCCATCACTGATAGTTTTTCATCTCTGGAAGCCGAATATTCTCTGACGCCTGCTGTATATCGCTGTAGCAGAATTCTTGTCGACAACGGTGTTGGTCTTTAGGCAAAACACTTGACCTCTGTTCATAATCATGTACAAATTCCAGCCGTATGCAATCTAACGGCAAAGCAATTCACAGAAGTATAGAATAAATTCTAACAGCAAAAACCACACATGGCTGTAGCAAAACAAAATCGACAACGCTATTGAACTTCCTTCAGTGCGCTGTAGCTCATCAGTTTCAGCATGGCTGTAGTAATATTCGGCAAAACCGTGGCAAAACAGTGTTGTTGTTCATGGTAATTCAGTCCATGCACTCTATTGGCGTAAAAGATTACGCTAACATGTTCTCTAAGGTTAAGAACTAACAAACAGTGAATTTGTGTTGACAACTATCTCAAGCCTCTAAATTGGATAATAGCTTAAGTAGTCCGACATTGTGTATTGAATAGATGAGTATTTGATGCCTATTACAGGGTAAGAAGGAGGGTATTTATAGGCAAAAAGTCTAAGGAAAAGACTTATTTACCCCTCAATTACAACCGACATAGTGGAAACTATTTGGTACCCTGAATAGGGTTAAAATAGTAAAATCTACCCGGAGAAGGAAGATAAGGCAAACGTCTTATCAGTCTTGCTGTTTTCCACCGAAGCTTCATAGCCTGTGAAGGGTATCTTCGAATCGTAAGGCGAAGCACTCTTCGGCTTAGAAACTTCACCACCTTTGGGCATAAGCACAAGCTTCGATGCCGATAAGTTATCTTTGACTGTCAATCTCTAAAGTCCTGAGGATGAAGTATTTTCCCCCAACATTAGCCCCTCGAATACGCTTCTCCGATTTTAACCTGTATAGTAGGAAAGCAGTATACGCAAGGAATATTTTCATATTCAGAGACTTAGAGAAGTTTGAAGGTGTTACAGCTATTCGAAGGGTATGCGACACCGAAGTATTCCCGGTGAAAGCTTCAAACCAGGACTACTGTGTGAACACTTCACAGGAAAGGGAACCATTGCGGAGGTAAAACGTCGTGAAGAGCCGTTAATTTTTAGCCGTTACCCTTCAAGTAGTCGTTATGCTCTCGAAAAGGTAACGGTCGAAATTTTACCGTGGGTTCACACCTTTTCACTTCCTAGTCACACCCTCCAGTGACGGAAGTCGAACCTGCAATGTGAATGCAATCGAAGCATGATAGCTAACGGAAGGCTATAAAAGGGGGATCGGAATCCGCCGAAAACTTTTACTTTCTTCAACCTCCAGATCTCCCAATTTCCTGAGCGATCGAGCCATAGCGAGGACTAGTAACATCGTGCCCACGGCAGCAAGTACTTTGGTGCAGAGGCAAGCTTGGGCGGCTTCGGCGGCAGCGGCCATGGCGGGGGCTCCAGGAGACTTTTGGCCCAAGAACCCTCGAGAGCTCCGCCCTCCTTCCAAGAAGAAGATCCCCTAAAGCTTCCTCATCGGCCAGTCTACAAGCACTGCGGAGTCCATCGAGGAGGCAGTGGCTGGGAAGCTAGGCCTCGGAATGAGGACTCGGGTCCCCAGAACAGAGTCGACCCAAGGCCACGAAGCGGAGAAGTAGTAGTCTTCGAAGCATTCTTCAAAGCTGGTCTTGGGCTCCCTGCCATCAGCTTTTTATCAGAGGTATTGGAAATGTTTCACATTACCTTGCCTCAACTGTCCCCCAATGCCATCGCAAGGTTGGCTATCTTCGAGTGGGCGCTTTGGGCTGAACGATGCGAAGGATGATCGGAGGTTTTCGCTGCCAGCCACGAAGCTATCTGCCAACCGAAGCCACAAGATGGCCCCGGAGACACCAAGGTGATAACAGCCTTTGGAAGCGTTAACTTCAAGCTGCGGAAGGAGCACACTCAACACTTTCTGGCGAAGGCCATCAACGACCGGTGGTACACCAACTGGATCCTCCGGTGGTTCTACGCCGATGTCGGAGAAGACTCCAGCTTCGTGGGGCCTCTTCAAGAAATCTGGTTCCGGAAGGAGGCAGAAGCCACTCTGAACCCCAGCCTGCTCTCAACGCAGCTAGGGTTACTTACTTCGATAGCCAACCGTATGAGCATACGGGACCTGGCCAAAGAGTTCATCGCCCTCCGGATTCCACCTCTCGGAGCCGACTGGCCGATAGCGTTCCAACGCGCTTTGGAGGGTGAGCTTCGAAGTCTAGGTAAACCTTCTATCTTCCTGCAGTAATATGTTAGAAACGAAATAACATTCTTATAATATGCTACCTTTTTTCAGCGGCCCCTTTAGCGCTAGCTTCGGAGCAGATAGCGAGAGCCACCGAATGGGTGCTTGGAGCCCCTATGGTGGCTGAGAGGCAGAAGAGAATAGAGTTGGTGGGAAGCTGGGAACGCTTCAACAGAGTGTGGAGGGCCCTCGGAATGGTGCCTCCACCTCTGCTAGACTTCAACCCGGCCGGAGCGGCCCCTCGGAAAAGGAAAGTCACCGCCGAGCCCTCGAAGAAAGCCAGCAAGACCCCAATCAAGAAGGGGAAGAAAGTAGGCAAACCTCCTCCTCAGCTGACTCCGGCGTCCTCTGCTTCATCCTTGGGGATTCGGAGCTCATCTTCGGAGGACTCTGGGAACAAGGGCTCCGAAAACATGGGCTCCAATGTTCAAATGGGAAAAGCATTAGAAAATTATCTTCTCGATGACAGCGAAGATGAAGCAGTAGACACAGCCGGAGTTCCTGCTCGAGAGACTGCGGAGGCAGACACGGCGTGCTCTCCTGCGCCCGTTGTTGCGAGTTCAGATTTGGAAACGGTTATCCCCAACTCGCTCGTGGCTGGGGTGATAGTGACAGAGGTCGAGCCACCTGCAGCAGCTACACCGGAGAAGACCTCGGGGGACGAACTCGACGAATACCTCCGGTTGTATGAAGTATTGGAGGACCCTACAATTTTACCTCTGTAGGACCGAAAGTAGCGACCACAGGGGGGTGAATGGGCGCCTAAAAAATTCTTTCGAATCAAAGAACTGCTCCCAACACCCAACGCACCTCAACAGACTAACAGTGGAAGAGTAAAAAAATCAACAAAGCCTAAAATGATCTAGCGTAAAAAGGACCGGTGTCCTAAACAAAGAGACACCAACACAGTGCTTAAAGGCAGATTAATAAAGCATTTAAAACATGGACGAATCAAGCTTCACAAAATAGATCATCACAGAAATTTATCATGAGTGCACGTAAAACGAGGAATCTTATTGTTCAAGATTTGTCTCCTGTTCGGTATTGTCAAAGCCTGTGCAATGTGGACGTGCGAAGCCTGAAGTCATCGAAGCTGGTTCGGAGCAGTCGTGTGAAGCCAGAGGCTGACGAAGTGTACCGCAAACTACCGAAGCTTGATCAGCCGGAGGTCACAAACCAGGACTCTGAAGCCCACCAAAATTCGAAGCCTACTTTGGATCGAAGTAGCTCCGAAATAGCCTCCGAAAACCAAAGGAACACAAAAATAAAACCGAAGACAAGATTTGCTAGAATCTTCGCTAAGCCAAAACAGACACTGCAAAGCCTACTTCGATGGTGACAACGAAAGGCTAGAGCCTTCGCTCAGCCATAAAGAAAATGCACAGAACTTCGAAAAAATTCTCATGCCCTTCGTACAGACCTCGCTGAGGCTTCGAATAGGTTACTTCGAAAGCATTCCGTGAACTCCGAAGCCCTGTACTTTCTACCAGAGGTTCACAATATTCAAAGCGAAAAGAAATAGGTGAGGCCTCTGGCGGAAAAATAGCACAGCAGGCTAGACTTCGAAACAACAAGTTTGCTCAGAGAACAACAGTGAGACAACAATCCTTGAGAAACACTCTGCGACTGACAGCAGCAGGAACTAAGCACGAAACTAGTACCTAGGATGCCACTAGACTGTGCAGATTACTTCTAGGTACTCAACAACTCTGCGCAATGGAAGTACAGGCCTACTGCAAGAACACAAAGCCAAAAGCCTAGCAGATAGGAGCTAGAGAAGATGGCAGTGCTGCTGCCACGCAATGAACACCTAGAAAGCTGCATGCAAACAAGTAGGCTAGCACACAGCTGTTGCAGTGAATAGCAGCATAGGCTGCTGCGAGCTATAGTGCAGAACAATATTCATGCAATCAGAAGCATACGTGCCATAGAGATTGAATACACAAATAAAACCAAGCCAAAATAAAAAGTTTTTCAGGGGCACAAAAACTGAAATAGTAGTACCAAAGACATTTCGCATAGATGATCGAAACAAGCATGCAAACCGAGGCAACTGATAAATGAATCTACAGTGATCCTTGATGGACGAGACAGGAAGAATAAAGCCTGAGCAAAAGCATGAAGAACAGAAGGCCTCTGATGGCGGCGGCGCTCCAACGGAACAGAAAATGAACAGGAACAAAAATGTGGGGAAAGTGAACTCTGATATTTAGATTAAAAAGTGAGTTAACCCTAACCCTAGGGATTGGGGCCCTATTTATAGGCAGCCCAAGAGCCTAGGAAAATACCAAAAGACCCTTAGGGTTTTTACAAATGCTGAAATAAAATGGAAAAGACAAAACTGCCCTTAGGATATTTTTACAGACTCGACTGACTGACTGTGGGTCTAAGGACAAAATAGTAAACTCCTATTTACAGATGACTTATCCGGAAGCAGAGCTTTCGTAGCGACTACGGCTTCGCCCCAGAATGGTCCGATCCGAGATCAGCGGTCGTCAGTTTTGTGCCGAAACTAACAAAGCGTCCACCGACTTTGCACCAGGTACCCTAATTGGGCCGGCCCGATTCAGCAGCTCTCTCAGCCCGGCAATCACTCGCCGCCCGTGTACCTAAGTCAATACTATTCAACAGCCCAGTGGATCCTCTGCTGCTCCTAGCCCATGTACCCGGATTGGGCCAGCCCGACTTCGCGGCCCCTCTGCCCGACAGTCGCTCGCTGCCCGTGTACCTGAGTCACAAGCGGCCCAGACGCAGCAGGTCTTCTCCTCATCAGTCCTCTTTGACTTCCGTTGACAATGACTCATCACATCTGGAACCATGAGGCCCACGCTCTTCAACATGGCTCCTCAACCTCAAGGCACCAACAAAGGTACACTTCGAAGCCTTTGCCTTTATCATTCCTGTAATAGTTATTACCCACAAATATTCATCGAGTACCTTAATGTTCTAGGTGCGTCGAGGAGTAGCGCGGCTCCTGTCACAGATGGAGCTCTAGCTTCTCTCGAAGTTGAAGCTCTGATGGACACAGCAGCTCCGACAACTGGAGCCGTCTCAGGCGAAGTGGTTCCAGCCGATGGGACATCGTTCGAGGGGGGATCTACCTTCGCCAGAGTCGCTCCTCCGGCCTTCGTACCAGGGAGGGGGAAAAGCATGACGAGCCTTGGACTCCCCCCTGCCCGACGATGATGCCTTCTTCGAATGACCCTTCGGCGAGTAACTCGGAGGAGGAGGCGACCGCAGATGATCAACAGGCTTTGTCTTGGCTCTCTTTGTTGGCTCCCTTCTTGGAGCAACAAACGGGCCTCCGGGCACTTCTGGAGCCCTTGGCGGAGAAGGGCCAAGAAGTCATAAACTCCGACTTGGTCTCCATGTTGAGCGAGGCCAGAGCCCCAGAGCTCAATCTAGCCCTCGAAAGGGCTGCCCTTCAGGTATACAACGTACCACAAGTACCTTAATTAATAAATGGAACTACTTAGTACTTACTTGCTCTTTTTGTAGCAATTCGTCCTTGCTAGAGCAGCAGCGACTTCCAACGAAGTCGAAACCAATCACCTCAAGAGGAAGGTTACTACCCTCCAGTCCGCACTCAAAAGCTCCGAAGATAAAAAACTTCGGCTGGAGGAGGAGCTCCTTGAAGAGCGGAGGGCTAGGGCCGCCACCGACGAAGACCTTCGGATCGAGCGGCAGAGCAGCAGTACACTCCAAGCTTCGGCCCAAGAAGCCGAAGCCGAATGTGTGGTACTTCGAGCAGAGGTGGAGAAGCCCAGCAAGCGGCAGGTATTTCAAGCGCGCAACTTGTAGAACTCCAAGACTTGCTCAAACAGGCGATGGCTCAGAAGAGCACCTTGCTGTCAAAAATGGCTAAAGTATCTGCTGCTACTGCGGGGCCGGAGGCGACAGAGACGAAGAATGCTGAAATGGTGGAGCGTACCTTGGATGCCCTTCAGGGTGCCTTAGAGTACTTCAGCACCATGTGCGCTTCGTCTTCTACTACGGCGAGCGAGCCCCTCGACCGGAAGCTGAAGATGATTCAAGTGTTGACAAGGTTGATGATGGGCTCCGGCGTCCGGTACGGAGAGATCTACGGACAAGTTGCTGGAATTGGAGTCCTCCGTCATCTCGAAGCTCTTGGAATTTCAGTCGCTCTAGTTGGGGGTTCAACGCCAGTAGGATTTGCCGACAAGGGCTTGTTGCATCCTTCGCAGGATGTAGCTTCTACCTAGGAAGCTTTCCGGTCAATTTGGAAAACAGACCACAAGGCTGCAGCCAAAACATGGATCGATGAGGTCTGCCAGCAAAAGCAAGCGCAAACAAGGCCTCCGCTTCCAGCTTCACCAGCTCCGACACCACCTGCTCCGCCAACCGACCCGCAGGTCTAGTCTTATAGGGCGCTTAAGCATGTACAAGAAATCTTGTAAAGCCCCTTGCATTAATGAATGAAAAGTTTATAAACGAGAAACTTGTTTGGATGTTTATTCTTTTAGGTTTTGCCATGTCCTTCGGAGCTTGACTTCAAAGTATTGGAACTTAACGAAGGGCTCCGTCGGCAGTGGTCAGTCCTCGAAAGCTTACGGCCTTATCGACGCTCGCGCTTCTCTGTTCCCCACGGATATCAAGGGGAGATAGCACCCGAAGTCCACCGTGAAGTCTTAGCTTATATCAAAGAAGAGGAAAAGAAAAAAACATCTTCATCCTCCGAGTACGTGGACTGGTCTAACTCGGAGTACCAGGCCAAAGATCCTGTAGAGGCTAGCTCCGAAAGGCTTCTGACTTGGGATGAACTTCAAGAGGAGCAGAAAAAACTGCGAGCTTCAAAGAAGAGACGCGCTCGGACTAAGAAGACAGTCCCGACGGCTTCGAGCTCCGAAGGTCGAAGTGGCCTTAGAAGTAGCTCTAGAGGTCGGATGGGTCTCCATTTTTATCTAGGCTTAGACCAAAATTTCTCTTGATGTAAAAGTATGATTATCCAATTAATACGAATTTCTTCGAAAGCATCTTGTTGTTCCTTACTCCCCTACCCCTCCTTGTGGGTGGGGGACCGTACGCGTTGCGATAGGGTCCGTCGGACACAATGATTTGTATAACAATCTGATGCTTCACAAAACACTTGGTAATCATACTTTACATTTTCGTAGAGTTCTTCGAACTATGCGTTCGTATTATGATGTTTATAAGTTTCGGAGCTAAGTTTATACTTGTAAACTCCCATAGCAGTCGCTTAGGACTTTAAAAGTGTTTCATTGGCCGAAGCCTTGAAACCTTATTGCTTGGTCACCTTCGACTCTTTTTCAGATGCTTCGAACCCGGAGGTCAAAAATCTATTCTTTTAAAGTCCTTAGACTCTTCTACGAATCCTAACAAGCCGGAGCCTAGAATCCGTAGGCTAGCCACCTTCAGCTCTTTTACAGATGCTTCAAACCTGGAGGCCAGAAATCTGTTCTTTTAAAGTCCTTAGACTCTTCTACGGATCCTAACAAGCCGGAGCCTGGAACCCATAGGCTAGCCACCTTCAGCTCTTTTATAGATGCTTCGAACCCGGAGGACGGAAATATGTGCTTTTAAAGTCCTTAGACTGTTCTACGGATCCTAACAAGCCAGAGCCTGGAACCCGTAGGCTGCTAACAGAATCCTTGAACCAATGGTTCGAAGGCCGTTGCCCGAGTTCTCAGAAAGATGCTTGACTCCGCAAGCATCTCCATTCTCCTGATGCATCCACCAGGAGTAAGGGATATTCGAAGATCAAACAAAATTCGAACCTCTATTTTATTTAGAAAGGAACTTTTACAATTGATTACAAGGAGCCCCTAAGCGTAATAACATTTAAGGTGCTCCACATGCCATGCATGCTTCAACTCTTCCCCTTCTAAATTGGCTAATTTAAACAAGCCGGGGCGCCCTGAGCGTACGATAATATATGGTCCTTCCCATTTATTTCCTAGCTTCCCCAGAGCTATTACACTTCGTGTAGCGCCCCGATTTAACAAATCGAGACATTATTGAATTTCATAAGAAAAACAATAATACAAGAGGTTCATCATGCGACAATCGTACATACGACAACGTTCATGGTGCGCAGACCATATTTATTACATCATTGTTTTTAATAAAAACAGTAAAGTGAAATAATTAGAAAACGGCATGACGAACATCTTCTTCAGGATCTTTCTTCTCGACTGGGTCGCTACTCCAGACCGTCTTCAAAGTAAGCATCCTCTGTGGGGTCCAACGGGTATGAGTACAAAAAGTACTCAACAAGCCACCGCAAATGCAAATAATATTGCCGGGTAATAAACAAGGAAGGATAATGGCTAACATGGCAGAATAATGCAGTTGCAGTTATTGCATTTAGTGTAATCATATTTTAATCATGCGGAAAGTAAACATGAGCATCATCAACATCAACTAACTCGAGGGGTACAGTCAGCCCCACCTCGCTCAACAGTCCTTACATGTCAATCCATCATGCACATACATATTCAAAATAAACTAACTGGGGGATGTCACGCAACCCGCCCTTGACCGTGGGCTCGGCTTTTCGAAAAGATTTAAGACTCTGATCAGAGATGTACTACTGTACCCACAAGGCACGCACTCATCCCAAACGAGATGACCCATTTCACGGGAACTCGTGCCAAAACCTCAATATGAGATGTTCCAAGCGATAACCACCCGCTCTAGGTTTCGCCGGCGCGTCGGGCCGCATCCCGGCTAACGTCGCACCCCCTTTTGCGCCACATTGGTACAAGTCACCCGCAGGTGCAACTTGACTCATCTCCAAATGGTGGCCTCGGTTTGGGACAACCCATACCTTAGTTAGGACTTACCCACTAGACTTGTGGTTAGTACGTAAGTGTATTGCAACGGATCCCTCAGACCGGTCCTTATAGTGCCCCGGGTGCTACCGACCAATGCCCTCGCTTGCACCCGGAACCCACCATGCATACACTCACAACCATGACTCATCACCAACAGAATTTCCAAGGATAAGAAGTAACGGGGATCATATAATAGAACCATTTTGCTACGACTCATTTTTATCCTATAGCGGCCGTGTCAATACAATGGACACTAGCTAATATCATTGACCATATGGTGACAAGGAGGTTAGGCGAGATAGCATGGATTGGGTTACACATCAAGGTCGGGGGATCCTAAATAAATATAATGTAAGGGTTCATTTGACTAATGCATATATAACCTATGTATTTTAGCGATAGTCAATTCAAACATGGGTTCAATATGTTCAAAAGAATGGTTTGGTGACTTGCCTTGTTCAGCAAAAGGAGAGGGAGGGACTTCCGGGAAGTATTCCGGCTCCTCGGCGACGTCGTAGTCTTTTTAATATAACAAAGCAAGATAAAAAGAGCACATTCAATCAAACAATATAACATTACATTAATAGCACATAAGTTACTGTTGGTTTGATTAAAAGTAAAATAATTTCATTGTTAAGGTTCTGAAAGTTATTTCATAAATAATTTTAAAGGGATTAAAATGAAGGGTTGTCCTTTTTAAAAAACAAATGTTTAAATGTGAATAGTCCCATATTAAGTTCCCTAATAAGTTTTGAAATGAAAAGTTCATAGTAATTTAGTGTTTTGTAGTATATGAATAGAAAGGAATAAATATGATTTTTTCTGAAGTTCAAACATTTGAATTCATATTTTAATCCTAAAGGCATTTAAATATTTATTTGAATAAACATGAAAATGTCAAAGTAAACCTACTGTTTTTATTGCATAAACATGTATAGAATAATTTTATGAATTTTCTGAAATTGGAATGGTAATTTTTAGAGTTCAAATGCATTAGATATGAATTTTACAAGTTTAAAAGAATTTCTGAAATTCATTTTCAACTTTTAAACTCCTCGGGTCCACGGTGAGCCAGGCCCACGGTGAACCCGCGCACTGGGCGCGTGCGCGGGTCGATCTGGACCGTCGGATCCAGATCCGACGCGCGAGGGCGAGGCGGGACGCGTAAGTCGACGTGGACGACCAGGATTAAAACATCTAACCGGTACGCGATGAACGATCCAGATCAATCGTGGGGTTTTAAAACTAACGGACGCACGAGATTAAAACGTACCCCTTCGCCGAGATCTAACGGATCAGATTAAACCGCACACGGGGATTAACCATCACCGTCGGATCCAGATCGCACGGTCGTGCGTGAATCCGACACGACACGGGTACTCGACCCGTGCCGGTCGTCTTCTCCGACGACGGCGAGCGGGCCAGCGGCCACGGCGAGCGACGATGACCGAGTCTAAGGCCTAAAACGGAACGAGGGTGCTACGGGGATCACGAGGGTACCTCGGCGGTGAGAAAAGGTCGACGGGGTGAGGCCGGCGACGAGCGGAGGCGGTGGAGGCGTTCGGGTCCTTGGCGGCGACGGCGATCCGGCGAGGTTCGTTGTCGACGGAGTGGTGGCCGAGGTCGGTGAGGTTCCGGCGGTCACGACGGTGCGGTCGGCGTGGACGGAGAGGGGCTCTGGCGACGGCGAGCGGCGGCTGGAGGACGGGCGGTGGTGGTGCGCTAAAGTGCGGAATGCAAGGGCTCTGTTGGATCTCGCAGCGTGTGAGCGTGGGGGCGCGTTGCGGACGGCCGGGGGGTTTATATAGGGTCATCGGCGGGGGCAGAGGGGGCGTAATCGAGGGAGGCCGGGAGTAAAAGCTCTCTTCAACGCCGGCGAGCTCCTGCCGTGCATGCGAGCGCCAAATCGGGGGCGATGACGCGGTGAATTAAAGGGGGAAACGGTCGGGGGAGGCCGGGGAAATCAATGCCGTCGAGCAATTAAGGTGAGGGGGCCGGCGAGAGCGAATCCGAGGGGGGGGGCTAGGGTTTCGGCCGGCGGGGGGGGGGGGGGATTTGGGGGCGGATCCCGCGGGGAAGACGGGTCCGACTGGTGGGCCAAGGTGGTCAGCGGGTGCGAGCGCGCGAGAGAGGGGACTGACAGGCGGGGCCGCGGTGTCGGGTGCGCGCGAGAGAGGAGAGGAGGTCACTGACGGGTGGGACCCGGTTGTCAGGTGGCGCGCGCGCGAGGAGGAGTGGGCTGGGCCGGCCGGGAGAGAGGGGAGGGGGAAAGGGGAGCCCATTACTGTTTTAATACATTTCTGAATAAAAATAATTTCAGGAATTAGATTAAAATATTAGGGCTACTTCCAAGGTTGATAAAAATTTATAAAAATTCCCAAAATTATATTTTGGTCTTAGGAGCATATACAAAAAGTTTCACCTCTTAATTTGGCCATCTACTATATGTTGTAGTTCAAAAAGGGTATAAAGGAGTATTAAAAGTATTTTCTGAAATAATAATTCCAAGAAATTGAATTTAATAATATTTTTATTGTTTTGAAAATTTGGGGTGTCACAAACCTATCCCCCTTACAAGAATCTCGTCCTCGAGATTGGAACGCTACTCGAATAATTCGGGATATTGGGCTCTCAGTTCGTCTTCCTTTTCCCAAGTGGCTTCTTCAGCGGGGTGGTTATTCCATTGGACCTTGCAGAAGCGGACAACGCGACTTCTGGTTACTCTCTCCTTGGTTTCCAAGATCTTGATGGGTCTTTCTATGTAGGTCAAGTCTTCTTGGACATTGAGCTGCTGAAGGTCGGCTTGCTCGGTGGGTACACGGAGGCACTTCTTCAGTTGGGAGAAATGGAACACGTCGTGAACGCCTGCCAAGGATGGGGGCAGTTCGAGTTGATATGCCACTTCTCCTTGTCGATGGAGGATCTGGAAAGGTCCGACGTAGCGGGGTGCTAGTTTGCCTTTCATGTTGAACCTTTGAGTGCCACAGAGGGGAGTGACTCGGAGATAGACATAATCGCCCTCCTCAAAGGTTAGGTCTCTTCGACGGTTGTCGGCATAGCTCTTCTGCCTGGATTGGGCTGCCTTCAATCGGTCTCTTATGACCTTCACCTTCTCTTCAGCTTCTCTTAATAAATCAGTCCCAAACAGTTGCGACTCTCCGGTTTGATCCCAGAGCAACGGCGTTCTGCACTTACGTCCATAGAGTGCTTCGAACGGGGACATTTGCAGGCTGGCTTGATAGCTGTTGTTGTAGGAGAACTCTGCATATGGTAAGTTCTTGTCCCACATTCCGCCAAAGTCTAGAGCACAAGCTCTAAGCATATCCTCCAATATCTGGTTGACCCTTTCGGTTTGACCGTCGGTCTGTGGATGATAGGTGGTGCTAAAGTTCAGCCGGGTGCCGAGTTCCTCTTGAAGGTTCTTCCAAAACTTGGAGGTAAACTGACTCCCGCGGTCAGATACAATCTTCTTAGGAACTCCGTGGAGGCACACGATCCGGGTCATATATAACTCATCCAACTTGGCGACGGTGTAAGTTGTCTTGACCAGAATGAAGTGAGCTACCTTGGTGAGTCGGTCGACGATCACCCAGATAGAATCATGACCAGCTTGGGTCCTGGGCAGTCCCGTGATGAAGTCCATTCCTATCTCTTCCCACTTCCATTCAGGGACTTTGAGAGGTTGAAGCAGTCCGGCAGGTCTCTGATGCTCTGCCTTGACTCGCCGGCATGTGTCGCACTTGGCCACATACTCAGCTATTTCCCTCTTCATGCTGACCCACCAATATTTTTCCTTTAGGTCTTGATACATCTTTGTACTCCCGGGATGGATGGAGTATAATGTATCATGGGCTTCTTGAAGGATGAGGGTCTTCAACTCAGGTAGGTTGGGTACGCATACTCGGTTTCCGAACCAGATGGTACCATGCTCGTCTTCGGAAAATCCGGGGGCTTTACCCTTCCTCATGTCTTGCTGGATCTCCAGGATGTCCGGATCTTCCTTCTGCTTTTCTCGGATCTGGTCTATTAAGACAGGCCGAGACTCCAAGGCAGCGAGGTACGCTCGAGTGGTGATCCCTAAGTTTAGCCTTTCCATCTCCTTGTAAAGTAAAGGAGCTTGGTCTTGAATCATGATGGCATTGCAGTACCCTTTTCGACTAAGGGCGTCTGCCACCACATTCGCTTTGCCCGGATGATAATGGATGTCCAAGTCGTAATCCTTGATCAGTTCCAACCATCTCCTTTGCCTGAGATTCAGATCTGGTTGGGTGAATATGTACTTGAGGCTCTTGTGGTCGGTGAATACCTCACACCGATTCCCCACAAGGTAATGTCTCCATATCTTCAAGGCATGAACCACGGCTGCTAGTTCCAGGTCGTGGGTTGGGTAGTTCAGCTCGTGCGGTCTCAGTTGCCGGGAGGCGTAGGATATCACTTTCCCTTCTTGCATTAAGACGCATCCCAATCCTTGACGAGAGGCATCACAGTAGACGTGGAAGTCTTTCCGGATGTCTGGCAGAGTCAGAATAGGAGCTGATACTAGCTTCTTCTTGAGGGTCTGGAAGCTTTCTTCGCAGTCGGGGGTCCATTCAAACTTCACTTCCTTCTGCAGAAGTCTGGTCATAGGTTTGGCGATCTTGGAAAAATTCTCGATGAACCGGCGGTAGTATCCGGCCAATCCGAGAAAACTACGGATCTCGGTCATGGTCGTGGGCTGCAGCCAGTTGGTTACCGCTTCAACGGTGGTTGGGTCCACTGCTATTCCTCCGGCAGATATAACATGGCCGAGGAACTTCACCTCAGACGACCAAAATTCGCATTTGCTGTATTTGGCGTATAGTTGCTGCCCCCTTAGCTTTCCGAGGGTCAGACGGAGGTGAGTCTCGTGTTCTTCCTTTGTCTTGGAGTATATGAGGATATCGTCGATGAATACCACGATGAACTTGTCCAAGAACTCCATGAATACATTGTTCATCATGTTCATGAAAAAGGCCGGTGCATTCGTGAGTCCGAACGACATCACGGTGTACTCGTAGAGTCCATAGCGGGAGGTGAAGGCGGTCTTGGGTATGTCTTCTTCCCTAATCCTCAATTGGTGATAACCTGACCTGAGGTCAATCTTGGAAAACACCGAGGATCCTTTCAGCTGATCGAACAGGTCGTCGATCCAAGGCAGTGGGTATTTGTTCTTGATGGTCACGTCGTTCAGGGCTCTATAGTCCACGCACATCCTCTTGGTCTTGTCCTTCTTCATGGCAAAGATAACCGGTGCACCCCAGGGTGAGGTACTCGGTCGGATACAACCTTTCTGTTCTAGGTCTTCGATGTTGCTCTTGACTTCGGCTAGTTCATTGGCGGCCATTCGGTACGGGCGCTTGGAGATTGGAGTGGTCCCGGGGACAAGTTCGATTCTGAATTCGATGTCCCGCTTGGGAGGCATTCCAGGTAGATCTTCAGGGAAAACATCCGCAAACTCCTTGACTATAGGCACCTCTTCAAGAGCTATTGAGCGAAGGGATGCTCCGAGTGGTTTGCGACTGGTCATCCGAAAGGTGACGGTTACGCCTTCAGGATGGGTCACCATGACGGACTTGTTGGCACAGTCGATCACTCCCTTGAGCTTCATCAACCAATCCATCCCTAGTATAAGGTCGAGTCCGGTGCATTGGATGAGGACAGGCTCGGCCCGAAACAGTACTCCTTGGATGTCAATTTGAACCTTAGGGCTGTATAAGCGGGCTGAGGTCCTATTGCCGGGGGTGGCAATCACCATGGGAATGGGTAGAGGGAGCACATCCAGTTTGTTCGTTTTCACAAAATTTTCCGAGATGAAGGTGTGGGTTGCTCCAGAGTCAAATAATATGACGGCCGGTACGGAATTCACAGTAAACGTACCGAGCACGACTTCAGGAGCCTCCTGAGCTTCCTCCGCGCTGATGTGGTTGACGCGGGCACGAACCGCCTGGTTGGGTGCCGCGCCCTGAGCTGGCTTGGGGTGAGGACACTGGTGTGCATAGTGCCCTTCCTTGCGGCAGTTGAAGCAGACGACCGGCCTTCCTTGGCGATCCTTCAAGACCGGGGCCTTGGCGGCTGGTGTCGGCTGAGCGGCCGGAGCTGGTGGAGCGGGGCGAGGATGCCCGGCGTTGGATCCACCGGCGGCGTGAGGCGGCCTGTAGGCGGGCCGAGGATGGTAGGCAGGCGCTGGTGGCGGAGGGACGAAGCGGGGCCTTTGAGAGTTCACCTGCTGATGCTTGAAGGCGATCATCTTCCTCTTCTTGAGGTCCAGCTTGTTCTGCTCAGTCTCTTGGATGAGCGCTTTGTTGACCAGCCGTTGGAAGTCAGCGAAGTCGGCGGCGACGAGCTGGATGGACAGCTCATCCTTAAGTCCCCTGAGGAACTTGGCTTGGCGGAGGGCGTCGGTGCGCACTTCCTCCGGCGCGTAGCGGGCGAGGCGGTTGAACTCATGGAGGTACTCCATGACGGTCCTGTTGCCTTGTTGCAGGTCGCGGAACTCCTGCTGTTTCACCGCGATGACACCGGCGGGGACGTGGGCGGCGCGAAAAGCGATGGTGAACTCCGCCCAAGTCACCACGTGGCCCTCTGGCTGGGACTCACGGTAGTTGTCCCACCATTCCGCGGCGGGACCCTGGAGCTGGTGAGTGGCGAAGGCCACTCGCTCCCGGTCGGTGCAGGGGAGGAGGTCGAGCCTCTTTCCGATGGTGCGAAGCCAATCTCCGGCCTCCATCGGGTTGGTGGTGCTCGAAAAGATGGGCGGACGCACGCGCAAAAACTCGGAGAGTTGCGGAGCGGGTGCGGGTGCTGGTGCGCGAGGGGCGGGTTCTCCGTTCTGCAGACGGTCCAACTGAGCCTGTTGGTTCTGCATTTGGGTGAGGAGAGCGGTGATCAGTTGGTTCTGATTCGCCATCATCTCCGCCAAGGTGGGGTGGTTGGCGGAAGGCGATCCAGACTGACGTGGGCCCATTGCACCCCAGTTGG
Organism: Zizania palustris; assembly: GCA_019279435.1. Lineage (NCBI taxonomy): Eukaryota > Viridiplantae > Streptophyta > Magnoliopsida > Poales > Poaceae > Zizania > Zizania palustris. The sequence goes on along the minus strand of JAAALK010000287.1, from coordinate 96,254,931 downwards.
GTACAACACCCTCGGGCGCATCACGGCTTCCTCCTGCTCCGTTGTTGGAACCGGTGTTCTGGTGATCGGCCATCTTCTGAATATACAAAGTGATAAAGCAAAAGATGACGAAACAAAAATACAACCAAAGATATCATATAAGATTCAAGCACATAAATATATCAAGTGGTATAAATTGTTCATTACATCAAGCTCTTATTCCATCTACAACCCAACTCGTTGCAGACGGCACCACATACAAAATTATGATTTTTATTTAAATTCACGTCTCCGAACGCCTACTCGCCACCGGAGGCGGTCTCCGTGCTCTCGGAACCACGAGTGCGCGGCTCCAGAGAGATGGTGGGCTCGAGAAAATTCTCGATGATGGAGTCGGAGACGAGGCTGGGGCGTGGAGGAGGGGCGCTGGTAGAGGGCCTGGCGGGGGAGGGTCGTGGTGGGATCCTCTTGGGGCGAGGGAGGGGCTCACGGATGGGCTTCTTCTTCCTTGGAAGAAGAGGAACCATCTCCGCGATATCCTTCTGCAGCTGCATAATTTTGCGCTGCAACTCGCCATTCTGTTGGATCAAGTTCTTCGTCTCTTCAAGAAGGAACTCAACCGCCTCATGGTGCTCGTCGGCGTCGAGCACCGCCTCGGTGTGGAGATCGTCCATGGCCTGCAGAAGACGCGACTGCCGGGCCATGACCGGATCACGCACGGAGTGAACTCCGAGGTAGATGCTACGGTGGGCTCCGGGAGTGCGTTTCGGCACGAGCCGAAAGGACGAGTTCTGAAGACGATCGTCGTAGATCATCCTCAGCTCCATGAGGGCCTGGAGGGCGACTCGTTGGCACGCGACGTCGAAAGTCGGGCCTCCAAGTGCGGTGGTGTAGGGCGGCAGGTGTTCTCCGGAGCCGTGGACGGTGAGGGAGACGTCGCAAGGCCCGGCGAACTCGTCGGGGTATACTCCTTGAAATTCGGGCTCGAAGAGGAACCCGAGGAAGGTAAGCATCATACGGAGCTCCCGGACGAAGCCCTCGTAATGGCGGCAGTAGCTGTGGACTTGGTAGACAGGCATCTACAAAACAGCAAGTTGAATAAAAGTGAGGAGAGGAACAAAGTTTATGAAGTAGATTTTTGAGAAATAATTTCCTGTGGCTGATGGCTAGGCGGGTCTGTTTGGCTTCCTACAGTCGAGTCGGCTCTGATACCATCTTGTAGCACCCCGATTTAACAAATCGAGACATTATTGAATTTCATAAGAAAAACAATAATACAAGAGGTTCATCATGCGACAATCGTACATACGACAACGCTCATGGTGCGCAGACCATATTTATTACATCATTGTTTTTAATAAAAACAGTAAAGTGAAATAATTAGAAAACGGCATGACGAACATCTTCTTCAGGATCTTTCTTCTCGACTGGGTCGCTACTCCAGACCGTCTTCAAAGTAAGCATCCTCTGTGGGGTCCAACGGGTATGAGTACAAAAAGTACTCAACAAGCCACCGCAAATGCAAATAATAATGCCGGGTAATAAACAAGGAAGGATAATGGCTAACATGGCAGAATAATGCAGTTGCAGTTATTGCATTTAGTGTAATCATATTTTAATCATGCGGAAAGTAAACATGAGCATCATCAACATCAACTAACTCGAGGGGTACAGTCAGCCCCACCTCGCTCAACAGTCCTTACATGTCAATCCATCATGCACATACATATTCAAAATAAACTAACTAGGGGATGTCACGCAACCCGCCCTTGACCGTGGGCTTGGCTTTTCGAAAAGATTTAAGACTCTGATTAGAGATGTACTACTGTACCCACAAGGCACGCACTCATCCCAAACGAGATGACCCATTTCACGGGAACTCGTGCCAAAACCTCAATATGAGATGTTCCAAGCGATAACCACCCGCTCTAGGTTTCGCCGGCGCGCCGGGCCGCATCCCGGCTAACGTCGCACCCCCTTTTGCGCCACATTGGTACAAGTCACCCGCAGGTGCAACTTGACCCATCTCCAAATGGTGGCCTCGGTTTGGGACAACCCATACCTTAGTTAGGACTTACCCACTAGACTTGTGGTTAGTACGTAAGTGTATTGCAACGGATCCCTCAGACCGGTCCTTATAGTGCCCCGGGTGCTACCGACCAATGCCCTCGCTTGCACCCGGAACCCTCCAAGCATACACTCACAACCATGACTCATCACCAACAGAATTTCCAAGGATAAGAAGTAACGGGGATCATATAATAGAACCATTTTGCTACGACTCATTTTTATCCTATAGCGGCCGTGTCAATACAATGGACACTAGCTAATATCATTGACCATATGGTGACAAGGAGGTTAGGCGAGATAGCATGGCTTGGGTTACACATCAAGGTCGGGGGATCCTAAATAAATATAATGTAAGGGTTCATTTGACTAATGCATATATAACCTATGTATTTTAGCGATAGTCAATTCAAACATGGGTTCAATATGTTCAAAAGAATGGTTTGGTGACTTGCCTTGTTCAGCAAAAGGAGAGGGAGGGACTTCCGGGAAGTATTCCGGCTCCTCGGCGACGTCGTAGTCTTTTTAATATAACAAAGCAAGATAAAAAGAGCACATTCAATCAAACAATATAACATTACATTAATAGCACATAAGTTATTGTTGGTTTGATTAAAAGTAAAATAATTTCCATTGTTAAGGTTCTGAAAGTTATTTCATAAATAATTTTAAAGGGATTAAAATGAAGTGTTGTCCTTTTTAAAAAAACAAATGTTTAAATGTGAATAGTCCCATATTAAGTTCCCTAATAAGTTTTGAAATGAAAAGTTCATAGTAATTTAGTGTTTTGTAGTATATGAATAGAAAGGAATAAATATGAATTTTTCTGAAGTTCAAACATTTGAATTCATATTTTAATCCTAAAGGCATTTAAATATTTATTTGAATAAACATGAAAATGTCAAAGTAAACCTACTGTTTTTATTGCATAAACATGTATAGAATAATTTTATGAATTTTCTAAAATTGGAATGGTAATTTTTAGAGTTCAAATGCATTAGATATGAATTTTACAAGTTTAAAAGCATTTCTGAAATTCATTTTCAACTTTTAAACTCCTCGGGTCCACGGTGAGCCAGGCCCACGGTGAACCCGTGCACTGTGCGCGTGCGCCGGGTTGATCTGGACCGTCGGATCCAGATCCGACGCGCGAGGGTGAGGCGGGATGCGTAAGTCGACGTGGACGGCCAGGATTAAAACATCTAACCGGTACGCGATGAACGATCCAGATCAATCGTGGGGTTTTAAAACTAACGGACGCACGAGATTAAAACGTACCCCTTCGCCGAGATCTAACGGATCAGATTAAACCGCACGCGGGGATTAACCATCACCGTCGGATCCAGATCGCACGGTCGTGCGTGAATCCGACACGACACGGGTACTCGACCCGTGCCGGTCGTCTTCTCCGACGACGGCGAGCGGGCCAGCAGCCAGGGCGAGCGACGGCGACCGAGTCTAAGGCCTAAAACGGAACGAGGGTGCTACGGGGATCACGAGGGTACCTCGGCGGTGAGAAAAGGTCGACGGGGTGAGGCCGGCGACGAGCGGAGGCGGTGGAGGCGTTCGGGTCCTTGGCGGCGACGGCGATCCGGCGAGGTTCGTCGTCGATGGAGTGGTGGCCGAGGTCGGTGAGGTTCCGGCGGTCACGACGGTGCGGTTGGCGTGGACGGAGAGGCGCTCCGGCGACGGCGAGCGGCGGCTGGAGGACGGGCGGTGGTGGTGCGCTAAAGTGCGGAATGCAAGGGCTCTGTTGGATCTCGCAGCGTGTGAGCGTGGGGGCGCGTTGCGGACGGCCGGGGGGTTTATATAGGGTCATCGGCGGGGGCAGAGGAGGCGTAATCGAGGGAGGCCGGGAGTAAAAGCTCTCTTCAACGCCGGCGAGCTCCTGCCGTGCATGCGAGCGCCAAATCGGGGGCGATGACGCGGTGAATTAAAGGGGGGAAACGGTCGGGGGAGGCTGGGGAAATCAATGCCGTCGAGCAATTAAGGTGAGGGGGCCGGCGAGATCGAATCCGAGGGGGGGGGGGCTAGGGTTTCGGCCGGCGGGGGGGGGATTTGGGGGCGGATCCCGCGGGGAAGACGGGTCCGACTGGTGGGCCAAGGTGGTCAGCGGGTGCGAGCGCGCAAGAGAGGGGACTGACAGGCGGGGCCGCGGTGTCGGGTGCGCGCGAGAGAGGAGAGGAGGTCACTGACGGGTGGGACCCGGTTGTCAGGTGGCGCGCGCGCGAGGAGGAGTGGGCTGGGCCGGCCGGGAGAGAGGGGAGGGGGAAAGGGGAGCCCATTACTGTTTTAATACATTTCTGAATAAAAATAATTCCAGGAATTAGATTAAAATATTAGGGCTACTTCCAAGGTTGATAAAAATTTATAAAAATTCCCAAAATTATATTTTGGTCTTAGGAGCATATACAAAAGTTTCACCTCTTAATTTGGCCATCTACTATATGTTGTAGTTCAAAAAGGTTATAAAGGAGTATTAAAAGTATTTTCTGAAATAATAATTCCAAGAAATTGAATTTAATAATATTTTTATTGTTTTGAAAATTTGGGGTGTCACACTTCGCAATACTAAATGACCTGGCTTAAGCTCGCTCAGCTTTATCTTCGGGTCATACCATGTTTTTGTTTGGTCTTGGTACTTCGTCATATTGGTGACAGCTCGAAGCCTTGTTTCTTCTGACAAGTCTAGCGAAGTGCTTCTCTCGTTTTCACCTCCAGGTTCTACTACGCGAAGGGATCCACCCTTGAGCTCCGTAGGAGTCATGGCCTCATCTCCAAATAGCAGCCTGAATGGGGTGAAGCCTGTGGACCTGGGTTGAGTGGTCCGAATGGACCATAGAATCTTAGGGAGTTCTTCGGTCCACAGCCCTTTGGCCAACCCGACAATCCTTCGATTCAGACCAGAGAGAATATTCCCATTGGCTCGCTCGACGGCTCTGTTGGATTGTGGATGGCGAACTACTGCGAAGCATAACTTGATGCCCAGTTCTTCACAAAATTCTTTAAAAGTTTCAGCTTCGAACTGGGTTCCATTATCCACAGTTAGCTCCCTTGGCACTCCGAACCTGCTTATGATATTTTGCCAGAAGAATTTTTGCACATTTTTTGAAGTGATAGCAGTTAGGGGTTCAGCTTCGACCCATTTAGTAAAATACTCAATTGCTACCACTGCAAACTTCAAGCAGCCTTTTGCCATTGGAAAAGGGCCGATGAGATCCATTCCCCATCGTGCCATTGGCCACACCGGGGCAATAACTCGAAGTGGTACTGGTGGACGGAGGCTTTGTCTACCCATCCACTAGCATCCTTGACAGGTTCGAACCAGTTCCTCCGCATCTCTTACAATTGTTGGCCAGTAGAGCCCTTGCCAAAGTGTCTTTCCTGCTAGAACACGAGGGGCCAGGTGGCTTCCACATAAACCTTTGTGAATGTCCTGAAGTATATCTTGGCCTTCGGGTTGAGAGATGCACCGGAGTAGGGGAGAACAAACTCCGGCTTTGTATAATATCCCATTGACAATCTTATAGTTTCGAGCCCTTACTTGCGACCTTCGGAAATCCGGACCCTATGACAAGACTGCGCTGCTTTGCAAGACATCCATTATCGGAGCCCACCAATCTGTAGCTAGGATACAAAGGACTTATGTGGAGGGTAATTGATTTACTGTAGGCTTGACTAGTTCTTCACAGAAAGCACCCTCCGAGAGGTCCAATGCTCCGACTGCAGCCTTCGCTAGAATGTCTGCAAGCTGATTATCTGCTCGAGGGATACTTCGAACAAAAAATCCTTTGAACATTGCCTCTGTCTGGCGGATTTCTTCCAGATACTTTGCTAGATGTGGGTTCCTTGCTTGAAAGCTTTTGTCAACATGCCCTGCGACGACTTGGGAATCTGTTTTGATTATAATCCTTGCTGCTCCAAGTGCCTTTGCTTTTCGGATGCCTAGAAGGATTCCTTCGTATGTACTCTACGATATTATTGGTGGTCTTAAAGTTGAGACTCGCAGAATACATGGACTTTTGCCCTGACAACGATATTATTACAACTCTAGCTACGGCACCAGATGCCTAATAGGCTCCGTCAAAAATTCCAGAGCGCAAACTATAGATGGAGTCCACTCTGCCATGAAGTAAGTTATGATCTGAGATTTGGTAGTTGTTCTCGCCGTGAAGGAAATTCCAAAGGGGGCTAGCTCGACAGCCCATTTTCCGATCCTACCCGTAGAATCTTTGTTCCGAAGCATATCACCAAGGGGATACGAGGTAGGAACGATTAGGTTATGTGCTAGAAAGTAATGCCTTAGCTTTCGCGAGGCCATTACTAAAGCATAAGCAAATTTTTCGAGCTCGGAGTATCTTGTCTTTGCTTCGGACAAAGCTTCTGAGACGAAGTAAACTAGGTTTTGCACCAGCTTTCCTTTAAGCTCAACCTCTCTGACCAATACTGCACTTACTGCGGAGCCTGTTGCTGCAAGATAAAGAAGGAGAGTTTCTTCCGGGAGGGGCACAATAAGTGTAGATAGGCTTCCGATGTACTCTTTAATATCATCGAAGCTCTTCTGGCACTCCGGCGTGCAGTTGAAACTTTCGGACCTCTTTAGAGCTTTAAAAATTGGAAGGCTTCATTCGGCTGATCTGGCCAGGAATCTGCTGAGAGCTGCGAGTCGTCCTGTTAGCTTCTGGACCTGCTTCAAATTTTCTGGTGGAGCCATTTTTGCAATGCACTTATCTGCGTCGGGCTAGCTTCGATTCCCCTACTCGAAACTAAGTACCCTAGCAGTTTTCCTGCTTGCGCCCCGAATATACATTTTTCAGGGTTGAGGCGACCTCCACATGCTCGGAGGCTCTCAAATGTTTCTGCTAAGTCTAGGCTATGATGGTGCTTTTCAACACTCTTTATTACAATATCATCCACATAGGCTTCGAAATTTCGGCCTATTTGATGACCTAGATCCTTAGCTATCAAACGTGAGAATGTGGCTCCGGCATTCCGCAAGCCAAAAGGCATTCTTACATAACAAAATACTCTGGATGGGGTTATGAAACTTGTCTTGGCTTCATCTTCGCGCTTTAACTAGACTTGATGATAACCGGAGTAAGCATCCAAGAAGCTTAGTAATTCAGAGCCAACCGTAGAATCCACCAGCTGGTATATTCGGGGCATAGGGTAGGGGTCTCGTGGGCATGCTTTATTTAATGATGTAAAATCAATGCACATGCGCCATTTGTCGGAGCCCTTTTTCCTAACAAAAAATAGGGTTAGCTAGGCACTCCGTGTGGGCTACTTCCTTGATGATGCCAGCCCTTAGCAATTTTTCCACTTCTACCTTGGCGAGGTCTACCCTCTCTGTAGATATCTTACGAAGCCCCTGGCATACTGGCCTAGCCTTCGGATTGACAAGCAGGCTATGCTCGATGATACTCCGGTCAACCCCGGTGATGTCTTCGTCAGTCCAGGCAAAGATGTCCAAATTTTGCTTGACTACTTCCTTCAACGAAGCAGCTATCTCCGGAGATAGCCCCTTGCCGAACTGTGTTGGGTATTCTTTGCCATCCTTCAGAATTATCTTCATGACGACATCACCTTCTGGGCTTGGCTTGAGAGAAAGGCCCTGTGGGGAGCTTAAAGACTCCGGAACCTCCTCCGTGTGCTCCGACACACTGTGCACTTGCCGAGGGTCCAATGGCTAACCGTGGCCATACTCCGTTCTTCGGGCTACAACTTGGTCTCCTGAGATAGTGAGAACTCCACCTTGCGTGGGCATCTTGAGACATAGATAGTTGTGATGTGCTATAGCTCCTAACTGGTTCAACATCCCCGTCCAAAAATCGCATTATAGGCATATGGGGCATCGACGACGTCGAAGATCACCTCTTCCACCCTGGCTAAGGGCCCCTCTCCGAAGGCAACCTCGAGGCCTATCTGGCTGAGGGCATCGAGAGGCGGACCTGCGAAACCTTGAAGTGGGCTGGCCGCCAGAAGTAAATGCCTCTGAGGAATGCACATCTGGTTGAAGGCCTGGACAAAAAGTATGTCTGCGGAGCTCCCACCGTCCACCAGGATCCTTCGAACTTCAACCCCAGCTATATCTACTGAAATGACCAAGGGGTCAGCACGGGGGAACTTCACCCCCGTGGCATCATTGGCAGTAAAGGAAATAGGTACATGAGACCATTCGGGCATTCCCTCCGTGGAATTCAAGGTCCCTATGTGTCCTACTTCGCGGACATATTCTCACCGCTGCCTTTTTGACATGTTACCGAGGGTCCACCCTCCGGAGATGGGCAAGACCACTCGCTTGCCGCGATCTTGGGGATCTTCCTGCTTTGGTGGTGGCATAATATTGGCCACCGGTAGCTGCATGGGTGCTTCGGGGATGCCGGCTCGGGCCACGATTTGCACGGGCTCGGAACGTGCCGCCGGAGGGGCTTGATACGAAGTACCTCGCCCTATACTTCGTCCTAGGTGTTCACCCAGAAGGGTTAATACCGCCTTACAATCCTTTGTGTCATGGCTTCTATTCTCGCCATGCACACAACAGAAAAAGCTCTAGCGCCTGCCAGCTATTCTTTCTTGGGGCTTTGGAGCTCCAACCTTGAAGCCTTGCGCCTGCTGAAAGTTAGCAGGTGTCTTCGGTGCAGAGGGTGCAATGCTCAACACTTCCGAGCGAAAGTGCTTCTTTCCCCACCTATGATCGTTGAAACGATTGTCCTGAGGGGTTTGCGGAGAGGTTGGGACTTCGGGCTCCGTCTTCACATGTCGAAGGGCTGGTGCAGGTGTTGCAGTTCTTCGGAGGCAGCCTTCCTCCGCCTTGGCATGCTGATCGAAGTATGTCATCAGTTGTGCCACGGATGACACCGGTTTCCGATGAAGCTTGCTGAGGAGATCTGGGTTCAACACCCCTTCGCGTGCGGCATCGACTTCTGAAGAGGTAGACAAGCCCTTGATCTGCGATTTGGTGTGGGTGAAGCACGTGAAATATTCCCGAAGTGTCTCCCCTGCTTGCTGTTTCACTTGAAATAAACTCCCCGTCGACATTGGAGCCACAAATGTACCTTGGAAGTTGCTTACAAACTTCCTCTTCAACTTCTCCCAGGACTTGATCGATCCTGGTTTTAATGACCAGAACCATTGGAGAGCTACACATTCGAGAGCGAGGGGGAAACACTTCGCCATAGTGTTACGCACCCCTCCGCTGGCTTCTATCGCCAAAGCATACGAGCGAGCGAATTCTCTGAGGTCAGACCCACCGGAATACTTGTGCAACTTCGAGGCTTTGAACTTAGGATCGAAGGGCACCTTTTGCAGGTCCGAATGCAGTGGAGACTCGTCATCTAAGGATGTGTTCTCGGCCTCCTCCGGGACTTGGACAGCTTCGGGAAGGTTGCCAGCACCACCGTCTTGAGGCCCTTCTGGAGCCTGGGTAGAAGCTTCAGAGCAGAGTCTATCGGCGGCATCTTGCCTCCACCTAGCCACTTCCTCCTGAAGTCGTGCTACTTGAGTAGCCTCGTCCTCAGGAAGGTCTTCGTCTCCTTCGAAGGGGAGCTCCGGGTCTCAGGAACTGACATAGTCGGTTTGGAGCACCGTGGGAGCAGCTCGAGGGCCTCTGGGTGCTTGACGTCCGGCAATCCCTTCGGGGGTTGTCGGGATAGCTGAAGGTCCTGCTCCGTTGGTCCGAGGGGACCTTCGGGGAGGATCTGAGGTTAGGCTCCGCTTGGGAGGCATAGCTAATGAAGATGAGATCCGAAGACCAAGGACTTCGATTGGTTTGGGAAGGCGAGGAAAGGCTTTCGAACTGCACTAAGAAGCCCCTTACCGAAGGGTGCGCGGAATCATGAGACTCCGAAGCTCCCTCCGCAAGTGCTCTTCGAAGTACAGTCAGCAGTAGAGAACTAGCTTTTAGAACTTGGGTCCCACGGACGGCGCCAACTGTAGGCGTAAAAGATTACGCTAACAGGTTCTCTAAGGTTAAGAACTAATAAACAGTGAATTTGTGTTGAGAACTATCTCAAGCCTCTGAATTGGATAATAGCTTAAGTAGTCCGACATTGTGTATTGAATAGCTGAGTATTCGATGCCTATTACAAGGTAAGAAGGAGGGTATTTATAGGCAAAAAGTCTAATAAAACGACCTATTTACCCCTCAATTACAACCGACATAGTGGAAACTATTTGGTACCCTGAATAGGGTTAAAATAGTAAAATCTACCCGAAGAAGGAAGATAAGGCAAACATCTTATCAGTCTTGATGTCTTCCACCAAAGCTTCATAGCCTGCGGAGGGTATCTTCGAATCGTAAGACGAAGCACTCTTCGGCTTAGAAACTTCACCACCTTCGGGCATAAGCACAAGCTTCGATGCCGATAAATTATCTTTGACTGTCAATCTCTAAACTCCTTAGGATGAAGTATTTTCCCCCAACACACTCAAAACAAGAATTCCCGGATGAATAAAAGAAGCAGCAAAAATCAAATTGAGTTCTTCAACAAAAAGTTCTGGTAGCTCTTAATCACAAATCCCTGGGACAAAACTCTCGGCAGTAATCACTGTAATCCATCCATGCAAGAAAAGTGTTCTCTCGCAATACAAAAATTACAGAGCAAAAGTTCTGAATGTATTAACTCTAAACTCAAATTTGAAATACTGTAATTTACCCTGATCAAATACTGAAACATTTAGGCAACAAACCAGTGATCAGTTTTTTCTGGACAGCTCGATCAGCAAGTAACAAATCAGGAACAAATACTTTCAGTGCTGTTCATGATCATGTGAAACAGCAGAAGAACTGAACAGCAACTAACAAAATCTGCACAAGGCACTTGGTCCTGTTCATGATCTATCAGCAAGAAAACAGCTCTCTCGGCAAAACGACAAATGTAGAGCAAAAGTTATGGATGAACCCAAAAATTTTCTTGCCATACTATTTCTAATCATTCAATGCAACAGGAAAGGAAAAAGTCTGATGAACAGACATGGCTGTGAAAATCAGATTAGTACTAAACATATCCAGATACATCACTTTGAACCATCAAAAGAATTACTCAGCCTCTTAGAAATTCGATGCAAACTTCGAAAACGAATCATTCACAACTCGTACTACAAAAAGTGCATAGACATCCACATATATTTCTGTAGCAAAATCGCAAGTAAACTTGATCTCAAAATTGCATTCAACCAGAAAATACCTCTGGCGCTATCCTGTTCCTCAGCCTCTGTAGCCGATCTGGCACATCGCTGGAGCTCTGTTCATCGTCATGAGCAAACGCAGGAAAAGTTCTTCTCGGCTGAGCAAAACTTGCTTGAAGCAAAAATGAAATTCATTTCCTCTCAAAACGAATGTTCTGGATAGTCTATCTTTTTTTTTCCGGCCAGCACAGCCAAGGGATATATATATCCCACCTACTACAGCTTCTAGAAGACACAATTTCAAACAGCCCCCTAGAGTTTTCCTAATTACAAATCTGAAAACTAAAAATTGAATAAACCCTATTACTAAAAAAGAAAATTACATTTGACTCCTTTTTAATATATTTTCAGAATTTACATTCCAAAAATACACTAAAAAGTTCACACTAAGACACTAAAAATTTAAACTAACATTTCGACACTATTTTATTTAAATAATAAAAACAGAAAATGTTTCGACGGTTTTCAGCAAAAACCGACAAAGCCTTTTCAGCTCCTCGACTCGTGACACCGCTCCGCAACTCCGAGCGCCAGCAAGCCACTTCCGCTCTCGATCCCCTTGAGCCGTGCGAATGCTTGTCCTGGCCTCCCTCTCGCGAACACAGTCGACACGTCGTCGCAGGCAGCTGTCCGTCCGTCATCCGTCCGTCCGAGTCTCGCTCCGTGTCTTCGTGCACTCTTGAGATCTACCCAAACTTCGCCTGGCCTCCTTGATCCTCAGCATCAAGCTCCCCGCTCGACCCTCGATCACCCGCCGTCGACAGTCTGTTAGCATCTCCACCCTGCACAAACAAGACAAGCCAAAACAAGAATGCGACGTCCTACCGAAACCCTCGGTAGCCACACCTTCACTTCACAACCTCTCGACCATTCTCTCTCAGTTGCTCATCATTGTCAATCACTCATCATTCAGACCGAAACCATCCTTGGTTTCTCAAATACACACTTCGAACTATCTCAAGCTATTATCCATCTCAGAGGCTTGGAATAGTTTGCTCAAACAGACACTTCGTTTGTTAAACACTTAGTTCTCTAAACCTGTTAGCGTAATATTTTACGGCAACAGTTGGCGCCGTCCGTGGGGAACCTAGTACAAAAACTTCGTTCTCTACCAATCCTTTCCTATAGCCACCCCTCTTAAGCGGAGCCTAGGCACTAGTCCTCTCCGGAGGTCTTCATAGACCTCTGTGTTGAGATCTTCGAACACCACCGAGGTCGGAGGACCCTCCGTGGTCCCCTCACCTCAAACTCCCGAAACAAATACTCTTCCTCGAGCATACGGAGCCCCACTTGAGACTTCGTCCATGCTCCGAACTGACGTAGTCTCTCCCGTAGCTCCGTTTGTGCTCCGAATTGACTTCTTCAGTTCTCAAGACCCGGAGGTCCCCTCCAGAGGAAATGAAGATCGTCCGAACGATGTGGAAACCTAGATGGCCCGTCTTCAGGCCAAAGTGGCAAGGTGGAGGCAAGAAGCTACCGACAGGCTTTGCCCTTAGGCTAGGCCTGTCATCCCGGAGGTGCCTCAAGATGACGGTCCTACCTTCTATCCCGAAGCCTTTGAGATTCAGAGAAGCAGTGAGAATGCTTCTTTCAATGATGAATCTCTGTTACACCTAGACTTGCAGAAGGTGCGCTTCAACCCCAAATTCAGGAGTTTGAAGCTTTGTATGTACTCCGGAGAGAAAGATCCGAGAGAATTCTCCCGTTCTTATGCTTTAGCAATCGAAGCCAGCGGAGGAGTCCGAGACACAATGGCGAAGTGTTTCCCTCTTGCGCTCGAAGGGGTCGCCCTGCATTGGTTTTGGTCTTTAAAACCATGATCAATTGGATCTTGGGATCAATTGAGAAAGAAGTTCGTGACTAACTTCAAAGGGACCTTCGAGCCCCCTATGTCTACCGTAAGTCTTTTTCAGGTGAAGCAGCAACCTGGAGAAACTTTGCGACAATTTTTCAAGCGCTTCACTCATACGAAGTCACAGATAAGAGGGCTATCCACATCATCTGTGGTTGATGCAGCTCGGGAAGTAGTCAAAAATGCAGGCCTCCTCGACAAGCTTCACCAGAAGCATATTTCCTCAGTAGCGCAGCTAATGGCCTACTTTGAGGAGTATGCTAGGTCAGAAGAAGGATGGCTTCGAAGGACGTCTTCGTCTTCGCCAACCATCCAAGAAGTCAAACTTGAAGTGAAGACTTAGACTCCTTCACAAGGGTACCACTTCGACAAGCAGCATGACAGATGAAGAGGGCAAAAACATCCTCGCTCCGAAGTCTTGAATATTGCCCCCTCTTCATCGAAATCACCCCATAAGAATCCGCAAGCTTCGGGAAGCAAGGTCAGCGACTGTAGGCCGCTAGGGAAGCCGTCTGGCAGAGGCCAAGCCTTCTTCTGCTGTGTCCACAGTGAGAATCAGAGTCATGCTATCGATGCATGTAAGTCTATACTAGCTCTACGGAGCGAGTACCTCAAAAGGAGCTCTGGTCGAGGCACTACTGACCGAGCCCCTCCCGAGGCACGTTCGAAGCTGGTGTAGACCATTAGATGTGTAGACAGCTTAGAAGCCCCAAGACAGCCTTCGGTGGCCAGTGTTATGCCACCTTCAAAGCAATAAGATACACAAGACCGCGACAAACAAGTGGTTCTTCCCATCTATGGAGGAGGAACCATGTGCAGCATGTTGAAAAAGCAAAGGAGGGAGTATGTTCGCGAAGTAGGGCATATTGGGACCTCCTCGTCAGCTGCTGAAATGCCCGAGTAGTCTCACGTGCCTATATCTTTCTCCGCACCCGATGCAGTGGGTATTAAATTCCCTCATGCGGACCCCCTTGTTATCATTGCTGATATTGCAGGAACGGAGGTCCAGAGAGTGCTGGTTGATGGTGGAAGCTCCGCAAATATTATCTTCGTCCAGGCCTTCGACCAACTATGCATCCCGTGGAAACATCTACTCCCAACAGATCGTCCTCTTCAAGGCTTCGCAGGCCCTCCTCTCGATGCCCTCGGCCAAATAGGCCTCGAGGTCACCTTCGGAGAGGGGCTCCTAGCTAGAACGGAGGAGGTGATATTCGATGTCGTTGATGCCCCTTATGCCTATAATGTCATCTTTAGAAGGGGCATGCTAGATCAATTTGGAGCCATGGCGCATCATAATTATCTATGCTTGAAGATGCCCACACAAGGAGGAGTGCTTATGGTCTTCGGCGACCAAGCTGTGGCACGAAGAGCATAATACAGCCATGGTACACCCCTTGATCCTATACAAATAAATAATGTGCAAGACCATTCGGAGGATGCCCCTGCGTCAAGTGAATTCTTGAAGATATCCTCCCCTAGGCCAAGCTCCGAAGGTGAAATTTTAATGAACATCATTGTCAAGGATGGCAAAGACTATCCCATCTAGTTTGGCAAGGAATTGCCCCCAGAAATTACTACTACGCTGGAAGAACTAGTTAAAGAAAATTTGAATATCTTTGCCTGGTCAGACGAAGATATTCCCGGAGTCGACCGAAGTATCATTGAGCACAACCTACTCATCAACCCAAGGGTTTGACCTGTTCGATAGGGACTCCACAAATTGTCGACAAAGAGGGCGGACCTTGCTAAAGCAGAAGTGGAAAAATTGTTGAAGGCCGGGATCATTAGAGAAGTGGCCCATACGGAGTGGTTAGCCAACCCCATATTTGTCAAGAAAAAGGCCTCCAGCAAGTGGCACATGTGCATTGATTTCACATCCCTGAATAAAGCATGCCCACATGACCCCTACCCCATGCCCCTCATTGATCAATTAGTCGACTCCACTACCGGCTCCAAGCTTTTGAGCTTCCTTGACGTGTACTCAAGATATCATCAAATATGGTTAAAACGTGAAGACGAAGCCAAGACAATCTTTGTAACTCCTTCGTGAGTCTTTTGTCATGCTAGAATGCCCTTCAGCTTAAGAAATGCCGGGGAAACTTTTTCAAGGTTGATTGCTAAGGCTCTAGGTCACCAGATAGGCCACAATGTCGAAGCCTATATCGATGATATTGTAATAAAGAGTGCTTTAAAGCACCAACATAGTCTAGACCTAGCAGAAACTTTTGAGAGCCTCCGAGCATGTGGAGTTCGCCTAAACCCCGAAAAATGTATCTTCGGGGCTCAAGTTGGAAAATTGTTAGGGTATTTAGTTTCGAGCAGGGGGATCGAAGCTAGTCCGACACAGATAAGTGCATTGTAGAGAATGGTTCCACTCGAAAATTTGAAGCAAGTTCAGAAGCTTGCCGAATGCCTCGCGGCCCTTAGCAAATTTTTTGCAAGGTCCACAGAGCGGAGCCTCCCAATATTCAAAGCCTTAAAAGGGCCCGAAGATTTTTCATGGACACTGGAGTTCTAGAAGATTTTTGATGATATTAAAGATTATCTTGGCAACCTTGCAACACTAACTGTGCCCATCGCAGATGAAACTCTTCTCCTCTATCTTGCAGCTACAGGCTCCACTATCAGTGTGGTCCTTGTTTGAGAGGTGGACTGAAATGGGAAGTTGGTATAGAATCCGGTATATTTTGTGTCAGAAGCCTTATCTAGAGCAAAAACTCGATACTCCGAATTGGAAAATTCACTTATGCTTTGGTAATGGCTTCGAGGAAATTATGGCATTATTTTTTGGCACATAATGTAATTGTACCAACTTCTTATCCTCTGGGAGATATGCTCCAAAGCAAGGACTCTACAGGGAGAATTAGAAAGTGGGCCATTGAGCTAGCCCCTTCGGCATCTCCTTTGTAGCAAGAACAACAATCAAGTCACAGGTGGTGGCTGATTTTGTAGTAGAATGGACTCCGTCTGCAGTATGGGCTCTGGAAGAATAAAATTAAGGAATATGGACCATATACTCCAATGGAGCTTTACAAGCATCTGGAGCAGGTGTCGGAGTAGTCATAATTTTGCCTTCAGGGCAGAAAGCAATGTACTCCACAAGGCTCAACTTTAAGTCCACCAATAATATTGCATAGTATGAAGGAATTTTGCTAGGCCTCTGCAAGGCACGTGCCCTTGGTGATACAAGAGTTGTTATAAAAATAGATTCCCAAATTGTAGTAGGGCCCGTTGATAAAAGTTTCCAGGTTCGACATCAACAACTTGCTAGATATCTAGAAGAGATCCACAAGATCGAAGTAGCTTTTAAAGGGATCTCTGTCCGTAGCATCCCACGAGCTGACAATGTACAAGCAGATATCTTGGCAAAAGCTGCAGCCGGAGTCCTAGATATTCCTGAAGGGGCTTTTTATGAAGAGCTTGCCTCCCCTTCAGTGCACCAACTCCATCCCGCGGAGGTTCTTTGCATACCAAGCATCGATTGGCGGAGTTCAATTATGGAATTATTACAAGACGAAACTAATTTTGCTGAAGGCCCAAAGCTGTCGAGACTGCAATTAAGAATCCAGAATTATCATATTATCAACGGTATTTTATACAAGGACAGAGTATGTTCTCCCCTGCTCTGATGTATTTCCCAAGCCAAAGGCCAAGATATACTCCGAGAAATTGATGAAGGCCTTTGTGGTAGCCATCTTGCCCCTCGGGCTTTAGCAGGCAAAACACTTCGCCAGGGGCTCTATGTAACACCCCAAATTTTCAAAGCAATAAAAATATTATTAAATTCAATTTATTGGGATTTTTATTTCAGAAAATACCTTTAAATCCTTTTTATACCCTTTTGAACTACAACATGGAGTAGATGACCAAATCAGGAGGTGAAACTTTTTGTATATGATCCTAAGACCAAAATATAATTTTGAGAATTTTTATAAATTTTTACCAGCCTTGGAAGTAGCCCTAATATTTTAACCCATTTTCTGGAATTATTTTTATTCAGAAAAGTATTAGAACAGTAATGGGCTCCTCTCCCTCCCTTCTCTCTCTCCCGGCCGGCCCAGCCCGTTACCGCGCCCGCCTTAGACTGACGCATGGACCCCACCTGTCGGCGCCGATCCCCTCCCCTCGCGCGCGCACTCGACAACCCGGCCCCACCCGTCAGTCGCCACCCTCGCCCGCTCGCGCCCGCTGGCCAGTGGCCCCCGCCTGTCAGACCCGTCGTCTACCTCCCGCCGTCGCCCCCCAAATTCCGCCGGCCGACGACCCCGCCTCGGATCCGCCTCGCTGGCCCCTCCCGCATTAAATTGGCGCCATTAACAGCCCCCCCGCGCTCAGCCGACCGTTTCCCCGCTTTAACCCTCGCGTTTACGCCACAGGATCGCCGCTCCGCGTGCATGGCCGAGCCATCGCCGGCGAGTAAAGGCCCTCGGCCGGTTTCCTTGCATGCGAGCCCTCCCCGGCGTCCTATTTAAGCCCCCAGCCTGAGCCGCGTCCGACCCCCACGCTTAATCGCCTCGAGAACGAACAGAGCACTCGCATTTCGCTTTTTAGCGCACACCCTCTGATTCACCTCCGGCCACCGCTCGCCGTCGCACCGGACCACCTCCGCCCGTGCCTCCGCCACCAACGTGACCGCGAGAACGACCCCGACCTCGGCCACCCCTCCGCCGACGTCGAACCCCGCCGGAACACCATCGCCGACGAGGAACCCGAACCACTCCGCTGTCTACCCTCGTCGCCGGCCTCGCTCCGTCGACCCCTCGCCTCGCCTAAGGTACCGTCGTGACCGCCTTGGCCTCCTCTTTCCGTTTTCGCATAGAGCTAGGGCCTAGCCCCCTCGTAGGCGCCATCGCCACCGCACCCGAGCCCCGCCGTCGCCGGAGACGAAGGGGGGTATAGCCCCCTTAGCGCGTGTCGTGCCGGATTCAATCCTGGCCGCACGATCGCAATCGGACGACGCGCGTGAGCCCACGTACGCGATCTAATCCGCACCGTCGGATCTGGTCAAAGCGTTACGTTTTAATCTCACGCGTTGATTTTCATTTAACCCGACGTGCGATCTCGTGCGTCCACGTGGTACCCCTTCGCGCGTTTTAATCCTGGCCGTCCGTTGTCACTTAACCCTCCCGCCTCGCGCCTGGCCACCGGATCTAGATCCGACGGTCCAGATCGAGCCGGCGCACGCGCACAGTGCGCGGGTTCACCGTGGGCCTGGCTCACCGTGGACCCGAGGGGTTTAAAATTTGAAAATAAATTCCAGAAATGCTTTTAAACTTGTAAAATTCATATCTATTGCATTTGGACTCTAAAAATTGCCATTCCAATTTTAGAAAATTCATAAAATTATTCTCTACATGTTTAGGCAATAAAAACAGTAGGTTTATTTGGACATTTTCATGTGTATTCAAATAATTATTCAAAAGCCTTTAGGATTAAAATATGGATTTAAATATTTAAACTTCAGAAAATTTATATAATTATTCCTTTCTGTTTAAACACTAGAACCACTGAGTTTTCTATGAATCATTTATATTAAATTGATTAGAAAACTTAATGTAGTATTATACACACTTAAAAACCCTTCATGAAAGACAATAATTCATTTAGATTCATTTTAAATTAATGGAGAAATAAATTTCAGAACTTTAACCATTGAAGTTATTTTATTTATAATCAAACTAACTTTAACTCATGTGTTTATAATGTAATGTTATACTGTTTGATTAGATGTTATGTTCTTTTATTTTACTTTATATTAAAAAGACTACGACGTCGCCGAGGAGCCGGAGTACTTCCCCGAAGTCCCTCCCTCTCCCTTTGCTGAACAAGGCAAGTCACCAAACAATTCTTTTGAGCATATTGAACCCATGTCTGAATTGACTATCGCTAAAACACATAGGTTATGTATATGCATTAGTCAAATGAACCCTTACATTATATTTATTTAGGATCCCCCGACCTTGAGGTGCAACCCAAGCCATGCTATCTCGCCTAACCTCCTTGTCACCATGTGATCAATGATATTAGCTAGTGTCCAATGTATTGGCACGGCCGCTATAGGATAAAAATGAGTCGTAGCAAAATGATTCCATTATATGATCCCTGTTACTTCTTATCCTTGGAAATTCTGTTGGTGATGAGTCATGGTTGTGAGTGTATGCATGGTGGGTTCCGGGTGCAAGCTAGGGCATTGGTCAGTCGCACCCGGGGCACTATAAGGACCGGTCTGAGGGATCCGTTGCAATACACTTACGTACTAACCACAAGTCTAGTGGGTAAGTCCTAACTAAGGTATGGGTTGTTCCAAACCGAGGCCACCACTTGGAGATGGGTCAAGTTGCACCTGCGGGTGACTTGTACCAATGTGGCGCAAAAGGGGGTGCGACGTTAGCCGGGATGCGGCCCGGCGCGCCGGCGAAACCTAGAGCGGGTGGTTATCGCTTGGAACATCTCATATTGAGGTTTTGGCACGAGTTCCCGTGAAATGGGTCATCTCGTTGAGATGAGTGCGTGCCTTGTGGGTACAGTAGTACATCTCTGATCAGAGTCTTAAATCTTTTCGAAAAGCCGAGCCCACGGTCAAGGGCGGGTTGCGTGACATCCCCCAGTTAGTTTACTTGAATATGGATGTGCATGTTGTTTGTCATGTAAGGACCGTTGTGCGAGGAGGTAAAACGTACTCCTCGAGTTAGTTGATGTTGATGATGCTCATGTTTACTTTCCGCATGATTAAAATATGATTACACTAAATGCCATAACTGCAACTGCTTTATTCCGCATTGTTAGCCTTTATCCTTCCTTGTTTATTATCCTGCATTATTATTTGCATTTGCGGTGGCTTGTTGAGTACTCTTTGTACTCATACCCGTTGGACCCCACAGAGGATGCTTATCTCGAAGACGGTCTGGAGTAGCGACCCAGTCAAGAAGAAAAATCCTGAAGAAGAAGTTCGTCATGCCGTTTTCTAATTATTTTACTCTACTGTTTTATTAAAACAATGTTGTAATAAATATGGTCTGCGTACCATGAATTTTACCGTATGTACGTTGTCGCATGATGAACCTCTTGTATTATTGTTTTTCTATGGAAATTCAATAATGTCTCGATTTTGTATAAATCGGGGCGTGACACTCTATTGGCCTACCATAGTAGCTGATGCGGAGGCTTTAGTCCGCACTTGCCAAGGTTGTCAATGGATGGGAAGACGGAGTCATCGTCCACCCACACCTCTTCAAGTTATTGCTCTGGTATGGCCGATGGCCCGATGGGGAATGGATCTTATTAGGCCCTTCCCAATGGCAAAGGGCAGCCTAAAATTTGCAGTGGTAGCAATTGAGTATTTTTCTAAGTGGGTCAAAGCAGAACCCCTCACTACTATCACTTCAAAGAATGTGCAAAAATTCTTTTAGCAAAATATCATTTGCAGATTCGGAGTGCAGAGACAGCTGACAATTGACAACGACACTCAGTTTGATGCCAAACCCTTTAGAGAGTTATGCGGTATTGGTATTGAAATGTGCTTTGCAGTTATCCATCATCCCCAATCCAACGAATCCGTCCAACGAGCTAATGGTAATATTTTGTCAGGCCTAAATCAAAGAATAGTAGGATTAGCGAAGGAGCTATGGACCGAAGAACTTCCGAAGATTTTGTGGTCCACTCGGACCACTCAAGAAAGGTCCACAGGTTTCACCCCTTTTAGATTACTATTCGGAGATGAAGCCATGACACCGACGGAGCTCAAAGGAGGATCCCTTCACACCATCAAACCTGAAATGGAAAATGAAAGACAGACTTCGTTGGACCTAACTGAAGAAACAAGGCTTCGTGCTGTTGCTATCCTGACGAAGTATCAACATCAGACGAAGACTTGGTATGACCCAAAGATAAAGCTTAATGAACTTAAATTGGGCCATTTAGTACTGCGAAGCATTATTGCTGCGGGGAAATTAGGAAGTAAATGGGAAGCACCATATATCATCCTTCGTTCAGGACACCCCGGATCTATTAAATTAGCTAATTTAGAAGGTGAAGAATTGAAGCATGCATTGCACGCAGAGCACCTTAAGCGATACTTAGCTTAGGGCCTCCTTGTAATAATTTGTAAACACCTTTTAAATAAATAAAGTCTATGGTTCAAATAATGCATGCTTCTCAAGATGATTCCTACTCCTACTGGACGCACTAGGGGGACAGAGCTGATTGCGGAGGTAAGTATTATTCATTCGAACCTAATTTACGGACTTCGAGCCACCGACTCAAAGCATCCGTCAGGGTGGGAAAGTACCATGAAAAACCGATTCCAAGCCACCGGCTTGAAAGCATCTGTAAAAAGAGTCCAAAGAGACCAAATGATATGGATTTTGAGCAATTAGCTTGAAAGCATCCATAAAAGAGTCGAAGGCGACCATAAAAAGTGGATTCCGAGCCACCGGCTTGAAAGCATCCGTAAAATGAGTCCAAAGAGACCAAATGATACAGACTCTGAGCAATCATCACTACTACAAAGCGACACTGTAGCGGTGGGCAAAAACGTGCTGTAGTGGTGGGCAACCAGTCCGCCACTGCTCTAATGCCACTGTTAATCATCAATATTCGGATCCGGAATAGGCTCAACAGGAATAAGGGGGAGCATTCTCTTGAACTGTTGTAACGCCCCGATTTAATAAAACCGGGAATTTATTGAAATTCCAAAGAAAATCAATAAATACAAGACGTTCATCATACGACTGCGTACAATACGCCAATCAATCATGGTTCGTATACCATATTAATACAAAAGATTTAAATAAAGAGAAACTAATAAAATAAATCCTCTAGATGAACGCCTTCTTCCAGTCTCGTGCCTTGACTGGGTCGCTACTCCAGACCTTCGCCCTCCTCAAAGTAGACTACCTCTGGTGGTGTAAGTCAACGGGGGTGAGTACAATCGTACTCAGCAAGCCACCGAATGCAATTATAATGCAAGGTAATAACAAGGAAGGTAGTGGCTCACTTTTGCGGAAAAGCATATTTGTGAAGCAATTAATGTAATCAAGTTATTATTGCAGAAAAGTAAACATGAGTCATGCATCATCTTCTAACTCAAGGGGTATAGTCAGCCCACCCTCGCTCAACAGTCCTTACATGCCATGAATAACTCATACATTAACGTAACAGTAAACTAACTGCGAGAGGTCACACAACCCGCCCTTGATCGTGGGCTCGGCTTTTCGAAAAGATTTAAAACTCTGATCAGAGGTGTACTACTGTACCCACAAAGCACTCATTTCCCGCACACCACAGTTTGTTAAATGACTCCTGTCACAAGAAGCTCGTGCCAAAACCTTCAGCATGGAACACACCAATTCGATAACACCCCCTTATAGGTTTCATATGGTTTCCCAGTCACTTTGGGCCACACCATACTCCCCTTGAGCCTCGTCGGTACAAGTCACCCGTAGGTTGCCCCTTGCCCTCTCCACTATGGTGCTTCAAGTTGGTACGATCCATACCTCTAGTTAGGACTTACCCACTAGACTTGTGGTTAGTATGGAAGTGCTTTGCAATGGATCCCACAGACCGGTCCTTATAGTGCCTCGGGTGCGACCAACCAATTCACGAGCTTGCACTCGGAACCCACCATACTTATAACATAGCCAACTCCAACAGAAACCAGAGACGAGAATAATGGGGTAAATCATATAGCAGAATCCATCTATCTACGACTCGTTCTTTTACCCTATAGCAGTTGTGTCGGTACATTGGACACTAGCTAATATAATATTGTAGAGTGACAAGGAGTTCAGGCTCGATAAGCATGGCTTGGGTTTACTCACAAGGACGGGGATCTAATAAATATAATGTAGGGCTTGATATCAGACTAATGCAATATTTAATTCCTATGAGTTATAGCGGTAATTATGAAAAACTAGGCTCAATGATGATCAAAATGGGGGTTGTAACTTGCCTTGATCAGCGAACGGTGAAGGTGGAACCTCGGGGTAAGACTCCTGATCGTCGACGGCGACGTAGTCTTCTCGATACGAAAAAGTAAACACAACATTCAATAAACAATCCAAAAATCAATCATACAGGCATATAGGTTTTTGTTGGATTAAGAAAAGGAGATAGAGTCTTAAATTCTGAGGAACATAGTGATCTGTGTCACTATTGTTCAAAGGAATGATGAGTGATTGACTGGTTGGATTCTCGAGTTGAGTCAGGAAGTGTTGGAGTTGGAGTGTGTGTCTGTGTTTGTCTCATGTGTGCAGGCTGGAGTTACTCGTCAACTGTCGATTGCACGGGATCAGGGTTAGACAGGGAGTCTAATGCCGGAGGATCAAGGGTTTCAGTCGAAGTCGAGAGTGTACTCAGGAGTACGCATGGAGGTCGAACAAGACATCGAGTTGGAGATTTATCGAGACGAAGCGTCGTTCGAGTCAGCGAAAGGGAAGCCAGTGCAAGTGACGAGGCAGCTCGAGGGATCGAGAGCAGGAAAGACTTGCTGGCGGTCGAGATCGCGGACTGACGACGGGCGTTGACGATCGGGAGAGGCTTTGTCGGTTTTCGCTAAAAACCGTTGAAAAAATTAATGTTTTTACTTTTCAATAAAATAGTGTCAAATTGTTAGTCTAAAATTTTAGTGTCATTAGTGTATACTTTTGAGTGTATTTTTGGAATGTATATTCTGAAAATATATTCAAAAGGAGTCAAATGTAATTTTTCTTTTTAGTTAAAAGGTTTTTTCATTTTCTAGTTTTCAAAGTTGTAAATAGGGTCTTCTCTAGGGGGCTAATTGAAAAAGTCCCTTCTAGAAGATGGAGTAGGTGGATAAATATCCCCTCTCCCTCCCTTGGCCGGCTGTGCCTTTGTCCAGAACATTCTACACATGAAATCAAAATCGTTTTGGCTTTTGCGCTGTTCATCCGAAGAAATACTCCTGCGCTAGATTATCTACAGGGCCATCGTTTTGCCGTAAGAGCTATAGCACGCTGAAGACGCCAGCGACAACATCTACAGCATGCAACGAAGAACAGGCGCTGTGATGGAGGTAACCCCTTTTCGGGATGCGATTTTGTGATCTCATTCTCTTGCGATTTTGCTATAGAACTCATTGTTGATGTCTATATACTTTCTGTCATGCAAGTTATGATTGATCCATTTTTGAAGTTTGCCACAACTTTTGTGCAAGTTTTTTCCAGAATTTTCCATACACAAAACAGAAGCCAAATTGCTTTTTGCTTGCCGTGATGTTCATCCGTGAGAGATTTATCCCTGTTTTGCTGCTATAGCTCTTGATCATTTACTGAAGCTAGATGTTAGGAGTCCAGAACATTCCACGAGAGAATTGAGTTTTGTCTTTTACTTGCAAGAGAGTTCTTCCGATAAAAAACTAGAGTTCCTGTGCATGATTGTGAACAGACAGATGGCTTCTTTGCCGGTAACTCTACAGGATTGTCGAAATGATCTGTTCACCATCTAGTTCTCTGGTTTTCTTCAGCTATGAGTTCGGTGAGTTTTTTGATCTAGTTCCCTGTAATTTCTAGATGATCTGAGGTGTTATTCAGTGGGATTTTCTCTGGTTTAATTCTTGAATGATCTCAGGTTTGTGAGTTTGGTTCAAGTTGTTTCAAATCTGTTTTCAAGGAAAATTTAGAATACTCAGTCCCTTGAAAATTGTTTTACTGAGAATAGTATCCAGAATTTTCTTTACACGCAATTAGAATCCTTATCACACTTGCTTTTGTGGGCTGTTCTTATGAAGAGTTTTTCCAGCACGTAAAACGGAACAGTGTTTCTCTGTTGTTTTTGCCGGATTTTGCACAGAGTTGCTGATAATACTTCCAGTACTGTTAAACATCCATTCGCTGAAGCTCTGCAGAATGTTTTTCAGAAATGCTTGGATGAATCAGACCTGTGTAGGTTGTTCAGTTTCGAAATCTTGTGGAAGCCATTTGCTGATTGACTGGTTTGTGTTGTGTACACTTAAAAGGTTTCCTGAGATAATTGTTGTCTTGAATCAAGGATTGCTAGTGCTGTGTTTTAATCATCAAGAGTTGAATGATTTCAGTTTTATGAAATATTGAAAGTAATCTGGTTGTGTATTTCAAACTGCTGAAGTTCCAATATAATTCTGAAATTGCTGTGTACTATTGAGTAGTATTCTGAAATCAGTGCAGCTCCTTGAATATGAATTGGTTTGCAATATACTTTCAGCATTCAAATTTAATGCATCTATTCTGAATTTGTGAAGAAATCAGTATTACGAGGTATTCAGGTTTGGAAGCTTGCAGAATCAAACTGCTGCAGTGAGTTGTTTCGGTTTTGAATACTTATTAGAAATAATTTAGCTCTTTTTTCATTGCACAAAGTATTAAAACAGCACTGAGTTACAAATCTGTCTTGAGAAGATATCTGGTTTCAGATTGTTCATTTTAGTTCAAATTTGAGTACTATTTCTCCTGAAAACAAATGAAATCCTGATCTGTTGTTTTGTGTAAATTTGCCGAATTCATATCAATTTCAGGAAGTATTAATACTAATCAGAAGTGAGTATCTGTTCTGTTTTGTGTGCCGGATCAGGAATAGTATTGTTTGAAATTGGAAGTATCAGAATCTTCTAATTGGCTTGATCTAGTGTGAAAACTTTCAGGATTCTGAATGATTGATATATTCTGAAATTATTGTTGTTGAGCTGAATTGAAATTGAGTAGAAATCTGGCTTCCTGAATTTTGAGTAATCAATTATCAATTGCTGAATTGGCAGTTACTGTTCATTGTCTGAAAACCTGAATATGTGTTTGTTTCTGATTTGAATTTGATTAAAGTGATTCTGAAATTGAAACTTGTGAATTTTTTCAAAGTTATCAATATCCTTTGCTAATTTCAGCATATACTGTTCATCGTCCGATAAATTTCAGTTTTGGATGAAACTGATTTGAGATTGATTTGAAACCATCTGAGCTATTCTTTTAATTGAGAATTGTTCTTCAGAGTGAGTGTTTCAGATAGGTGTTATCTAGGAACTCGAATCAGAGTTGTTTTTGAGATTTTCATTCTGTTTGAGCTTCACATTCGTACTGTTTGAATTGAGTCATGATTTTGTGTTTTTAGAGGAGCGTTGGGTGATTTGATTAGGCCATCACTTCGAAAGAAGTTGTCGAGGCGCCTATTCACCCCACTCTAGTTGCCATTCCGATCCCACAAATTATATGAAATTATTACTTAAATATTTAGGATTAAGTTTTCAAGAGGTTTATAAATTGATATAAGTATTTTTTTTCTAAGGTGTTTTTATTTTCCCTTTTTAGAGGTGAAGTAAAAATGTATAAAACAACCTTATTGTTTTTATTGTAGTAAAAATAGTTAAATTAAGTTATTAGGTCTTCTGAAGTTATTATATAAGTTTTCATGATATTTTTATAAAGTGTTGAATTTTATTATATGAATTAATTACTTATCCTAACAGGGCCTTTGAAATATTATTTAATAAAATGAAATGGGCAAAATGAACATTCTATTTTTTATTGCATTGAAAACAGTGAAATGGGGTCATTATGTCCTCTGAATTTAATATATAAATTTTTAAGGGTCTTTTCTGAATTATTTAATGAAATATTAATTAAATCCTAAAGGGGAATTTTCTTGATTATTTAATAAGAATATTTTGTGCCAAATAAACATATTGTTTTTATTGCATAAAAGTGTAGAGAATAAAAAGACAAATTTTCTAGAATTGAAATGGTCAAATTTGGAGTTAAATTGAGCAAGTTATGGATTTTTAAAGTTTAAACATATTTTCTGAATTTTATTTAAACGGAAAACAGGCTTGGGTCCACGGTGAGCTAGGCCCACAATGGACCCGCGCACTGTGCGCGTGGTCCGGTCAGATCTGGACCGTTGGATCTAGATCCAACGGTTCGCGGCAGGGCGTGGGATTTAAATGAGATTGGAGGGCTCAGATTGGCCGATACCGGTCAACTCCGGTCAAGGCAATCTGGGCCCTTGATCTCGGGTTCTAATCGCAGCCGTCCGTGCGGCATCCGACAGCCACGATCAAAACCGGCATGGCACGCGGCTTCGCCGTCTTCTCCGGCGACGGTGGCGCATGGGTGCGGGCACGGCGACGGCGGCAAGGGCCCTATCCGACCACTAAAATGGATAGAGAATAGGATAGGGAGTCCGATTATACCCGAAATAGGGGTCGGCGGCGAGAGGACGGAACCGGCGGTGAGGAGAGGGCGGCGGAGCTCTTCGGGATCGACGGCGATGAGGCGCTCCAGCGGTCTTCACGACCAACCAAGGCGAGGCCGGGGTAGAGGGCGTGGAGGCGGTCCTAGCGGTGGCGACGACGAGGGCGGCGGTGGCACGGAGCGTCGGCGAGGGCTTTTTGGAGTGCGAACAGAGGAGAAAGGAAGAAAGCAGGTAGAAGTGCTCGGCGATGTGAGGGGTAGGGCTACGGCGGTGTGGTCGGGTTGCGGTGAGGCCGAGGGCTCTATATAGGGTCATCGGCGGTGAGGATGGAAATCCAAACCGAGGAAACCCGAGGAGGTTTCCAAAGTTTCTCTAGCGAGGCTTCCATACTCTCGGCAAGCTTCCATTTGGGCGAAAACACGTGGGGATCCAAGGGAAGGGGATCGCCGGTGGTCGGGGAAAGTGAATCTGGGGTCGGTTTGGCGGGATTTGGCGGCCGGCGGCAAAATTTGGAAGGGGGTGTCGCCGGATGGAAAGAGGGGGGATTCCATCGAAGGGGACGAATCCGACAGGTGGCCCCCACCTGTCGGTGGGCGAGTGTAGAGAGGAGGGGTGCCGACACGTGGGCCACGCTTGACAGCGGCTGAGGGCGCGGGGCGGGTACCGACGGGCGGGCCAGGCTTGGCAGCGAGAGGGAGGTGTGCGCGTGAGGCTTACGGTGGACACAAGTGGGGCGCGGGTGCGGAGGAGAGAGGGCGAGAGGCACCGACAGGGCGGCCCCACCTGTCAGCGAGGGCGGGACAGGGTTGGGCCGGGTTGGAGGGGAATTGGGGGTTGCGGCACAAGAGGGTTTTAAATGTATTTTTAATTTTAAAATATTTCTAGAAAATCAACTATTTTCTTAAGGCTTGAAGCAATGTTGCAAAATTTTGTAAAAATTCTCAAAAATATTTCTTGTCCTCTAGATTCCACCATAAATTTTTCAGGTTCAAATTTGAAATATTTCTCCCTGTTTTGCTTTAATTGGGTTCTTTTAGCCTTTTCTTTAATTAAATAAATCCTTTTTATTTCAGAAAATTTTATTTCCCTCATGTTTATTTTATTTTAAATTTTGGGATGTTACAATTGTTTCACTAGGCCCGGACATCCATTAGCAAATGATTCAATTATTCATTATATCACATACTACTACTCACAATTCACATCAAATCAATCAATTATTCATTAGCAAACAAAATTATAAAGTCCAATAGCGACAAGATTTTTACATGCTCCATATGGTTCTATGAAAAAATAATAAAAAACCTTGCAGCGACAAATAAGTGAAGTAGTGAACAACTACAAACAAATGTAATTGTTGTGCTAAAATTTTAGTAATTTACAAATTGAAAATATATTGATTTATCTCTCATAACAACATTAATTAAAAATGCTTTAATTCAAACTATGTAATAAGTAGAAAAAAATTATTACATAAATTAACTACATTGGTTTCTCTCTCCAAACAACATAACTCTAGATCTATAATCATGAATCAAATTAAAAAAGAGATTAAAACGATGTAAAAATGTATACAAGTGATGAATAATTGTGAGGAGGGTCATATTTCTTCATTTGGGAGAAAGAAACACTATAAATGGAAAAATATTTGAAAATTTCTATTCACAAATCCTAAATTTGTAAAATGCTAATAACGTCATCAACGACCGCCACTACTAGTAGTGGCGGTCGCTGGCGCGGCAGTGCCTGGAACCACTGTAGTGGTGGACGTCTAATAGCCCGCCACTACAGTGTTTTTGCCCAACGCCACTACAGTGGCGGTTTGTAGTAGTGCATCTTGAAAGCATTCATAAAAAGAGTCCAAAGCGACCATTATAATCGGATCCTAATACATCTGAAAAAGAGTCTGAAGTGACCACATCCAAAAAAGAGCATTAAGCTACCATTTTTGGACTTCAAACCAATGGGGTCGAAGACATCTACGAGGTCCCGAGCGACCATCTATTCGAATTTCAGACTATGAGTCCTCAATTCCTTTTCAATATAATCAGGGGCTCCGAGCCTCCAAAAACAAAAGTTATTGAAATTGTACTCTTAGCTGGCATTACAATCGTTGTGCATAACCATCTTCGCTTGAAAATCTAAGGTGCTTACCCTCAAAGAGGGGCTAGGATATAACAAGACAATTTCGAAGCATTTCAGTTTATATTACTCAATAAATTATATTACATTAAGAAGAATCAGTGTCTAAGCCAAGGAGGAAGCAAAGACCCCTTCGATCCCTAGAGCTAGATTTGGAGTTAGCTCGGCTTCGAAGGCGACTTGTTCTGGAGCCCGGAGTCTTCAGAACATTACGTTTAACTTGTTTCCCCTTGTTCGAAGCTCAGAAATCTCTTTATTCTTGCTGAAGCTCGGCCTAGGTCTCAAGTCGTTCGGGGCTACTCTTCGCTTGCTCCTCGCCAGACCACTCTTCTTTGGACCAATCAATGTTCTCCGAAGATGAAGACGCCATATTAACAACTTCTTCCCCCGTCTCCTCCTTAATGTAGGCTAATACTTCTTTACATATTTCAGGTATAACCTCTCCATGGATCCCCCGAGGAATTGAAAATCGGGTACGCCTATGAGGCCTTAAGGCTTCGAAGGTAGCCCACTATTGACAGAGCTCTTCGTTAACCTCTAATACTTCAAGCTCATCCAAAAAAGGTCGAAAAGCCTAAAAACATTTCCAAATAAGTCTTTTCATTCAAAAGAAAACAAGAACATAAGTTTTTACATAAGCAGAGCCCTAAGGAGAACTAAACCTTCGGGTCCGAAGGAGGCTTGCTACTCGAAGGATACATCCGTGCTTGCTTTTGACGGAGGCCTTCGTCGATCCACGCCTTCATGGCTGACTGGCCTTCAGCTCTCCAGGATGGCTGAAAAGCCTCCCAAGCTACGACCACGTTAGGAGAAGGGGTCAACAGATGGTCACTGCCAAAGCTAGCGAGGGTTGCTCCGGGCTCCGGCGAAATAGACAGTCCGATGTCCTCGTAGTAGCAAAGCACTCCAAGAGCGGCTACTTGGCCGGGGAACTCTCCATACCAAGTACCCGCAGTCTTCATTATCTTTGTTGCTGCTTCGATCATCTTCATCTTCCACAGCAAGGAGTCATTGGCAGATGACGAGGAAGCACAGGAAGCCCAAAAATATTCCAGAACACCCTAGAGGGCATCCATAGTTTTAGAGGCCATGCTCTCACACTTTATTTTCTCTACGGACAATGCCTTGTTCGATTTAGTCATTTCACAGCTTAAAGAGGATAGCTTTGTTGTCTCTGTCATAAGGACAATTTTCTATTCGAGCAACTTCCTCGCCTCTTCAGCTAAGCCTTGCTGCTCTTCTCGGAGCTTGACAAGTTCTTCTCCCGAAGCTGCCTGCTCCTCTCAAAGCCTTTCAACTTTGGCCCGGAGCACTACCCGTTTAGCCTCGAGCTCCTCCTTTGCAGCTTCTAGCCTAGCTTTAGTGCTCTGCTATACCGAAGCCATCTCTTCCAAGCTCAACGCTTGATTCTCGAAGTCGGTAAGACTCCCTTGATGAGCCATAACCTTCTCCTTTAACTGGTTGCATTCTCGCTCATTTGACATAGCAGCTGCTCGAGCTAGAATGACGTGCTGCAAAGGAAAATAAGAGAAATGTAAGTAAATTATATATACATGTTTATATTAAACTAATTTTTGTAGGTGATTCGTACCTAGTAAGTTGCCCATTCGAGAGTAGCATCAAGCTCCGACCCTTCAGCCTCTCCTAGGATGAAGACCAAGTCAGTCTCCTCGTCTTCGCGACTAGCTAAAGCTAGAGGCTCTAGCAAAGTTCGAAGCCCTGTCCTCCGTTCAAGGAAGGGAGCTAGGATAGGGAGCCTTGACAAGGCACTCCGATCGTCATCGCTAGGAGAAGGACCAGAGTGCAATGAAGCACCCTTAGAGGCCTCTGTTGATTGGCCTCCGTCTATAGACTCCGATGGAGTCCACCCTAGAACGGGAGCAGGCATGGGACAACTTTTGCCTTTACCCTTTCCAGGGCATGTCACCTCCTTTGGAGCTACCTCCAAAACTGGAGCCACCTCCTGTACTGCAGCCAATGACGACACCGAAGCTGTCGTAGGCTCCGGGACCACTTCCGCAGCATAAGTCACCTCCACCAGAGCCGATCCTGTAAAACCAAAGGTATATGATATTATTTAAATGATATAGGTAAAAAAGGAGAGGATGTATTCAGTTGAGGCTTACCTCCAGAATCTTGTTGTCGGATGAGCACCGGATTGCTCGGAGGTTTAAACATTTGACCGAAATCCTCTTCGGACTCCGGACTTCAAACCGAAGGAATGGCTGCAGAGATTTCTTCGACCACTGCAGCTAACACTTCGTCCAGAGCCAAGACTTGGGCTTCTACAATCTTGACTCCACCTTCCTCCATAGCAGGCGCACCCTCCTAGCTAGATGGGACGATTAAAGTCTCCGCATGATCAGGGTTATCTTCAACCATTGGTGCCACCGCTGCGCTGTCTCAAATGGAGACCTCGACTCCCATCCGAGATCCTTCGTCCTTAGCAAGAAGATCCTCGAATTCCTCCACCATCGCCATGTCTATGTGCTCTTCCTAGTCGGATTGTTCCAGTGATGAGACATGAGACTTCGAAGGAGTAAGGGCCTTCCGCTTTTGGACCACTTTCTTCGCAGGCATCTTCACCAACCGCGAAGACCCAGCTTCAGCCTTCCTTTTCTTTAGAGCCTGTTCCAAGGCAGACTAGTCTGGAAGGGTTGGGGGTTCAACTCCGAGCACACTCCATACTCGATTGAACCGCTCCCAAGTCCCAACCAACTTCACCCTCCGCTCCTTCTCAATGGGCGTAGGGGCTTTGAGAACCTTCTCCACAGCCCGAACAATTTGTTCTGGAGTCAAAGTCATGCGCGAAGCTAAAAGATAAGATATCATTTGATTATGTCATTTCTATAAAATCGATATTGTGTGCAAAACACTTTGATACAGGATATGTGAAGAGCCTACCTGTGGAGCTCGAAGGGATCTCCCGAAGTCCCCTCTCTGGGTTTTCTTTGAAGTTGATCGGCCATGAGCCATTAGAGGAGGGATATGAAGCCCGATGAACTCCTCTGCCATGTCATGCATGCTCATGCGACGACTCACGGAGTGCAACAATCCGAGGCGGGCCTGAAGCTGGCTCGGGTCCGGTTGGACCTCCGCCTTACTCCAGTAGAAGATATCTTCCAAAGGCCCCGACAAGGCGTAGTCCGTTCTCCCTACCTCAGCATAGAACCAGCGAAGAATCCAATCGGAGTTCCATCTGTTGTTGATGGCCTTCGCTAGGAATCGGTCCTGAAACTCATCGCAGAGTTGGAATTTTATGCTCCCAAAGGCAACTACCATATTCTCTCCTCCAAGTCTAGTATAGGTCTTCGGTTGGCATGAAGCTTTGTGAAGGGCTGTGAAGATCTCCGCCCTCCCAGCGCACCCTTCGGCCCACATCGCCCATTCGAAGATGGCCAGATGAGCAATCACATTGGGGGAAAGTTGGGGCAAAGTGATATGAAACAACCTCAGTAACTCAGAGAGGAAATCCACCCCAGGGAGTCCTAATACCGCTTTGAAAAACACCTCGAACACCACCACCTCTCCGATGTGTGGTGCCGAGATCACCTCCTTCCCAGTCTGGAGAACCTTGACAACGCCCCTAAGCTATATGATTGATCTGTATACTTGGCAGACGCTAGACGGTGGTCGTAAGCACCGCCTAGGTGAGGGTTATCTGAAGGCCCCGCCGCCGCAGCCGCCGCCATCGCTTGCTGCCGGGCCAAGGTCAAAGCAGGGATAGAAACTTTGTGGCTAGTCTTCGCCATCGGA
The DNA here is from genome assembly GCA_019279435.1 of Zizania palustris. Taxonomy (NCBI): domain Eukaryota; kingdom Viridiplantae; phylum Streptophyta; class Magnoliopsida; order Poales; family Poaceae; genus Zizania; species Zizania palustris. The sequence continues at coordinate 96,221,771 of JAAALK010000287.1, read as the reverse complement.
GAAAAAGAGTGTTTGAGAATATGAGCTCGGGAAGAAGAAATGTGAAATGTGAAAACAGTCAGTCAAGTATCTGAGACTTACTTTTACTTTCCTATTTATAGTGTGCGGATTCCTTGTATTGTATGTTACAACGCACCATTTGGTTGCCCTGCTACGTCTTCGATGCCATCATAACTTGTAGAAACGCTTCATGAGAAGTTACAACCTATGGAGATGGAACGACCATTAGCTTTCTCAGAGAGTAACGGCTCTATTTCTGAGTCTAATGGCTCTAGAGTCTAACGACTTTCAAGACTAATGGCTATATTAGCTACGCAAGAGATCTATCTCCAAAGCCGTCTTCGTGAGTGTCTCCGCACATAATTTGGTCCGAAGACCCTCTACTCCCGAATGTTTTTAAGGATGGTAAAGTTTTTCAAGTTCCTTTCTAAATTCTAAGCATGAAATTATTTCTTGCGTATATCGTCCTCTTCATTGCATAGGAAATTCGGAGAGAAGTATTTGAGGGGCTACTGTTGGGGGAAAATATTTCATCCTCCAGAAGTCTAGGACATTTCCATGTCAATACAAGGAGAAGAAACAAAGTCAGAAGCTTTGATCTCCGAAGATCCTAAAAGTATAAACGCTTTGTTGTATTCGGAGCCCTATATAGCGGTGACCTCCATCAAGGGTTTGGCATGACGGAGCCTCCCGAAGCGTCTTCACCAAAAGGGGTGTTGCCAGTGAGGATAGAAGATTTATCTTCTCACTGATTAGACTAGTCTTTTACTCTTTTACCCCTATGAAGAATATTAAACAATATCTTCTTAGTCGGTTGTACTTAGAGAGTAAAGAAGTCTTTTCCCTATGTATTCAGTCTATAAATACCCCTCTTCACTCTGTAAAGGGCATCGAATACTCAGATATTTAATACACACTTTGAACTATCTCAAGCTATTATCCATCTCTGAGGCTTGGAATAGTTTTCTCAAACAGACACATCGTTTGTTAAACACTTAGTTCTCTAAACCTGTTAGCGTAATCTTTTACGCCAACAGTAAGCTCAAGTCCACTAATATTGCTAAGGCATCTCAGCGAGGACTTTGAAACTCTTTGCCACCATCCATGGCACTAATTTCCGGTTTTGGTCGTGGCAACTCATCTAGAGGTATTTCATTTGGTTCTTCTGGCACTTGTGCTTTCGTTGATGGTTTTGCTTTGTCCTCTCTAGTCTCTGACACAAAAGAGGAGGTGTACACCTTGGATGATGAGAAGCTTGCTCTCATTGTCAAGAAGTTCACCCGTTTCTACAATTAAAGATGGGATCAGAGGAGAGGAGACTCTTGTGGATGTTTTGAGTGTGGTGATACTTAACATATTAAAGCCAATTATACAAAGCTAAAGAATAGAGAGTATAGTTACCACAGTAAGCATCACAAGAGAGACAATAAACCCTTCCACAAAAAGAACCGAGACATGTTAGCAATGAGAGCAGCCAAAGCGACATCTAGAGCATTCATGGCGGCATTGAGCGACATTAACACATCTTCAAGCGAGAAGCCAAGCTCTGATGAGGATGAACCACAAAAGAATGAGGAGAAGAAGGAGAAGGACTTCATCGGCCTTTGCTCATGGCCGATAGCATCAACAATAGCGACAACGAGTCAGATTCCACTAAGGTAATGCTATCCTATGATGAATATTTTGTTTAAGTTGATAAATTTACTGATGCTTTGGTTATTCATGATAGATTAATCATTAAAACTGTGCATGAACTGAAAGAACGTAGACCTAAATATGAATCTACTTCTACTAAACTTTTCTTGATTAGGTCTAAGTTGCATGATACTGAATGTGTTGATGCCAAGATTTGGTAGAAGCCTAGGCCCACTAAAGATGTCGCACGGTCAACAAAAGTCAAAGATGATCATGTCAAAGTAGAGTCAAAGAAGCCAGTCCATGGCATGCATTATCGGATAGGAAGAGCTGATGGAGATAAGAGCGGAAAAGAAGATGAAGGTTATTGGAATCGGTTAGGATATGTTACTTGGACGGTAAGTCTCGGGACTATAAATATGTACCCCTAGTTAACTTAAAAAACATCTCTATCAATCAACTACTTGATGCATCACCACCCTTGGCTTCCTAGGTTAATTCGGCGGGGTTCGGCACTTGGAGCTGGGCTGCATCATTTTTATCTCCGGCCAAGAGGTGAATCTCGCCATCCCCGACATATGTACCAATTAGGTTAGTATCCTCACGGATACATCATATTGATCTCTTTAGGTGAACATTGAAACAATACAGTCGCCCATTTTTCTAGGTGTATTAGCTAGGTCTAAGGCTGCATTAGTTCAGTTTGATCTCTTAGATTGATGTGATCTAGGTGTGATAGTTCTAGGCTTCATCGGTTAGGTCCGACATCTCTTGTTATTGTATTTTCTTCATGCTGTATACCATTCATCTAAATAAAGCATGCCCGATACTTTAACATATTATTAAGATCACAGTGACTAGCTACTGTCTGGGTTAGGTCCGATGTAGTTATTGTGATGATTTTCATGATATATACATGTTATCTAGCATGTTTTATTTATTTCTATCGGAGTACATCCCAATCACCACAGAGGAATTCTAGAAGTCGAGCTTGCAGGCTTACAACATGAATTGGTTGCATCGCATCTAGAAGAATCCATTATCGAGACTAGTGCTAGCCATAGAAGATGGCCAACCAGCGGAGAACCCTCAGGCCAATATCCAACAGATCGTCGACCAGGCGATTCATCGCTCACTGGTCAATCAATCTTGGATACTAGCCAATACTCTTCAGGGGCTGATCAAGAAGGGTATTGAGGGCACCATGGTCTGTGGACCACTGCAAGGCCTGACGTACCACCATGACGACTAGACAAAACTACTGCACACTCGGCTGGCACCACAACCGCAAGGTCCTATGAGGCTAGAGAAGCTAGGCACGTCACCCAATCATGAAGGAAACAAGACAACTCATCTAGCAGGCCCCACATAGGGCCCGCCGTAGAGTGCACCGTATGGCATCGAGAGGAATGCAACGATGCCGCTCCCATCGTTCGACCCAAGACTGCCAAAATAGGGGATGCCACAAGTAACATATGGCATCGCAAGAAACACATTGCTAGACCTCGTGCCACCAAGGGGGCACCCGATGACATCCCTCTTGGGTATCATCGGATGACATACTACGGATCACAACCCTACGGTAACGAGGGATTGTACAGGAACAACGCTATCCGGAAAGAGCAGTATCAACAGGCCCCAACACCTGACCAATATCCAACACTGGGGCAGCAAGAAGATGACTAGGTGAATTGGATGACGGAGGTAATTATATATCAATTTGGGATAAAACCCAAAGATTAGACATACATGTATCGGCAGCCATAGCCGAAATGGTTTGATCGAGTACCACTGCTAGGCCGATACAAGATACCCGATTGCACCAAGTTTTCGGGACAAGACTCGATCTTCACAATCGAGCATATCAGACATTTCCTCACCAAGTGCGGAGAGGCATCGACTGACGAGGTACTTAGGGTCTTATTCTTCCCACTGTCTCTATCGGGATCGACCTTTGCATGGTTCTCTTCACTGCCAGTGGACTCCATCAAAGGATGGGCATATTTAGAGAAGACGTTTCAGAAGTATTTCTACGTCGGCATCCAAGAGATGAAACATACTAGTTCGACAGCTATGAAACAAAGAATGGACGAGTCGGTTTAAGATTATGTCCAATGGTTCTAGCGTGAACCTCAGTGACAGCCAGTTGGTAGAGCTGGTTTTTCAAGGGGTCCTAAACCATATTAACGAGAAGTTTTCATCACACAAGCTCGAAAGCCTATTGCAACGGTTGCAAAGGGTATCGACACATGATAGTCGATTACAAGAGGCCAGAAGGGATATGTACCAGAAGAAAGTGGCATACGCCTAGGCATACCATTCGGACTCCGATGAGAGCATCGACTCGGATGCAGAGGTCAACATGGCCGAGTGGTCCAAGAACAAGAAATAGGTTGCGTGTCTGTGTGTGAAGCCAGTCAAAAATAAAGAGAAGTACGACTTCAACATCAACAAGGCCAACAAAATGTTTGACCTATTACTTAAAGAGAAGCAGATTCACCTATTACCTGGCCACATAATACCACCTTCCGATGAGTTGAGGAAAAGAAAGTACTTCAAGTGGCGCGACTCCCCGTCGCCTCACCCTAATGAATGCAAAGTGTTTAGGCAACATATCCAATCGGTTGTGCAGCAAGGTCGAATCAGGTTCGATAATGGAAAGAAGCCAATGAACATCGACGGTCATCCGTTCCCGGTTAACATGGTACATGCCCATTATGTTGATGATTGGCACACGAGGGGAGGTAGATGGATCGACAGTAACATCACCTCATCAGGTGTAACATCCTAGGAATTAAAAATAAATAAAATAAGGAAAATAAATTATCAGGAATTTAAAAGAATTATTTAATTAAAGAAAAGGCTAAAAGAACCCAATTAAAGCTAAACAAGGGGTAATACATCAAATTTTAAGCTAATAAATTTATGGTAGGATCTAGAGGCCAAGAAATATTTTTGTGAATTTTTACAAAATTTTAGCAATAATATTTCAAGCTTTAAATGAATATATGAATTTCTGTAATTATTTTAAACGGAAAATGTATTTTAAATGAAATTGGGCCGCAACCCTCAAACCGGCTCAGCCCGGCCCAGCCCAGCATCTCGCTCACTGTCAGGTGGGACCGCCTTGTCACCGTGTTCCCCCTCCTCTCTCTCCCGCCCGCACCCGCCTTGGCCCCACTCGCCAACCACCGACGCCCCGCCGCGACCACTGACCACCTGGGCCCGCCTGTCGGCACTGTGGCTTTGCGCTCGACCAATGAAAGGTGGTACCCACCTGTCAGATGCTTTGTCTCCGATGGAAGGGGATCCCCCCTTTTGTTTTCCGGTGACCCCTTTCCCTGTTTCGCCACCAGTCGCCTCTATCTGCCCGGATTCGCCTCGGACTCCCTTCCTCCAGCCACGGCAATCACTTACCATCCATAGCCGACGCGTTTTAGCCTATTTGGAAGCTAGCCCACGCATATGGAACCTTCGCCGGAGATCGTGGGAACCCTCGGCTCCCTTCCTTTCCTACGCCGGTGACCCCTCCTATTTAAACCCCTCTGCTCGCCGCACTCTGCTCACACCCCGTAACACGAGCCAAAGCAAAACTAGAGCGCCACCGCCAGTTTTCATCTGACTGCACTGCTTCACCTCCGGCCACCGCTCGTCGCCGCCTCGAGCTGCCGCCGTCCTCACCAACGCCACCTCCAGGACCGCCTTCTCCCACCCTTCCTCGGCCTCACCTCCGTTGGGACGGACCACCACCAGATCGCTGTCGCCGCCAACCACCCGAAAGCCTTCGTCGTCTACCCTCACCGCCGGTCGCCGCCAATCGCTCGTCGCCTCCATCTCAGGTACAAGCGTGACCTCCTTTCTCTCCTCTCTCTGTTTTTACCGAGACCCAGGGCGTAGCCCCCTCACCGTCGCCGTCGCCACCGCGCCCGAGCCCGCCGGAGTCGAGGACGAAGGGGAGTACTTGCCCCTTAGCGCGTGATGTGCCGGATTTAATCTTGGCCACACGATCACGATCGGAGCGCATAGATTAAATCCCCAGCCTTTGATCCATGTCGAAGGGGTATGGTGCGATCTGGGTCGTCCAGATCCACTTAATCCCTCCCACCTCACGCCTGGCCGCTCGATCTGGATCCAATGGTCCAGCGGACTCTGGTCCATGCGCAGAGTGCGCTGGTCCATGGTGAGCCTGGCTCACCATGGACCAGAACCCATTTCCTGTTTAAATAAAATTTAGAAAAATTGTTTAAACTTTGAAAATTCATAACTTGCTCAATTTAACTCCAAATTTCACCATTCAAACTTTGTTAAATCAATATTTTTATTCTCTACATTTTGATGCCATAAAACATTAGGTTTATTTTGCACAATATATTCTTATGAAATAAATAAATAAAAACCCCTTTAGGAATAAATTTATATCTCACTAAAATAATTCAGGAAAACACCTAAAAATATACCCTTGATATTTTTTAACATAACTCCAAAATATTAAGGCTTAATTCCCCTTGTTTACAAACCATAAACATGTATGTTTACATCTTGTGAGATTTTGATTGTTTATTGATTGTCGTGTTTACTTTCTCATATCGAGAAGACTACAACACCGTAGAGGATTCAGAGTATTACCCCGAGGTTCCACCATCACCATTTGCTTAAAACGGCAAGTCACAACCCCCTATTTTGATCATAATTGAGCCCATGCTTTAATAAATTATCGCTATAACTCATAGGATAATATTGCATTAGTCTAATCTCAAGCCCTAAATTATATTTATTAGATCCATGTCCTTGTGTGTAAACCCAAGCCATGCTTATTGAGCCTAAACTCCTTGTCACTCTACAATATTATATTAGCTAGTGTCCAATGTACCGACACAACTGCTATAGGATAAAAGAACGAGTCGTAGATAGTTGGAATCTACTATATGAATTTCCCCGTTATTCTCTTCTCTAGATTCTGTTGGAGTTGGCTAAGTTATAACTATGGTGGGTTCCGTGTGCAAGCTAGGGCATTGGTTGGTCGCACCCGGGGCACTATAAGGATCGGTCTACGGGATCTATTGCAAAGCACTTCCATACTAACCACAAGTCTAATGGGTAAGTCCAAACTAGAGGTATGGATCGTACCAACTTGAAGCACCATAGTGGAGGGGGCAAGGGGCAACCTGCGGGTGACTTGTATCGACGAGGCTTAAGGGGGGTATGGTGTTGGCCCGACGCGTCGGGGCACCATATGAAACCTATAAGAGGGTGTTATCGAATTGGTGCGTTCCATGCTGAAGGTTTTGGCACGAGTTCCCGTGGTATGGGTCATCTCGTACACTTTGGGGTCCGTGGATGAGTGCGTGCCTCGTGGGCACAGTAGTACACCTATGATCAGAGTTTAAATCTTTTCGAAACGCCGAGCCCACGGTCAAGGGCGGGTCGTGTGACTTCTCGCAGTTAGTTTACTGTTGCTTGAATGTTCGTGTTATTCATGGCATGTAAGGACTGTCGAGCGATGGTGGGCTGACTGTACCCCTCGAGTTAGAAGATGATGCATACACATGTTTAAATTTCTGTATTAATAACTTGATTACCTTAACTGCTTTACAAATATGCTTTTCCGCAAAGTTAGGCACTACCTTCCTTGTTATTACTCTGCATTATATTTGCATCCGTTGGCTTGCTGAGTACGATTGTACTCACCCCCATTGACTTACACCACTAGAGCCCATCTACTACGTGGAGGATGAAGGTCTGGAGTAGCGACCCAGTCAAGGTGAGACTGGAAGGAGGCGTTCATCTAGGACCCTTATTTTATTAGTTTCTCTTTACTTTAACACTTTTGTACTAATATGGTCTACGAACCATGAATGCTTGCCGTATTGTACGTGGTCGTGTGATGAACGTCTTGTTTTATTGATTTTCTATGGAATTTCAATAAAAGTACGGATTTATTAAATCTGGGCGTTACAAGATGGTATCAGAGCCGACTTGACTTTAGGAAGCCAAACAACCTGACCCTAGGAAATATATTTACCATATTTTTCTTATAAACTACTTACTCCCTCGTCTATCAGAGTTTTTACCAAAAATTTCTCTCTTTTGTAGATGTTGGTCCATACCATGAGTGGGACTCTCTGCGATGAGGCTGGGTTCGTTCGTCCGCGAGCTCCGCATGCTCGTCGACTTCCTCGGGTTCGAGCACGAGCCTACGTTCCACGGGATCTTTCCCGATCTGAACGAGAGCTATTGCGAGGTCACAGTCGTCATCCGCCCCTCCACCTCGCAGCCCGCGTTCTACACCCACGGAGTTGGAGGACCTTCCTTCGTGGTGGCCAGCCAGCGCGCCACTCTTTAGGCCCTCTATGAGCTGTGGTTGGTCTACGACGGCCAACTTCTCGACACCGCCTACCATTTCATGCCTATGCGCACTTCGGGGAGTCATCGCTGCATGTATGTCAGCATATTCTCCCAGCGCAACTCCGCCGTCGCCCGCACCATGCGACTCCTGGAGGCCATGTATGATCTCCACACAGAGGCCGTCCTCGACGCTGACAGCCAGCATTACACCATTGACTATTACCGTCACTCGTCGGAGAGCTTGAACCGTGAGAATGTAGATCTCCACTGCCAGGTTCAGCAGGGACGCCACTTGGCTGCCGAGGTAGAGGAGCCAAGGCGTCAGAATGAGATTCTGTGCCAGGGCATCACCGACACCGCACAGTTGCGTCGTCAAGTAGAGGAGCTGCAGAAGGACCTAGAGGAGGTCGCTCCCCTTCCGCCGCGCACGCGGAAGTCACTCCGGACCCCTTCAGCCAGGCCCAAGAGGATCTCTCGCAGCGCCTCTTCTGCCGGGCCCTCCAGCTCCACCACCCCTGCACCGACCATCCCCGCCGAGCCGATGATCGAGCCTCCCCCGAGTTGTTTTAGACGTAGTTTACGATTTCTTGTTTCAATTGTTTTGTTTTGATTGTATTGCCACTCATGTCAGATATAAGGCATGAGTGAAGACTAAATAAGAAATCTGAATGTAATTGTCTAAGTTTAATTGAGAAATAAAGTTTAGTTGCATTCTCTCTAAAAATATATGTCTTCTTTGGAAACCCTCACGTCAGGATGGCCAATAACCAAGGATCCGATGCCCCTCAGAACGGGAATGACACCGGAAATTTGCCTCGGTGGGGAGCGACGGGGCAACGGCAGGCCCCAGTCACCAACCATCCCACGTTGGCCGAGATTATGGCCAACCAAAACCAACTGATTGCTACGCTGCTAAACCAGATGCAGCAGCAACAGAACCAGATGCAGGAGCAACAAGCCCAGCTTTCCGTCTACAGCAGCAGCAGCCAGAGCCTCCTCGACCAGCTATCCCAGCACCGGCCTCCCAACTGTCAGAGTTCCTACGTGTCCGGCTACCCATCTTCTCCAGCACCACCAACCCGATGGAGGTGGGTGATTGGTTGAGGACCATTGGAAAGAAGCTGGATCTTCTGCCGTGCACCAAGCAAGAGAGAATGGCTTTCACCGCTCACCAGCTCCAGGGTCTCGCCGTAGAGTGGTGGGACAACCTGCGCGAGACCTAGCCGAAGGGTCATGTCCTAACTTGGGTAGAGTTCTCCGCCGCTTTCCGCGCCACCCATGTTCCCGACGGCGTGATCACCCAAAAACAGCAGGATTTCCGGGACTTGCAACAAGGAAGCTGGTCCGTTACGGAATATCTGCATGAGTTCAACCGGCTAGCCCAGTATGCTCCAAAAGAAGTCCGCACTGATGCAGCCCGGCAGTCCAAGTTTCTCCAGAGGCTAAAGGATGAGCTTTCCTTTTAGTTGGTTTCTGGAGATTATGCCAACTTTCAGAAGTTGGTAAACAAGGCTATAATTTAAGAGACTGAGCAGAACAAGGTCGACTTGAAGAAGAAGAGGATGATCGCCTTCTGCCAGAACTAGGGAATAGCGCCGAGGCCACGCTACGCACCTCCCCCACCGGCGCCCTAGTATCACCCGCGCCCCGTCTACAAGCAAACTCCACCAGCCAACAACCCGGGAGCTGGACATCCTTGCCCTGCTCTCGGTGCACCAGCTGCTCCACCCACCCCTACTAAGAAAGCAGACGTCTTGCGCGACAAACACGACAAGCCAGTTATCTGCTTTAAGTGTCGTTAGGAGGGACATTACTCTCATCAGTGTCTACATCCCAAGCGTACGCAAGGAGTCATGGTGAATCCTGCCGTCCGCGCTCGCGTCAACCACGTCTCCGCCGAAGAAGCTCAAGCCGCACTGGAGATAGTCATGGGTAAGTTTATAATAAATTCAGCACCTGCAGTGGTTTCATTTGACACTGGAGCTACGCATTCTTTTATATCAACAAATTTTGTGGAAACTTACAAACTGAATAAGTGCGAATTAGCAAGACCAGTACTAATAGCCACCCCAGGCAAACAGATCCAAGCTCGCTCTTATACTCTGAGGGTATGGGTAGATATCCAAGGCACCATATTCTGGGCCGACGCCATTCTAATAGAGTGCAAAGGTTTGGACCTGATCTTAGGAATGGATTGGCTCAACAAACACCAAGGAGTGATAAGGTGCGCCCGAAGGCAAGTGACCGTGACCAGTGAAGAAGGGACTGTCGTCACATTTCAGATGCCAAGTTAGATGTCCGGAAGACACTGTCTGCATCAGATTACCTTAGAAGAAATACCGGTAGTCTGTGAGTACCTAGATATCTTTTTGGAGGATTTTCCAGGGATGCCACCCAAGAGGGACATTGAGTTTAGGATCGATCTAGTGCCCGGGACCACTCCCATCTCCAAGCGACCCTACCGGATGGCTGCCAACAAGCTAGCAGAAATGAAATAGCAGCTAGAAGACCTGGAAAGAAAGGGATACATCAGACCCAGCGCATCCCCATGGGTAGCCCCCGTCATCTTCGTCGAGAAGAAGGAAGACAAGGCTAAGCGTATGTGTGTGGATTATCGAGTCTTGAATGAGGTGACTATCAAGAACAAGTACCCTCTACCCAGGATCGACGATCTATTTGATCAACTGAAAGGAGCCACGGTGTTCTCCAAGATCGACGTCTGGTCCAGATATCATCAGCTAAGGATTCGAGAGGAAGACATACCTAAGACGGCATTCACCTCCCGCTATGGACTTTATGAGTGCACCGTCATGTCCTTTGGATTGACCAACTCCCCAGCCTTCTTCATGATATGATGAATGAACTGTTCATGGAATATTTGGACAAGTTCATCATGGTATTTATAGATGATATCCTCATCTATTCCAAGAGCAAAGAAGAGCATGAAACTCACATCCGGTTGACCCTAGGAAAACTAAAGGAGCATCAGTTATACGCTAAGTACAGAAAGTGCAAGTTCTGGACGGCGAAAGTAAAGTTCCTAGGACACATTATCTCAGCCCAAGGTATCACGGTAGACCCTACCACTGTGGAAGCAGTTACAGATTGGCTGCCGCCCACCAACGTATGTGAGATACGAAGCTTTCTGGGGTTAGCAGGTTACTACCGACGGTTTATTGACAATTCCTCCAAGATAGCACAAACCATGACCAAGTTGTTGCAGAAGGGAGAGAAGTTTGAAAGGACTCTAGAATGCGAGGAGAGCTTTCGGACCCTGAAGACACGTTTGGTGTCAGCACCCATATTGACTCTACCAGATATAAGGAAGGACTTTCATGTCTATTGCGACTCATCCTGTCAGGGTTTTGGGTTGTATTCTTATGCAGTACAGAAAGGTTGTCTCATACGCCTCCCGGCAATTGAGGCCACATGAGCTGAACTACCCCACCCATGACCTAGAATTGGCTGCAGTAGTACACGCTCTGAAGATTTGGAGGCACTACCTGGTTGGAAATCGTTGTGAAGTTTTCACAGACCACAAGAGTTTGAAGTATATCTTCACGCAGCCAGATCTTAACCTTAGGCAAAGGCGATGGCTAGAATTGATAAAGGACTATGATCTAGGGATTCATTACCATCCCAGCAAAGAAAACATGGTGGATGATGCGTTAATTCATAAAGGATATTGTACCGCCATCATGGTTCAAGATCACGCGCCTTTGTTGTATAAGGAGATGGAGAAGCTAAATCTCGGGATCACCACGGGTGCCTATTTAGCCAACCTTGAGGCCAGACCAGTCCTGTTCGAACAGATCCGTGAAGCTCAGTTAGAAGACCTGGATATAGCAGCAATCAAGAAGAACATGAGGAAGGGCAAGGCCCCAGGATTCTCAGAAGATGGGAACGACATTGTATGGTTCGGAACCAGGATCTGTGTGCCCGATAAACCGAAGATAAAGACCCTTATTTTAAGAGAGGCCCATGACACTTTGTACTCCATTCACCCCGGGAGTACAAAGATGTACCAAGACTTGATGGAATGATATTGGTGGGTCAGTATGAAGGAGATTGCTCAGTTCGTAGTAGAATGTGACACCTGCCGGTGAGTAAAGGAAGAGCATCAAAGGCCAGCAGGATTGTTGCAGCCCCTTAAAGTGCCCGAATGGAAATGGGAAGAGATCGGTATGGACTTCATCACCGGACTCCCAAAGACCCAAGCTGGATATGACTCCATATGGGTAATCATCGATCGGCTCACGAAGATAGCTCACTTCATAGCCGTCAAGACGACCTACAGTGGCACTAAACTGGCAGAGTTGTACATGGCCCGCATATAATGCTTTCATGGGGTGCCCAAAAAGATAGTCTCCGATAGAGGGAGTTAGTTCACGTCTCGGTTCTAGAAAAACCTCTAAGAGGAAATGGGGACGAGACTGAACTTCAGCACAGCATACCACCCCCAGACGGATGGACAGACTGAGAGGGTGAACCATATATTTTAGGATATGCTTGGGGCATGTGCCCTGGACTTTGGAGGAACATGGGACAAGAGTTTGCCATACGCCGAGTTCTCGTACAATAATAGTTATCAAGCCAGCCTTCAGATGTCCCCATTTGAAGCCTTATATGGACGCAAGTGCAAAACACCTTTGCTTTGGGATCAGACTGGTGAGTCCCAAGTTTTTGGAACGGACATCCTTCAGGAAGCCGAAGAGAAAGTGAGGATCATCCAAGACAGGCTAAAGACAGCCCAATCTCGATAGAAGAGCTATGTGGATAATCGTCGTCGGGATCTAGTCTTTGATGAAGGAGATCATGTTTACCTCCGGGTTACTCCCCTCCGTGGCACCCAAAGGTTTAACATGAGAGGGAAATTAGCACCTCGATACGTTGGACCCTTCCCAATCATCCGACGTCAAGGCGAGGTCGCTTACCAGTTGGAGCTACCACCATTATTGGCTGCGGTACATGACATGTTTCATGTGTCGCAGCTAAAGAAGTGCCTTCGAGTTTCGACAAAGGAGGTTGACCTTCAGTAGTTGAATATACAAGAGGACCTGACCTATGTTTAGAAGCCCGTCAGAATGTTAGAAGTCAAAGAAAGGACTACCAGGAGTTGAGTCATCCGCTTTTGCTAGGTCCAGTGGAGCAATCATCCCGTAGAGGAAGCTACCAGGGAGAAAGAAGAGGAACTAAAAGCGCAGCACCCAGAGCTATTCGAGGATTGATCCGAATCTCGAGGATGAGATTCTCTGTAAGGGGGATAGGATTGTAACATCCTAGGAATTAAAAATAAATAAAATAAGGAGAATGAATTATCAAGAATTTAAAAGAATTATTTAATTAAAGAAAAGGCTAAAAAAACCCAATTAGAGCTAAACAAGGGGTAATACATCAAATTTTAAACTAATAAATTTATGGTAGGATCTAGAGGCCAAGAAATATTTTTGAGAATTTTTACAAAATTTTAGCAACAATATTCAAGGTTTAAATGAATATATGAATTTCTATAATTATTTTAAACACAAAATGTATTTTAAATGAAATTGGTCCGCAACCCCCAAACCGCCTCAGCCTGGCCCAGCCCAGCGTCTCGCTCACTTCCAGGTGGGACTGCCTTGTCGCTGCATTCCCCCTCCACTCTCTCCCGCCCGCACCCGCCTTGGCCCCACCCGCCAGCCACCGACGCCCCGCCGCAACCACTGACCACCTGGGCCCGCCTATCGGCGATGTGGCTTTGTGCTCGACCAATGACAGGTGGGACCCACCTATCGGATGCTTCGTCTCTGATGGAAGGGGATCCTCCCTTCCGTTTTCCAGCGACCCCTTTCCCTGATTCACCGCCGGCCGCCTCTATCCGCCCGGATTCGCCCCGGACTCCCTTCCTCCAGCCCCGGCGATCACTTACCATCTATAGCCGACACGTTTTAGCCTATTTGGAAGCTAGCCCACGCATATGGAACCTTCGCGGGAGATTGTGGGAACCCTCGGTTCCCTTCCTTTCCTACGCCGGCGACCCCTCCTATTTAAACCCCTCTGCTCACCGCACTCTGCTCACAACCCATAGCCCGAGCCAAAGCAAAACCAGAGCGCCACCGCCTGTTTTCATCTGACCGCACTGCTTCACCTCCGGTCGCCGCTCATCGCCGCCTCGAGCCACCGCCGTCCTCACCAACACCACCTTCGGGACCGCCTTATCCCACCCTTCCCCGGCCTCACCTCCGTTGGGACGGACCGCCACCGGATCGCCGTCGCCGCCACCCACCCGAAAGCCTTCGCCGTCTACCCTCATTGTCGGACGCCGCCAGTCGCCCGTCACCACCATCTCAGGTACAGTCGTGACCTCCTTTCTGTCCTCTTTCTGTTTTTACCGAGTCCCAGGGCGTAGCCTCCTCGCCGTCGCCGTCGCTGCCGCGCCCGAGACGACCGGAGTTGGGGATGAAGGGGAGTACTTGCCCCTTAGCGTGTGGCGTGTCGGATTTAATCCTGGCCGCACGATCGCGATCGGAGCATATAGATTAAATCCCTTCGGCCTTTGATCCATGTCGAAGGGGTATGGTGCGATCTGGGCCGTCCAGATCCACTTAATCCCTCCCGCCTCGCACCTGGCCGCTCGATCTGGATCCAATGGTCTAGTGGACTCTGGTCCACGTGCACAGTGCGCTTGTCCATGGTGAGCTTGGCTCACCGTGGACCAGAACCCATTTTCTGTTTAAATAAAATTCAGAAAAATTGTTTAAACTTTGAAAATTCATAACTTGCTCAATTTAACTCCAAATTTCACCATTCAAATTTTGTTAAATCAATCTTTTTATTCTCTACATTTTGATGCCATAAAACAGTAGGTTTATTTTGCACAATATATTCTTATGAAATAAATAAATAAAAAACCCTTTAGGAATAAATTTATATCTCACTAAAATAATTTAGGAAAACCCCTAAAAATATACCCTTGATATTTTTTAACATAACTCCAGAATATTAAGGCTTAATTCCCCTTGTTTACAAACCATAAACTTGTATGTTTACATCTTGTGAGATTTTGATTGTTTATTGATAGTCGTGTTTACTTTTTCGTATCGAGAAGACTACGACACCATCGAGGATCCGGAGTATTACCCCAAGGTTCCACCGTCGCCATTTGCTCAACAAGGCAAGTCACAACCCCCATTTTGATCATAATTGAGCCCATGGTTTAATAAATTATCGCTATAACTCATAGGATAATATTGCATTAGTCTAATCTCAAGCCCTAAATTATATTTATTAGATCCCCGTCCTTGTGTGTAAACCCAAGCCATGCTTATTGAGCCTAAACTCCTTGTCACTCTACAATATTATATTAGCTAGTGTCCAATGTACCGACACAACTGCTATACGATAAAAGAACGAGTCGTAGATAGTTGGATTCTACTATATGAATTTCCCCGTTATTCTCGTCTCTGGATTCTGTTGGAGTTGGCTAAGTTATAAGTATGGTGGGTTATGGGTGCAAGCTAGGGCATTGGTTGGTCGCACCCGAGGCACTATAAGGACCGGTCTGTGGGATCTATTGCAAAGAACTTCCATACTAACCACATGTCTAATGGGTAAGTCCAAACTAGAGGTATGGATCGTACCAACTTGAAGCACCATAGTGAAGGGGGCAAGGGGCAACCTGCGGGTGACTTGTATCGATGAGGCTTAAGGGGGGTATGGTGTTGGCCCGACGCATCGGGCACCATATGAAACCTATAAGAGGGTGTTATCGAATTGGTGCGTTCCATGCTGAAGGTTTTGGCACTAGTTCCCGTGGTATGGGTCATCTCGTACACTTTGGTGTCTGTGGATGAGTGTGTGCCTCGTGGGCACAGTAGTACACCTCTGATCATGGTTTAAATCTTTTCAAAACGCCGAGCCCACGGTCAAGGGCGGGTCGTGTGACTTCTCGCAGTTAGTTTACTGTTACTTGAATGTTCGTGTTATTCATGGCATGTAAGGACTGTCGAGCGACGGTGGGCTGACTGTACCCCTCGAGTTAGAAGATGATGCATACACATGTTTAAATTTCTGTATTAATAACTTGATTACATTAACTGCTTTACAAATATGCTTTTCCGCAAAGTTAGCCACTACCTTCCTTGTTATTACTCTGCATTATATTTGCATCCGGTGGCTTGTTGAGTACGATTGTACTCACCCCCGTTGACTTACACCAACAGAGTCCGTCTACTACGAGGAGGATGAAGGTCTGGAGTAGCGACCCAGTCAAGACTAGAAGGAGATGTTCATCTACCCTTATTTTATTAGTTTCTCTTTACTTTAACACTTTTGTACTAATATGGTCTAGGAACCATGAATGCTTGCCGTATTGTACGCGGTCATGTGATGAACGTCTTGTTTTTATTGATTTTCTATGGAATTTCAATAAAAGTCTGGATTTATCTCTAGGGATTACATCAGGCATCATCAGGAAGTACCATAGGAGCTTGGAAGAGATGGAAAATAGTGAAGACAGTCGTGGTTTCTCACGTTTCAACCTGTAACAACCCAAGATTTAAAAGAAATAAAATAAAAGAAATATATTAATAAAATAATTTGTAGATTTTATTATTAAAGAAAGCTCCTAAAAGAGCCCTAATAAAGCCAAACAGAGATAAATATTCAAAATTTTGTCTTGGAAAATTTATGGAATAAACTAGAGGCCAAAACATAATTTCAGGAATTTTTACAAATTTTTATCAACAGTGATTCAACCCTTAATCAAATAAATGAATTACTGGATTTATTTTAATCAGAAAACAGATATAAATCTAAATGGGCCTCAACCTTGAATTAGCCTTCAGCCCAGCCCAACCCAACCTTGAGTCACTGACACATGGGACCCAGATGTCGGCGCACTCCCCCTCTCTCTTCCCCGTGCCCGCATCCTCCCGGCCCCACTTGTCAGCCTCTCCCCTCCCGCTTTCGCTCTCTGACATACGTGGCCCGCCTGTCGGCGCTGTTGGCTTCGCACTCGGCCATTGATAGGTGGGGGCCACCTGTCGGGATCGTCTTCCCGATGGAAAGGGATCCCCTTTCCATCGCCGACGAGCCCCCACTTTCCAAATCCGCCGCCCCGTGCCCGATCTCGCCAAATTGGTCGCTGGATCGCCTTCTCCGACCAACAGGGATCCCATTCCACCGATGGCCACGTGTTTTCGCCATACATAGAAAGGACCCGAGCTTTAGGAAAGTACACCGGCGAGGAGAAAAGGGAAACCCTCGGTTCCCTTCCGTTTGGACGCCGGCGACCTCCCTATAAGAACCCCGCCGGTCGCCGCCCTCAGCCCACACCAACGTAGCCCTTGCCCGAGCGAAATCAGAGTGCCCTGCTCCGTTTTTCAGTCTCCTCTCCTGCTTCACCTCCGACCACCGCTCGCCGCCGCCTTGGACCGCCTCCGTCCACGCCGTCGCACCCATCGTGACCATCGTCGACCACCCAACCTCGGCCACGCCTCCGTTGGCCATGAACGTCGTCGGATCGTCGTCGCCGTCGAGCTCCCGAAGACCTCCTTCGTCTACCCTCGTCGCCGGTCGCCATCCGCCGCTCGCCGCCGTCATCGAAGGTACCATCGTGACCATCGTACTCCCCTCGTTCCATTTCTGCTGGTAGCTAGGTCCGTAGGCGCTCGCCGCCACCGTCGCCGCCACGCCCGAACCCACCGGAGCCAGAGACGAAGGTGGTACGTGGCCCCTTATGGTCGTGCCGTGTCGGATCGCGTCGTGCCTGTCCGATCGCGATCAGAGGGCTACGACTTCGGGATTTAATCCGGGCCCTCGGATCTGGTCAAACTGGTATCCTTTAATCCTAGCCGTAGATCGCTATTTAAAAATGTTGACTCAATCTGGTGTGTCCACGTCGTATCGATTCGCAGGTTTTAATCTTGGCCGTCCTATTTCATTTAACCCTTCCCGCCTCGCGCCTGATTGCCGGATCCAGATCCGATGGTCCTGGTTGATCCGGTTCACGCGCACAGTGCTCCTGTCCACCGTGGGCCTGGCTCACCGTGGACTAAAACCCATTTCCAGTTTAAATAAAATTCTAGAAATTGATTTAAACTTTGAAAATTCATAACTTGCTCATTTTAACTCCAAATTTCACCATTCCAATTTTATTAAATTCAGCATTTTATTCTCTACACATTAATGCCATAAAACAGAATGTTACTTTAGCACAAAATAATCTTATGAATTAAATAAATAAAAACCCCTTAGGGATAAATTAATAATCCATGAAATAAATTAGGAAAAACTCCAAAACTTTAACCTTTGATATTATTAATATAACTTCAGTACAATAAAGCTCAATTCACATAAAACTTATATTCTTATGTTTTGTGATGCTTTATTGAATGTATTGTTTACTTTTTCCGTATCGGGAAGACTACGAGTTCGTTGAGGAGTCGGAGTTCTATCCCGAGGTTCCACCTTCACCCTTTGCTTATCAAGGAAAGTCACAACCCCCATTTCGATCATCATTGAGCCCATGTTTTAATAAATTATCGCTA
Organism: Zizania palustris; assembly: GCA_019279435.1. Classification (NCBI taxonomy): domain Eukaryota; kingdom Viridiplantae; phylum Streptophyta; class Magnoliopsida; order Poales; family Poaceae; genus Zizania; species Zizania palustris. The sequence continues at coordinate 96,203,262 of JAAALK010000287.1, read as the reverse complement.
TAACTCATAGGTTAATATTGCATTAGTCAAATATCAAGCCCTACACTTATATTTATTAGATCCGCGTCCTTGTGTGCAAACCCAAGCCATGCTTATTGAGCCTTAACTCCTTGTCACTCTACTATAAAAGTATTAGCTAGTGCCCAATGTACCGGCACAACTGCTATAGGATAAGAAAGAATGAGTCGTAGATAGATGGATTCTACTATATGAATTTCCCCGTTATTCTCGTCTCTGGACTCTGTTGGAGTTGGCTATGTTATAAGTATGGTGGGTTCCGGGTGCAAGCTAGGGCATTGGTTGGTCGCACCCCGGGCACTATAAGGACCGGTCTGCGGGATCTGTTGCAAAGCACTTCTGTACCAACCACAAGTCTAATGGGTAAGTCCTAACTAAAAGTATGGAACAATCCAACTCGATGCACCATAGTGGAGGGGGCAAGGGGCAACCTGCGGGTGACTTGTACCGACATGGGTCAAGGGGGGTATGGTGAGGCTCGATGCGTTGGGACACCATATGAAACCCATAAGAGGGTGCTGTCGGGTCGAGGAGGATCATATGGAAGGTTTTGGCACGAGTTCCCATGGTATGGGTCATCTCGTTACACGTTCGTGTAGGTGATGAGTGCGTGCCTTGTGGGTACAGTGGTACACCTCTGATCAGAGTATTTAATCTTTTCGAAAAGCCGAGCCCACGGTCAAGGGCGGGTTGTGTGACTACTCGCAGTTAGTTTACAATTGTTTGAATGGTTGAGTTATTAATGGCATGTAAGGACTGTTGAGCGAGGTGGGGCTGACTGTACCCCTCGAGTTAGAAGATGATGACGCATACACATGTTTACATTTCAGTACTAATAAATTGATCACATTTAAATGCTTTACACTTGTGCTTTTTTCCGCAAAATTAGCCACTATCTCCCTGGTTATTACTCTGCATTATATTTGCATTCGGTGGCTTGCTGAGTACGTTTGTACTCACCCCCATTGACTTACACCACCAGAGCCCGTCTACTACGAGGAGGATGAAGGTCTGGAGTAGCGACCCAGTCAAGGCAAGACTGGAAAGAGGCATTCATCTAGGACCCTTTGATTTATTAGTTTCTCTTCATCTTTATTCACTTTTGTACTAATACGGTCTACGAACCGTGAATGATTGCTCGTATTTGTATGTGGTCGCATGATGAACATCTTGGTTTATTGATTTTCTATGGAATTTCAATAAAGGTCCTGATTTATTAAATCGGGGCGCGACACAACCCCCATTGGAACTATGAGTTCTTCACGCTTTGGATGTGGTGCTCAAGGCAGGATGCAAGGCAATCATCATCCACGCAACATCAAGTTCAGGCCGCATGATCGAGAGACTGTGCACTAAAGGTTGTCACCTCCATAGGTACCAGCGCTATAAAGACTCGGTCCCATCAATCCCGAAGGAATCAGCCAAATGACTGATGATGGCAAGGGTAGAGAAAGGAAGTCGTAGTGGTGTCCCCCTGGGATCTTCACAAGGAGTCATAAGAGAAGGGTGCAACGTTTGCCGCAAAGAGAAGGGAAGGCACAGATGTGCGAAGAAGAAACTGATCGGCCACGTAGAATCAAGAGTGAATGGTGACCGAAGGACAAGGTCGACGAGGATGACGAAAAGAAGGATGTATGGATAAACATGGTTTTCTTCCTCCCTATAGAGTATCGGGCCATCTCAGAAGAAGATACAGAGGTGGCCGATAAAATGAGGAAAACCTTGAACATCAGCATCTAAGACCCCTCTACATCAAGGGGTTGGTTAACGGGAAGGCAATGTCTAGGATGATGATAGACGGAGGGGTGACAGTTAAGTTGATGCCTTATGCCATCTTCCGTAAGGTTGGAAAGATGCCAGAAGACCTTATCAGGACTAACATGGTATTGAAGGTGAGAAACCAAGTTGAGATGTGTCTTGGTTTCTGTCTGTGATGATTTATAGACAAGTTCCTTTCTTGCTGAAGGGGTCCTCTCCGAATGGGTTCGAAGGTGTTCTACCAAAGGGGTTTGGTAGTTGCTGGCTGCACAAGTATGCAGCAGAGTATGTCTGCCAATGGGGTTCGACAGAATACTCTTCGGAGGTTGTACTGAAGGGTTCGATACTTTGGTAGTGCACCGGAGGGTGTCATACCCAGAGAGGCCTTCGGGGTATCGGAAAGACTTGGTTACTTGTCGTTGGTGTACAAGTGACTTGGGAGGCGATGGGATGATCAGCATAGCAGTTGCCTTAAGTCAAGCACGGAGATTGATGTCGGGCAAGCAGGGAGCTTGGTGCTCGAGGGTCACGAAAGCTGTGTGAAGTCAAGATCAATCCTCGAGTAAAGGTGCACCAGCCTAAGGAAGGAAGTGCGGAGGGGACTCCAAATGAAGACACCTCGAGGCAAAGTCCTCGAAGGCGAGGGACTTTGAAGGAGTGCTCTGGAAGGAGACACTTCAAAGGATGGAGGACAAGTCCTTAGGAGTGCGACAAGGCTTACAAGTGTGCTCCGGATGGAGGCACTTGGAAGGACACCTGATGAAGGTCTTAAAAGTCAAGGTGCATCAAAGTCATGGTCTAGAGAATGCACTTCGAGAATGTGCTCCGGGTGGAGACATTATGAAGGTGTGCATATGGAGATTCTTCATGCGGAGGCCTTGGACGAAGGAGGGACTTCGAAAGGTGGTGAACGAAACCCTTCAGATAGAGGTACTTCGAAGGTGGGGCTTTGAAGTCAAGATGTCTTGACGTGCTTCGGCCATGCATGGCTTCGGTACACGGATGGGCAGAGTTCGAGCTTGGAGTAGCTGTGAAGCCATGGTGGTCCACTCAAGAGGTGATGTTGGGAAGACTCAAGGGCTTTGACGGCTTCGGCTTAAAACCATCACTGTATCAAATATTGACTTCGGTGAAGAGAAGACCTACGAGTTTGAATTCTACAACCGGAGTCACTCCAGCACTTCACAGTGTGAAGGGGCTCCAAAGATTCCACTCTGTAGAGCTGATAAAAAAGGAGCTTCCAATAAAGTAGGACTACCAGTTGTACCCCCATGACTGCATGTGGCAGAAAACTTGTAAACCCTATGGGTACTATAGTCACTTCACATGTCTGTGTTTCCTATGAAACAAGAGGCAGGCTGAGGTCTAGAGTAACACTTTTAGCACTATTGCCTAGGTTTTAGAACCTTCTGTACTCATTGTCACCTAGGTCCAGCCGCCACAAACATGTACTCAGATCTGTGAGTTTTTGTGTTCCCTGTTTAAACAATAAATTTTATGTTCTATCTCTAATTCATTTCTGCATTAACTTGTATCTGTGTTCTTTGCTTGGCTTGTGTTGACTTTTGTTAGTAAACTTTGTTCTGTGCAAACCAGAATTTTTCCTTATGTTTTTGCTAACAATAGTGGTTCTGGTTTCCTATGTGAGATGACTCTTTCGGATTGTGTTTCAAGTAGTTTCATTCTATGTGGACTGAGGTATATCCACATGATTTCACTAGCGAAGTATAGCTCTGTGTGCAAAGCCACTTTTCGCGAGATATTGGCGAAGTCCCTTTAGAAGCATAGATTTGCTAAGTCTTGTCCAAAGCTGTGTTGCAGTGCAAAGCCTAGTGCTAGTCATTAGTGCGAAGCCTATAAACGATGTCCTTGAGGGAATTTGCTCTAAAGCCGCTAAGTGCTACTGTGCAGAGTATGACTCCTAGCACCAGTGTGTGTGGAGCCTGCTCTTCACTACTACAAACCGTCACTGTAGTGGCGGGCCATTAGATGCCCGCCACTACAGTTGCTGGTGCTGACGGCAGCACCAGCGCCCGCCACTATTATTGGTAAAGTAGTGGCGGTCGGTGTTGACATCATCCCGGACCGCCACTATTGTACCAATAGCCGCCACTAAAGTATTGATGACATCACTTGCGACCGCCACTACTATTCTAGCTATAAATGCGCAACTTCTTCCTCCCCGAGCTCTACCGCAGTTCGCATTTAATTTTTTTCGTACAATGGCGACAAAAATCTAGATAAAGAGGGGGGAGGCTTTGTTTTCGTTTCTTTTGAAGGATTTCATTCTAGGAGTTAAATCCATGCCGAATCTCACATTTATTTTGTATTTAATCATGTATACAATGAGTTATTAGCGTTTTACTAATTTAGGGTTTGTGAATAGAAATTTTCAAATAATCTTCCATTTACAGTGTTTCCTTCTCCCAAATGAACAAATATGACCCTCCTCACAATTATTCATCACTTGTATATCGATTTACGTCATTTTAATCTCTTTTTTAATTTGATTTATGATTATAGATCTAGAGTTATGTTGTTTGGAGAGAGAGAAACCAATATAGTTAATTTATTTAATAATTTTTTTCTGCTTAATAAATAGTTTGAATTAAAGCATTTTTAATTAATGTTGTTATGAGCGATAATAAATCAATATATTTTCAATTTGTAAATTACTAAAATTAACAATAATGAATTTATTAATATTTTTTCAAATAATATATGTTTTAGATGGAGCATAGGTCCTGGATGTACTCGTCCAACGACGGAGATGTGGTGGCATATTTTAACAGAGTAACTGAATTTACTGAAGCTGCCGCACAATATGCTTCTCGTCAGAGTGAAGAAGCAATATATTGTCCTTGTAAAGTTTGTAAAAATGAAGCGATGTATTCGTGTTCAGATCGTGAAACCACACGATTTCACTTGTTGAAAAATGGTTTCGTGAAGAACTATTATATATGGACGAAACACGGTGAGATGGGCCAAAATCCTCCTGAAGATTCTGATGTGCCGCAGGATGCTCATCAACATAGAAGAGGTTGTGATCATACATCCGACATAACACATGATGATGTTGATCAACATGATGATGATGACGCCTTTGATGTGGAGGAACTGATGCGAAATGTTGCGCCTGAGGTGTTGTTGCAGAGAACTACAACCAAAGGATACGATAACTTTGAAGCACTTGACAAAGCATCAAAAAACCTTCTTTACGAGGAACGCCACGGATGCGATAAGCAGTATACTGTGTTGTACACAATTCTTGAGCTTATGAAACTGAAGGCCAGCAATGGATGGTCTGACACTAGTTTTTCAGATCTTTTACAACTCCTAAAAAAGGTTTTGCCAAAACCCAATGGTCTACCATCTGATACGTACCAAGCAGAGAAGATGATTTGTCTGTTGACTTTGGGCGTTTAGAAGATTCATGCATGCCCGAACCACTCTATCCTATATCGAAAAGAGTATGGACTGTTAGAGAGATGTCCGTAGTGCAACGCAAATCGATACAAATGTCCAAATGACTGTGTGGAGGACTACAATGACCACCAGAAGAAGAATAATAAGAGGTTGTAGAAGAGGAATAAAAATGTTATTGAAGACAATCCTGGAAAAAAGACGGAGAGGAAAGTTCCAGCCTTAGTAATGTGGTACCTACCGGTGATTGATCGCTTGAAACGTATGGTCTCTAATCCTAGAGATGTTGAACTTTAATCTGGCATTTCGCTGGAAGAAATAAGGACGGAAAACTTCGACACCCTACGGATGCTAGGCAGTGGAAATCATTTGACCTGGCCCATCCAGATTTCTCGGACGATCCTAGAAATATCAGGATGGGACTTAGCACGGATGGAATGAATCCCTTCGGTGAGATGAGGAACCCACATAGTACGTGGCTGGTCTTTTTATGCTTGTTCAACATTCCATCATGGTTGTGCCATAAAAGAAAATACCTTATGCTCACTACTCTAATTTCTGGTCCAAAACAACCTGGCAATGACATTGATATCTTTCTAGAACCTTTGATGGAGGATATGAAACGTCTATGGGAACATGGTGTCTGTGTGTGGGATGAGCACAAGAAAGAGCACTTCAATCTAAGAGCCATAATCTTTTGCACCATAGCTGACAACCCAGGACGCATGTCCCTAACAAGACAGGTTAAAGGAAAGACAACATGTGTAGTGTGTGTGGACCAGACAGAATCTATGCATCTTCCATCATTCGTTAAGACGATATATATGCGACACCGCAGATTTTTACCAAAAAACCACAAATATCGATGAAATAGGAACCATTTCGATGGTACAATCAAGCTTGGATAGCCTCCACGACATTGAGATGGAAAATTTCTATTCGAAATGGTAAAGAATATCAAAGTTGTTTTCGGAAAGAAGAGGAAGAAATCTGAAAAAATTTCAAAGGACGCTCCATTTGAAAAGCAGTCAATCTTCTTTAGATATTTGCCCTATTGGAAGGAGTTGGAGATTGGTCATGCTATCGATACAATGCACGTTGAGAAGAATGTCTTCGAAAGCACCATCGGTATTTTGTTAGACATACCGGGCAAATCAAAAGATGGACTCAAAGTACGAAGGGACCTTCAAACTCTCGGAATTAGACCCGAGCTTCACCAACAGGAAAGGGCCAATGGAAAATTTTTCCTTCTGGCTGCTAGCTATAACCTCACAATTGACGAGAAAAGATCAATCTGCAGGTGTCTACATAGAATTAGAGTTCCAATAGGATTCTCAATGAATATAAAGAATATTGTCGCCGTAGCAGATTTGAGGATGAGCGGCTACAACACTCATGATTGTCATGTTATGCTTGGGCTATTCCTCACCATCGCAGTAAGAGGAATCAAACATTCATTTCTGAAGATGGTGATAACACACATGTGTCACTTCTTCAATGTCATATCAAATAAGGTGATCGACACTGAAGAATTAAATGAATTACGTAAACAAATGAGGGAGACTATGTGTCAGCTTGAGATGTGCTTTCCTCCTTCATATTTTGATATTATGGAGCACTATATGATACATATAGTAGACCAAATCTTTGTTCTCGGTCCAACGTACCTGCACAATATGTATGCGTACGAGCGTCTAATGGTTATCTTCAAGGGTTACGTACGAAATCGTGCTTATCCAGAGGGTTCCATGATAGAGGGATACACGATTGAGGAAGTCATTGAGTGCTACGCAGGTTACATAAGAGATGGAAGACTAATAGTAGTTCCCGTGTCGCGGCACCATGGAAGACTCATCGGTAAAGGAACTAAAGGCAGGAAAATCATACGAGACAATAGTTACCAAACAATAAGAGAATCACATTACAGTGTAATGCATCAGTTGGTGATTATGAGACCATATGTTGAACAACACCTGCAAGAGCTTCGTGAAAAGAATGAAGATCGCGATGAACAATGGATTATGAAAGAACACAAAATTTATTTCACATCATGGCTGAGGGATCTAAACCTTTCGATTGGAGAAACCGACGAAGAGATGATGATAAATAAATTGTCTTACGGTCCATTGAGCATGGTTAAAACATGGCAAGCGTATGACATCAATGGTTTCACATTCTATACCAAAGCAAAGGATCAAAAGAGTCAGTGCCAAAATAGTGGTGTCAGAGGAGAAGCAGAAGATAGCACTGGACAAAAGAATGCTTACTATGGATACATCAAAAAAATTTGGGAACTTAACTACGGGAACTCTATAGAAATCCCTGTATTTAAGTGCGAGTGGGTCAGACATGCAGAAGGTGTGGAGGTGGATGATTACGGGTTTATGATAGTTGACCTTAATAAGGTGGCTTATAAAGATGACCCTTGGATACTCGCTCAATCCGTGGCACAAGTATTTTACATACTTGATCCTAAAGATGAGAAAAAATACATCGTTGCTCCAGGAAAACAAAAATTGTTGGAGTTGATGGAGTCGAAGACGAAGAAGAATACAATCAGTTTGATGAGGTGCCGTTTTTTGTTGACATATCAAGGATCAATGTGGCAGTGTGATTCCTTATCTACGCACCAATGGCGATGGAAAATTAGTGCAAGGCTAGATCATTTATGTTTAGCGTGCGTATTTGTAAAATCAATTATGTCATTTATTGTTAAAACATGTTCAAGATCAAATGAGGATTTAATTAAACATCAATAGAAATTTTTTAAAATATTTAATTTTTGGGGCCAACAGCAAGGTTCAAACCTCAAACCGCCTGCCGGTAGCGAGGTTCGAACCTCGAACCGCATGGCCCCAAGTGAGCCCCCCGCACCACTACGCTACTAAGTGTTTCACGACATTGTAGGAAGTGTATTATATGCTAGATATATAATCCCTACCTCTATTAGTAGTGGCGGGTTGGATGACATCAGCATGCCCGCCACTAATAAGAGAAAATAGCAGTAACGGGCAGGATGACTTCAGCATGCCCGCCACTGCTAATACACCTATATATACTTTCCACTCCCGCCGTCCGAAAACCTAGTTTCATTTTCTAAACCCTAAACTCTCGTGTCGCCCCCCTCCTCCCGTCGCCGCCATCGACGTCCCGGAGCACGTCGCCGCTGCCCTCCGCCCGTCGCCGCCGTCCTCAGAGCCCGTCGCCGCCAGTCAGTAAATGATTATTAACCTATAATCTTTGGTCTTATTTTATTCGAGCTTAGGGTTAAAATGATTTCTAATTGTTATATTAATTTATGCATGGTAATATAATTTAGTGTAATATTACTAGTAGAATGCACTATAACAATAATGTTTTTTAATGTACTATAAAAAATTTCTCAGAAAACAAATTTCCACTATAACAATAATGTTTTTTAATGTACTATATTATTACTAGATTAGGGTTTTTTAATGTTATATTAATGTACTATATTATTACCTCGATGACAATGCCCTCCTCGCTGGTTCACGATGGCTCCTCCTAAGATTAAACCAAACAGTGGATTTTCAGACTCTACATCAAGTGGCGTGTGTGAGGTTTGCAAATGCGGTAAACATAAGGTACATGGTATAGTTTGCAGTTGTTTGGCGAAGAAAGTGATTCTCATAATAGACTCCGACTCGCGATCGCCGCAACCAGATAGGGTAAGTGTTGGCAGACGGAAGAATGATGAGACAACCGGTGGTAGAGGGAAACATGTCGAGGCTAGCGGTGGAAAAGGGAAGCATGTAGAGCAATGCGACAGCAAGAGGAGGAAGGAGGCAAGATCCTCTTTTTATGCAAATTTTATATTTTTATCATCCAATTCAATTATTGATAAGTTGTTCTCACTATCGTCGCCGCGTGTATTTTCTTGTTCAGGAACATGGAGAGCAGTTCAGACTGCCTGATGATGCCGAGTTGGTTGAGGATTGGCAAGTTGAGGCTTTTAATCTGTTTAACCAGAAATAGGTTGGGTTTGTGTCGAGGAAGAAGAAGAAGAAGCTCCAAACCATATCTTTCTTTTGGGTTTGACCAGTAGTGCGTTTCGATGTGTAAGCTAGTTTCCCCAGCCTGGACTTGTGTTTGAGGATTAAAAAACTATAAAGATACATGTTGTCGATCGAGTGTTTTAGCAACCTACATTTTTTATGATGGTTTTAAATTTATTGGATAATAACTAATAATAGAGTCAAAAACATTAATATGGTTTTTCTATAAATTTTGGTTAATTATTTCATGTCTTGTAGTTCAAATTTAACTTATTTTGACTTTGATCATAAAAACACACTTAGTGAAATAAAAAAGAGTAAACTGAGAAATAAAAATACCAATTTTTTAATACATGTCTAACGTAAACCAAGGCAGAAAATGCCATTTTTTTAAAAAATTATAAGTTATGATGTATTTTTATTGTTAAAAAAAATCAAGTTCAAATGAGGATTCAAACATCAATAAAAAACGTGCTGAGAATTAGAACAGAAATGAAAAAAATGTTTGGAAGCCAGCAGCAAGGTTCAAACCTCAAACCGCCTGACGGCAGCAAGGTTCGAACCTCAAACCGCATGGCCCCAAGTGAGCCCCCGCACCACTGCACTACCAAGTGTTTCTCGACATTGTAGGCAGCGTATGCTAGATAATCCCTACTACCCATATTAGTAGTGGCGGGCATGCTGACGTCACCAGCCCACCACTGCTAATCCTTTTAGTAGTGGCGGTCGCATGACGTCATAAACCAACTTTTTAAATTTGATAAGTTATGATGTATTTTTATTGTTAAACAAAATTCAAGTTCAACGAGTTCCATGGCAGTTAAAAAAAATTCCCGTAAACAACTTCTTCTTTCTCGTGTTGCTGACAGGGAATGGATGTGCACACGGTTCCATGGAAGCCATGAACATTTTGAAAAACAACACAAAATATGCTGAGGCCTCAACAACACTGTGATCAGTTTACTACTGTTATTATTTCTAAGGCTACTATACTAATCCTCAAGTTCATTCGGCTAAAGGCCAACATTAGATTCTGCAATTCCTTTTAGAGGCCTATGATGCAAATTGTTATTGAGTTATCTCATGTATGTAATCAAGCCATGGTACACATCCATTCCCGTCAACAGCTTCTTCTTTCTCGTGTTGCTGACAAGGAATGGATGTGCTCATGGTTCCATGGCAGCCATGAACATTTTGAAAAACAACACAAAATATGATGAGGCCTCAACAACACTGTGATCGGTTTACTATTGTTATTACTTCTATGGCTACTATACTAATCCTCAAGTTCATGCATCCGGTTGAAGACCAACATTAGATTCCGCAATTCCTTTTAGTGGCCTATGATGCAAATTGTTATTGAGTTATCTCATGTATGTCATCAAGCTGTGTGACACATCCATTCCTATCAACAGCTTCTTCTTTCTCGTGTCGCTGACAGGGAATGGATGTGCACACGGTTCCATGTCAACCATGAACATTTTGAAAAACAACACAAAATATGTTGAGGCCTGAACAACACTGTGATCAGTTTACTACTGTTATTACTTCTAAGGCTACTATACTAATCCTCAAATTCATGCATCTGGTTGAAGACCAACATTAGATTCCACAATTCCTTTTAGAGGCCTATGATGCAAATTGTTAATGAGTTATCTCATGTATGTCATCAAGCCATGTGACACATCCATTCCCGTCAACAGCTTCTTCTTTCTCGTGTTGCTGACAGGGAATGGATGTGCACATGGTTCCATGGCAGCCATGAACATTTTGAAAAACAACACAAAATATGGTGAGGCCTCAACAACACTAGAGAGAGAGAACAACACAATATCCTAACTTTAGGATTAGTATAGTGGCTTCGGAAGTAATAGCCTCTTAACTATGAAAATATGACAACAGACCTTTTTTGCATAACCAAAATTCTGATACATTAGCCTCTTAACTATGAATAGTTTATCTATGGCGGAAGAAGAACGTTCCATCGAGGAGCTCATCTATGAGTCTCCCGCAAAAAAAATAAAGAGGGTTCATCTGAAGGATCCTCCGATAGCGAATCTTTGTACCACTCTCCGGAGAATGAGCATCCAATGGAGCCTAGGAAGAAGAGAACGAGAGAAGACGCCGATGAGGATTACATTCCTGAAGCTCAAGCGGAGGTAATTATTATGTTAGTAACAAGTCAGAGCAGCTTCTAACTGAGGATTACATTCCTGAAGCTCACATTGTCTATCATCGTAGGATCATCCAAAGCGAGGAAGTAAGCGTTGATTATTCCAACTCAAGAAAAGAACAACTATTGTCCTAGTTATTGAGTCAGCTGAGCGAACAGATGTTGAGCCCGCTGCCACAACATCCTCTGCAAATGCGAAGAGGAGAGGGAAACGGGAGAAGAACAAGCTGCATACAGCTATCTATGAGGTTGAAGAAGTGCATGTTGATGGGGCTCCAAAGAAGCCAAAAGAAATCACAGCGAAGTGGCGTAACGACTGTGGATGTCTCGCCAGGGAGCGATGTAAGATAGTTTGGAAAAATTGGAAGACTGTCCCTGAAGCTACAAAGAACGAATTGTGGCAGCATATAAAAGCGCATTATAAATTCCCGGAAGACCGCTTAGAAGACGCTACAGCTGCCACATTGAAGACTATCGGGAAGGCTCTCCGTACATTTAGGACTAAACTGAACACACAATACCTTCAGAAAGATGAGTCGCCGGTCAACGACTACGACTTTATACCGCCAAATGAATGGAACGAATTTAAAATGCAGCATTGCTCGGAAGAAGCCAAACAAGAGAGCATCATGTTCACAGAACTTAATAAGAACAATAAGTTCCCACATAAACTTGGGCCAGGTGGATATAAGGCCAAGGAGGAAGAGTGGAGTAGAAAGGAGGAGGAGGACCGTGCGGCTGGGTTACCTGAACAGTTTTCAGGTGCTGATCAGCGCACTAAGAGATGGCTCCTAGATCGAGCTAAAAAAACACCCGAGGGCCAATATATGCCCTCCGACTCACGGACAAGTGAAGTATTCCAGAAAGCATAGGAAATCGCTGAGTTGGAGAAGACTGGAAAGTTCAAGCCCGGGGGATGTAATGACCATCTTACATCTGCTCTCGGAAATGAGGAACATCGAGGGCGCACCCGAGGTGTATCTTCTATAGCACCCTGGAAAAATACTTTCAAGAAACAGGAGGGTGCCACATACAAGAAGCGTCAAGCACACACAGGCGACGCCGCAGAGCGCCATGCAGAGTGGGAGTGACATTTTTTTGAATTTATTAACGAGAATCCAAACATTATGCAGGCTGCAGCGGGACAAATAATTGTGCTAGAGATACGACTCGACGTACCAAGCAGTGTTGGCTCAGTACAAGACAAATTTCCTGTAAATTATATTAAAGAGGACACACCATGCGACCTGCATGTACCGATAGGGCGCAAAGGGCATTCCCAAGAGGCTGCACGAGGCAATGCTATGCCTAGAGATTTATTTCACAATTGGCCTATTCCTGCTGACTATACCAAGGTTCAGGTCAATGAGATCACCAACGACAGATTTATTAATGACCCCTTGGATCTTCCAATGCCTGATGAGGGGATTGAGACAATCGGAGATGCTCTGAATAACTTTGTCCTATGGGCGAGCCGAGATATCAAATTACTGCAGACAAGTTCTCAAAGTAAATCGCCTATTGTCTCATCACAATCCCCCACATATCTTTCATCTCAGGATGTGCAAAATATAGGATCTTTATCACCTGTTGATGAGCGTGAGATCGAGGAAGAGGCAGAGGAAGAGCCAGTGCCCGATAAAGTGGCAGAAGTGATAGAATCGAAAGTGACTTCTGATCCTCAAATGCCAGTGCCAGAAGTGCTTGTGCCCACTGATGAGCCCAACACAAATGTGCCAGAGCCAGATCAAATGCCACTGCCAGTTCCGGCTGAGCCTCAAGTGCCAGTTCCGGCTGAGCCTCAAGTGCCAGTGGCCAAGCCCATAACAAAAGTGCCAGTGCTAGTTGTTGAGCCTGAAAAACAACAAGATGCATGCCCAAAGCCAGCAATCCACAAGATAACTGTTCAAGCTGGGCAGTGTTCTGCGCCGAAATCTGAGATGCATAAATTTTTTACTACTATGGGGCAAACACGTTCTACGCCCGAAGTGGATACCATAAAGGCTCCAGTATAAAAGAATGCGGGCTCACTTTCTGTTGATAAATGGACCTACGGAGACGAGGATTATATCGAATATGAACCAGGCAAACCATTATTACCCGAAGGAGTACTTAAGAGTATGCCTTGGATGATGAAAACATTTCATGACTGGTACCTCGAAGCGTCTTCGTTAGGAGTTTGTAACAGCCCCAAAATTAAAAGGGAATAAAATAAAGGAAAAATAAAATTAAATGAATTACTGAATTTTGTTATTTATGAAAATTCTAAAAGAGCCTTATTAAAGCCAAACAGAGATAAATATTTAAAATTTGGACCTGAAAAATTTATGGGATAAACTAGAGGCCAAGAAATATTTTTGAGAATTTTTTCAAAATTTTAGAAACAGATCTTCAAGCCTTAAGTAAATATTTGAATTTCTGGAATTAAATTTAATGGAAAATGAATTTAAATTCTTATTGGGCCGCAACCCCCGTTTCCCCTTCGAAGGCCTTTCGGCCCAGCCCATTCTGGCCGCGCCCACCGACAGGCGGGGCCCACCTGTCGGCGCCATCCCTCTCTCCTTTTCCGCACGCCCGCACTCGCTGACATGCGGGGCCGCTCTGTCAGCGCTCCCTCCCCCTCCCTCTCTCCTCTCACCGCACCGTGCTCAGGCCCACGCGTCAGCCTCTGCCCGCGCCCCTCTGCTGCTGACACACCTGGCCCACTGGTCAGCGCGGTTGTTCCCCATTCAGTCTATGACAGGTGGAGCCCACCTGTCATATCCTTCTTCTCCAAACGGAAGGGGATCCCTTCCCTTCCATCCGGCGACCCCCCTCCCCGATCCTGCCGCCGGATTGCCGGATTCGCTGATCTGAGCACGTGATCCTCTTCCCCATTCACCAGTGATCTCCTTCCACTCGAAACCGACGCGTTTTCGCCCCTATAGAAGGGAATACGAACTTTTGGAAGCTCGCCGGAGACCTCGGGATCTCGCCGGTTTCCTCCCAAATTAAACACCAGCGAGCCCCTATTTAACCCCCCCCCCCAGTCCACCGCACTCCACCACGCCACCAGGGACTAAACCCTCGCCTACCCGGGCGCCGCCACTGCCTCCTCGGGAGTATTCCCCTGCTTCGGCTCCGGCAGCCAATCACCGGCGCTCCGGACCACCGCCGTCCTCGCCATCACCTTCGCCGGAACCGTCGACGCCCCGCCTACCTTGGCCACCTCCGCGTTGACCTTGGAGATCACCGGAGCTCGCCGTCATCATCGAACCCGAGAAGCCCCGCCGCCTCCTCTCGTCGCCGGGTCGCCGCCGGTCACCATCTCCTGCCAACTCCGGTACGGTCGTGACTCCCTCCCCCTCCTCATCCCATTTTTGACGAGAACTAGGGCCTTAGGCCATCGCCGTCGCCGGTGGGGGATCGCCACCGCTCGGCCGGAGCTGGAGACGATGGTCTCTGTCTTCCCCGTGCCGCGTGTGTGCCGGACGAGATCTCCGCCGTGCGATCGCGGATGGGCGGCCGAGATTAGATCAGCCTCAGATTCAATCCTGGCCCTCGGATCACACTGAACCGGTATCCGTTGATCTGGGGCGTTGGATTTCATTTAGAACGCCGGGTTGATCTTAGACGTACACGCGTACCGGTTGGATTCCTTTTAATCACAGCCGTCCAGATTCACTTAAACGCCCCACCTCACCAGTGATCGTTGGATCTAGATCCAACGGTCCAGATCCAACCGGTGCAGCGCACAGTGCGCGGGTCCATGGTGGACCTGGCTCACCGTGGACCCGCAGCTGTTTTCTGGTTTAAAAATAATTCAGAAAAATAGTTTAAACTTCCAAAATTCATATCTTGCTCAAATTAACTCCAAATTTCACCATTTTAATTCTGGAAAATTTGTCTTTTCATTCTCTGCACATTTATGCAATAAAAATAATATGTTTATTTGGCACATAATAATCTTATTAAATAATAAAGAAAAGTCCCCTTTAGGAAATTAATTAATATTGCAATAAAATAATTCAGATAAACCCTTAAAAATTTATAAAGTAATTTCAGAAGATGTAATGGCTCTATTTCACTGTTATTAACACAATAAAAATGGAATGACCATGTTGTCCATGACACTTTGTTAAATAACATTCCTAAGACCCCTTTAGGATTTAATTAATATTCCAATTAAATAATTCAGAAAAACTCTTAACAATTTATATACTAATTTTAGATGATCTATTAACTCCAGTACACTGTTTATCAGCCAATAAAAATATAATAATTCATTTTGCTCATTTTAATTTACTAACCACCATTTCCAAGACCCTTTAAAATAAATGATTAATTCATATAATGGAAATACAATACCCTACAAAAATATTATGAAAAACTATCTAATAAATTCAGAGGACTTAATGACTTTGTTCTACTGTTTTAATGCAACAAAAATAAACATGTTCACTATGCCTACTTTAATCTATTAACTAATATTGCAAAAGCCCTTGTAGGATAAATTAAGTAATTCATATAATAAAAGTTAAACACTTTATAAGAATGTCATGACAACTTATATAATAAGTTCGGAAAACCTAACCACTTGAGTTCACTATTTTTAATAAAAATAGAATATTCATCTTGTCCAATTTATTCCATTAAATGATATTGCAAAGACCCTTTTTGGACATTTAATTAAGGCATTTAAGAAAAAGTCAACCCTTTATGAAACTATCCTAAAACTTATATAACGAACTTCAGAAGATCTAAATAACCTAATGTCACTATATTAATGCCATAAAAACATTAAGGTCATTTTATAACTTTTTACTTCAACTTTAAAAAGGGAGAAATAAAACCCCCTTAGGAAGAATAATTATATCAAGCTATAAAAATTAAGGAATCTCATTAAAAATTAATCTTAAATGTTTAAGTAACAAAACCCTAAAAGTTAAGACTCTATCTCCTTTACTTAATCCAACATAAACATGTATGTTAGTATGATTGATTGTTTTGGGATTGTTTATTGAATGCTTTATTTACTTTTCCGTATCGAGAAGACTACGACGTCGTCGAAGATCCTGAGTCTTACCCCGAGGTTCCACCTTCACCAGTCACAGATCAAGGCAAGTCATCGACCACCTCTGTGGAAACAGTTGATCATAATTGAGCCCATGTTTTAATAAGTTATCGCTATAACCCATAGGTTAATATTGCATTAGTCAAATCTTCAAGCCTTACAATTATATTTATTAGATCCCCGTCCTTGTGTGCAAACCCAAGCCATGCTTATTGAGCCTTAACTCCTTGTCACTCTACTATAAATATATTAGCTAGTGCCCAATGTACCAGCACACCTGCTATAGGTTAAAAAGAACGAGTCGTAGATAGCTGGATTTCTGTATATAAATTTCCCTGTTATTCTCATCTCTGGACTCTGTTGGAGTTGGCTATGTTATAAGTATGGTGGGTTCCGGGTGCAAGCTCGGAAACTGGTTGGTCGCACCCGGGGCACTATAAGGACCGGTCTGCGGGATCTGTTGCAAAGCACTTCCGTACCAACCACAAGTCTAATGGGTAAGTCCTAACTGGAAGTGTGGAACACTCCGTCTCTCGGCACCATAGTGGAGGGGGCAAGGGGCTAGCCTGCGGGCGACTTGTACCAAAGGAGGCTCAAGGGGGGGTATGGTGGGACACCGACGCGTCGGGACACCATATGAAACCTATAAGAGGGTGCTGTTGAGTCGGGGAGGACCATATGGAAGGTTTTGGCACGAGTTCCCGTGAAATGGGTCATCTCGTTACACTTTGGTGTAAGTGATGAGTGCGTGCCTTGTGGGTACAGTGGTACATCACTGATCAGAGTAAATTCAATCTTTTCGAAAAGCCGAGCCCACGGTCAAGGGCGGGTTGTGTGACTACTCGCAGTTAGTTTACAATTGTTTGAAGGTTTGAGTTATTCATGGCATGTAAGGACTGTTGTGCGAGGAGGTGAAACGTACTCCTCGAGTTAGAAGATGATGATGCATACACATGTTTACTTTTCAGTACTAATAAATTGATCACACTTAATGCTTTACAATTATGCTGCTTCCGCAAAACTAGCCACTTTCTCCCTTGTTATTTACCTTGCATTATAATTGCATTCGGTGGCTTGCTGAGTACATCTGTACTCACCCCGTTGACTTACAACATCAGAGCCCGTCTACTACGAGGAGGATGCAGGTCTGGAGTAGCGACCCAGTCAAGGCGAGACTGGAAGGAGGCGTTCATCTAGGACCCTTATTTTATTAGTTTCTCTTCACCTTTATTCACTTTTGTATTAATGCGGTCTACGAACCGTGAATGATTGCCCGTATTGTACGTGGTCGCATGATGAACGTCTTGTTTTATTGATTTTCTATGGAATTTCAATAAAGTCCTGATTTATTAAATCGGGGCGCGACAAGATGGTACATCTCTGATCAGAGTAAATTCAATCTTTTCGAAAAGCCGAGCCCACGGTCAAGGGCGGGTTGTGTGACTACTCGCAGTTAGTTTACAATTGTTTGAAGGTTTGAGTTATTCATGGCATGTAAGGACTGTTGTGCGAGGAGGTGAAACGTACTCCTCGAGTTAGAAGATGATGATGCATACACATGTTTACTTTTCAGTACTAATAAATTGATCACACTTAATGCTTTACAATTATGCTGCTTCCGCAAAACTAGCCACTTTCTCCCTTGTTATTTACCTTGCATTATAATTGCATTCGGTGGCTTGCTGAGTACATCTGTACTCACCCCGTTGACTTACAACATCAGAGCCCGTCTACTACGAGGAGGATGCAGGTCTGGAGTAGCGACCCAGTCAAGGCGAGACTGGAAGGAGGCGTTCATCTAGGACCCTTATTTTATTAGTTTCTCTTCACCTTTATTCACTTTTGTATTAATGCGGTCTACGAACCGTGAATGATTGCCCGTATTGTACGTGGTCGCATGATGAACGTCTTGTTTTATTGATTTTCTATGGAATTTCAATAAAGTCCTGATTTATTAAATCGGGGCGCGACAGAGTTACACAAATAGAACTGAAGGTTCCACAAGAAATATTCAACTGCCCAGAGTTTAAGCTTGCACTATTTTTTGACGACTTCCATTGGATGTTTCATCTGCAGCGAACCGACATCACAAACATGATGCTCTGGTGCATGTAAGTACTTTATACTTTGTCAATACAAAGCAAAAATAAATAATGTCTTATATTTAATATTGTTTCATAACATATGCAGTTGTAATTCAATTTGTGACGAGTCTAATATGTATGGGTACTTGAACCCGTCATTCATAAGCCAAAGTGCGCTGAACCCGACACTAAACCAGAACGATAGCAAGTACTGGACTGCGGGTAAGAAAAAATTTCAAAGAAAGATGTTCAACAAAGACGAAGACGCACTTAAGAAGAAGAAAAGGAGTTGTGCCGCGTTGTATATTGCACGGTGCATGGATCAATGGAAGGACAAAGAAATGATAAGTGGGGCATATAACTTTGAGTAAGTATACCCACTATATCCACTTAATCACGTTTTATCGATTATGAAACTAACATAATCATATATTACTTCTTTCGATAGTGATCATTGGATTGCACTTCTGATATACCCAAAGAGCTCAAGGGTTTATGTGCTCGACTCGCTCGACAAACCCAAAAAAGAATATCAAGATATATTAAATGTTATTCAGAGTGCATACAAATACTACGTGGAAAAGTTAGGTGGGCCACATGATCCACAGAGGCCGAAAGATATGCTTATCAGAACCAACTATCCGGTAATATTATATTTTTAAATTTCTTAATTCAATTGATAAAGCCAAACTATATATCGTTCTAACTTTGTCTATTTTGAAGTGTCACAAACAATCTCTTGGTTCCGTGCATTGCGGCTATTATACTTGTGATTTCATGAGCAATAACTTAGGAAAGTTTGGGCGGACAGTATCTGAGGATACTAAAGAAGTAAGTTGATTTCTTATGTGTTAATCTAATATAACTTGCAGTGTATGTACTTATATGTTACGTATGCAGGCGTCAGGTCCATCAACTGTTGCCTAGAAGAGCCAACTCTCAGAATCACAAATGTACGAAATCATATCAAGGATGTGCCGCTTCACGATGCATGAGATTCTTCATGAGTTTGGAGCATTGTTTGATCCTGAGAATGAAGTGGCCAAGCATCCAACTCTGTATGATTGGGCCGGAAGAATGAAAAGGCAAATCATAACAAATCGATAAGAATTTGTTATCAATAGATGCGCAAGATATGAGTTGGCCTTCCAAGAAAACATAAACCGCATGAGCATGTATTTGTGAAACAATGGTTAATTTTGAAATTTTGATAGATGTAAACTTTTTAGACTTGATGTGTGATGAAATGTAAATTTGTAAATTGGTGAGATGTGTTGTTGTTGCTGCTGTGTATGTAGATGGCTGTGTGAAGCATATAATGTAAACTTTGTAAATTTGTAAATTGATGAGATGGATGGTTGTTGTGTTGATGTGTTGCTGTTGTGGATGTGTATGTGGATATGTGGATGTTTTGCTGCTGTGTATGTGGATGGCTGTGTGAAGCATATAATTTCTGTGTTTTGGTTTGTGGGACTGTGAATTATGGATCACAACATTCTGTGTTATGGGTTATACACAGCAGTGGCGGGCAGATGAGGTCAGCGCGCCCGTTACTGCTGTTGACACAGTGGTGGCGGGCGCGCTGACCTCATCTGCCCGCCACTGCTATTGATAACAGTAGTGGCAGGCAGATGAGGTCAGTGCGCCCGTTACTGATGTGTCAATAGCAGTGGCGGGCACGCTGACCTCATCTGCCCGCCACTGCTGTTGACACAGCGGTGGCGGGCGCGCCGACCGCCACTGCTAACCCATGATAGCAGTGGCGTTGGAGCAGTGGCGGACTGGATGCCCGCCACTACAGGTCGGTTTTGCCCGCCGCTATAGTATCGCTTTGTAGTAGTGCTTGTGAAGCCTTGCTTTGAGCTATTTGTGTATCCGAGTGTGAGCGAAGTCTTCTAAACTTCTAACCTTTACCCTGTGCGAAGCCTGTGTTCGAAGGGTATGTGATACCTCCAAATTAGACTCTCCGAAGGGTATGTTTCGAAGTGTGATTTTCAGAAGAATATTTTTTTATATCCCATTCACCTGCCTCTGGTCACCTATTTCGGTCCAACAATTTGTATTAGAGAAGGTTAAGATCACTAGTTGACCTTAACTAGTTTTGTGATCTATTGGTGACATAGACATAGTTAGTAAAATTCCTCTATTTGATGGAACATACTTTGCCTACTAGAATGTGTGCATGGAGGCTTATTTATAGAGCCAAGGAAGTGCAGTCTGGAGATTGTGGAATCCTAGTATATCATCACTGAGACTCGCACTACTCAGGATGAGAAGGATCAATATACTGCTAAATACAAAGCTAGAAATATACTGTTCATTAGCTTGAGTAGGAATGTCTTTGATAGGGTACATCACCTGAAGACAGCTAGGG
Organism: Zizania palustris; assembly: GCA_019279435.1. Lineage (NCBI taxonomy): Eukaryota > Viridiplantae > Streptophyta > Magnoliopsida > Poales > Poaceae > Zizania > Zizania palustris. The sequence goes on along the minus strand of JAAALK010000287.1, from coordinate 96,182,363 downwards.
AAATTTGGTCACACTCACTATTTTTCATGAGGGTTCTACACAGATCAAGGCTAGGTGCTAAAGCACGTACAATCAATAGTATCAGCTGTTTGTGCAAGGCCCTGGTGAATCTATAGATGCCATGTTTTCTCGCTTTGATGCGGTAGTGAGTAATTTGCACTTGTGAAACCAAGGGTGGTTTCGGTCTGGATGATGAGTGATTAACAAGGATGAGTGGTTGAGAGTGGTTTGAGTGTATCGAGGGGTTCGATGTGAAATGGAAGATGGGTTGTCGAGGTTTCGGTGGTGCGTCGCGTTCTTGTTTTGGCTTGTCTTAGATGTGCAGGGTGGAGATACTGACCGACTATCGATGACAAGTGATCAAGGGTCAAGCGGGGATCTCGATGCCGGAGGATCAAGGAGGCCAGGCGAAGTTGGAGAAGATCTCAAGAGTGCACGAAGAGACCAAGCAAGACTTGGACGGACGGGTGACTGCGACGGCGTGACGGCCGGGTTCGCGAGAGGGATACCAGGGCAAGCATTCAAGTGGCTCGAGGGGATCGAGAGCAGAAGTGGTTTGCTGGCGCTCGGAGTCACGAAGTGGTGTCACGAGTCGAAGGGTTGAGAGGCTTTGTCGGTTTTTGCTGAAAACCATCGCATATCTAGTTTTGTTAATTTTAATAGTTTTAAGTCTTTTTACTTTGAGTCTATATGTAATAAAAGGTTGTGAGTCTAGAGTTAGTGTACTCCTTTGGTATATTTTCAGAATTTTCTAATTCTGAAAATATATATTACAAGGAATAGGACTTTTGTGTAATTTTCAATTCTAGAGGGTTCTTTTTAGAAAATACCCCCATGGTTGGCCTATAAATAGGGGACCATATCCATGGGCAGGTGGGGGATTTTTGGTTGTTCTTTTGGTTGAACCAAATATTAATTTTATACATTTCTTGCTGCTTTTATTCAATCCAGCGTAACACTGTTCATCATCCGAAAATCTACTTACTGCAGCGAAGGAAGTCTGTTACAGGCATAGGTAATTTTTCTAGCTGTGATCGATTTTGTAAAGCGTTTTATGATGAATCTAGTGCAGACGTTGATATTGAAGTTTATACATCTTTTGTTGTGCATGATTTGAATGATCCATTTTCGAAAGTTTCAAATGATTTCTGTGATTTCTTCTTAATTTTTTGGCTGACCAAACTAGGCATCACTGTACTGAAATATTTTCTGGAACAGAGTTTCAGTTTTTGATATAGCACTCCACATGTTTGATGAAATGTTTCTTTCAGTGTTCATTATCCTCTAGGCTGATCCTTGGGTGGTTTCTTGAGTAATTCCATGGTAGAAGGATGATCAAGTTATTTTAATGAGAGAATCAAGTCCTCAAAAATTCTAGATATTTGTTTTGAGATTCTTGATTCGAGGCAATCTGTGATATCCTCTGTAGAATCTGATCATCTTTGGTTAAATATACATTCTGATGTTTTTGAATCATATGCTGAGTGTTGCTGATCATTGAACTCATACATGCTTTAAAAGAATTTAGCAGGTTTGTGTGTACAGAAATTGTAACAACATGTTGTGACTCTTTTGATTCAGATTTGAGTAAATTTAATGAACTTGTGATCCTCAGTTTTGATTGTCTCTGAATGTGAAATTGAGATGTTGTTCAGTTTGTTGAGTATGAGTATGGATCAAATTTTTTGTACCAAGAATTTGAGATTGAGAGTTTGAAAACTTCCTGTTTCAAATCACGGAAACAGAATAGTGAATGTGCAGAGGTATGTTTTATCTGGATTGAGTTTCGTGTTGCAATTTCTGGTGTTTTTCACTACAAAACTCATATGAGAAGTTTATACATATTTTGTTGACGATGTCTGAATGTTCCATTTTTGGAATTTGCAACTTGGTTCTGCCATTTCTTCATAATTATTCTGATGAGCAAAAGTGATATCACAGTTCAGAGAAGAATCCTGTTTCTAGAAGTATGTGTTATTTTTGCCTGGATTTGATTTGTTTAGTGAGTTTTCTAGAGTTTTTCATTACAGAACATGGCTTGGATGTCCATGTAACTTTTGATTTGAATGATCTGGATGTTCCATTTTTGAAGTTCTCAAAAGTTTTTGATAACTGCTGCATGTATTCTTCTGCCCAACAAAGTACCTAAATGTTTCTGAACACTTGTAATTTCTGCTGAGTACAGTATTCTGTTTTCAGTCTGGATTCAATCTTTGAGGAAATGTTTGATCTGTTTTGGTACTGTTTTTGGATCAATGTTCTTCATAGCCTTTGAAGATCAAGTTTCCAAGGTTCCATTTTAGGAATTTGCAAGAGTTTTTGACCACTGCTACATATATTTTTCTATCCAACAAAGTGCTTAACTCATTCTAAAAACTTGAGATTTCAGCTGAATACAGTTCTCTGTTTTCAGTCTTGATTCAATCTTTGAGATGATTTTTGATCTATTTTGGTACTGTTTTTGGACCTGAGTTATACATAACTTTTGTTGTCCAAGTTTCAAGGATTTCATATATGAAAATTACCAAAACTTCTAACCACAGCGGTATATAGTTTTTGCTCTCTTTTTGGGGCTGTGGACATTTTGGCAGAAAGTTCAGACTGAGATTTGTATCTCTTTCCTTCGGTATTTCTCTTAGAATTTGTTTCTGCCGAGGAGCTTTTATGCTGGAGCTTTCAGTTCTGAATTTTGATTATCATTTGAATGTATGCATGGGCATGTCTAAATTCATATTCTTGAAGTACATGTCCAAAGACCATAGAATGAATTTGTAAACTGTATTTGCGAATGCTTTGATATTTGTCGACAATTCAATCTCTGATTTCTTCCTGTCGGCAAACCATTTTTCGATCTAGTCAGTGTGCTTCGGAGCTTCGGTGTCCGATATGATAGTTCGGCTGATCAAACTCTGATTTAAGACTGAATTCTAGAATTGAAAAGGTTTTGTTGCTCTGATTGGTTTTGATTGATTTAAATTTGAATCTGATCTTTAGAGGTGCGTTGGGTGATCTGAATAGACCATCACATTCACGAGAAAGTGTCGAGGCGCCTATTCACCCCCTCTAGTCGCCATTCCGATCCCACAACACTCCATAGGGACGCTTGCTTATTCTGATCATGAGAGGGCTATCTAGCTTCTCTATGCTCTTGATCGTAGCATGTGGGAAGTGAAGATATCCAGCATTGAGGAATCCACAGGTTATGACACTCTAACATGTGATGAGCTATTTAGCAAGCTGAAGTCCACAGAGATTGCCAAGGCATCTCTTGTAGGGCACAAAAACTCTTTGCCTCAGACCACAGCACTAGTTTTTAGCTCTAGAAGTGGCACCCCTGCAGAACCTGGTACATCTAGTACTTGTGTCCTTATAGAAGGTTTTGTTTTTTCCTCCCTGGTCTGTATCACCAAAGAGCATGTGGACACCTTAGATAATGAAGATCTAGCTCTCATTGTCAACAGGTTCACCCATGTTGGATCGGAATGGCGACTAGAGGAGGGGTGAATAGGCGCCTTGACTAATTCTTGCGAATGTGATGACCTATACTGATCACCCAACATACCTATAGAGAATTACCAAAACAAATGTGATGATCACTTGAAAATAATTCAGACCAAGGCAACAAAACTGAGCTTTTACAGATTGACTTTGATTTAACACTAAATCCTTATGAGAACTCTGAAATGGCAATTAACTACACTATCTCCAATTTGAAAAACAAGGATTAAGCTCACAAGAGATTTCAGATCAGGTTTCAGTTGAAAGAACAAATGTATTTCTGTTTAATTCACAAAATTTCAGAAACCTCCTTGAAGACGAGTAGTGATTACCAAATGTTTATGAACTGAAACAGTTCCAATTACTTCGTGAATCAAAAAGATCTCAATCAATTGAATTTCAATTTTGAACTAGAATTACAGTTTACTACAGTACTTCTGAAAATTAAACAGGAGACTTAATTCTGAAAAGATTTCTGTGAAGAAATTTTATCTCAAAATCAGAACATAGGCACTGCCTTCTTAGATTCTTTAGAACAGACAACTTCAACACTGGTTTGTTTCAAAACTGAGCAAGACAACAGAACTGTAATAGTAATAATTCTAATCAATCTTCTGCTCTATTTACTGATTACAAATCACTTCAGAACAAAAAATTCAGAAACCAAACTCACAGCAAGATATGATAGATGGCACACACTAGATGATACACATAATTTTCAGAGCGCAAGGAATCAATTCTGAATATTGAATTTCAAAACAGGAAGCCAAATCAGTCTAGTTTACTTGGACACAGAATTCAGGTTTAAACATTTTACTGGATTTGAAACAGATTTTGAAAACAAGTAATATCTCAACTTGGCATTCAATAGACCACAAACTCAATTCTGAATTCATCAAATTGTGTATCAGATCAAGTATGGTTTTCAGAATAGTTCAAACATTCAGTACAGAACTAGGATACAATTCATACAGTTCAGAACTGAAAACAGAAAACCGATCAACAACTTTGAAATGGTACTTTTTGAGTTCTAAAGTCCAAACCTCAATAACAGCACATCAAACCATACTAGAGGAATAACAGACTTCAAACAAGTTCCAAATACTGAATATGGACTTACTGAACTTGTACCAAGCATTCAAACTTAATGAAGTAGATCCTTGGCACAAATATTAAACAAGTATTTAAATCAGACAAAACAAGTGAAAGTTAGACTTGCTTAAACACAGATTTCAGTTCGAAACTAATTACTAAAACTGAATTAAAGAACCATGTTGAATAATATTCTGAAAAGCAACTACAGAAATCAGAGAAGATAGAACAGTGCTACTCAATTTCTCAGAAAACTATTCTTTAGTGATCCTGAAGCACCACTGTTGGGGGAAATTACTCCATTTCCAGGACTTAAAGGTTAAATACTCCAGAAGTTGAGAAGAGCTCCGAAGCTAGGGAGCAGTCGTTCGGAGGTAGAAGCGCCAAGCCGAAGGGTGCAGTGATGTGAAGCCATGATGACCCCTCCGAACGGAAGGCAAAGGCCCCGAAGCCGAAGGACGAGAGTGATAAGACGTTTGGCTTATCTATCTACCTTATAGTGTTTTGCCTTCTATAACCTTGTTCCTGGCACCGAATAGTTTCCACTATGTCGGTTGTAAGTTAGGGGTAATTAGGTCTTTTCCTTATGCATTTTTACCTATAAATACCTCCCTCTGTACCCTGTAAAAAGGACGGCCCGGGACAAATTATTGAATACACACGTTCGGACTACTCGAGGTATTATCCTACTCGGAGGTTCGAGGCAGCCCTAAAGCACAAACTCTTTGTTTGTTCGTTCTTGATCTCAAAGAACCTGTTGGTGCAACTTTTGCGCCAACAGTTGGCGCCGTCCATGGGGAACCAAGTTCTAAAAGCTTGTTCTCTGCTGCTGACTGCACTTCGAAGAGCACTTAGGGAGGGAGCCTCGGAGTCTCAGGATTCCGCGCACCCTTCGGTTAAGGGCTTCTTAGTGCAGCCCGAAGGCCTTCACTCGACTCCCCGAGTCGTTCGAAGCCCTCCGTCTCCAAGACCTCTTCGTGGCTAGCTATGCCTCCAAAGCGAAGTTAGACTTCGGGTCCTCTCCGAAGGTCCCCTCAGACCACAGGAGCCGGACCCTCAACTACTCCGGCGATTCCCGCCGAGACTGCTGGGCGTCGAGTACCCCAGGGTCCTCGAGCTCCTCCTACAGTGCTTCAGACTGATTACGTCAGCTCCCGAGACCCGGAGGTGCCTTCCGACGAAGACGAAGACCTTCCTGATACCGAGGCCACGCAACTAGCCAGGCTTCAGGAGGAAGTATCTAGGTGGAGGCAAGAGGCTGCCGATCGCCTCCGCACTCAAGCTTCCACCGAAACTCCAGAAGGGCCTCAAGACGGTGGTGCCCACAATCTCCCAGAAGCTACCCAAGTCCCGGAGGAGACCAAGAATGCATCCTTCGATGATGAGTCTCCATTGCATTCAGATTTACAAAGAGTGCCTTTCGACCCCAGATTCAAGGCCTCGAAATTACACAAGTACTCCGGGGGGTCGGACCCCGGAGAGTTCGCCCGCTCATATGCCTTGGCAATAGAAGCGAGCGGAGGGGTGCGAAGCACTATAGCAAAATGCTTCCCCCTCACCCTCGAAGGCGTGGCGCTTCGCTGGTTCTGGTCCTTGAAGCCAGGATCGATCAGTTCCTGGGAGCAGCTGAAGAAGAAATTTGTGAGCAACTTCCAAGGCACCTTCGTGGCCCCGAAGTCCACAGGAAGTTTGTTCCAGGTGAAGCAGCGGGTGGGAGAAACACTCCGGGAATACTTCACGCGCTTCGCCCACACCAAATCGCAGATTAAGGGCATGTCTACCTCTTCGGTAGTCGACGCCGCCCGCGAAGGGGTGCTAAACCCCGACCTCCTCAGCAAACTACATCGAAAGCCGGTGACCTCTATGGCGCAGCTAATGGCCTACTTCGAACAGTATGCCAAAGCGGAGGAAGGCTGTCTTCGGCGAGCTGAAGCACCATCGCCCACCCTCCGAGAAGTAAAGACGGAGCCCGAAGCCTCCACTCCTATGCAGCCTCTTCAAGACAACCGCTTAGACGAGCACAAGCGGGGAAAGAAGCATTTTCGTTCGGAGGTGCTAAACATTGCACCTTCTGCTCCGAAGGCACCTGCCAATTCCCAGCAGGTGAAGAATTTCAAGGCTGGGCCGCCGAAGCCTCAAGAAAGGGTGTCTGGCAGGTGCCAGAGCTTTTTCTGTTGCATCCATGGCGACAATAGGAGCCATGATACGAAGGATTGCAAAGCAGTGTTGGCCCTTTGGGGCGACTACCTTGAACGAAGTACCGGGCGGGGTACTTCGGATCGAGCCCCACCATCGGCACGGTCGGAGCCTGTGCAAACTGTGGCCCGAGCCGGTGCCCTTGAAGCCCCCATGCGGCTACCGGTGGCCAACATTATGCCACCACCAAAGCAGGAAGACCCGCAAGACCATGGCAAGAGAGTGGTCCTGCCCATCTCAGGAGGGGGGACCCTCGGAAGCATGTCCAAGAGGCAGCGGCGCGAGTACGTCCGCGAAGTCGGGCACATTGGGACCTTGAGTTCCGCCGAAGGGATGCCAGAGTGGTCCCACGTACCCATCTCATTTACCGCCAGTGATGCTGCGGGGGTGAAGTTCCCCCATGCTGACCCATTGGTCATTTCTGCTGATATAGCAGGAGTGGAGGTCCGAAGGATCCTAGTAGATGGTGGGAGCTCCGCAGACATACTCTTTGTCCAGGCCTTCGATCAGATGTGCATACCTCGGAAGCATCTACTTCCAGCAGCCCGGCCACTTCAAGGGTTCTCAGGACCGCCTCTCGATGCCCTCGGCTAGATAGGCCTCGAGGTTGCCTTCGGAGAGGGGCCTCTGGCCAGGGTAGAAGAGGTGATCTTCGACGTCGTCGACGCTCCATATGCTTACAATGCAATCTTCGGCCGAGGGATGTTGAACCAGTTCGGGGCTATAGCGCACCATAATTACCTTTGTCTCAAAATGCCCACGCAAGGTGGAGTGCTTACTATTTCAGGAGACCAGGTTGTAGCCCGGAGGACGGAGTATGGCCATGGGCAGCCGTTGGACCCTCGGCAAGTGCACAATGTGGCGGAAAGCATCGAAGAAGTGCCGGAGGCCTCGAACCCTTCGAAGGGATCCTCGCTCAAGCCAAGCCCGGAAGGTGATGTCGAAACAAGGATAATTTCAAAAGATGGCAAAGAGTATCCAGTGCAGTTCGGTAGAGGGCTATCCCCGGAGATAGCTGCTTCGTTATAAGAAGTCGTCAAGCGAAATCTAGACGTCTTTGCTTGGACCGACGAAGACATCACCGGGGTCGATCGAAGCATCATCGAGCATAGTCCTGCTTGTCAACCCGAAGGCCAAGCCAGTGCGCCAGGGGCTCCGCAAGCTGTCATCAGAAAGAGCAAGCCTCGCTAAAGCAGAAGTAAAAAAATTATTAAAGCTGGCATTATCAGGGAAGTAGCCCATACCGAGTGGTTGGCTAACCCTGTTTTTGTAAGGAAGAAGGATTCGAACAAATGGTGCATGTGTATCGACTTCACTTCATTAAATAAAGCATGCCCGCGAGACCCCTACCCAATGCCCCGAATAGATCAGCTGGTAGATTCCACAGCCGACTCCGAATTGCTAAGTTTCCTCGACGCTTATTCCGGATATCATCAAGTATGGCTGAAACGCGAAGACGAAGCCAAGACAAGCTTTATAACTCCTTCCGGAGTATTTTGTTATGTAAGAATGCCTTTTGGTTTGCAGAATGCCGGAGCCACCTTTTCTCGTTTAATAGCTAAGGCTCTAGGTCATCAGATAGGCCGGAATGTCGAGGCCTATATGGATGATATTGTAATAAAAAGTGCTCAAAAGCACCAGCATAGCCTAGACCTAGCTGAAACATTTGAGAGCCTCCGAGCATGTGGAGTACGCCTCAATCCGGAAAAATGTATATTCGGGGCACAAGCAGGAAAGCTGCTAGGGTACTTAGTTTCGAGCAGGGGAATCGAAGCTAGCCCAACACAGATAAGCGCACTACAAAGGATGGCTCCACCAGAGAATTTGAAGCAAGTTCAGAAGCTAGCAGGTAGGCTCGCAGTACTTAGCAGGTTCCTGGCCAGGTCAGCAGAGCGGAGCCTCCCAATTTTCAAAGCACTAAAGGGGTCCGAAAGCTTTCAGTGGACACCGGAGTGCCAGAAGAGCTTCGATGATATAAAGGCATACCTCGGAAGATTATCAATTTTGACCGTTCCCCTTCCAGAAGAAACACTACTCCTTTACCTGGCAGCAACAAGTTCAGCGGTGAGCGCAGTATTGGTCCGGGAAGTTGAGCTTAAAGAAAAGCTAGTCCAGAACCCAGTTTATTTTGTGTCGGAGGCATTATCCAGGGCTAAAGTCAGATACTCCGAGCTCGATAAGTTTGCTTATGCCCTAGTAATGGTCTCGCGAAAGCTAAGGCATTATTTTTTAGCGCATAACCTGATCGTCCCTACATCATATCCTCTTGGAGATATGCTCCGAAACAAAGATTCTACGGGTAGGATTGGAAAATGGGCGGTCGAGCTAGCACCCTTCGGAATCTCCTTCACGGCAAGAACAGCTATTAAATCTCAAATCATAGCCGATTTCATAGCAGAATGGACTCCATCTGCTATTTGGGCCCCGGAAGAACCCTCCGAAGGTTTTTTGACAATATTTTCTGACGGAGCTTATCAAGCATCCGGTGCCGGAGCAGGGGCCGTCATCAAATCACCATCGGGGCAGAAGGCCATGTATTCTGTGAGGCTCAACTTTAGAACCACTAATAACATCGCCGAGTATGAAGCAATCTTGCTAGGACTCCGAAAGGCTAAAGCGCTCGGAGCTGCAAGAATAGTGATTAAGACAGATTCCCAAGTCGTCGCAGGGCATGTTGATAAAAGTTTTCAAGTAAAGAATCCACATCTAGCACAATACCTTGAAGAAATCCGCAAGACCGAAGCAGCATTCAGAGGATTTACAGTTTGAAGTATCCCTCGTGCAGAGAATCAACTTGCAGATATTCTTGCAAAGGCTGTAGCAAGAGCGGTGGACCTCCCGGAGGGCACTTTCTACGAAGAGCTAGCGCAGCCAACGGCTGTTCAATTACCCCTTCGGAGGTACTGTGCATTCCGATTACAGATTGGCGGGCTCCGATTATGAACATGTTGCAAAGTAGCATAGACCCTCTCGAAGGTCCAGAAGCCCAACGGTTGCAAGCAAGAGCTTGAAATTACAAGCTTATTGATGGAGTGTTATACAAAGCTGGAGTGTGTTCACCTCTACTTCGATGCATCTCACAGCCCGAAGGTCAAGACATACTTCGAGGCATCCACGAAGGCTTGTGCGGAGGTCATTTAGCCCCTCGTGCGCTAGCGGGCAAGACGCTTCGGCAAGGGTTTTATTGGCCAACTATAGTAAGAGATGCGGAGGAACTGGTTCGAACATGCCAAGGCTGCCAATGGATGGGCAGACGGAGCCATCGCCTACCAGCTCAGCTTCAAGTTATTGCCCAGTATGGCCAATGGCTAGATGGGGCATGGACCTCATAGGCCCTTTCCCAATGGCAAAAGGCGGCTTGAAGTTTGCGGTAGTAGCAATCGAGTATTTTTCAAAATGGGTTGAAGCGGAGCCATTAACAGCTATCACCTCGAGGAATGTGCAAAAAAATTTTTGGCAGAACATTATATGCAGGTTCGGAGTTCCAAGAGAGTTGATGGTGGATAATGGAACCCAGTTCGAAGCTGACACCTTCCAAACATTTTGTGAAGATCTGGGCATTAAGCTGTGCTTCGCTGCGGTGCGACATCCACAGTCCAACGGAGCCGTTGAGCGAGCCAACAGGAACATCCTCTTCGGGCTGAATCGCCGAATCGTTGGATTGGCCAAGGAGCTGTGGGTCGAAGAGCTCCCTAAAATCTTGTGGTCCATTCGAACCACTCAAACCAGGTCCACAGGTTTCACCTCATTTAGATTGCTGTTCGGAGATGAGGCCATGACTCCTACGGAGCTCAGAGGTGGATCGCTTCGTGTAGTTCAACCTGGAGACGATGCTGACAGGAGCACTTCGCTGGATTTGTCAGAAGAAACAAGCCTTCGAGCTGTCGCCAACCTGACTAAGTACCAGGACCACACAAAGACATGGTATGACCCGAAGATAAAGCTAAATGAGTTAAAGCCTGGTCATCTAGTGTTGCGAAGTATAATAGCTCCGGGGAAGCTAGGAAACAAATGGGAAGGACCATATATTATCTTACGCTCAGGACGTCCCAGATCGTTTAAATTAGCTAATTTAGAAGGGGAAGAGTTGAAGCATGCATGACATGCGGAGCACCTTAAGCGTTATTTTGCTTAGGGGCCCCTTGTAATCACTTGTAAAACTTTCCTTTCTATGAATAAAGATAAGGGTCGAATTTTGTTTGCTCTTCGAATATCCCTTACTCCTGATGGACGCATCGGGAGGACGGAGATGCTTGTAGAGCCAAGCATTTTTCCAAAGACCCAGGCAGCTGCCTTCGAACCATTGGTTCAGAGGCTCCATTGCCACCCTATGGATTCCAAGCTCTGGCTTGTTAGGATCCGTAAAGAGTCTAAGGACTTTAAAAAGAAGTAGACTTTCAGCCTCCGGGACGAGTATCTGTAAAGAGCCAAGGGCCACCCTACGGATTCCAGGCTCTGGCTTGTTATTATCCGTAGAAGAGTCTAAGGACTTTAAAAAGAACAGACTTTCGGCCTCCGGTACGAAGTATCTGTAAAAGAGCCGAAGGGGGCCACCCTAACTAACGGCTTCCAGGCTCTGGCTTGTTAGGATCCGTAGAGAGTCTAGGACTTTTAAAAAGAACAGACTTTCGGCCATCCGGGTACAAGTATTGTAAAGAGCCGAAG